>CM051235.1:553906090-554539090 GCA_027917425.1 Gastrophryne carolinensis
TCAGTAATCAGTACCCCTAAATCTCTCTCCTCCGACTTCCTGGCTAACACAGTACTGCCCATATGGTACTCAGAGCAGGGATTCCTTCTACCCAAGTGCATGATTTTACATTTAGAGACATTAAACTCTAGTTTACACAGTTTTGACCATTTATCCAGTAAAGCTAAATCATTTTCCATGTTGCAGACACCTCCAGGAATATCCACCCTATTACTAACCTTTGTATCATCAGCAAACAGGCAAACATTTCCTACCAAGCCTTCTCCTATGTCACTTACAAATATATTAAAAAGAATGGGGCCCAGGACAGAGCCTTGCGGCACACCACTTCACTTGTAACTCGCCTTTGTTCAGATTGCAGATTGCAACAAGTCCAATCCTGCTACTAACGAAGAGCCACAAGTACGTTACATGCTACTTACAAATAATGCATGTTAGGTTACTTAAAACTGCAAAGAACAGGGAGCAACAGACAGAGGGCTAAGGGGAAGAGGCTCATTAATGTGCTGCTTAGCATTCCAGCACTATTGAACAGGGACATAGGTCAGCTGTGCAGTGTTAGTGCGAAGCACAGTTCTGATGAGGCAACATGCACATCCACCAAGCACACTCCTCTACAATGACTCTGGGATGCAACATAGCTAAGAGGGCGAGGGCAGAAAGGTATAGTGGAGAATCACAAGCAAGTGATAAACTTAGGTAGCTATAAATGAACACCCATGAAACAAAGCTATGCAAAGCATGTGTAAATTTAATCCAAGTGAAAGAATTAGTGCACAACAGGTATATATGGAAAGGCTTATATACACAATGTAAGCAGTATACAGTATTCACAGTATATGTATAGTCTGAACAGTAGTTACCTATCGAGACACAAATCACTAGATAGATTAAAGAGGGTTAAAGCACAAGGGAGCACCAATAAGGCAACAGTCAATATAGATCTACATAAATGGTTAAGATACCAAAAATATGTGGAGGTAGTCCCATATAGTGCTTGCATCACCCTGTTACATTTATGCATAGCATCAGTAAAACAAAGAATTCTAAGCAAGTATGGTTAATAAGCAAGTCAAGACAAAAAAGACCAGGCAGTACCTAGTGGATATATGACACCATAAACCCCAACGTTTCGGTAGTTACACCTTCATCAGGAGGGCATGCTGTATCCTTTCATTATGAAAGCTGATTTTTATAGTGTTTGCACTGTTCCAGCTCGGTGGCGTGCACCCAGAGCGCGCCTATTGGCGCCCAGTGATGACGTCATCGTTGGTCACCCAGTCCGATCCCGGCCGCACTGAGATGTGGCAAAATTAGCCAGTTACTCCCAGATAAGGCGCATGGGGTCAGATGGATGCCGATCCCTATCAGTAAATTCTAAAAATGTGTATAAGGGCCACTGTGAAGAGAAAGTGTCGGGTTGCTGCTTTGTAATCCCAGTGGGTTTGTCATGCAGTTCTCCATCAGGTCCACGGGGGAGGTTCCCTTGCATGGAGCCTTGCATATAAGGTACCGGGTGGCACTAATAAAGTTAAGTTCATCTTTACCCTCAATACTGAGTTCTGTCTCTTATTGGGGGAAACGCTATATTACAATTCACTAGCCCTTGTAAGGGCTGTTCCTGGTTCCTCACGGATGACTCTGGAATTCCTGCAGCACCTCTCACCATTGGGAAAAGGACGTCTCCGGCGATAAAGGTTATCGCTACAATTGGTGGCAAGCGGTGGGACGGTCCTTTCTACCCAGAGAGAGTGCTACCCTGATGGAGAGTCAGTATGACAAGTTGAAAGGGCGGACCCTGAAGGATCTACTCCAGAGCCGGGGAAGGTCAGCTAGCAACCGCCCACGTCAGGAACTGATAGCCGAGCTGATCGAAATGGATCGTGCAGCAGTGAGGACCGAAACCAATATAGAGACCGATGAAGACGCTGCTCTCGTTCAAGCAGTTCGGAACAGATTGTTGGTCTATGGCCCGAATCCATCACAGGAACTGATCGACCGAGTCTTCGCCGCAGCGGAGGCAGAGGCCAGTAAGCGAAGGGAAGATCGGAGACTTTCAACCCAGCAGCCTCTCAGCCTCAGTTACACTGGGAGGAGAAAGATTCCATTTGCAGCATTTAAGTCCTTCCAGGAAAGTGACGACGAGATTGACGGATTTTTGGCCGATTTTGAACGGCAGTGCGCTTTACACCGGGTACCCACTGAGGAATGGGTCACCATATTATCAGGGAAACTATCTGGGAAAGCTTCCGATGCTTTCCGGGCCATCCCTGATGCGGACTTACCACACTACCATCTGGTAAAGGAGGCTTTGTTAGCCCGGTACGCTGTCACCCCGGAAGCCTACAGGCGACGATTTCGGGAATCCCAAAAGAAGGGAGGGGCACACTGTTTGGAAGCTGAGAGCAGTTCGGAAGAGTATCTGGGGGTACTGTATGAAGCTGATCCCGTACAAGCGGCCATCCAAGACAACCGACAGCACCATCGCCAGGAGGCACGAGTCAATGGGCGCACCGCGCAAGGATTACGCGACACCGGAGCCACACTTACCTTGCTCCAACCTCATTTGGTCAAGAACAAAGACCGCACCGGACACACCGTTGCAGTAAGGGTGGCGGGAGGAGCTGTGTTTCGACTCCCCACCGCCCGAGTACATCTTGACTGGGGCGCTGGATCTGGCAGGGTACATGTGGGACTTATGGACAACTTACCTGCAGAAGTACTATTGGGAAATGATCTAGGACCAATGACTTCTGCCTACGCTACCTCTGTGCCAGCCAGCATCAACCCTGTTACAACCCGGGCTCCAGCCCGAGCTGCCGACTCCAGCCCACTGGTCGGGGAGACCCAGGGGTTTCGTCTGCATCACGTCATGTCTGTTACAAGAAGCCAAGAAGAGGATCAGCCATCAGGTTACGTCCTTCCAGAAGGGAAACTTATGCCAAACACTATTTTTGTTGGGGGCATTGACCGTCAGATTGATCAGCATGAAATTAAGTATTTTTTTTCAAAGTATGGCGCTGTAAAGAATGTCAAAATTATTAGGGATGCCTCTGGCGTTTCTAAGGGTTATGGTTTTGTCTCCATTTACGATGATGTAGATGTGCAGAAGATTGTGGATTCTCCGATCAGCTTCCATGGAAAGAGATTGAAACTTGGACCAGCTATAAGAAAGCAAAGCACCTGTGCACACACCCAACCAAGGACTTTGGTGCTGAACTCACCAACGCCACGATATCCCAGTGTTTGGACCCCACCCATGACCGATTCCTATGTACAGCCCACGTCAATGTTTAGCCCTGTTACTCACTATTTGCAGACTTGTCCTTACACAGAACTCTGCCCATAACAAGAGTCCGGACAGCCCCACGTTAACCTGAACAGGGTCAATCCGGGTCTGCCGGGTGTTCCACAAAAAGGGGGCATAATTGTAGCGATAACCTTTATCGCCGGAGGGTTTCCCCGCCAGAGACGTCCTTTTCCCAATGGTGAGAGGTGCAGGAATTCCAGAGTCATCCGTGAGGAACCAGGAACAGCCCTTACAAGGGTTAGTGAATTGTAATATAGCGTTTCCCCCAATAAGAGACAGAACTCAGTATTGAGGGTGAAGAGGAACTTAACTTTATTAGTGCCACCCTGTGCCTTATATGCAAGGCTCCATGCAAGGGAACCTCCCCCGTGGACCTGATGGAGAACTGCATGACAAACCCACAGACCAATGGGAGCAGGGCACACAATCCCTCAACTCTGCCGGTAACACAATAGTAGAATAGTAGAACAATAGCAGTCTGTAACACAATCAGTAGAACAATAGCAGTCTGTAGCACAATCAGTAGAACAATAGCAGTCTGCAATACAATCAATAACACTATGGCAGTCTGTCTGGGACATGCTCAAGAAAATGAAAGTAATGGGTCTATGCAAAAACAGTGCCTTTAAAATCCAAAGGCATAGAGTCTGTCACAGTCATGCAGGCGCATGCCGAAACACCTGATCGCACACACGCACACAAAAAACAATGGAGCACCCTTTAATGCCCCGATCACAGCCCAAAACCAATGGCAAAACGTACGGGATAGCTGAACGAGGAGGCTCTGCATCAGGCTGTATGTTTGGGTCTAACTGTGTGGGTTGGAAACTATGTAGGGATTTACCTGCCTGGTTTTGTTCACACTCTGATGCTGTCATCATCTCCCCAGACATTATGGCCTCCTCATTAGCTGCCCCACCATCTCCTCTGCAGCCTGGCTATGGAGGTTATGGAAGGCCTCCAAGCAATCTTTGTGATAATGGCCACGCTTGACATTGGTGCACATGGCGCTGGTGTGCCCTACCTCCCCATGCAGGTTACATTTCACTGCTGTGCACACTCTCGCCAAGTGATCGGCCTTCCTACACTTATAGCACAACCGGGGATGACCAGCATAGAAGCAGAGACCCATCCTCATCCAGACACCTTGTGAGGTCAGATGTCATGAATGTCTCTTCAGGCACACAACAATGTCCTGCAGGGGGATGGACTTGTTCCAGAACAGAATATCACAGTTAGTTTGCTGAGCCTGGACACTTGGATAAGGGTGAACATGTCCTATCCCTCAGTGTTTCTACACTGCACCACAACTGCCCAGAACCTGTCCAGACTGGCCACAAGCTTAAAGTAGATATCATAGCCCTGCCTGTCCTGGAGGTTTATGATGGCCAAAATGTCAGCGGGTGTGAACCCCAATTGGCTACACAGGGGCTTCCTGATAACATACTTTCTGTGTGGCAGATCTTCCTTGGCACCCTTGTGCTTCACTCTAACCACATTCCTCCTTTGAAATAACAAATAGCTGGGGGGGGGCACACTCCCTGTTAGAGGGAAGCAGAGGATGCGGACGTCAGAACCGCTGCTCTTAGACGTGTCGTTGGACCAGGAAGAGTTGAGCTGGATTCGGGCAATCTGGGGGGTTTTCATTGGAAGTTATTTTTCAATTGTGTTTTGTTTTCGTAACAAAATAGTTCACATTTCACAATATTAAAAAGAAGGTGTTTCAAATGTAAAATACACTTGTGTGGTCATATACCAAAGGGAGCAAAACAGAGAATAGAGTAGCAAGCCACCATGTGGAGAGAACGATGGTAGGCTTAATAGGGGGCTAAAGGGACCAAAAGATCCTCTACTCAAAGGTGAAGGAATAATAGGTTTACATGAACAAAGGGGGGTGGGAGCAGCTCAATCACTATTTATACAAAATTATCAACATTATTATTCAGGGCCTGGGAACTAATTTACTGCCCAGTTTAACCCTCTCATCAACTAAATATCAAGCAACAAACATGTCTAGCTATGTGGAAAGACAGAGATTTGGTTGCACATATCTGCAGATACATGTGGAAGCCACACTGCCCCGGCAAGGCACTCTGTATTTAGTGTGGTCCCTACTCTTAATTCTGAGTCCCCAAAGTTGGGACATGCAATACAGACAAATATCTGTGAGCTACTCACCTGGGAAGCCGCCAGCCTCCCTTTAGAACACTTCACAGGGAGAAATCCATATTGACTGAACCTCTCCCTGCTTGTGCTCATGGCAATTCAAATGAACAAAGGGGGGTGGGAGCAGCTCAATCACTATTTATACAAAATTATCAACATTATTATTCAGGGCCTGGGAACTAATTTACTGCCCAGTTTAACCCTCTCATCAACTAAATATCAAGCAACAAACATGTCTAGCTATGTGGAAAGACAGAGATTTGGTTGCACATATCTGCAGATACATGTGGAAGCCACACTGCCCCGGCAAGGCACTCTGTATTTAGTGTGGTCCCTACTCTTAATTCTGAGTCCCCAAAGTTGGGACATGCAATACAGACAAATATCTGTGAGCTACTCACCTGGGAAGCCGCCAGCCTCCCTTTAGAACGCTTCACAGGGAGAAATCCATATTGACTGAACCTCTCCCTGCTTGTGCTCATGGCAATTCAAATGAACAAAGGGGGGTGGGAGCAGCTCAATCACTATTTATACAAAATTATCAACATTATTATTCAGGGCCTGGGAACTAATTTACTGCCCAGTTTAACCCTCTCATCAACTAAATATCAAGCAACAAACATGTCTAGCTATGTGGAAAGACAGAGATTTGGTTGCACATATCTGCAGATACATGTGGAAGCCACACTGCCCCGGCAAGGCACTCTGTATTTAGTGTGGTCCCTACTCTTAATTCTGAGTCCCCAAAGTTGGGACATGCAATACAGACAAATATCTGTGAGCTACTCACCTGGGAAGCCGCCAGCCTCCCTTTAGAACACTTCACAGGGAGAAATCCATATTGACTGAACCTCTCCCTGCTTGTGCTCATGGCAATTCAAATGAACAAAGGGGGGTGGGAGCAGCTCACCAAATCCATATTGACTGAACCTCTCCCTGCTTGTGCTCATGGCAATTCAAATGAACAAAGGGGGGTGGGAGCAGCTCAATCACTATTTATACAAAATTATCAACATTATTATTCAGGGCCTGGGAACTAATTTACTGCCCAGTTTAACCCTCTCATCAACTAAATATCAAGCAACAAACATGTCTAGCTATGTGGAAAGACAGAGATTTGGTTGCACATATCTGCAGATACATGTGGAAGCCACACTGCCCCGGCAAGGCACTCTGTATTCAGTGTGGTCCCTACTCTTAATTCTGAGTCCCCAAAGTTGGGACATGCAATGCAGACAAATATCTGTGAGCTACTCACCTGGGAAGCCGCCAGCCTCCCTTTAGAACACTTCACAGGGAGAAATCCATATTGACTGAACCTCTCCCTGCTTGTGCTCATGGCAATTCAAATGAACAAAGGGGGGTGGGAGCAGCTCAATCACTATTTATACAAAATTATCAACATTATTATTCAGGGCCTGGGAACTAATTTACTGCCCAGTTTAACCCTCTCATCAACTAAATATCAAGCAACAAACATGTCTAGCTATGTGGAAAGACAGAGATTTGGTTGCACATATCTGCAGATACATGTGGAAGCCACACTGCCCCGTCACACATGTATCTGCAGATATGTGCAACCAAGTCTTTCCACATAGCTAGACATGTTTGTTGCTTGATATTTAGTTGATGAGAGGGTTAAACTGGGCAGTAAATTAGTTCCCAGGCCCTGAATAATAATGTTGATAATTTTGTATAAATAGTGATTGAGCTGCTCCCACCCCCCTTTGTTCATTTGAATTGCCATGAGCACAAGCAGGGAGAGGTTCAGTCAATATGGATTTCTCCCTGTGAAGTGTTCTAAAGGGAGGCTGGCGGCTTCCCAGGTGAGTAGCTCACAGATATTTGTCTGCATTGCATGTCCCAACTTTGGGGACTCAGAATTAAGAGTAGGGACCACACTGAATACAGAGTGCCTTGCCGGGGCAGTGTGGCTTCCACATGTATCTGCAGATATGTGCAACCAAATCTCTGTCTTTCCACATAGCTAGACATGTTTGTTGCTTGATATTTAGTTGATGAGAGGGTTAAACTGGGCAGTAAATTAGTTCCCAGGCCCTGAATAATAATGTTGATAATTTTGTATAAATAGTGATTGAGCTGCTCCCACCCCCCTTTGTTCATTTGAATTGCCATGAGCACAAGCAGGGAGAGGTTCAGTCAATATGGATTTCTCCCTGTGAAGTGTTCTAAAGGGAGGCTGGCGGCTTCCCAGGTGAGTAGCTCACAGATATTTGTCTGCATTGCATGTCCCAACTTTGGGGACTCAGAATTAAGAGTAGGGACCACACTGAATACAGAGTGCCTTGCCGGGGCAGTGTGGCTTCCACATGTATCTGCAGATATGTGCAACCAAATCTCTGTCTTTCCACATAGCTAGACATGTTTGTTGCTTGATATTTAGTTGATGAGAGGGTTAAACTGGGCAGTAAATTAGTTCCCAGGCCCTGAATAATAATGTTGATAATTTTGTATAAATAGTGATTGAGCTGCTCCCACCCCCCTTTGTTCATTTGAATTGCCATGAGCACAAGCAGGGAGAGGTTCAGTTAATATGGATTTCTCCCTGTGAAGTGTTCTAAAGGGAGGCTGGCGGCTTCCCAGGTGAGTAGCTCACAGATATTTGTCTGCATTGCATGTCCCAACTTTGGGGACTCAGAATTAAGAGTAGGGACCACACTGAATACAGAGTGCCTTGCCGGGGCAGTGTGGCTTCCACATGTATCTGCAGATATGTGCAACCAAATCTCTGTCTTTCCACATAGCTAGACATGTTTGTTGCTTGATATTTAGTTGATGAGAGGGTTAAACTGGGCAGTAAATTAGTTCCCAGGCCCTGAATAATAATGTTGATAATTTTGTATAAATAGTGATTGAGCTGCTCCCACCCCCCTTTGTTCGAATAATAGGTTTACCCATCACTGCAGTAGGATTGCTTGGATACCACCGAGACATAAGAGATGATTTGCATGGCTCCACCTACTGAAAGGAGAATATATTGATTACAGAGCCATCTTCTCCTACTTGTAGACATATGTTTTAGGGCTTGGTCCCTTATCAGCACAGGGAGGTGTGAGGCAGCCTGTGAGTTTCTGGTTTTTCCAGGACATAATTCCACGTGAACTCCCCTGGGAAAAGACAGCTTGCTTGTCCCATCCCTAGAACATTTAACTTTTAGTGATCACTCCTCAACCCCGAGAGGAGTTTCAGTCTCCTCACTCTAGAATGTCTTGGCTGAGAACTATTAAAACTAATATGCAGCATAACTTTTAGGTGGTAGTTCCTAGAATGCTGGTTCTGGTGGCAATGGGTCCAATGGGGTTATGGGAATTCTTTAGGTCCAGCTGTGACATATGATACCTAACCCAAGTGTTTACCGATCTGCTTAGGAACTGGTCTATCTGCATGATAGGAATAACTTCCCCAGAGACTCACAGTTGGGTTAACATATGGAAGAGAAAGTAAAGCGTTTTCAGTCAAGAGGCCATATCAGAGATGAAATTCCTCACAGTCCCTTTAATATTTTTGCCCCACCTTAATGTGAATTGATGTGATCCCTGCAACTAATCGGTCTGACTCTGGCAGTTGGGAACTCACCACAACTTGTCAACATGTGGACCAAGCCTGTTCTGGGTTCTGAGTATGAATGTTGTCATGATGGGCAGTCTATTACATTCCCGGTTTAAATAATAGAAACCTACTGTACTTCATCCCCATCCTGTCAGTGTTGCTAGTCAGTGGAAATGGAGTCATATGGTGTACACTGGATTACACCTGTTACTTTCAATATAATGTAAGAATGTCACAGCACTATTCATGCAAAATTAATAATAAGGTAGGGAAACTGGCACAGTGACATTAAGTAGGAGGTGATAGCAGTCATGTAATCACTGATGACTCTCCCTCGATTTTTAAGCTCTTAAAATGTCACTGCTTTTACTAAAATTGTTCCTATTTGTCTTTCAGAAACTTTAAATGATATTTTGAAATGAGGAAGCTCAAATATTGGTTAAGGTCCACTTAATTAACTGATGTATTGTTGTATGCACTATTTCTAATTCACATGAGTAACTGTTGTGCATGAGGTCTTCCTTAAAAATGATTCTATATATGGGATCCCTGATTATAAACAGTACTTTAAGTTAACACTAAGGTCTCGATTCAGTAAACCTTCCTTAACATATAACCTGAAAAAGCAGTTTTTAGAAAAAAGCAAACATTCAAATAAGGTGTAATTCTTAAAAGTGCAGTGTTTATTAACACCTAAAACTTTAACTCTGGGTGATAAAAAGATCAACTGACTGTGAAAAGTAAGATTTACTTTAAATAAATAAGCTGTCACAAGTTTAAAGAGGAACTTCGGAGGCCTTGGTATCTGAAAGACTGTAACTGTATTGGCCCCAGCATTATGGGTATTAGCTGGAAGTCCTATAGAAAGAGCAAAAAAGCAAGCAGCAAACTCATCAATGCTGTTGGTCCTGTGTGACCACCGACGGACAAAGGGGTTTTGCAGACAAGCCTGTTCACCTGAGATTGCATCATAACCCAGCACCCGGGGTATAAACATGCAATTGTTTAAATCTTGTGGCACTGGGTCTTCCATCGATATATATATATATAATATGCTTGGCCCCAGTGCTGTGATCTGATGATGTAGCAGCCTGGGAATAAAATGTCAAAACATGGTTTACTATGGGGGTTATTCATCAAGGGATAGCGTCAGGCAGCGTCTGGTGAACGCCGGGCTCTGTACGCAATACCACATTTATGAAGGTGATTCTGGCGAGTGACTCTAACAGCGCCATGTAGCGTACGATTCATCATTACAGGCAGTTCAGCGTATAGCGCGGGCGCTCTAGCTTCAAGAGCGCCAGGTATTACATGTCGCTACCTGTCGCTCTCCCATACATTTCAGTGGACGTTCCTATTTTTCTGTTTAAACAGGGTCTTTTGTTTTTAATTTTTTTTTTCTCTCAAATAATTGTGTCACCTCTCCTGGCCTAGAAAAAGTCATTTTTGAAAACTTTTTTTGATTTTTTTTATGTTTTTATGCAGAATTACAGGCCTGGCATTAAAGTATTAATGCCACAATGTTACAACAATGTAATTCCATGTGTTTTTGCTTTGTTACTCGTGGATATGTGTTCAAAAACAGACTTTAATCACACAGCGTTTGACGCTCTATGCTATAGCGACCAGATTTAGAGCGTCTGCATCGCTGTACTGGTGTTAGAACACCCAACATACATATCATTCATCAAAAAGGGCCAGGTTACTAAGGTGACTGAGGTGCAGCGCTCAATACCCGCTTACAGCATCTACTAGCGGTCGCTCTAAGTGCTGCCATACAGACACTCATCTGACAATATCTGAGACTAGTAATGAATCAGCCTCCACATCTCATAGTATACAAAAATGCAGGAAAATTGGATAATTTGGTTTTGCATCACTGGTGGGTTTTGATTTGTTTAAGTGGACGGTATCTAAAATCGGCTTGCTTTTGCTCTTTGCTGCTTTTGACTTTAGTTCCTCTACTGACTAAAGGTCAATAGTAGGATACCTATGGGATATCATACATACACAGCCCCCTGCTCAAGCCATTTACTTACCTTGCCGTTATCCACTCTCTTACCTACAAAGCTCTCACCAGCCTGGCTCCTTCCTACATATCATCTCTAATCCAATACTTTCAACCAAGACTCAGCATCCGCTCACCTCTAACCTTGTCCTCTTACGCTTGCCTCCAGGAATTCACATGTGCCACTCCAATTCTCTGGAATGCCCTCCTCTCCCAATTCACCATTCCTCAACCCTCCCAGCTTTCAAAGGCACCCTCAAAACCCACCTATTCAGACAAGCGTACAACCTGGCTTAAGCAATTCCATAAAGGGCACATGCTATAGAACTCAATACTCACTGTTTGTGATCCTTCCCCTTTGTTTGCACCCCTTAGCCTTTAGACACAGGTCCTTATTTACCAAGGGATAGCGACAGGTAGCGACTGGTGAGCGGCCGGTAATGACGGGCCCCGCCAAGAGAACGCCGGCTCCCCACCACAATCACACATTTATCAAGCCAATCCTGCTTAGCGACTGAGATAGCGCCATATAGCGACTCATTCATCATTATTCCAGCCTCAGCCCACAGCGCCAGCGTCCGACCTTGAACAGCGACAGATATGACCTCTCGCTACCTGGCGCTCTCCAATGCCTTTCAATGGAACAATCTTTAAATATTCATAATTAATTGTTATGTGTTTTTTTTTTATGTGAAAAATTCTGTGACCACTTCTGCCATTTTAGATCATTTTTTTAAGGGAAAAAAAAATTGTACAGAATTGATATTACAGGTCTGATATTAATGTATTCATATTACTAAATTATTTAAAAAAATTGTTTTTTTTGGTTTCCAAAAATATGGTTGTTTGGGGGTTAAAAACCTACTTTTAACCCATCGCCGGCGCTCTGGAGTTTAAACATGCATTTTACAGTGCGAGAATATTTTGAGCGTGATTTGTTAATGAATATGGTGGGAGCCGGTCGCTAGGGCCAGTCGCTATCATGCGCTCCCATACATCGCGGAACCTGTCAAATAGCGACTCCTCACCCAATATTCAACATTACGGAAAACCGACTGAGTCGCTATCAACTACCGAACAACGGCCAAGCACAGCGACTACTAGCGGGCGCTCTGAAAATGCCGCTACAGTCGCTCAACTGTCGCTACCTGCCGCTGTTAATGAATCGGCCTCCCTGTGTTCTCTTTCCTATTGTATCTTGTATTCAGAATATTCGATGTGAACTCTGTGATAATGATTACAATGATACCGCGCAACACTACAAAATAAAGCAAAGTTCAAAGCTCAACGTGTGAAAAGAGTCCCTCCACTCAATGGTCTGTATGCAATTGATACATGATACACAGAGCTTATGATGAAATTAGAAGACAACTTAATCTCATTTAGTTAGTTCATCCTCAATAGGAATATTCACACAGTGCAGAAAAATCTTGTGCCGATCACACTCCACCACCAGGTGTATACAGCCTCTTACCGGAATCAAAACACAGAATGGCGTTAGTACAAAAAATGGGACTTCCACACTGGGTATTCCAATCAAGCGAGAATAACACATTAAAACATCCACATGATCTCCAATACACAAGTTTTCCCAAACAGGTTCCTGACGTTTAGGCATGGATGAAAGACATAAAAAAAGAATCTAGTGCAACACCTTTAAAATCTGCCCAATTAATCAAACTAGTATGCACTCACATGATAAAAGTGAAAGCAGGCTTTAAGAAAGTACAGGATAACTTCAGCATGTCTCACCAACTTCTTACTCAGGCTACCCCACTCAGCAATTAGGTCATCAATCCGCAGAGTATCCAATGCAGAGGACACCACCAAACTCCCTACGCGTTTCGTCCCTGGAGGGGACTTGAGCTCAGATGCTTGGTAGGCGATGGGGCATGATATTTATGTCAGAAATCCCCAATACGCAGAGCGGGGAAAACGCGCTGATACTTCCGGGTCACGTGTATGTGACGTCAGCGCGCTCGTGTTGGGCAGTGAGGGCCGATCCGGCCAATCACAGTCCCCAATTCACAGAACGGGAAAGCATTTCTAGGTCACGTGTATGTGACATCAGCACGTTCGTATTGAACACTGTGATACTGCATTTGTAATAGTCTATGTACTGTATGTTCTTCCCAATCTGTAAATACTAATTTCATCAGCGCTATGGAAAATGATGGCACTTTATAAATAATAATAATAGTGGGTGTTAATAATGCCTTGGTTTTGTCTATTTCCCCTACTAATACTAAAAAAAATATTAAATATTTTTAGGATGGCACTGGCCAAAATTCTACCATCAGTCTAGCCTAAATCTAAACTCATAGAATCAGTGCAACAGGATACTTTGATAGATGTACAGATAAAAGGACAGGACAGGACAGCTGGACACATTAATGGTTGAGTAAAACTTGACAGTAGCTCAGAGTTTTTATTAACTTTCTTAGCACCAGACACCGCTGGTGCTGTAGGCAAAACCACATTTATGAAAGCAAATCTAGTGACGCCATGTAGAATCCGATTCATCATTTCAGGTGGTTCAGCGTATAGCGCCGGCGATTTAGCTTCCAGGGCGCCAGGTATTACCTGTCGCTACCTGACGCTCTCCATTACATTTCAATGGACGTTCTTTTTCTTCTGTTTAAAGAAGGTTTTTTTTTTTCTCTCAAATAATTGTGTCACCCCTCCTGGCCTAGAAAAAGTCATTTTTTAAAACTTTTTAAATTTTTTAGTTTTTTATGCAGAATTGTCATTACAGGTCTGGCACTAAAGTGTTAATGTCACAGTGTTAAAACAATGTCATTCCATGTGTTTTCGCTTTGTTGCTGGTGGATATGTGCTCAAAAACAGACTTTAATCACACAGCGTCTGGCGCTCTATGTTATAGCGACCAGATTCAGAGTGCCGACACTGTGTGTGTAGTTTTTGATAAGTATGGTGTGGAGCGCCGAGAGTCGGTGGCACTGAGCTGGCGCTACCTTTTGCTCCCTGCAGCTCTCTACTGGTGTTAGAGCGCCCAACATACATCACATTCATCAATGCCAGCCAGGTTACTACAGCGACTGAGGCGCTCTGTTACAGCGCCCGATACCCGCTTACAGCGTCTACTAGCGGCCGCTCTAAGCGCCGCTATACAGACACTCATCTGGCGTTAGTAATGAATCAGCCTCATAGTAAACTTGCCTCTTATTAAATATAATGTCATTTATTGTAGTTGATGGAACAATCACACTGCTTAAATACGTTTACCGTAAATGTAGTGTGATTGCCCATATTCCTCTGTTTTTGTTACATGCCCCATCATCGCTTCGAGTGATTAGCCTGGGTCAGTGTCAGAAGCCATGTAAGCATGGGCATCCTTTTATGTCAGTTAGAGGAATCAGCTTTCCAGCTCTTTGCTCCCAGAGGAAAGCACAGCGCCCATGCAGGTTTGCCATTGACCTGGGAGCTGTAAACTATGTGCAGAGCACAGCAGCTGTTGAATTAAACTTATGATCTTATACTGAGCCTTCATTTATCTATATAGTGTGTACAGAATGCATTTCCCATCTCAATAGACCTAAATAACCTTCCTAATTGAATAACTCAGAGTCTGCACAAAACCAAAGAAGCTAGAAATCGAAGTGCAGCTAATAAGTCAAGATGTAATATTTTACAAGGAGTAATTCTTCGAGTTGCCATAGTAACTGCACCCTCTCCAAGCACACTAATAATAGATAGTGAAAGTGACTGCAATAAAAAGGGAAAATAAAGTATACTCAGAGAAATAAACCTATAATGTATTATATTAAATGTCTACAAATGTTATATAGCTAAATTGTGGAATTTGTATGTTAATAAACATTTTTATGAATTAAATGGAGTTAAATGGAAATGAAAAGGTGAAATATGTCCAAATTCTAGGTAATGTTGCTTTATGGAATTGCTAAACAGATTACTTAAAAAAGATTTAGACATGTAGCCCTAGTTTTATAGAATGTGTGTTTAAATGTCTTTCTGTAAACAGGCTGTGACACTAAACAGGTTTGTTGTATAGTTCCTAGGGGGTAATTCATTTACAGTGAACCTAAAGGAAAAAACATGTTCTGCCTTATCTGGGAGCTGTACCTTATTGGTCTAATTCATAAAGATTGCTGCAAACACCCTTACCTGTTGTTCAGGTTTGTCCTCCTGGACCTTTTTCACCTGCTCAAGCCAATGATGTTGCTAAGCCAGTCAGGGGCAGCTGGACCTGTTGGGAGTTGGGATCTTTAAAAGGCAAGGAGTGTCCTGGCCTCAATGCAGAGAGCATTATTAGTGGCAGCATGATAGTTACAAAGTTCTGCACAAGAGGAACAAGAGGTATTGGAGAGTAGTGATTGTTTTGGAAATGGAAACTGAGGAAAGTAATCTGCAGGAGCAGGAACTAGCAGTGAACCTAGGAAGAAGGGCTAACCTGAGGCCGAAGGAGCCATTAAACCAGGCCAGTCAGCCATTAGGAAATTCTGGAGGAAGCCCAAGGCCCAGGAATCTGCTTGAGAGAGCTGCGTCAGATGAAATCAACAAAGGAGAAAAATGAACCGTTGTGTTGTGTGATCAACTGTATTAAAGAACACTGCTTAAACAGTTTGCTGTGGCCTCAGATTTAAAGGGGCCAACTGGTCCCTACTTACCTTTTGGATGGTCCCTACTTACCTTTTGGATGTTGCCGCTGCCTGTTGCGGTGACATCCGGCTGCTTCAGGGCCCAATCCTCCCTCCCCCTGTGCCAGTTTAGCTGTCTATAAATTACAGCATGATCTATCCATTCTATTCAAAGTCCTGCGCCGCTCAGCAAAGTCTTGCGGGATTTTGGACGGTCCCATTGCATCCCATTCATGGGCACTGCGCAGGCACAAGATCGGGGGCCAGACACAGTGCCTGATGGGACGCAAGATCGGAAGGCAGGGCCGGCTCCAGGTTTGTGCAGGCCCTTGGGCAAGAGTGTCTTAGTGAGCCCTAAAGTAGTGAGTCACATGATGTCACCTTTCAGCTCCGGTGCCACAAATGGGTCATCTGGTTCTCGCCACCTTCTGAGCTTCCATCAACTGCCCTCCATTCCATGCCACCTTCTCCATTGTTGCTGATCATTCCCTGTTGCTGAGGCCAGCCATGAGCAGGTCTGCACACAACACCTTGCATTCGGTGGTTCGGGCCCCCTGTATAATAATACGATAACCAAGTGTGAGCCTGAGTGGGCCCCTGAAGATTGCCCTGTGCTGGTGCCGGCCCTTTGGGAAGGTCACTCGGAGTCTGTGGGACTCAGAAGATGTATTCCCCACGAGGTGAGGATTTAGTACCCAAAGGTGCAATCCACCTCCTTTACATGTAACACATACCACCTCAAGGCCTGGAAAGACCACACTCCCCAAACATCTTGTTTCTCCCCTGGTGTACAACAGGTACCAGTTATTATTGAGACATGTCCCTCCCCAGTAACAACATTATATCATTATATATACCTTGAAATGTCACTCCCACATGTTTCTTTCAGGTGATACTATACAAAAAATCAACAAGGGCATTGTGAAACAACATTATTGGTGGCTGTCAGGTCAATAATATTCAATGATGTAAAAACACAATATATGCCCAAATGTCCATTCTTGTATATTTGGGGGTGTAATCAAATAAAAACTGTTGATGCACATGGAATTGACATTTAGGCTTTCTACAACCCATCTTGTAAAATGCATTCATGCATGACCACCTTCTTTCACTAATTTTGCATCACAATGAGTGAGACACGCCATGTGCTGTGACTGCAGGGAAGATTTACCTTATTTATCTACTTGTCTATCTCTTCTGCCTTTCAGAGCTCAGTGAAAATTTCACTAGCAACAAAAAAAAAAGTGAGTGAAAGAGAGACATACACAAATATTATGCAGAAATGCTTTACTATTTGTTTTCATTGAATAAAGGCCCAAGTACGTGTGTGTGTGTGTGTGTGTGTGTGTGTGTGTGTGTGTTTTAGTCCGCACATTTATATTAGGTTCACTATAACAGACAGAGTTTGGCTGCACCATGTTTGTTTGAAACATTCAGAAACATGCAGTAATTCGATGGAGATGGTTTGAAAAGTTTAAGCACGCTGTGACATATGACAACGCAGAGGCTTACAGAAAGCTGAAAACCTGACAGGGAAGAGTTGTAAGAATTTGTTGTTGAGATTAGAGCGAGAACAGCTAATCTTAGTTTCTTTGATAAAAAAAAATAAACAGGAGTAGGCAAGTCTGCTTGTTAGGCGAATAAGCTGCATGATATATGGTTTGGCAAATAGGCTTCTGTAGTTCTGTATTACAAGAAATATAGTCAGCAGATCTGGGTTGCTCAGATTGTTTTTGGCACTCCACTTCTAGTTCTGACATTTATAAAAAGAAATGACTTAAGAAAACTTAAAACTTTTTGGCACTGTAAATTAAACTTACCTATTTGTTATTTTTAGCTTTATTTTGTACATTCAATGCCATCCTACAGTTATGATTACTGCACTAGAAGGTTTTTATTACCTTCTGAATGCTTAGATCTGGCCTACACCCAATAATATAAGTTCAAACTGCTATGGGCTGAAACAACAAAACAACATATATTCCTCTTCTGCACAGGGCTTGGGGGATTAAGGAATTGCGCTGGCGGCTCAGGAAAACAGACCACGAGGGCCTCATATTGGCAGACTTTTATCTGGCTGATCTAAGTTGTGTATGGAATAACTTGTCAATGGCTTAGATATAAATATACCAAGTAGACTACTGTATGTGGCTGCTATAAGGCTCCAATGTAGAGGGGCTGCTACACATTTTACTCAACTGGTTGCTGAGTTCTTTGGACCTTTTAGTAGATTAAATGTATAGCCAATGAGTCATTATAGAACTGGTGAAGATGTTGTTTGGACCTTTTAGTAGATTAAATGTATAGCCAATGAGGCATTATAGAACTGGTGAAGAAGTTCTTTGGACCTTTTTAGTAGCCTTTTAGTTTTAGCATCATTCTACAAGAAGCAGGGGCAGCTACACATCTACTTTGGACCTTTTAGTGGATTAAGAGGCTGATTTAAGACTAGCGCCACGTATTGCCATTTGAGCGTCTTAGAGCGTCCGCAAGAAGACGCTGCAAACGGGTGTCTGGAGCTATAACTTAGTTTTGGCACTGGACAAGTGACTCTGTAGTATCCTGTCCAGCATTGATAAATGGTGCTGCAGCCCATATTTAAAAAAGAAACACAAAGCCAGCGTCGGCGCTATAAAACTGGGCACTCTAGCGACGAGTGTCTGGGGCCTTCTGTTAGATGGAACTGTCTGGAATAAAGAAGCCTTGGTTTGAATGTTGTTTGGACTGTGAAGGCATGGAGTTACCAGGGACCCTGCAGGAAGATATCTCCATCTACTACTCTGCCCCTAGACCCCCAAAGTGGCCCTATCCAGGGGTCTTCTCATAACCCACCCCTCAAGCACACCAAAACCACATGGGGTGTCCTTGTTTTGTCCCATGTGCCTCTCTTGCCTTTCCTGCAGCGCACTGCAGATGCTGTAGGGGGGCGCCACTCTTTTTTTTTCTGATGCTAATGGCTCCCCCTGTCCCTCAGCGCTCTCAGTATGAATAAGCCATAGTGGTCACATTTGTTGGGTTTGTTAAGCTGAGGGACACTTGGTCAAGGAAACATGGCAAGAAAATGGAGGGGCACATTTTGGAGTCTGGAATAAAGAAGCCTTGGTTTAAACGTTGTTTGGACTGTGAAGGCCTGAAGTTACCAGGGACCCTGCAGGAAGATATCTCCATCTACTACTCTGCCCTTAGACCCAGGAGAAGCCCTTCTCCCCAAAGTGGCCCTGTCCAGTGGTCTTCTCATAACCCACCCCTCAAGCACATCAAAACCACATGGGGTGCCCTTGTTTTTTTAAGACCTTCTACACAAGGAACTCACCAGAAGCCTGGCCCATGTGCCTCTCTTGCCTTTCCTGCAGCACGCTGTAGATGCTGTAGGGGGACGCCACTCCTTTCCGATGCTAATGGATGCCCCTGTACCTCAGCGCTCTCAGTATGAATAAGCCATTGTGGTCACATTTGTTGGGTATGTTAGGCTGAGAGTCATTTGGTCAAGGAAACATGGCAAGAAAAGGGAGGGGCAAATTTTAGAGTCTGGAATAAAGAAGTCGTGGTTTGAACGAATTTTGGACTGTGAAGGCCTGAAGTTACCAGGGACCCTGCAGGAAGTTATATCCATATACTACTCTGCCCTTAGACCCAGAAGAAGCCCATTTCCCTAAAGTGTCCCTGTCCAGTGGTCTTCTCATTACCCACCCCTCAAGCACATCAAACCCACACGGGGTGTCCTTGTTTTTTTAAGACCTTCTACACAAGGAACTCACCAGAAGCCTGTCCAATGTGGCTTTCTTGCAGCGCGCTGTAGATGCTGTAGGGGGACGCCACTCCCTTTTTTCCGATGCTAATAGCTGCCCCTGTCCCTCAGCGTTCTCAGTATGAATAAGCCATAGTAGTCACATTTGTTAAGCTGAGGGACACTTGGTCAAGGCAACATGGTAAGGAAATAGAGGGGCAAAGTTTGGAGCCATGTTACAGCACCCATAGGGCACTGCAAAAATAGAGGAGAGGATAATGAAACAGGCTACAGGTGAGCTTCATCCTGCCTTATTATTACCATTGCCTGGACCGTCCCTTTAAAATTCACTTTAAGCATTAGATATCACCTGAACACACACTGATAAGGCCTCATGTGCAGAAAGCATGGCTCCTTTATTCTAACAATAGAGCGTGTAAAAATGATGGCAGGTACAGCAGTAATGATTCCCCTGTGACACATTTCATGTCACTTCTCTATGACACGTTTTCCTACCCCCTGTATTCCAGTCTTTGTTGAGACTCTACAGAGCTTGAGCTGAAATGAGTCATTCTGTATGATTATAGTAATTCTGTTGTTCTTCCAGTGCTGATGCTTAACTAGCTGAACAAAATATTTGTCTTTGTTTTTCTCATATATAACATTTTCCACGCTATGGCCTAGATTCAAGAGAAGCCGTTGCCAATTTCTTACATGTTTTTTGTGGTAGTTCCAAGCAGTACTAGGAACCATTAAAAACACATACAGTACAATCAATTTTTGGGTGCATGTGACTGAATAAGGTGCTTATACTGTATATGGCAGTTTTGTAGTGATTCTCTGTGTAGGTGCTCATCTTAGAAACAAGAGATGGAGAAGGTGACAGAGGTTCTGAGTTATCTCCAGCGTGAAAAATGAACCTGCACTATTTTTACTGCCGTAGCCAATTTTTCTAACCGTACTGTGGTAAGTGGGGACAATGCGACACGCAAGGTATCACAGGCCACTAAATGCCTCCAGCCTTCTAACTGCCAACCCACTGACAAATCAGCTCAGGAGCCCAGTGATTTCATGTTCAAACAGACATACCCAGACATGCCAGACATACACACTCCAATACACAAAGACAGTGTCAGACTGACTCACCAGAGCACAAGAGAATCCTCCAGGGGGCCCCAGGCATTGACCCAAGGCCAGTATCATGGCAATACAGGAGATCACAGACTAATTTGTGGGCCCAAGAATGATTTCTTATGAAGGGCCCCAAAAATAAGTTGTGTCCGGTGGGTCAAGTGTGCTCCAGTCTGACATGACACAGATCCCTGCCATTGGCTCTCTGTCTATGGCAAATGTGGAGGCTGATTCACTATTAGCGCCACGTATTGCCAGATGTGCTGTAACCTAGCTTTTGCTGTAGTAACATAACTGGCATTGATGAATATGATGTGTGTTGGGAGCTCTAACAACAGTACAGCACTGAAGCGAGCGAGAGATAGCGCCAGCTCAGTGCGTCTGGCACTCAGCGAGCAACACCATACGTACAAAAAACTACACACACACAGCGTCGGCGCTCTAAATATGGTCGCTATAGCATAGAGCGCCAGATGCTGTGTGATCAAAGTCTATTTTTGAACACGTATACACCTGTAACAAAGCGAAAACACATTAGGCTCGATTCAGAGAGACAAAAAAATACTTCCGTTTTAGTGCCGATCTGTTTTTTTTAAATGTTTCCGCTCTCATATGAGTGTGCGAGCGATTCTATGCATGCATTGCAATCCTTCTGTAAAGTTTCCGTCCGTTCGTACGTACGAATACGAGGGTGTCATTTTCCAGCGTGACTTTTCCGTTTCATTTTCACATGTTACAACGTAGGCTTTCGTTTTTGCCCTTTTCCCATCGTATCCTCCCACGAATCCTTTACGTTTCCTGTTAGTTTCTGTTTCCCTTTTTCAATAAATAATCGTCCATACGGAAATCCTTACGATCTTGCTCCTGCGCACTGCAGACTTAACTCATTAAAGTGCTCGCCTACATATTTGGCTCACTCACTTCTACTACAATGTATAGCTAAATCACTTAGCGCTATCCTCCATCTTCCCTTTTGGACCCTTAAAGCTCACCTAAACCACTTCACGGTTAGGTTCTTCATTTTAGCCCCCTAAAACTTACCCAAATCACTTCTCGGTCATGTGAATATTCATCTTTAAATATTTCTGGGCCCATAAGTTTTGTGTTAATGTATTTTGTAAATGAAATGACAACATTTTTTTTTATTCCATAAAATATAAAATTTAAAAAAAATTTGAAAATATCAAATTTTTATAACTATAAAAAACAAAATACATAGCAATGGCAGGCCACAGAACATTATTCTTCATCTGTGGTCCCCAATGAGTTGCGCAGCTCCTGCATCTCGCCCACCAACTGAAGGAGCCTGACACTCAGTTGTGCCACTCTGGCATGTGTGGTCCCTGTTAAAAAACCTAAATTAAAATATTGGTATAACCTTGTTGGGGTCATACTGCAGTGTCCCCCCCCCCCCCCCCCGTATGGCCCAAACACCTAAATCTGGACTTCAAAAGCCAGAAGGCCCTCGCCACCATGGCCCGGGTTTTGCATAGTGCCCGATGGCCCGCATTCTGCAGGCAAAGAACGGGCATCAGGAGCAAGGGCAGGAGTGGATATCCAGAATCCCCTGAAAGTATTTAAAAATACTAACATTAATACACATTCTAAGCTACAATATTGTTTAACATGTCATCAAGGGCTAAAAAGAGCCATAGGTTAAGACATGAGTCATCAACTATATTCATTGCCATACAGTGAAAATGGATTGATGGAATGTGAGCAAACTTACCCAGGAGCCATCCACCAGATAATTCTCCTGACTCAAACTGACGAAATAAGCCGGAGCTCTGCAATATATAAGCATCATGGGACGACCCTGGATGCCCTGCAAGAACACTGAGGAATTGCATAGCTGGACCAAACACTGCTTGTATGTTGTGCGAGTGGCACATCTTGCGGTTCCTGCAACCAAATATAAAATAATTACACAAAGCAAAGGTAACCAACTAAAACAATAACTCCTACAACAAATTAAGATTCAAGTTCAACAATCCAAATATAATTCACAAAGGACATAAGTCTAAAAAAATATGTGTGGGAAAATAAAGGTTTACATACTAAGGACTAATTAAGGTCAGCATTAAAATGCTTCGATAAGGCATACATGAAATATATTGATTTAGGTATGCATTGCTATACATTTTATGGCCTCGGCCATGCTGATACATGCAATACCTTGGTGCTAAAGGCGCGCAGACTCCTCCACCTAGCCGCAAAACATGTTCAACAATAGCAATCCAAGCCCTCAAAGGTCCCGTAAGTGGATCGGAAATGAAACGGATTTATAGGGTGGTTGTCCGTCGGAAATGAGCTCTCTGAATCAGACGCAAGCCCATCCCAACAACGCAAGTTATCTGAACGAACAAAACATATCAGATTTTGTTTGGAAAATGATCCGAACTAACGGAAATGTTCCGATTTGCTTCCTTTCATCGAAAGCGCATATACACATTTTCCTGAACGTTCGTACGAATGAAAAATTAACGAAAAAAACCTACATGGCGCTTTTAGAGGCAGTCACCAGATTTGCTTTCTTAAATGTGGTTTCCCGTACAGCGCCCGGCGTTCACCAGGCTCTACTTGCCGCTATGAAGCACTACGTGGCACTATCCTTTCTTAAATAACCCCCATAATATGCTAATCCGGTTATCACATTACCAGCCACACAATATAGTTTTTGAGAACTGAGGGTATAGCCACACACATTGCAATTTGATTTAAATTCATTTGGATTGACTGGGAGGAAGGATTGCTGAGGGTCAGAGCTGAGCCCATCTGAGCTTCAGGGTCCAGAGAAAGTGTTCTGTTGCACCAAGGATAATTCAGCCCCTGCAGATCGGGTGGGGCTCTGTGATCTCTTGGTCATCTGACCTGCTAGGAAAGAGACAGTTGGAAGTAGAGTGGTCAGATCAACATCGGAGGATAGGAGAGTAAAACACTGAGGTTCTGCGAGGCTGCATACCTCCCAAGTCTCCCTGATATGGAGGGACTGCCCCTCTGTTGAGTCCATGTCCCCCTGTCCCTCATTGTCTCTTTGAGGTGTAACATGCAGATCTGAATCAATAAATGATTCATTTGCATATTCAAAGAGTTTCTATTGTTGTAACTGTTACATTCTATCTCCTATTGATCCCTCAATGAAGAGGCGTGGCCTAATTTAACAGTTGTCTCTCTATTCCACAATGGAAAGTTGTGAGGTATGAGACTTGATATTAGCTGCTTCTGGGCACTCTAGGAAAGAGGCTTTATAGCAATAAAACAACCAGTAAGTATTCTGACTTGAAAGTGGATGCCCAGCCTCTGCTGGACTTTGCTGATGATGACCCCCCACCATTTGGGGCTGACCTAGATTTGCTGAGCCCCTGTCTGGCTGTGACCGAGTGTCTAGTCAGCTCCACCTCTGTGGTATAAATCCTCCACTCCTCCAGCTCATGTTTTTATTCCTGGGTGGATGCCCAGGAAGGTGGATGGGGGACCTGTGTCTCTCTTCACTCCAGATGCTGGTGAGGCATCTGAGACTGATGACCCGCTGCCATCATTTAAATATATACGGCACAGGACAGAGGTTGGGATGAGGTAAGTTAAAACTAGAATCATATAATATTTTGTTGTTTTTTTACTTGTTAAGGGATTTTACTTTGGTAAGGGATGCAAGTTAGGATGCTATGCACAATAAAAAGAAAACAAGAATACATATATTTGTGAATGCAATTCTGCATCTATCAACAATGTGGACACACCACAATTTTTCTAGGCGTAAGATCATTTAACCTGACCTAGGGCAAAATGGAAAACTTCTGTGGTCTGATCAAAATGTGAAATAGCTGGTTAATAGAGCACAGTTCAAACGTCTGTATTTCTAATAATATGGGGAAAAATTAGGGCCTATGGCAAGGGAAGCTGGTACATATTTAAGAAAATAATCAATGCTGAGCAGCATATAGAGATTTTAGAACAACATATGCTCTCATTCAGGCAATGTCCCAGGGAAAGCCTTGCATTTTCCGGCAAGACAATGTTAAACCCCATACTGCATGCAGTTTATCTACAGAAGAAGCATGTGGGGCTGAACTGATCTGCCTGCAATCCTGACCTTTCACTAATAGAAAACATTTAGTACACTTTGAAACCAAATATTTGGCAAAGAAGCCAGGGAACTGTTAAAGCAGACCAAACCCCACTTTTTTTACTAGCATCCCCTGAATTGCTCCCCCTATGAGAAGTACATTTTGACAATTTTCCTGCCTCACTCTAATCCCAGATAATGCCGCCTCTTCTAACTGTAAACCTCCGCCTCCTACATTCATTGCCACACCTAAGCAATTAAAGATGCCTGCCATTTCACACCGAAGGACAGCAAATAGATCAGTGTTCCAGGACAATTCCAAAAGGGGAACTATCCATTTCTAGTGCTACACCCTAAATGGGGTTTTGGTCCCCTTTAAGTAGTTAGAATTGCAGATCAGACCAGAATGGGATAACATTCCTCACCCAGATCTCCAGAAAATGGCCTCTTTACTTTCCATGTTTATAGATTGTTGTAAAAACAAGATGAGAAGCTACACAATGCCCGACTTTTTTAAATCCTGTTGCTGGCATAATTTTTTCAATTAAAATGGAAGAATATCTAACTTTCATGTTGTGATGTGTGTTCTTTGTTGTATTGTGAATAAACTATGGTTACATGAGATTTGCAAATTATTACATTCTTGTTTTCTTTATTTTATACACAAGTTCGAGTCCTGACCAGGGCATGACTGAAGTGTTACTAGGGCAGCCCACTGCTCCGGCCATGTGCGCAATCACTGCCTGTATTTGTTCCACTGTACAGATGGTATAAGCATGCAGCTGGCTTTACGATGGAGGGAGTGTAAATTTCACCCAGGATGCTAGCGTGGGTGAGATAAGTAGTCCAGGAGGCTCTTTGTTTCAGCATTTTAAAGCATTGAACCCTTTTCTCTGATGGTTTTCCTGGCCTGGATTACTATGGAATGGCAGGTAGGTTTGGTAGTGGGACCAGCCGTTCCCCTCCCTCCGGGCTGGAGTTTACCTGCCTGTCTCAGCCTACACAGTTGCCTGGGGCTAGCTTGTAATGTGGAGTAGTCTGAATAACAGAATAAAACACACCACACCAGATAAATAAGAACCAATTTAGAATTTAACGATTGAATATTAGGCAAAGTTGGTGAATATAGCCACTGGATTAAGGCAATAAATGACTGTAGAAGAATCTAGTATAATTTCTACTTGAAGAATATGGGGGGGGGGGATATCTCAAACAAAGGATAAACTTTATCGCATATGGCTATTTGGATAACTGTGCTCTGTGTAATTCAAACAATCTATCAATACACACACAATCTGTTTAAAATGTAAGATCAACTCTTTATAATAAACTTCAGGTAGATGATGCTCTAAATTTGTACCTATGCTGTAAATAGTGAGGAGAACTGTGAAGAGTTCACTTATCCTTAGACCAAACGATCTTGGTGGAAAATGCCCTGTTATTGCTGAATAAAATGGTGCTGTTTCTATAAATATTTTCCGGATATTTCTTTCTTCAAGCGGTCAGGCCTCAAAAACTCTCCTAAATAAAATTACCAAGGGCGTCCTCCAACTGCGCAAGGTCCCTTTCTTTGCAGTCTGCAGGAGGCTTCACACAGTGACTAACACACAAAAAAATAAGAGGCCGATTCATTAATAGCGCCAGGTAGCGACAGATGAGCGACAGTAGCGGTATTTTCACAGCGCCCGCTAGTATTCGCTGTGCTTGGCCGTTGTTCGGTTGTTGACAGCGACTCAGTCGGTGTGCGGTAATGTTGAATACGGGGTTAGGAGTCGCTGTTTGACAGATTCCGCGCTGTATGGGAGCGCATGACAGCGAATGGCCATAGCGAACGGCTCCCAGCATATTCATTAACAAATCACGCTAAAAAAATTATCGCGCTGTGAAATGCTTGTTTAAACCCCAGAGCGCTGGCGGCGATGGGTTAAAACCATATTTTTGGGGGAAAAAAAACACGTTTTTCAAAACATTTTGTAATATGAATACATTAATATCAGACCTGTAATATCAATTCTGCACAAATTTTTTTTTTTTTTTTACCTTAAAAAAAATATCTAACATTGCAGAAGTGGTCACAGAATTTTTGACATTTAAAAAAAAAAAAAACATTAATAGCAATTAATTAAGAATATTTAAAGATTGCTCCATTGAAATGCATTGGAGAGCGCCAGGTAGTGAGAGGTCATACCTGTCGCTGTTCAAGGTCGCTCGCTGGCGCTGTGGGGTGAGGCTGGAATAATGATGAATGATTCGCTATCTGATAAATGTGTGATTGCGGAGGGGAGCCGGCGTTCTCGTGGCGGTGACCGTCATTACTGTTCGCTCACCATTCGCTACCTGGCGCTATCCCTTGGTGAATAAGGGCCTAAGTCTTTACACCCCTCACACAGGTCAGCAGTGAGGTAAATAAGGAGATTGTTAGTTTTCACCAAAAACGTCACTGTGGCCCTATAATTTATTCCAAGTATGTCACACACCCGCTTCCAATATTCATGACAAGTGGGTTATGGCCAGTAGAGGGCAAACTTTGCAGAGATGACAGGAAAAAAAGGAGCCCCTCCCAGTCCATAAATACCTGGGACCTCCCACACATTCCCTCAGTAATCGTCTCTGCAGACCTCAAGCAAGTCAGAAGATGGCTTTCTCCTCATTGCAGGTAAGCCGGGTTTTACACCCGGCCATTTTATTTCCCTATTTCTGCCCGGACCTTGTTTTTATTAAGTCCCTATGCCTCCCAGCCCTGGCTGTTGATCCAGGTGAAGGTAGGATACACCTTAGTGGTGTGATAACTTGGAGCAATGCTCCTCCGTGAGACCCCTTCCAAGGGGTAGGTGGATACAAGGTTCGGGATCCTGGTTTGGGATGCCCTGTCCGTCATTTTCCCTGCGCTGCATTAGGTGGCTTGGGACTTCCTCCACCCGTTGCTCCCTGTCCCTGGATCATGGGGGGGGAGGGGTAGCATGTCCCTCCAATTTTTTACCTCAGACTTTGCCTGGCCAAATAGCTGTCAGTGTGGTATGAGTGTATGTGTGTGGGGCTGTTTGCTTCACTTGTTGCTGGGCAGCGTCTGCTAGACGGTGGCCCGGATCACGGGCTGGCTCCGCAACCTTGTGGGAGCGCAGCCATGTTTTTTGCTTCTCTGTTAGTCAGGAGAGGGGGTGGGGCCGGGCGCTCGGCGCGCTGATGCGCCCTGCCCCCCTCTCTTTTGGCGCCCACGGAGGTTCCCAGCAATGACCGGGCTAATGCTGCTGCTGCTGGGTGTCCGGTCGCCATCTTGCATCCTAACTGGGAGTGCCCTGCGGGGCTCGTTCTATTATCTGCCTTTTCTGTTATGCATAATCGTATTTCTATTGGGGTGCCTTGTATGCTGCGTTATCCTTGACATATACTTTAAGATTATACAGATATATTGTATGACTGTGATTATATCTGGATGTATGATTGCTGTAATGACTTCATGCTTATGGTACCCTTTTTTATTATGTCTTCCAGGGGGATTACCTTCCTTGATAGTTAAAAGGGGGTTCTCCCGGTTCTTAGGTCCCTCACTCAAATAGGGGCTTTACAAATCCTCCCACTAACGGACGTTAAGGGGCATCCCGGGTAGCTTACTGGCATAATTCCCACTGGTCATTGCGACTACCATAAAAAATCACCATATGGAGGCTTCCCAGGATACCGGGCTCGGGCTCCCTTCAGGGCAACCCCGGCTGTGTGTGGTTTGTGGGGCATCCCTTGCGGGGGATAATGTGTTTATTTGTATTCCATGTGCACAGCAGACCATTACGCAGCTGTCGGGGTCCCAGGCGTCTGGGTCCGTGCCGCCGGCCTCATCACCTACCCCACCCCGCCTTATCCGTACCCCAAGTGACACTGTCATTAGCGGGGAGTCGCAAGCTGATGTTTGTGCTAGGCTGGCCAACATTGAAAAGTTGATTTCTAGCTCTGCGGCCAGAAAGGCCCCAGCTAAGAGAAGGCATCTGTCACCGGCCGCGCCGGCACTGGATTTTGATGACTATGATTCCCTTGACTGGTCTGATTATTCCCCACTCGAGGATGCTGCGGATCAGCAGTTTTTTGATACTGATACTGGGCAGGCGCTGGGGGATGCCGTGGATACCCCCAAGATCCTGGCCCATCTATTTGAGGTACTGGATACTTCTCCGCCAGCGGAGACCCCCCCGCTGAATTTTGATTGCATGATTCTTTAGGAATGGAAGAGGCCTAGCCGGCTCCCCGGTGTTCCTCAGGGATGGGATAGGAAGTATCCCTTCCCGGTGGACGTGGTGAAGCGCTGGTCGTCCCCTCCCGAGGTTGATGCGCCCATTCTGGGATTGTCCAACACCTCCGTTGTACATTCTCCAGACGCCGCCACTCTTAAAGATGGTGAGGACAAACGCTTTGATCAGATGGCATGCCATGCCTTTGCCAGTGTGGGTTCAGCCTTGCGGCCTGTTTGTGCCTCGGCGCTCACGACTGTGGCTACCAGGTCTGTGGTTAGGGACCTGTTGAGTGGTTCCCAGCTTAACCCGGCCAGTGATGAATTCACAGCCCTTAAGCGGTGTAAATTATTTGTGACCTTTGTTTTATCTGCTATGGATGACGCGATTATTATGTGTAGTAGAACCTCGGCATTGCTGGTGGCTATTCGCCGATCGGTCTGGCTACGCCAGTGGGCGGCTGACATTGTGGCTAAGAAATCACTCACAGCGCTACCCTTCCTGGGTATGAGGCTGTTCGGAGATAAATTGGATTCAGTGGCGAAAGGTGGAAAGTTACCTTAGCGTAAGAAGCAGCGTCGCCCCTTTCCAGAGCAGGCAGAGGCTTTGCCTACTCTAATTTCAGAGGTGATTCCTGGAGCAGAGGCAGAGGACGCGCACGTCCAGGCCTTAACTGGGGTTCCAAGCCCAAGCCTGCTGCCAAGACAGCTCAGCAATGAGGGGACGCCCTCACCCTTGTGGGTGGGGGGACGGCTGCGGCACTTCTTCCTGGTCTGGGCCCAGGAGGTCACAGACAAATGAATCTTGGAAGTGGTCTCTTCCGGGTACAAACTGGAGTTCGAGTACTGGCCTCCTCCCAGATTCCTAAGGTCTCGGGTCCCCTCGGATCCCCGTACTGCACAGGGGCTCCTGTTGGCTGTTAAGAATCTTCTGGTCATGGATGTCATATGCCCGGTGCCTTTCTCAGAGAGAGGCCGGGGCTATTATTCCTCTTCACGGTTCCCAAAAAGGATGGATCCATAAGACCCATTCTGGATTTGAAGCTTCTCAACAGGATCATCAGAACCAAGAAGTTCCGCATGGAGACTCTGCGCTCAGCCATCAATTCCCTTCGTCAGGGGGATTTCATGACATCCATAGACATCAAGGATGCTTACCTTCATGTACCAATCTTCCCAGCACACCAGAGATTTCTTAGGTTTGTGGTGAGAGGTCAGCACTTTCAGTTCGTGGTCCTCCCTTTCGGGTTGACTTCGGCACCAAGGGTGTTCACCAAGGTGCTGGCGGGCATAATGGCCCTTCTCAGAGCCCAGGGCATTCACATTGTGCCGTAGTTGGACGACCTCCTCATTACGGCATCCTCTCTTAATCAGGCGGAGCTGGACACCAGGTATGGTGGTGGCGACGCTGGAGAGGTTCGGCTGGGTGATCAACCATCCCAAGTCTTCTCTCTCCACCTCAAGGGAGATCTCGTTTCTGGACATGAATCTGTATACCATTCGGACCAGGGTTTTCCTTCCTCAGTCCAAGGTGCAGATGGTTCAGGATCTGATGTCTTCTCCTGTCCAAACCTCGTTCTTCTATCCGGCTAGGGATGAGACTGGTGGGATTGATGGTGGCTTCCTTCGAGGCAGTTCCCTTTGCTCAGTTCCACATGAGGTTGCTCCAGCTCCATCTATTGTGGGCCTGGGACAGATGTCTGCAGTAATTGGATCAGTCATTCATGATGCCTCCCCGGGTTCGGCAGTCCCTTCAGTGGTGGCTGGAATCAAGCAATTTGATGAGGGGCAGATCCTTTCTGACCCCTTGTTGGGAGACGGTTACCACGGATGCCAGCCTGTCGGGCTAGGGAGGTTTTTGGAAGACGCATCAGTTCAAGGGGCTGTGTGGTCCTCAGGAGGCTCACACCCCCATCAATGTATTGGAGCTGAGAGCTATTCGGTTGGTTCTGTCATGCTTCACGCATCACCTAAGCGGCTTACCGGTTCAGGTTCGATCAGACAATCGAACTGCGGTCGCTTACATCAATCACCAAGGAGGGACTCGCAGCAGGAGTGCCCTCAGGGAAGTTTCTCTGATTCTTGCATGGGCGGAGAGCAATGTTCCATGCAACTCAGCAGTGTACATTCCGGGAGTGGAAAACACTCCCGAGCAGGGGATCCTCTCGCCAAGGGGAATGGTCTCTCATCCACAAGGTATTCCGGTCCCTCTGTCACACGTGAGGGTTTCCGGAGGTGGATCTCTGCCTCACGTCACAATCACAAGCTCCCAAAGTTTGTGTCTCTGTCTCAGGATCCTCTGGCCCTGGCAGTGGACGCCATGTCTCTTGCCTGGAGAGATCTGGGGTTCCTGTACCTGTTTCCCCCCTTCTCCATGGTAGCCACGGTGGTGCGCAAGCTGGCTCTAGAGGGTGCGCCAGCAATTCTGGTGGCCCCAAGGTGGCCAAGACAGGTTTGGTTCGCAGACGTCGTAAGGCTGGCGGTAGATCAGTACTGGCTGCCCCTGTTTCCGGATCTGATCTCTCAAGGTCCACTACGTTACCCCAATTTACAAACGCTGGCTTTGACGGCGTGGCTGCTGAAACCTCCATCTTAAGGGAGGAAGGTTTGTCTGAGGCTGTGATTCAGACTCTTGTTAGAGCTAGGAAGAGATCTTCCTCTAACATATACTACAGGACTTGGAGGTCCTATTTTGGCTGGTGTGAGGCTAGGGCCTTGCCTTGCAGGGTGTTTTCTAATTCTAGGATTTTGGAGTTTCTTCAACACGGTATGGACCTGGGGTTCCAGCTTAGTACCTTGAAAGGGCAGGTCTCTGTTCTGACTGTCTTCTTTCAAAGGTCTTTTGCTCTGCATCCTCTGGTTAAGACTTTTCTCCAGGGGGTTACTCATGTGCGGTCTCCTAGAAAGCCTTTGTTGCCCAATTTTAATTGGTTCTGTCGGCCCTCCAGGGGCCTCCCTTTGAGCCGGTGCAGGATGTTGCACTTTCTATGCTCACTCAAAAAGTTGCCTTTCTGGTGGCTATTACCTCTGTTCGGCATGTCTCTGAGTTGGCGGCTCTGTCCATTCAGGTCCCTTACTTTGAGAGACACCAGGACAAGGTGGTTTTTCGCTTTAAGACAGATTTTCTTCCTAAGGTGGTTTCTGCCTTCCACCTCAATCAGGATGTGGTTCTCCCTTCCTTGTGTCCTAAGCCTAGCAATGACAAGGATAGGGTTTTGCACTCTTTGGATGTGGTTCGTTGTGTGAAGTACTATTTGGGGCCTATACTGCCAAGGGGAAGGTTCCCCCTTTTCAGATCATTGCTCATTTGACTCGTGCTGTTGGGGCTTCTTGGGCTTTTCAGCACCAGGCTTCTGTTGAACAAGTTTGTAAGGCTGCTACTTGGTCCGCCGTTCATACTTTTTCCAAGTTTTATAAGGTTGATGTGCGGGCCTCAGCGGATGCTGTTTTTGACCGCAAGTTTCTGCAAGCTGCAGTGGTTTACAATTTGTGCATTTTTTGCCGTATTGGGATCCCCACCCATGACGGACACTGCTATTGGATGTCCAATTGTGATTATTCACCTGTAAAATGGGTATTGTATGTATGTCACACACCCCGCTTCATCCTGCCCTTATTGGTATTTTGTGACCTTTTAGTGTTATGATTGTTTATATTTGGCTCTTCCTGGTCCCCTTACTGCTGTCTTATTCTGGGGAATGTGTGGGAGGTCCCAGGTATTTATGGACTGGGAGGGGCTCCTTTTTTTCCTGTCATCTCTGCAAAATTCGCCCTCTACTGGCCATAAACCACATGTCATGAATATTGGAAGCGGGGTGTGTGACATACTTACAATACCCAATTTACAGGTGAGTAATCACAAAATGGTATTATGTGGCTCATAAACACATACAGACACAGAAGTGATCTCACTGACCACCTCACGGACTCTGCTCCCTCAGAGCTGTGCTGTGCCTTTAATAGGCTGCAAGAAGGACTGCACCAGCCTCTCTCTCATGGCTGGCCCCGCTCACACACACACAAGAGTTGTTATATGTCAGTTACAAGCTCATCACAGGGCTTCGAAGACTGTTAGGAAAGCAGTTTGGGGGAAGCCTTGTGATGAGAACCAGCCAGTCTTAAGCCTGGAGCCTGTAAAAGGTAGACTTTTTTGCTGCATGCTCAAACTCTGGATCTTTTAGGTTGGTGAGTAAACCAAGTTGTCATTACATTTAACCCCCCGAGGGGAGGACTTCATGAATAATTTGTCCTGCACCCTGCCTGTGTGACGAATTGCAGTGAACATATTGTTGGACTTGTTGCACAATAAACTGCATTTGATTTGGCCATAAGTACTGTTTCCAGAAATATCATTGCCGTTAGCAACCCTGATCCTGAACAAATGAGTTAAAGTGGGCCAAAATCCAGGATTTTGACTATCCTGGGTTTTGGTCCTTGCCCCCGTGTGTGAATTCCCCCAGATCGCCAAAACCAACTCACCTCTTCCCGGTCCTACTACACATGCGCGGCTGCTCGTCCAGTCAGCGCACTCGGATCCACTGATGTCACGTTGTCTAACCTTTCATCTAAGGCGAGCGTCTCTGAGCTACCCTCTAACAGGGAGCATGCCCGCGCCGTCCATTCACAAATGCCTGGCGCAGGCACACACCCTGCTGCAGGGATAGCGGGGATGTGGCCACGGCTTGCACATGCGCCGTTGGACCAGGAAAGAAGGAAAGTGTATGGGCAACCTGTGGGGTTTCACACAGCGAGGCATCCCAGTTTTGGATTCCCCGGGGGGAGGGAATCGATCAGCCCATGAATATTATAGTTCCCGGGCTGGTCGCTGTCGGTTTTGGTCCACTATAAATAAGGATTAAAATTCCTATGTGTGCACAAGCATACAATGGCCATATATTCCCCCCCACCCACCAACAACAAAAAAAAAATTAGGTCACAAATTTACATCTTCTACATCTGTTTTGATGGCACCATAACATAATGACATGGTTGGGGAGACAGAAATGTGTTTTACCAGGCCTGGGCTTTAATTAAGTGATGGTGCTGCTTGCTTTAATTTGTGCTTTTACACTGGAACACCACAACTGAAGGGAAAACAAATCCACGTACCACATAATTGTATCCTTTATGTTGTAAGTGTGAACAGGCTTTACACTGAACAAATAACATAGCTTCATAATGTCGAGCCTCTCAAAGGAAATGCTGTATCATAGAAAGCCTTCCAAGAATTCTGTTCCATAACTGTCACTGTGCTCGCTGCACTTCTGACACTTTAGATGGGTCCACAGGAGACCATTAAATGTTTGTCCATCTATGGCAGGAGGTCCCCAAATGTCCTCACCTTGTGAGCTACATTCTCACTGAGGGACGGTCACAAGTCATCAGAGCAAAGTGAACAGAGCGTGTAATGCCAGTGACTTTATTCTTAGCACAATACACACAGATCCCCCCAGCACCGGCCATTGCACACCCCGATGTAGAGCTCTCAAGCCTCAAAACTTAGAGTAAAACTCACATTTTTGCTTTACAGTTTTCCTCTTCTGGAATGTAAAATTATCCTGCATGTTAGGAGTGTGTCCCCATACCTGCGATTTATTTATCAGCATGCTGTTTCCATGTTTCTTATATTTCTCTGGCTCTGTCTTGGTAAAATAGGAGCGACTTTCTTGCCCTCTATTAAAACTCTCGGGGGCTGATTCATTACTAACGCCAGGTATCGGCAGATGAGAATCTGTATAGCGGCGCTTAGAGTGACCCCTATAGACGCTATAAGTGGGTATCTGGTGCTGTAACAGAGCGCCTCAGTCGCTGTAGTAATCTGGCCCACATTGATGAATGTGATGTATGATGGGCGCTCTAACACCAGTACAGCACTGCAGGCAGTGAAAGGTAGCGCCAGCTCAGTGCGTCCGACTATAGCATAGAGTGTCAGACGTTGTGTGATTAAAGTCTGTTTTTGAACACATATCCACCAATAACAAAGCGAAAACACACGGAATTACATTGTTCTAACATTGTGACATTAACACTTTAGTGCCAGACCTGTAAATACAATTCTGCACAAAAACAAAAAAATCAAAAAGGTTTACAAAAATGACTTTTTCTAGGCCAGGAGAGGTCACACAATTGTTTGAGAGAATAAAAAAAACTCACCAGATTCCCTTTCATAAATACGGTTTTGCGTACAGCGCCCATCGTTCACCAGACGCTGCCTGCCGCTACGAGGCACTACCTGCCGCTATCCCTTGATCAATAACCCTCTCAGTATCCTTTCTGACTACACCCCCCCCCCCCAATCCTTCCACTGTAGCATGTGAACTTATTAGAAGCTTTGGCTAAATCACACAGCAGCAAACATCTCTCCAGCTGAGAATGCTACCAGTAACTTTAGCTACTGGAACACAATATTGTTTTCCTCCCATCTGAAGAGGCTAAGGCTCTTATTTAAGAAGGTATAGCATCAGGTAGCGCCTGGTTAATGAGAGGTAGCGACAGGTAGCGACTGGTGAACGCCGGACACGGCACACAGTTACACATTTATCAAGCGGAATCTGTTTAGCGACTGGGATAACGCCATGTAGCGTCTGATTAATCATTTTCACAGCCTCAGCGAACAGCACCGGCGTTCAGCCTTGCACAGCGCCAGGTATGACCTCTCGCTACCTGTCGCTCTCCCATACATTTCAATGGACGATCCTTTTCTTCTCTTTAAATGGGGTTTTTGTTTATTTTTTTTTTTCAAAAAATCACAAATAATTCTGTGACCTCTTCTGGCATTGAAAAAGCTGTTTTTTCAAATGTTTAAAATTTTTTATATATTTCTTCAGAAATGACATTACAGGTCTGCCATTAAAGTGTTCATGTTACAATGTTGCTACAATGTAATTCCATGTTTTCGCTTTGTTACTAGTGGATAGATGCAGAAAAACACACTTTAAACACACCGCCTCCTGCGCTCTGGGCTTCAAACAAGCATTTTTCAGCGCCTGAGTTTTGTGAGGCTGTTTTTTTGCTGAATATGGTGTGAGTCGGTCTCTATGAGCAGTCGCTAACATGCGCTCCTATACAGCACTGTACTGGTCAAATAGCGACTCCTCACAATGTATTCAACATTACTGAACAGCGACTGAGTCGCTATGAAGTAGCGACCCATGGCTGAGCACAGCGACTACTAGCGGGCGCTCTGAAAATGCCTGCTACAGACGTTCATCTGTCGTTACCTGGCGGTAGTGATGAATCAGCCTGCCCATTAGAACAGAATGTATTAATACTCTTGTATCTGCTTCAGCCAATCAGATGATTAGCAAGCTAGAGTCAGGAAGTCTCTGATCTGTACTTTTAACACACCATTTTGATGTACGTTGCAAAGGTAAACACATTGTTGCCAGGGAAAACTGTTTTCTTTTATAATACTCTAGTTGCAAACAAAAAGAGAACATAGAAGAGTGCTTCCCCCTCTGGGTGCAATAACCCTAGAAAGCCTGCAAGTGACACAGCATGCATTCACAAGCCACCTATGGGTCCTAAGCAGCACGATGGCAAGACCTGATCTATGGCATCCTGCAACCTAAAGTTTTACCTGTGGGTGTGACAGATTGTTGTGTGTAATTATGAGAAAGTGCATATTTTATTTATATTTTTTTACAGGCACAGTATGTGAAAACCATATATATGAAAGTCAATCTGGTGAACACCTCTAATAGCATCATGTAGCGTTAAATTATTATTAGTGGTGGCTCAGTGTAAAGCGCCGGCGCTGTGTGTTCAGCAGCGCCACGTAGCATCTGTCGCTCACTGGCGTTATCTTATACATTTCAATGGTGTTTTATTTGGTTGTGCATAAATAGCATTTTAATAAAATATTTTTCTCAATTGTAGGATCAAATCATTGTGTGGTCTCTCCTGCCCAGCACCCAAACACTTATATTGTTATATTTAGATTTTTTTTCATGCAGAATTGTATGTGCAGATCTGCCATTGCAGTGTCATTGTCACAGTGTTAAAACAATGTAATTCCATATGTTTTCGCTCTGATGCTGGTGGATATGTGTTGAGAAACAGACTTTCTTATATATCTTATATAGCTTGAAGCTAGAGCACTCAATTTTATAGCGCCGATGTTGGCTTCGTGTTTTTTTTTTCTTAAATTTGGGCTTCAGTACCAAGCGTCGGACACATTTAACTGGCGCTTACCTATTGCTGGCTGCAGTGTTGTCCTGTTGTTATATGTAGCGTCGCCTTGGGGCGGTTTTCCCTCGGGACACTACATATGCATTGATTCAGGGAAAGTGCTTCTACATCACATTTATCAATGCTGGACAGGATACTACAGCATCACGTGTCCGCCCGCTAAGCTAGGTTATAGCGCTAGACACTCGCTTGCAGCATCCACTTGCAGACACTCTAAGTGCCACTACATAGACGCTCAAATGGCAATACGTGGCCCTATTGTTAAATCAGCCTCTATATTTTATATGGATATGTACTTCTTAATATATATATATATATATATATATATATATATTGTCTGATATTTAAGTGCTGACTAGTAATTTACATCTACAAACTGGTACAGAACAGCAGCATTTTTTGTCTTGCCTGTAGTGGCCTTTATTTCTTCTCTCATGAGCTTCCCCTACAAGCGAGTTAGCAGCCAGTCGATAATAAGAAAGCTCAAATCACAGGATGCCATAAAATCATTGATTGCCTCCTTGTCTGAAACGCGCGCATCATGCTCCCCAAAGAGGCCCCGAATGTAACACCTGCGCCGAACTGCACAGAATCTTCACTTCAACTGCTCCTGGTGGAAATACAAGACCAGAGAAACTTGTTTGGGAATGTGGGTATAAAAATGATTCTTGTTTTTTTGTTCTTTACTATTCCAGGTCATAAGAGATTTGCAACTTATATGAAATATTTACAGATGAAAGGCTGGCCTTAAAATAAGCAACTTTCTAATGTTTGGTAGCCACACACTTTGTTTATACCCATGCACACATTAGAGCAGTGTCAGGTCCTTAGATATAACCCAGGTAGGACATGAGATCCTACATGTCTCCTCTCCTCATTAGTTTGTGCACCCAGACAAAGCCTGGACTGCGGTAAGAAATAAATCACACTGTCACATACTGTCTGATTAACACCTGGAAACATACCAAAATTGTTACGAGATTCACGTTCGACTTGGGATTTATATAGATAAACTAGCAATCTAATATCTCCTCACACACCTTTAATTAGTATAATAGTCACTCCCAATTTCATCTCTGGTCTTGAGAATCCTGAAAAGTTTAGTTTGTGGGTTTCACATGGGTTCTATTTAGCCCCCCTTCTTTTTTTTCTTACCTCTGAGAGCATCATGCCCTTCCAGAGTATTGAAGTGGGTCAACAGTCAAAAATGGCTTAAACCAGACCAACACTACAAACAGTGCTCCTATGCCCCCCCCCCATCCCCAGGGCAATTTAGATTGCTGTACGTTTAAAATATTTTATAATGCTCATGCAATTGCAAACAGGAAGTGCTGCTGGGCTTCCTGTTACTGTACATTGTCAGTTATGTCAGTTGAACCCAGCAGCTCTTTTCCAACTGTGCAAGACTATTGGTCTGGTTAAAGGAATCTTGGCAAGTTCCTATCAAATGGACTAACATTAGCCAGCAACATTGTGGGGGTTATTTATGAACGGATAGCGCCAGGTAGCGTCTGGTGAACGCCGAGCACTGTATGGAAAACCACATTTAAGAAAGAGAATCTGATGAGCGCCGGCGCTCTAGCTTCCAGAGCGTCATGTATTACCTGTTGCTCAGTGTCGCTCTCCCATACATTTCAATGGGCTTCATTAGTTTTGTATAAACAGCGTGTTTGGCAATTTAACTTTTTTTTTTCTGCTCAAATCATTAGGGTCGATTCAGAGAAACATGTAACAGCTTTGATTTTGGTGCCGATCATCCTATTTTTCCCGTACGCTCGTGCGTTCGTATGAACTTGCGAGTGATTCTATAAGCAAATACGTTTCTATCCTAAAATGTACGTCCGTTCGTATGGCAGTTCGGGAATCAGACCTATGTCAGTTTCCATCCTGAATTTTCCGTTTCATTTCTCAGGTTGCAACATTGGTTTTGCCCTTTTTCCTTTTTTGTCTGGACGTAAATCCTTCTGATCTTGCGGCTGCGCACTACAAACTTACCTCATTAAAGTGCATTCTAAATATTTGGTCTTTTATTTTTCTTTATTTCATTCATTTTGTAGTAACCAACCATTAATGAATGCATTTGCATAAGTAAATCTTACTTTGTTTAATTTTTAGTTAACTTGCATTTTTTACTTGAGGATTTAATTTAAATATTTTGGCTTCAAATGGTACAACTTACAATTTTGGGTGTGGTTACCCACACCCTCTACATACAGATTTGCTCTCAAAAATAAAAAAACACCCAGCAACTTCTGCATGTTATGAGCCTAGAAACAGCCAAGATGGCGGCTCAGGTATTCTCGGGCAGCCTGCAAACAGAAAGGGCCTTGTGACTGTGTTGCTCTGCATTCTTTGATTTCTGACCTTTCCGTGCCCCCAGAAATAAATAACAAAGGACATACGTTTCTTTAATTAACGCAAATATATGGATGTATTGCAAAATAAAGGTTTACATGCAAAGGACTAATTAAGGTCCACATTAAAATGCTTTTATAAGGCATACATGAATCAGGTATGCATTGCCATACAATTTATGGCCTCGGCCATGCTGATACATGCAGTTCATTGGAGCTCAAGACGCACAGACTCCTCCACATAGCCAAAAAACCTGTTCAAGAACAGCAATCCGACTGCTAAAAGGTGTCGGCAGTGGCTTTCTTTTAAAACGTATTTAGAGGTTGGAAAACTGCTCTCTGAATCACACCTAAACACATCCGATTATCCTAAGTTTTACGTTTTGATCCTAAGTTTTAGGATTTGATCCTAAGTTTTACGTTTTGATCCTACAATTTAGGAACGAACTTCCGATGTTCGTAAGAGCATATACGCATTCGTACGTAGGCTCGTGCGAGTCGGAAATGGCCAAAAAAACAGGAAAAAAAGACTAACACCCACCCAAACTTACGATTCTCGATCCGAAATCAATTAACTTTTGCTCTTTGAATCGAGGGGATTGTGTGACCTCTCCTGGCTGCAAACAAACACCAAAAAATGTTTGACAGGATTTTTTGTATGTGAGAATAGCGCTTGGTATGGAGCTGCACCTGGTCAGCTGGCTGGGCTGACAATTTCTGAATATGTAAGGGCGTGAAGGAGGATCTCAGATGGAACAGGAGGAGGTTAATTCCTCTGCAGTTCTTACTTTTGTTCTCCACAGGTGCGCTAATTGTTTGGAATGGAGGAGGCCGCAGTCACAATGTGTATGTGGCTAGTCCTTCTCTTTTCCAATCTAATATTGTGCTGGTGGTCATTGATTATTTGGACCTTGTTGCCAGTTAGGTTCACCAAATTAAGGTACAATAATGGCTAGAGAAAATATATATGTTTGGAAGACACTTACCCGCCTGGCCCGGGGGTACACAACCCACCCTGGGCCCCTGAGTTCGTTGCACGAAGATTATTGCATTTTGCGCCGCTTGTGGTGCATCTGGAAGTACTTGTTCCCTTTTGAATAAATCCAAATCGCTGGGTATTGTCTTCAAGAAAGATTTTTTTATTAATATTACTAAGATGCCAATGTGCACTGGTTAATGGCACAGATGGGTGGCGTATATATTAAAAGAGACGGTAAAAATAAAAACAAAAAATAAATAAAATAAAAAAATAAAATTGAAGATGTGGTATAAGTCCTTAGGCGTGCTGGAGGTTTTTCTCCTTTTTATTTGTTTCTTCCTGAGTGTCCTATATACAATCATACCCCATCATAAAGGTCTAGAGGCGGTGAGATTCTTTCTTGAAAAAGACAATAACCTACCTCAAACACAGATATTATACATACTAGAGTGTTTAGAATTTTCACTCACACACAATTACTTCTGGTTTGAAAATAAATTCTTCCTTCAGAAGATCGGTGTTGCGATGGGTGGGAAATTTGCGCCCAGTGTTGCCAATCTCTTTATGGCACTTTGGGAACACAAAAAACTTGCAACCATGTACCCACAGGAACTAGTATACTATAAGAGGTATATTGATGACTGTTTCTTCTTGTGGAAAGGTACGAGAAATAACCTGAAAACCTTCCTCAGATCTCTTAACTCAGAAGAATGGAATATAACTTTCACATACGAAATAGCAGAACAGGAAATACACTTTTTAGACATCACAGTACACAAAGAAGATAACTCAATTAAAACTAAAACACACTTCAAAAAAACAGATCGTAACAGCTACATACCAGTTGACAGCTGCCATCATCCAACGTGGATCAAAAATATTCCTAAAGGCCAACTAAAAAGGATAAGACGCAACTATTCTGATGATAATGTATTCCAAGAACAAGCTCAACAAATCACAACCAGATTCAAAGAAAAAGGATACACAGAAGCAACCCTTACCCAGGCAATAGAAGCGATTAACAAGGGAACCAACAAGAACAACTCAGAAGACCTTCAAAATAAATACCCAAGAAGTTCCACAAAAAATATGCTAGATGAAGTACCCTTCATCACCAAATTCAACAAGGATTACAAACAAGTTGAAAAGGTGATTAAAAAACACTGGTGCATATTGGAAACTGATCCCATGTTGAAAGAAATAATTGGACGAAAGCCCAGATTTATATATAAGAAACCAAAAACACTAGCACAACAACTAACAAGCAATCATATCAACCCCCCAGAGCAAAAAACAATTCTTATGCAATCCTCAGGCTTCAATAAATGCAGAGACTGCATCGCATGCAGACTAACATCAAATAATGTTTCTTTTCCAAGAAGACATGTTGAATTCACAAATCCTGCAACTAAAATAACGTATAAAATTAAAGACAACACCACTTGTAACACATCTGGTGTTATCTACTGCCTACAGTGCCCCTGTGGCCTAATCTACGTCGGACGAACTAAAAGACCCTTCAAAACCAGAATATCAGAGCATATCAGGAATATTAAGAAAAAACTATTAACACACAGTGTCTCAGCCCATTTTGCTGCCATTCACAATGGAGATCCAAGCAGTTTGGTCTATTGGGTCATAGAAAAAATTCAGCTCAATTGGAGGGGTGCGGATATCCAGGAAGAACTATCAAAAAAAGAAACAAGATGGATCTTTGAACTCAATTCATTAGAGCCCGTTGGATTGAACATAGAGATTGACTTGAATTGCTTTCTGGACAACAAATAAATAGATTCAAATGTATACACTAACATTTCTAACATCAACACATATATTATTTCTTCTACATTATTTTAATACACCCACCCTAGGTGTATCGATTAAGTTTCTCTTGTAACCGTTTATTGGATTATTTTAAACCTTATCAACACCCACGTTCATTTTAAACATTCTAATTTTTATAGCAATACTTCTATATTTCCTTTTTAATAATAATTATTACAATTAGTTATTTATTTCTATTTTATGAACTCATTTATATTCATAACATTTGTAATACGTTTCCAGTTGGTCCTTTTATATCCTTTATATTCCCATGGAGATTGGTCCCTCTATATCTTCCTCATCCTCAATCTAATAGCCTTGACTTTACATCTAGTAATCTTTCTTCCTCTACTGCATTTGGAAATGAGCTGCAGAGGAATTAACCTCCTACTGTTCCATCTGAGATCCTCCTTCACGCCCTTACAAACACCCAAAAATATTTGGGGCCTTATTTAAGAAGGGATAGCGTCAGGTAGCGCCTGGTTAATGAGAGGTAGCGACAGATAGCGAGATAGGTGAACACCGGACACGGCACGCAATTACACATTTATCAAGCAGAATCTGTTTAGCGACTGGGATAGCAGCATGTAGCGTCTGATTCATCATTTTCACAGCCTCAGCGAACAGCGCCAGCGTTCAGCCTTGCACAGCGCCAGGTATGACCTCTCGCTACCTGTCGCTCTCCCATACATTTCAATGGATGATCCTTTTCTTCTCTTTAAACGTTTTTTTTTTTTTTTCAAAAAAATCACAAATTATTCTGTGACCTCTTCTGGCATTGAAATAGCAGTTTTTTCATAATTTATTCATTTTTTATATATTTCCTCAGAAATGACATTACAGGTCTGGCATTCAAGTGTTCATGTTACAATGTTGTTACAATGTAATTCCATATGTTTTCGCTTTGTTACTAGTGGATAGATGCTTGGAAACAGACTTTAAACACACCGCCTCCTGCGCTCTGGGCTTCAAACAAATATTTTTCAGCGCCAGAGATTTGTGAGGCTGTTTTTTTGCTGAATATGGTGTGAGTCGGTCGCTATGACCAATCGCTAACATGCGCTCCCATACAGCACTGTACTGGTCAAATAGCGACTCCTCACAATGTATTCAACATTACTGAACAGCGACTGAGTCGCTATAAAGTAGCGACTCACGGCTGAGCACTGCAACTACTAGCGGGCGCTCTGAAAATGCCTGCTACAGGCGCTCATCTGTCGCTACCTGCCGCTAATGATGAATCATCCTCCCCGACTTTTATATTTTTATGCAGAATTGTCATTACAGGTCTGGCACTAAAGTGTTAATGTCACAATGTTAAAACAATATCATTCCATGTGTTTTTGCTTTGTTACTGGTGGATATGTGTTCAAAAACAGACTTTGATCACACAGCGTCTGGCGCTCTATGCTATAGTGACCAGCTTTAGAGCGCCAACGCTGTATGTGTGTCCTTTTTTGTTAAATATGGTGTGGAGCGCCAAGTGGCGGTCACACTGAATGGTACTACCTCTCGCTCGCTGCAGCTCTATACTGTTGTTACAGCACCCAACACACATCACATTCATCAATGCCGGTCAGGTTACTAGAGCGAACGAGACGCTAGGTTACAGCGCCCGATACCCGCTTACAGCGTCTACTAGTGGTCGCTCTAAGCACCGCTATGCAGACGTTGATTTGGCAGCACCTGGTGCTAGTAGTGAATCAGCCTCTTTATTTAGATGGTAGTGTAAACCTGCTATAATGGTGCACTAGAATCCTGATTCTTTATCTGTGTGTTTTAGGGGCTGTGCTCCTGGGACAATTACTCCTTACCTTTAGACATATCCTAAAGCTAAAAGATTATGCGTTTGCATATATAAATGTAAATTGATCTATTTGTTACTTGGGAAAGAATTAAAAAGAGTCCATGGTGGCTCATATGCAGTTCCGGAGCATAGAATCTGCATGCCAATCCACAACATCTGCATTGGGTTAAACCGGACCTTCAGCATCATTTCATGAAAAGTCCAAACTCTTAAAAAATATTCCCCAGCATCTAAAATTAATAGATTTTATGTTTTTAGTCGCTTACTTTTTATTCTTTTCCCCACTGCGGGGTTGCAGGGTTTTGTTGGGATCCTTTTTGCACTGAGCTCTATCAGGAATTGATGTACTGTTGGGGCTAGCACTTAGCACTTTAGTAGCATTGGCACTTTTTTGTAGTTTTGTAGATGTTGATACACTGTATATATGAATTCTCTTATTCACATTTAACACTATGGCAGTAAGGTTGTTTAGCGCCCCCTCGTGGCAGTATGTATTTTAGCCCGTTGTATATGTTTTTTAACAGTTTGTCTTCTATGTAAAAAATGAACTTTTTTAATATTGGACTGAGATTAATAAATAAAATATATTAACTTTATCCTTTTGTGGTGCAGTCATAAGACTCTATCTAATGCCTTGTGGGGGTGAGCATAGTGGGGTACCCCCCCCATCTTTAGCTATTGTTTATACTTTGGTCAATAATAGAGCATTGCACCACATTAACAATATTATATTTGTTACTGGTGCCAGCCATCCTTTTTTTGTCTTATAGCACTGAGTCCTTTTTAATGCAGCTAAATGCAGATTCCTTAGAAATGTTCTCCCATGGTTAGATTTACATGTGGAGGCTGATTCACTACTAACTCCAGGTATCGGCAGATGAGTGTCTGTATAGTGGCGCTTAGAGAAACCGCTAGTAGGTGCTGTAAGCGGGTATCGGGCACTGTAACAGAGCATCTCACTAACTGTAGTAACCTGGCCCGCATTGATGAATGTGATGTATGTTGGGCGCTCTAACACCAGTACAGTGCTGCAGGGAGCGGAAGGTAGTGCCAGCTCAGTGCGACCGACTCTCAGCGCTCCACACCATACTCATCAAAAAAGGACACACACACAGCGCTAGCTATAGCATAGAGCGCCAGACGCTGTGTGATTAAAGTCTGTTTTTGAACACATATCCACCAGTAACAAAGCAAAAACACATGGAATGACATTGTTTTAACACTGTGACATTAGCACTTTAGTGCCAGACCTGTAATGACAATTCTGCATAAAAATATAAAAAGTCAAAAAAATTTCTAAAAATGTTTGTTTGCAGCCAGGAGAGATCACACAATGATTTGAGCAAAAAAAATGTCTAACAAGCTGTTCAAACACAAGCAAATGAACGCCCATTAAAATTTATGGGAGAGCGACACTGAGCGAAAGGTAATACCTGGCGCTCTGGAAGCTAGAGTGCCAGTGCTATACGCTGAGCCTCCTGAAATAATACATCGGACGCTACATGGCGCTGTTAGAGTCGCTCACCAGATTTGCTTTCATAAATGTGGTTTTGCGTACAGTGCTCGGCGTTCACCAAACGCTACCTGCCACTACGAGACACTACCTGGCGCTATCCCTTATTAAATAACCCCCATAATCATTTCAGTAGCCCCTGGGGACTACTGTAGGCTTCAGTTACATGAGTTTTCTATCAGAATCAGACCAGCAACAAGGTTCCCTGACTTACCTGCTGCCAGTCTTGCACCTTGTATTACTGTCCCTGCAATTCTTGATTCTGGCCTGTAGGTGGGCATATGTGAAGAGAGGAGGTGCCAAACAGGGGTGTCAGGTAGTCTCTGTTGGTGCCTTGACCTGGTTTTCTACACATCAGGCCAGAAGATGTGGGACCTGGCATAAATATTACTGAGATGAGGACAATTATATAAACCTTGGGAGTGAGCAGTAAGAAGCAAAGAGGGGACTAAGATGTCTGTGATGGGGGGACACATTCTCATGCTCCAGCATACACATTTATTGGTGTAAGTGTGGGATCTGGTTTGGAGCTCACTGAGATGCTGGGCCCTGAAGACAGCAATAGAAATGATTAGAGTGCAGGAGGCAAGCAGAGGAATCTTGTGCAACTTGGTGGTTCTGATCTGGGTTCTGATGAAAAATTCCATGAAAGTGGAGCTTTCATATAAAGGCTTGTAAGGGGCTTAGATGACTGTGTGGTGGTGGGGAAAACTTAGACGTACACCCCCGGCCAACTGAAATAAACCAGTTAAGAAGAGCTATCACAAAATAAGTTTAGACTCTATGGGCCTGATGCAGAGCCTCCTCTGAACTGCCCGATTGTCCGGGGCTCCCGTTTGAATCGTGGCTCAAATGTGATGCAGAGCCTCCGTCGGAATGGCTCCCTAACTGATCCGTCAATTTCACTTTACTCGGAAAGCTTTTTTTGCTCTCTCGGGTGCCTTCAATTTGATCGGGGCTCCCGGTCACGTTCACACGGGCGGCCCGTTTTTCCCTGATTTTTCCTGGCTTTTTGAACGTACCTGTTTGGTTTCCGTCGTATTTGACCTTCCATTTTGGTGGTTTGAGCAAGTATACTTACATCTCCATGGCTCTTCAGTTGCCAATCTGGCTACACGCAAGCGCACATCCCTCAAACTCCATTGGAATATACATATGGCAACCACTGCCAATTTGACACATATTTTTTTGGGAACCATAAATGTGGGTTCTTCCTTTTTCCTTGCCATTAATGCATACCTTAATTCTTTCTGATTCTTTTGGATTTATTGTACCATATCTAAACTTTTTGTGTCATGGAAATGTGTGATGATGTTGTGTGATTGTACATTTGCAGGAAACACAACTTTTATTCCCGCGTTTGAAATTGAATTTTTTACACAAAGTTTTTTACAAATAATTGAATCTAAATGTTTTAACAAATAAACTATTTGCTTTTTAAGCCAAATTAAAATTCTTTAGGCCTCGGTGTCTTGTGCCTGTGATTTTCTTGTATCTGTGAATGAAAAACAACATTAGTTTAGCATTGTTTATTTGGTTTGGTTGTGCGTGGTTTTTTTGGGGCCCTTTTTAAACCGGACCTTCTGCGTTTTTTACTGAAAAGGCCAAACTCTTAACCAAAGATTCCGCAGCATCTCCAAATAATAGATAGTAATTTTTTAGTCAATCAATAATTATTCTGTCCACCACTGGGCTGCAACTCAGTTCAGGAATTTAGTATACGGCCGGTGCCATCTTGACTCAGAAGCATCACACTTACTGAGGAGAGGAGAGTGGGATAAGGTACAGGGGGGGTGTTATAGCTGTGCTTTGCTCACACAGAGCAGAGACCTCTTGAAAAGGTCAGCAATCCCAGAATGCAGAGCAGCACAGTTAGAAGGCACTTCCTGTTTGCAGGCTGCCTGATAAGATGGCGGCTTCCATAATCCGCCATCTTGGATGTTGAAAGCCTCATAACATGCACTAGGTGCAGGTAGGATGATTTTGAAGGTGGGCAAACTTTATGTACAGGGTGTGGGAAACATATAAGATAGACTTATTCTGAGTGAAGGTCCGCTTTAAGGGCTTTTTAGACAAAGTCTTTGGTTTTTTTTTTTGGTTTGTACATTTTGTGGCCAATGGAATTGTTGGTTCATTTACTTTGGTCCCCAAAAACGCCACTTACCATGTTTTAGGCGCATATTGCGTCAGGGGCGGAGGCTCCATTCTTGCTCCCTTGGTTGCTGCTGTGAATCTGTTTGCATGACAAAGACACTGATATTAGAGACTGTTGTTGTCTCATGTACACAAAAAGCATTAACAAGTTTGCTGGCCTAACTAAAGTCACTTCTCTTGCTGTCTCACATTGCCCTAGTTCTTCTATCTGCATGTAGCCTAGTTTTGAGCTGCGTACATGTGTTAAACTAAGGTGGGCTTGTATGGAACGTGAAAAACGAAGTTGTTTCAGACTATTCTGGTGTTTTTTTTTTTTTTAATTACAAGGAATGTGTGCGCGCACATAAACGCACGCGCGCATACTCACATCCATGATGATGTCGTCCTGCTCCAAGGTAAAGATTGCGGGCGCGCACCCGCTGTTGACCACGCCCACACGGAAAACATATTTAAAGCACAAGGCACTCAGCTCTGTGTTGGATACCATATCAATATGGGCAGACCTAAAGGGAGCAAAAAGAGCCAACCAAGGGCCGAGGCACATAGCAGCCGCACACATGCCTCATCCTCCACAAGACAGAAGAGCAGGCACCAGACACATGCCGAACATGCCCCCACTAAAACGGTGGATACTCCACACAAACAGGCACATTCCAAAAAACGCAGGACCAAGGGTACATTAACCCATTCACCACCACCTGCCAAAAAACCACTCACACACAAGGGTACCCCATCTAGTCAGACCATGCAGCATCCTCCACCTCCACACACCAAGCATACCCACAAATCCAAACACATAAGCAAGGGTAAGCGCATTGCCAAAACCACCACCCCACCCAGGTCACCCACCCCTCCACCTCCACCCTCTGGTTCCCCCAATTCCAGTACCTCAGATTCCACATGCAGCTCCACATCTGATAGCTCAACAGGAACCCAGACATTAAGCCAGAGAACCACACACACAACATCCCCCTCCCCCATAAGCCAAAGAAGCACACACGACTTCCCAGATACCCAACCATCAGTTTCCTCAGAGGCAGGGGAGACCACACACCCATGTGGCAGACAACTACGGCGTGGCTCACTAACTGCCCGATTTTGCGATGCTCAAAGCATGGCGGTGGCAAATGCAGTTTGCGAACATTATGATGCCCTATTTGGCCGAACCTCCAAAACAACCACAAAGCAGGCTAAGATGGAAATCTGGACTAATATTTGCAGGCAGGTCAATAGTGTGGGATCAGTCCGGAGAGATATTCAGCAAATAAAAAGGAAATTTGGGGACCTGAAATACTACAGCAAAAAAAAAATGGACATGCGCCGTCAGCAGAGGTAATGGACAATTTTTAGTCACATTGTTAAAAGGATGTAACACTTATTAGGTGTAATTTAATCTTCCCCAGCCAACAGACAGGGGGTGGAGCAGAAGTAAAGGAAAAAGTAAAATGCATTTTTTGTAACATTGTTAAAAGGATGTAACACTTATTAGGTGTGATTTAATCTTCCCCAGCCAACAGACAGGGGGTGGCTTACCCACTAAAATTATCCTTACGCCCGCCGAGGAACATGTATATACATTCATACACCCGGCCAGCATCCAGGGACTGGCAGAGGCACAAGACACAGACCGGAATGTAAGGTCCCAAGGTGAGTCTGAAGGCAGTGTTATGCTACACAACACACTGTACTTGGCCATTTACCTAATCATCCTATCTACATTCTAAGGACCAAGTCAACAGGACACACCAGGCCCCCAAACCCCTGCGTTAGCACCGAGGCCAAGGGCACACCAGGCTTCTACACCACAAACCCAAATTGTGGATTGCGATGAGGTAAGTCAATGGGCCTTGATGTGTACTTTTAACATTGATATTTGCGAGCTTGTGTGGACAGAAAGAAACTAAAAGGATGCTATATTTCTTAACAGACCACAGGAAGCCCACCCATCATCGACCATATACGAGATTTGGAGGAGGACACCCAACATATGTCACTAACCACTACTGCACCAGTGGCAGCAACGCAGGCAACCCCGGCACAGCCACCACATCCACAACCACATGGCTGAGATTAATCAAAGCCTGGCCCACATTGCAGCCCATTTGCAGGCACAACATCATTCCTCGTCACCATGCAACCCAACATACCACTAATTTGTGGGGAATACATTTTCTCTGCCCACGTGTAATTTTTCTTTTGGGCACAAAAAAACAAATGACAAAACAAAATTTGTTTGAAAAAAAAAAAAATTAAAATAAAAAAATTGTGGTCTCTGAAAAAACACTAAACACTAGTTGTGCACGTATGGTTTGCGCGGTGCCACTTTGGGTGCAAGAAAAAGGAGGGGTGGGGAGGGCTGAAACTAAAGGTGGTGGAGTAGCCCCACAAGCCAGGATTAGGTTTAGGACCGTTGCAGGCGTCTATTGTAGTGCCCAACCCCCAGTCACATCAAGACAACGGAACCTCATCTTCAAGAGAACAAAGCCTGGCTCCAACACAGAGCGAGTCCTCCTGGGGGCAGTATTGTAGCGCTCCTCTGCCTGTGAAGATCGGTGCAGGATGGGGCTCTTCATCCAGGGGACCAAAGGATAGGCAGAGTCTCCTGCCCTAAAACCAAAAAACAAAAAAAATTAAAAAAAGGTGTGCATTGCAACAATAGAAAAGAGGGACAAATAGGTGAGCGGGGTAGGGTGGGAGGAAAGGAGATTTGTAATGAGACTACATGCACATCCAACCTGTACTCTGATTACAAAAGTCTGGGGAATACTACTTACATAAGAGGGCAAGAACATGACGCAATAGGGTACAATCACTTAACCCATTTAATTTGTAGATCAATAATTGGGCTCCAAATATACTACGCCAAAAGTTACCAAATAGTGTGTTACGGGAACAAACACAGTCAGAGAGGGTGGGCAACCAATACAAGTTTCAGACACATACGCAGTAGCCAGCCACCAAATAGATCGGCAGATTTGAATCGCTCAGGTAGGCAGGAATTCGTAGGCAGGGAAAGCCAGAAAAACGACTCCCAAAAACCAAATCAGGGCCAGCCAGTGCCTGCACATTTATCCTATGTCCCATCTTCAAATGCCTGCACACAAACAATAAAATAAAAATGAGGGAGACCCTGTAAAAAGGATACCCAAAAAAAAACAATAAAAAATATCAAATACTCATGCCATCGATGTCCAAAGGCGTGCGGTGCAGCCTGGTTTCTGCCATACTCAGCAGGACAAGACCGCGGACTGCATATTATTGCCCGAGTGCAAATACGGCTGCTCTGACTTGCCGTAAGTGAAGGCTCGGCGGCCCCGTTTTATTAGGGTGATTTCAATAGGAAATCAAGGCTCTGCATCACTGAAAAAAACGGACCAATGAACGAGGCGTCCGTTTTCCCGGGAAACAGCCTCGTGCGAGCCGACAATCGGAAAGGCGGCTGAGCGCACACCTGAGCGCATAAACGCACACTAAAATCAACGTAGCACCCTTTCCTAACCCGATCAAAGGCCAAAACCAACGGGGAAATGCACGGGGGAGCTGAACGGGGAGGCTCTGCATCAAGCCATATGTACACCAAGAATTTATCTAAAAACATCTCAAATACACATATAGTGGGCAGATGTGCAAAATGTATAGTCACAAATGTTCTCCTGGTTATGATATAAAGCTATACCTGATGTTGTGTAGAGTTATGTCAGTAATCACTGATATAAGTAAATAAGAAAGGCATCTTACTGCAAATATAGTGATGATAAACACCAAAGAGACCAGGTGACGGCTTCCAAATCCTGGCGAGTATCGTGGCTCCCCGATTTCTTTGTATTTGTTCCCTGAGGATAGCAAAAGACACAGTAGTAGTGGGAGCAGGTAAGCAGATTCGCTCATTGACTTCAATGCACTTCCACCCCAGCCTATGTGAATAGCTGGGACAGGAGCTCCCTTTTGACAACAATGCCATTTGGCAAATTAGATCACGGCAGACGTCTCTCATTGGACTAAAGCCTGGGCATATGTGATAGGAACGAGGTAGAGGTGAGTGAATGGCAGTGTTATGGGGGGTTTCACACACCGGGGCATCCCCATTTGTGATTCCCCGGGGGGAAAGCCAGCATCCATGTCTGGAATCTTTTGGATTTCAGGGTGGCTGCTGGCGGGTTTTGTTCTGCTTTAAATACATCTGAAAATCTGAAATGTAGGGCTTTGTTTTGTTTTATTTCTTCTATGTATATTTTCTATACTTTAAATTTTGAATATTTTAAGAACTTTTCAAGGCAGATATCTGTCTGAAGTCTACACAAGGGGCCTTATTCATGAAGGGATAGCGTCAGGTAGTGGCTGGTTAATGAGAGGTAGCGACTGGTGAACGCCGGACACGGCACGCAATTACACATTTATCAAGCAGAATCTGTTTAGCGACTGGGATAGCGCCATGTAGTGTCTGATTCATCATTTTCACAGCCTCAGCGAACAGCGCTGGCGTTCAGCCTTGCACAGCGCCAGGTATGACCTCTCGCTAACTGATACTCTGCCATACATTTCAATGGACGATCCTTTCCTTCTCTTTAAACTGTGTTTTTGTTTTTTTTTTGTTTTTTTTAAATCTCAAATAATTCTATGACCTCTCCTAGCATTGAATAAGCAGTTTTTTTCACATTTTCTTCTATTTTTTATATATTTCTTCAGAAATGACATTACAGGTCTGCCATTAAAGTGTTCATGTTACAATGTTGCTACAATGTAATTCCATGTTTTCGCTTTGTTACTAGTGGAAAGATGCTGAGAAACAGACTTTAAACACACCGCCTCCTGCGCTCTGGGCTTCAAACAAGCATTTTTCAGCGCCAGAGATTTGTGAGGCTGTTTTTTTTGCTGAATATGGTGTGAGTCGGTCGCTATGGGCAGTCGCTACCATGCGCTCCCATACAGCGCTGTACTGGTCAAATAGCGACTCCTTACAATGTATTCAACATTACTGGAAAGCGACTGAGTCGCTATGAAGTAGCGACCCACGGCTGAGCACAGTGACTACTAGCGGGCGCTCTGAAAATGCCTGCTACAGACGCTCATCTGTCGCTACCTGGCGTTAGTAATGAATCAGCCTGCCCGCTAGGCTTTACTTTGGACTTGGCTGGATTTCTCTACCAAGAGAAAGGCCTGCATTCACAAGGAGGTCGGGAATCCTGAATGCATCAGGTTCAATTGATGCAGGAGCCTGGCTGAAAAACTTGGCTTGGTTACTTTGAAGTTAGAATCTATTTGGTGACGGAACAGTTGCAATGTGCTATTATGTGAGCCATACATTTAGAGGCCGATTCATTAATAGCGCCAGGTAGCGCCAGATGAGCGACTGTAGCGTGATTTTTTCAGCGCCAGCCAGTATTCGCTGTGCTTGGCCGGCGTTTGCTTGATGACAGCGACTCAGTCGGTGTGCGGTAATGTTGAATACGGGCTTAGGGGTCGCTGTTTCACAGGTTCAGCTTTGTATGTGAGCGCCTGACAACGAATGGCCAGAGCGAACGGCTAGCTTCATATTCATTAACAAATCACGCTCCGAATTTGCTGTCGCTGTCCATTCCTTGTTTAAACCCCAGAGCGCTGGCGGCGATGGGTGTTAACTAGTTTTTAACCCCTAAACAACCATATTTTTTGATTGTAACATTATACATGTTTTTAGAATCATTTTGTAATATGAATACATTAATATCAGACCTGTTAGATCAATTCTGCACAATTTTTTAAAAAAATATTTTTTTACTTAAAAATAAATCCTAACATTGCAGAAGTGGTCTCCGAATTTTTGACATTAAAAAAAAAAAAATAAAAAAATAATACCAATTAATTATGATTAATTATAGATTGCTCCATTGAAATGCATTGGACATCGCCAGGGAGCGACAGCTCATACCTGGCGCTGTAAAGGAATTTGCAGCGGCGCTGTTCGGTCCAGGCGGCTTCATGATGAATGCCGCGCTAGCCGTCGCTCTCGCCGGCGCTAGCCTCATTTTGCTTGATAAATGCGTCATTGTGACCGCCGCCGGGCGTACTTGAGTCGGTAGCCGCCGATAGCTGTCGGTACCTGGCGCTCGTCAGACACTACCTGGCGCTAGCCCGTGATAAATAAGGCCCTTAGTGCAGCTACAAAAATATATATTTAAAAAAGCTGATTTAGCTTCAAACTGATACACTTCACCTAATAGCAATGAATGCAAATGAGTTTAATTACTTCAGTTCTAAGGATTTTTTAGCATGTATTAATTAAAGTCCTGAGATAGGCACAAAACCAGTTTCCAGAGTATATTTATCAGGTGACATAGCTGTCACATTTTCCGATGATTAAAGTGTGTACAGGACCTTTTTGCTGCCAATAGATTTTGCTAATAGATTAATATTAGATACAAAAGTTTAGTGACCTCATTGAGTTTTTGCTATCTTTACAAGGTCGGGTATAACTATTTTTCTGAATGTCTGGAATAATTAGAAAAAGCTACTATGGGGGTTGTTCAAGAAGGGATAGCGCCAGGTAGTGCCTCGTAGCAACAGGCAGTGTCTGGTGAATGTCCAGCGCTGTACGCAAAACCACATTTATGAAAGCGAATCTGGTGAGCGCCTCTAACAGCGCCATGTAGTGTCTGATTCATCATTACAGGCGGCTCAGCGTATAGCGTCCACGCGCTAGCTTCCAGAGCAGCAGGTACCTTTCGCTCACTGTCGCTCTGCTATAGATTTCAATGGTCGTTCATTTGCTTGTGTTTAAACAGCGTGTTTGACATTTTTATTATTTTGCTCAAATCATTGTGTGACCTCTCCTGGCTGCAAACAAACATTTTTAGAAACTTTTTTGACTTTTTATATTTTTATGCAGAATTGTATTTACAGGTCTGGCACTAAAGTGCTAATGTCACAATGTTACAAATATGTCATTCCATGTGTTTTCGCTTTGTTACTGGTTTATATGTGTTCCAAAACAGACTTTAATCACACAGTGTCTGGAGCTCTAGGCTATAGCGACCAGATTTAGAGCGCCGACACTGTGTGTGTGTCCTTTTTTGATACGTATGGTGAGGAGTGTCAAGAGTCGGTCGCACTGAGCTGGTGCTACCTCTTGCTCCTTGCAGCGCTGTACTGGTGTTAGAGTGCCCAACATACATCACATTCATCAATGCCGGCCAGGTTACTACAGCAATTGAGGCGCACTGTTACAGCGCCTGATACCCGCTTACTGCGTCTACTAGCGGTCGCTTTAAGCGCCGCTATACAGGCGCTTATCTGCCGATACCTGGCGTTAGTAGTGAATCAGCCTCCACATCAAGAAAATAATATACAGACCAGCACATGGAAGAAACGTTGTAATTGTTCTTGACGTTTCCCATCATTTGAGATTTTTTGTCTGTCTCAACAAAAGTGTAGCCTCGAGCCTCTGACCAGATTTTGTGGGCTTCCGGGGGTGCAGGGATTAAAGGCAGCCCGGTCTTCACTTTGCTCTGGTTGTCCAGAGGTACCACCCTTGGAAACTGGGTACTTGTCACAGATACCTGATACTAAGCATGGCAGGTTGCTAGTATGTTGGCATGGTAGGCCACAAGATGCTGAGTACTTGATATGTCACACATCAAACATCCATTTTGGTCCCTCCATTATCTTAGAAAAGTTCTGTATTGTCAAGCTACAAGTTCAAAGTGGATCAAAACCCTGGTCCTGGAATCTAAAAAACTTCTGGGGCTGGCTGACAGCCTGCCTTCAGGACATGTCCCACTGTGTGAAACCCCCGGGGTGACCAGTAAACTCACCTTTAACGGCAGTTCCTGCACTGCTGTGTTCGCTGGTGGCCACATTTCCGGTTTCCCTGTAGCTCTGCGGGTTGTGGCAGGTGGGGCAAAAATGTGTTTTGATTAGTTTTAAAACGTAACCGTAGACAGATAGAAGTGAAAAGGTAGTCACCTTATCTTTTTTGATTGTTACACATTGTGAGTACCATACAGTATACCCAGGCACATATTGGCCCACAAGGTTACCTGGAAATCCCATGATGGACCCCTTGATTTCAGGGGCCCATTTTTGAGCCTTCAGATTCAAAACCTGAATTATGTATAGCTTAGCTGTGGCATCCTCAATGCACACACAGAGACAATACAGTTTGGCATAATGTTTCTGTGCTTGGGCCCTGAATGTAAAATGGTAATACATCTAAATGTGAGGTGGGCCCCTAAAGACAGTTCTAATGGTGGGCCCGCAAAGACAGTTCAAATGGTGGCCCTCAGAGACAGTTATAATGTTGGGCCTCAGAGACAGTTCTAATGGTGCCCCCAGAGACAGTTCTAATGTTGGGCCTCAGAGACAGTTCTAATGGTGGGCCTCAGAGACAGTTCTAATGGTGGCCCTCAGAGGCAGTTATAATGTTGGGCCTCAGAGACAGTTCTAATAGTGGCTCCCAAAGACAGTTCTAATGGTGGGCCTCAGAGACAGTTCTAATGGTGGGCCTCAGAGACAGTTTGAATGGTGGGCCTCAGAGACAGTGCTAATGGTGGGCCCCAGAGACAGTTCTAATGGTGAGCCCCCAGAGACAGTTCTAATGGTGGGCCTCAGAGACAGTTCTAATGGTGGGCCTCAGAGACAGTTCTAATGGTGACCCCCAGAGACAGTTCTAATGGTGGCCCCCAGAGACAGTTCTAATGGTGGGCCTCAGAGACAGTTCTAATGGTGGGCCCCCAGAGACAGTTCTAATGGTGGCCCTCAGAGACAGTTATAATGTTGGGCCTCAGAGACAGTTCTAATGGTGGCCCCCAGAGACAGTTCTAATGGTGGGCCTCAGAGACAGTTCTAATGGTGACCCCCAGAGACAGTTCTAATGGTGGCCCCCAGAGACAGTTCTAATGGTGGCCTTAGAGACAGTTCTAATGGTGGGCCCCCAGAGACAGTTCTAATGGTGGCCCTCAGAGACAGTTATAATGTTGGGCCTCAGAGACAGTTCTAATGGTGACCCCCAGAGACAGTTCTAATGGTGGGCCTCAGAGACAGTTCTAATGGTGGGCCCCAGAGACAGTTCTAATGGTGGGCCTCAGAGACAGTTCTAATGGTGGGCCCCAGAGACAGTTCTAATGGTGGGCCTCAGAGACAGTTCTAATGGTGGGCCTCAGAGACAATTCTAATGGTGGGCCTCAGAGACAGTTCTAATGGTGGGCCCCAGAGACAGTTCTAATGGTGGGCCTCAGAGACAGTTCTAATGGTGGGCCTCAGAGACAGTTCTACTCATGGGCCTCAGGCATCCCAGTCCGAGTATACGACTGTACAAAACTGGTCCTCGAAGCATTTCTCAGGCTCGAATTGGGTCTATAACTGTGTAAAAAAGCTAATTAGTATTCACTGTTATTTTATTCACTGGCACACATGTAAAGCTCATGATTTTTTATGGTATTCCAATATAAATAAATTGCATTTTGGAAACTATAGTGGACCATTAAATTTAAATAGCACATTTTATTCGCTCTCACACAAAGCAGAAAACTTGCTCAAGCTGATCTGCATGGTTAAAAGTGACTGGGGAAACGTAGCATAATAAGTGACAAAAAAGTTCTATGCCTGGCACAGTCGTATTTGAGTAGTAATATCATGGCTGCTGGAAATGAAGAAGAAGATAAAATCTTTATTGCTCTCATGGCCTTTAGTTTATGAAAATCACCAGCAGCACCTAATAGATAATAGAAATCGAACATTGTGCTACATGCAAACTAATATGTTGTCCACAGAAGCATTTTCCATTAGACACCTGACACTCATCTGGCACTACCTGGCACTACTAAGCCTTTCTTAAATAATCCCCATAATCTGTCCTTCACTAGTGTAGGTTCAACAGTCTTTCATATTTCATATGGCCATGATTACCATGTAAATTCTGAATAACTGTCTGTTGATACGTCAGAGGCAGTAGTAACTGTCTTTTTATTGTCTTGGTGACTTGAGGCTCTTGCGTATACTAACCCACTGCAAATTTCTAGCCGGTCCCACTCTTTGGCAGATGATCATCTCCGTGCAGAACATTAGATGTTAGAGCCTCCATAGCTAGTTGACATCTCTTTAATCTATTTTCAGATTACTGTGTGCAGTAGCAGAAAGCAGTTAAAGGGAATCAACAGTCAAAAATGACTTAAACCAGGGCAGCACAACAAACAGTGCTTATATGCATCCCTCCCCGGGGGGGTGGCTGCACACGAAAATTAATTTACCCATTTCTAACTCTTGCTGTGGTAAATTTTAAAAACAAGATGGCGGCTCATGCATTTGCAGGCCACCTGCATACAGGAAGTGCTGCTGGACTTCCTGTTACCGTGCATTGTCAGTTATGTCAGTTGAATCCATGGCTGAGATGCTGGGAGAGGAAGCTCCAAAATGGCCGGGTAACTGAGGAATGTGGCCACTGGCAAAAACCGCATCATGGGAGCCACCGGTAAAGATTTATGCTTGGCCCCGGGGGTTATACGCAGCAGAACAGCTGTTCCTGGAGTCTTTTAGAACCACTTTAGACCAGTGGCTGTTGGCACTGCTGCTATATGACAGGTGGGGGGCATCCGGAATGCTGTAGCCCCCCTGCACATAACCCCCAGGCATGTCTGTAATCTTTACCTTATCCTCGCTCCCCTGCCCAGAATCCAGCACTACGATTGTCTACCCTGCACTCATGTGGGCTGGAGACTCCGGGCACGGGGCATCCAATCGTGGTGCTCACAGGGGAGCGAGGTTAAGGTAAGGAGTATGGGTGTCCTGGGGGTTATGTGCAGGGGGGTCCAGCATTCTGGATGCCCCCCCAATCTGTCATATAGCGGTGGTGCCGGCAGCCACCAAGACCCTCGCCACGGATCTTGGTGGCTGACATGGTCCACAGACCTAGACTCCATTCTTTTTTATCAGCATTATCTGATGATTCATTTTGTCGAGTAGCTGTATACACACGGATAGCTTCTTCCCATTTTCTGCCATTGCTGCCCAGTCCACAGCCCATCCACCAATCAGAACGCTCCTCTTAACCCTTCTAGTGCCAGCTACGTGTCTCACGTAGTCTCTCCTACTGTCATGTAAATGACTTTAAACCCCTACTCAAAGTATAAAAGTTAAAAACTCTGACTCCTCTTTGGATCGGGACATGTGTTCTCTTCACCCGGGGGTATCCGATGCCCCTCCGGGGCTCTTCTCTCTTCAGGAGAGCATCCAACATAGCCTCTCCGCTTCGCCCGCTGCCGCTGTTAACTGTAAAAAAAAAATGACAATTACTCACTTGCGGCAGTGATCCCTCCCGCTGGGTCTCCTCTTAACTGGGGGGGCTTCAGATTGCCACCCCAGGCTCTTCCGTGGTGAGGAGAGGGCAAGAAATCACCCTCTTCCTCACTTCCTCGGCCGCCGGCTGCTAGCCCCGCCCAAAACGATCAGTAACGCCAGGTAATCGGAGGAGAGAGGTTGGAGAAGTGACTTCACAGTGGGGGTTGGTGGTGGGCAGGCGTCTGAGAGGCCACAACGACCTTCCTGTAACGGGCAACAAAGAGCGGCAATGGTGCAGGACATGTGCATGGCCCACGGGACGCCGGGGCAAACACCCGAAAGCAGGATTGTCCCATGGAAATCGGGATGGTTGGGGGTATGCTAATGACTCCACTTGTGCATCTGTCTGGAAATTTGCAAAACCTGGCACATTGGTGGCCTTTGTGGAGGGTGGTTGAGCACATGTGATCTACAGCTTGCCTTGGGATTTTGTTTGCACTGTGAATTGTGAGAGGAGCAAGTGGCTGACAGCAGCTAGGTGCGCTTAGTTGGCCAAAATCATCTCAGGAGCCTGGCGCAAATGATAGATTTGCAACGGTTTTCATTAGTTTGCATTTAATATTGCAGTCATTCATATTCATGATGTGTTTACTATTTATCAGACTTGCAAATACACAGCATGTCATGCAAGTCAAGCTGTCTGTGCCATATGCTAAGTAAAAATCTAGCAGTTAGACTCGTCAGCTCTATTGCCTCAAGCAGAGGTCTCCTCTTGTTCCTCCACAGCCTGCTTCTTTATCGATGTCTCGAGAACTCCAGTAATAAAAAGGTTACTGCTTCCTAAATTGTCTCCACTGACACATTTGATCTCCTCGAAAGGGTTCAGCACTACTAATGAGGGAGATTCGTTCAGGATTGATATGGCATCAAGATTAACTTGGGCCAAATTGTATTAGTCAATAGCGTAACTAAATATGACGGAGCCCTGGTGCTAATATATAATATTTTTTTCTCTTTTAACACAGAATGCTGCTTCATTTATCTAAATGATGCCAAAATATGATAAATAAGGTTCATTAAAGTTGTTTATGATTGAGCAGATGCTCAGAAGTCTACCACCATTCAACCAAAGAGCAGTTGCAAACCACCCAAACATCCAGCATTCTGCATTTGGGGAGCAGTCTTCCTGATGTCTGCAAAGTGGAACGTTTAGGTGTTCCCAGAGTTTTCGGAGGGACAGGGGGCCTCAAACTAGGACTGAAAAAGGGACATCTGGTCAGTTTATATATTGGAGGTGAGGTTTATACCTCATGTAATGGTTCCAATCTCCCCGGGCCCCAGAGCGATGTGGTAAGCGAGGGATGCCGCTCGGATTTGGGTGAGTTACAGATCGCCAGAATAGTATCGATCAGCTGTGCAAGGACAAAAGGTAAGTATTCTCTTGTTTTTTTGTTTGCCTGTTAAATTACTTTAATCTCGTTGCACTTTGTATAAGATATATTGTATGAGAGTGTTTCATTTATCGATTAAACTGATGTTTATCAGAGATGTAAAGCATGCACCGGTAATTTCCCATGCTTCCCAGGAGTAGAGAGATGTCTTTACAAGCATGCATTTGACAATCACTTATCGGTTATGCCTTTACTCTGCAACATGGTAAGTATTTTCTTTAAAGCAGGGCAAAATGCATACTGCACGACTGCTAGCCTATTTTTGACATCCTAAATTGTTTGAGTTGCCAGTATACTCACCTTTACCGAGGGGCTCCCACGATGCTGTGTACGCCGACCACCGCACCCCAGGCCTCCCTGTAGCCGCACAAGCCCCGGCCAGCCAGGGTTAGCGCTTCACTTTGAGATCAGCCAATCATTGATCTAAACAGGGGAGGGTGGGCATGGCCTTGGTGGGGAAAAACCCCAGGCAGCATCGCCTGGCTGCTCAGCCGGGGGGGGGGGGAGTCCCATGGGAAGAGTGAGCGGATCACCGCTTTCATTGTTGCCTTTTATAATGATGAACACTTTTGTTTTTGTGTGGTCAAACTGAATTCAATGTTAATGATACATTTTATAACTTATGCAATGTGTGCCCAAGGGGACATGTCTTATTTACATTTACAGTATATATATGCTTTCTGCTGCTGAAGGGAATATTCATATTGTATAAATATATGTATTCATATAGAGTGTGAGTGCTGGGTGCAGCGGAGTCAAATCCAGATAGACATTTGTGGTGTAACAGGAACTGACTTTAATAGAACATCAGTGCAGTAAGAGAAAGTCACCTTACATGGTGGTTAACATAGGCAGGAAAAATAAATAATAGAGATCACCTCAATGTACAGGAAACACAACATGCATCAGATAATGTACGACAGAGACTACATACAGATATATGTAACAGCGTCATTTATTGTCATAAATGTGAATTGCTTTAACCTAGCAGTATAGATGCAGACCACATACGGATACAAGCTGTAAACTGTTGCACACTATCTTCAACAATTCATACACTGAATACCAAGTCATTCATCAGATCTTCATCATGACTGAGGTCTGCACGTGTATACTTTCTGCCCTGTCAGACTGTATGAACCTCTAAGCCTGAAATGGATTGGAGAATGAGTGTTTCAATACACATCTGTCTTCTTATGCTATTTGCCACTCTGCTGTCAGCTACCCATAAATCACTCTGTTTAAGCTTTTCTGATTTTTTCATCTTGTTACTTGCATTCTTTTAAGTACAAAATGTGATGATGCAATAAATGGCCTGCTTTTTTAAGAGAACTTATACTCACCTGAACTCCATAGCGCTGGCACAATGAGTGCTGTTTTTAAGCTAGGTCCAAGCACCTGTCCAGTATTGTCTGGCTTGCCTGCCAGGAGCATCACAGGCAAGGCTGTGCTTTCCTATGGACAAGTTGCCGGAGACAGATGACTCACTGCTGTGCTGCCATGGCTGAGCACAGGCACAAGACATTTAAATAGCCTGGCAGAGGGGCAAGGTCCTAAATGTACCTTCAAGGGAGACATTGTTTGACCTGGTTACGGTATTACAGAGCTCCACCCCCCGCCCAAAATTAATATGAAATGTGCCTGTGGACCCTACCCCCTAAACCCAGACATTAATATGCAAAGCTCCAGAGAGGATCTTGTACCCAGACCCAAACATCTATCTGCAGATTGCAAACAGAACCATGACCCAAAATAAATATGCAGAGGTCCATAGAAGATCTCCCAGAAATGAATTATAATAGAAGAAAAATACCTTAAACGCATATAAGACACACCTATAATACATTGTCAGTGCACAGGCAAAGGGACTATCCAGACAAAGTGTATAAACTAGGATTTATCAGCTTACTACCTAGTGGATGCCCTCTCCCTTTCTATCAGCTTGCAGCATCTGAAAGTAAAAAACTCCTGATTTTTCACGCAGTAAAGCACCAATCTTAGGGCTTCACTGGTGGTCTACTGCTCGACCTTACAGTGTGAGCCATGCCACCCCCTGCCTTACACCCTCAATGCCACAAACAACTAATTAGCATATAAATAGGCTGTGGTTGCCTGTGTGTTCACCATTGTGACAAGGCTTCATAATTTCAGCAGCGGAAGAGCTTTGTGCTCCGTTTTACACAGCTCATCAATCTTTGTGGATTACAAATACCAGCCCCCCATTACCTGCCTCCCCAAAGCCTGGGGGGGTAAAATAGCCCGGGGCCATTTAGGCTGTGCAGGCTTGTAGCCTGCAGGGTGTGGGGGCCAAAGCTGGCCTCAATGCCCTGTTCTACAAGCCCTGCATAGCTGGTCCCTGGGCTGATGTTTTAATTAACCCTTTATTACTTAGCAGGTATAAAAGGCTTCCAGCAGCAGCAGGAGAACAGAAATCATGGATGGATTGATGGGAGTTAAGTATTAAATAATTAATAAAATATTATTTTCTGATGTGTGCATGTGTTTTTTTTGCATTTAACCCTTTATTTTCATTCTAAAACATATTAGCAGGATTCAGGACATAAAAGAACAGTAACTAACTGCTAATACATGCACGTTTGTATTCATACACATTTGCAGTATATAGTATTGCCTTTATCAGGCCTATAAATGTCTTATATTAAGCAGGAAAACTTTAATTATAAGATTGAGTTATTTGCCAATGCTTTTCTGATAGCGGAATATTTTTTGTCATTAAGGGTGTGAGTTATGTTTCATTGTAATACCTCTGCAATAATTAGAATAGCACAACTGCTATAAAGCGTATTGAATTACTACAGAATTTTTGTTGAGTGGGAACGCTATGACTAAATCCGAGTAGATGAAAACATGCTCTTGAACCAAATGAAAGACTATTTATTTCATACAATAGCTCTTTCACTTATCGCATTGATTTCACAGCCCGGAAGATTGCAATAAAGACTTTTCCAGGGCTCTCCTTTTTATTTCATTATTTTACTGTAAGAATGTAGTAATATGATTTCTGTAATTTGCAGTACTAAGCAATGCACAAGAGATATGCTCTAATTCAAAGCCTGTATTTTAAGCCTTTAATGATTTAGAAACTTGAGTTTAATCTCAAGGAATTTTTGTCTTCCTAAAATACAAATTTGTGTGCTCATAATGTTGTAATCTAAGCCCTTGGCAAAAGCCATGAATGCAATTTGTCAACTGCCGAACACAATCACTTCTGGTGCAGAGGACATACCTGATAGCCAACCAGTAAGAAGGTGAATGAAGATACTGTCATTATGGCTGATCATTAGTACCAGTCGTGGAAGTCTCAACCAATGGGACTTTCACTCCCCTTAAACCGAAGGGCTTAAGATTTGAACTGCAAGTCTGAATTGTGAGGGAGCCTATACTATAGTTCTGCTTGCAGACTTTTAAGACTTCTGCTAGCTAAAACCTATATCGTCATACTTTCTGTCAGAACTATCAATCAGGCACCTCCGATAATGTAGCCCGCCTTCCCAAAACCTGGTTTGTTTGCCCTCCTAGCGGGACTACCAGGCCCAAACCCTACGGACACACAGATTCTTGGCCAAAAGTCAAAAAGTTCGCTCAAGTTAAATAAAGCTTTTAATGCAATGAGCACACTAGGCAATGCTAACAAACATTTGGCTATGGTGGAATATGAATGAATTCAAATGTTGTTCTGAGAAGTGGTTTACAGATTACAGTGAGTTACACACAGAGCTACAACATGCAGATGTAGAGTAGTGATGATGAACTCCCACATGGAGGTGAGTGGCAAGCTTATTGATGGGCACCTCCAGCACGCATGCAGGGCGACCTCCACAGAAGTGACAAAAGCCTGGCCCAGCATCATCCACCTTTATGCCATGAGACCCTTTCACTCCCTCCCTTCTGTGGGACAGATTGTCTTCTCCCACCATTGTGGAACCTGCTTTAGAACCTAAAACCCTTTAGGGGTTATAACTTTGGACAGGGGGGTCATATGGCTCTGGATACGGCACCAAAAGATTGAGCCCAAAGATGGAGTCCCTAAATGGATCAGAACCCGAGATCTCCATTTCTTTAGGTTCCCCTGGTCGCATGGCCCTAAGAATTGTATGTCGACGTGCGGCTTTGTGGGCCCGTTCTAGTTCTTTATCTGGCTTGGTGCTAGGACACACAGTGGCGCAGCTACGGTCTGATTTGTGTTGGTGCCAGGTGTCTGAAGTTCTTGTCTTTGATGTGAGGAAGCTCACAGTCAAGGGTCACATCGGCTTCAGACCCATCGGGGCCTTCCAAGCCCAGAAGTGTGAGGGAATCAGCAGGGAGTCTGTGATCTGCGCTTGGCTCAGCTCACAGATGCTAATTTTTCCTCCTTGAGAGATTAGGTCCTGTACATATTTAGGACTAGAACACTTTAATGCTACCGGAGGATGTAAAGTGGGAACTCCGGACTTGTATCCATGGTTTTTTTCACATTTAAACTGGATCTTTCCTTCATGCTTACGAAGAGCGGGGATCCAGTGATTCCATCACTCAGCACCAGCGGCCTTGTTTCTACCCACACACACCTACATCGGCATTGAAAGAACTGGTCGCAGGATCCCTACCCTTGGTAAGTATGAAGATGTCGGCATTGGATGGAGGTGCTGTTGGGCACATCAGTGGCCATGGAGGAATGGAAAGGGACAGCAGGCAAATGTTGCAGCGCTGTTACAGCATCTATATTGCACTGTGGGAAATTAAGGAGAGGCATAAGAAAAAGGTTTCTGATGATCTCCTTGCTGTATTATTATTGTTGATGCTCAGAACAGCCACTCAGTTCCTTGGTTCTCTCAGCGTGAGTGAACATGGCAAGTTTCAGTGGTCTCACAGCCAGAGCCAGCTGGTCCTGGATACTAAAAGACTCCAGGGCTGCCACTGGCCGTATTCTGGGGCATCCCAAACTGGGATACTCCACTCTGTGAACTGAACCGATCTTTTGGAAATGTGTTGTTTGCATTGGTTTCTAAATGATTTCAGATGAAATGAAGACATTTTTAACTTTTACATTCTGGTATGTTTTATTATAAAGTTATATGAGATTTCCAAATAACTGCATTTTAGTTTTTCTAAACTAAGCTTAATCTAAACTATAAGGCTATCTTTCTGGATTCCTGGAACAGACCCTTTTGTCAAAACTGTATTGACAAAAAATTGGGGATGAGGCAGAGGAAACTGCAGGTCTCTAATGTAATATTTATAACACTATGCAAATCTCTAGTGATGAACAGACTCTATCGGCTAAGGTTTTGATTTATCATAAACTCAAAAGGGCTCGGGATGCAGTCTCGTTTATCTTCAAATCAACCTTGGCATCGGATTGTGTTGCCAGAAATATTTGAGTCTGAAGCCAGAGACCCTCCCCTGTATGTTTATGGCCATTTCCTTCTTAGAAGGCGTCTCCGCCTAGGTGGTTAAAGCCACAACCAGGGCTTCAGCCCTAGCTAATTCAACAGACGATCTATTTGGTTAGAAACCTGGCAGGAGGACCTTGCCTCCAAGGCCAAACTGTGCAAAATTCCCTTTAAAGGGAATCTCATATTTGGTAGAGAACTAGAGGCATTGCTCTTTCCTCAGAAAGAACTAAGAAGATTCCCATTAGACCTAAAAAAGTAAAAGGAAAGATGCCATTCAGACAGAGATAACATTTTTTTCAACAGAGACAGGTGGAGACCAAGAAGCATTAAAGGAGCACTATCGCGAAATTGTGTAATATTAAAAATCCAAATAAACACTTTAGCGAATGAGGGGAGGGGTCACTTATATACCTGAACTGAATAAAACTTCCACCAAGCTTGTGGTTTTCTTTCCCTGGTAGGAATAAAATCCTGAGGTTAAAGGTGTAGTCTATAAGGAGTGACAGAGTCTGTCACCCGAGAGGTCCTCTTCCTTTCATTAAAATAAAAGAAACAAGCCTGGCTGGATATTTCTTAATGTTGGGTGTATAAGTGACCCATCCTCCCTCCATCCAGCATATTTATATGGATTTTTATTCTTGGGCCATTTTTTCACGATAGTGCTCCTTTAAGGTCAACATTAAGGGGGAAACAAGTCAAGTTTGGTCTGTAATCCCCCGACATCTTCTGAAAAACATTGATCATGACGCTGAGCCTCAGGTTGGGGGGAGGTTAACCTTTTTTTCGGCCGCATGACAGTCCATAACTACGAATCCTTTTGGTGTTGAGAGTGGTGTCTCAGGGGTATCAACTAGAACTCAGTTCCAGACCTCCAAAAAGGTTTCAAATCACAAGGTTTACAAGTGACACCGGGAAGAGGGTAGCTTTTCCAAGAGTTACTTCACATAAAAAATAATAGAGACAGTCCCTATGTCAGTCAGGGCAAAGGGTATTATTCTCATGTATTTCTGGTTTACCCCTACTAGCGTCAGCTACGTAAAAGGGTTAACAGTAAAAAAAAAAAACACAACACAGTAAAAATGTATTTATTAATTTTTATTTTTTTTAATAAATACATTTTTACTGTGTTGTGTTTTTTTTTACTGTTAACCCTTTGTGAACTGGTAAGGGATCTATGTGACCCCCTATACCAGTTCACAAATCTCTGGGTCTGGCAAGTCACCTGCGGCTAGCGGGTGACTTGCCATTAACCTCCAGCACCCTCATTATCTGCATCCCCAAAGCCCAGGGGGGGGGGGGGCAGAAGAGCCCGTGGCCATAGGCTATGCCGGCTTGTAGCCTGCAAGGCCAAGGGCCACCAAAGCTTGTTTTTTCTTGTTTGCATATTAATATTTTTTTAGGGAAACCCTGTGCAACCAAAGAATTCTTCGAGGGATTACTTCCAGAAAGATGAGCCCACTACAATAAGCCAGGTATTCCTAGAAAGCTTAACATGTGTATTTTCAGGGAATATATGGTTTGTGGCGGGAATTCCAAATGTAAAGGGTTGTTTTGGTAGAAAAATGCAAGGTGCGCACTTTCTCTGCAGAGTTGTCTGCTCTGAGTTTCGACGATGGGCGGTGGATTCACGTTGGAACGATCCGGCGTTATGCGGTCAGTTTCGGCTAGGCTTGTCTGACTCTATCAAAGACATTCTAGTGAACTATCCAGTTCCCCAGACCTTGGACGAAACTATGCATTTGGCCATCCGCATTGACCGACGTCTGCGGGAGAGACACCTGGAAAAAGGGTCACATCCCAACTCCAGCTTGAGAACCGAAGCCCCAGCCCTGCCTTCCACTGAGGAGCCCATGCAGCTGGGAGCTACCAGGCTCACTGAAGCTGAGAGACGTCGGCGCTTGTCAGAGGGTCTATGCCTTTACTGTGGCGGAACAGGTCACATGGTCAGAGTCTGCCCCAAGAAGCCGTCGGGAAACTTCAGAGCCTAGGAAGGATCGAGGGGACCCACCTAGGCTGTAAGGTATCTCCTCATGTATTGTCTCCATTTATGATTCCGGTCCAGGTAAAAGTTGACCTAGAATGTTTAAATCTGGAAGCTCTCTTAGATTGTGGGGCAGCAGGGAACTTCCTTGACTTCGATTTAGCTCAAAGTCTAGGAATTCCGCTCCAATCCCTTCCTGTAGCCATTTGGGTCTCCGCCATTGATGACACACCAATTGCAGGGGGGCTCGTTCAATATAAAACTCCACCAGTCTTACTTAGGGTGGGAGCAGGGCATTCTGAATTAATTTCCCTGCTAGTTCTAAAAATGCCTACTACCCCATTAATTCTTGGGTTACCTTGGCTACAGAAACACAATCCCCGATTCGATTGGGTAACTAGGCAAATAGTCAAATGGGGCCCTCAGTGCTTTCATTCCTGTCTGGAACTTCCAGTGCGAGCCACTCAATTATCCCCTGAGAATGTGCCTAGCCCATATCTTGATTTTTCCGATGTATTTTCTGAAAAAGCGGCTGATAAACTTCCCCCTCATAGACCTTGGGATTGCCCCATAGAACTCCTTCCGGGTACTATGCCACCTAGGAGGAAAATCTTTAATTTAACACGAGCCGAAAACCTTGCCATGCGGGAATATATCGCAGAAAACCTAAAGAAAGGTTTTATACGGGCTTCCTCTTCCCCGGCAGGAGCTGTTTTTTTCTTTGTCGAGAAAAAAGATGGGGGACTCCGTCCCTGTATCGATTACCGGGGTTTGAACAAAATAACGGTCAAAAACAAGTATCCCCTGCCTCTAATTGATGGGCTGTTTACTCAGGTGGTTGGGGCCCAAGTGTTTTCCAAATTAGATCTCCGTGGAGCCTATAATCTTATTAGGATTCGTCAGGCGGATGAATGGAAAACAGCTTTTAATACCCATGAGGGGCATTATGAGTACCTGGTGATGCCATTTGGCCTGTGTAACGCCCCCGCAGTCTTTCAGGATTTTGTGAACGAGATCTTTAGGGAATACTTGGGTCGTTTTGTTGTGGTTTACTTAGATGATATTCTGATTTTTTCCTCCTTACTATCAGAACATCGCAAACATGTTCGTCTGGTTTTACAGAAGCTCAGGGAGAATCATTTGTTTGCCAAACTGAAAAAATTTGAAGTTACAGAAATCCCCTTTTTGGGTTACATCATTTCTAATACCGGTCTTTCCATGGATCAATCCAAAGTTAAGGCAGTACTAGAGTGGGAACAACCCAAAGATCTCAAGGGTTTACAGAGGTTTTTGGGCTTCGCCAACTTCTATAGAAGATTTATTAGAAATTTTTCCACTCTGGTAGCCCCCCTCACTAATCTCACTAAGAAAGGGGGGTATCCTGCTGTCTGGCCAGAACAGTCCGTCTTGGCTTTCAGGGAATTAAAGGTAGTTTTTAGTTCTGCCCCTGTGCTAGTGCACCCGGACTGCCAACTACCCTTTATCGTGGAAGTTGATGCCTCCGAACTTGGTGTAGGAGCAGTGCTTTCGCAATACAGTGGTTCTCCTGAGCGCCTTCATCCCTGTGCCTTCTTCTCCAAAAAATTTACTTCTGCCGAGAGAAATTACGATATTGGTAACCGAGAATTATTGGCAGTTAAATTGGCGTTTCAAGAGTGGAGACATTGGCTGGAAGGGGCTCAATTTCCCGTTACCGTCTTTACTGATCATAAGAATTTAGAATATATTCAGTCTGCTAAAAGATTGACTCCCAGACAGGCTCGCTGGTCTTTATTCTTCTCTCGGTTCAATTTTTCCATAACTTACAAACCGAGGTCCAAGAATGTAAAATCTGATGCTTTGTCATGGAGTTTTTCTTCTTCTACTTCACCCGAAGGGAAAAATTTGCCCATTTTGCCCCGGTCCCTGGTGGTAGCTGCTATCCAACCAGAGCTCCCAGATTTAACCCAGTTTCAGTCTGAAGCCCCGCCGGAAAACCTACTTATGCCCAGTTTGTGCCCTCTGCCTTTCGGGCTGCTATTTTACATCAATTTCATGACTCTAAGACGGCGGGTCATCCTGGTATCAAAAAGACCATCTCTTTGCTGTCTCGCCAGGTTTGGTGGCCGTCTCTTAGAAAAGACGCACAAGAGTACGTTCGAGCCTGTAAAGTTTGTGCCCGGAGTAAATCATTAAGACACTCTCCTGAGGGTTCCCTCTTACCATTGCCCATCCCCTCCCGCCCCTGGACCCATTTGGCCATGGATTTTATCACCGATCTTCCACCTTCCCAAGGGTGCACTGTCATCTGGGTGGTGGTAGATCGGTTTAGTAAGATGGCTCACTTCATTCCTTTAAAGAAGCTACCCACAGCTCAGGTCCTTGCCCAACTTTTTGTGACACATATTTAAAATCCATGGTATCCCGGAGGTTGTTGTGTCGGATAGGGGGGTCCAGTTTGTTTCTCGTTTTTGGAGGGCTTTTTGTGCCAAGTTGGGGTTCACTGTCTCCCTATCATCTGCATTTCATCCCCAGTCCAATTGGCAAACGGAAAGAACGAACCAATCCCTGGAGCAATATTTACGTTGTTTCATTTCTGATGTCCAGGCGGATTGGGCGTTATTTCTTCCGTTTGCTGAATTTGCCCTTAATAATGCCACACATACCTCCACTGGGGTGTCTCCGTTTCGTTGTGTTTACGGAAGAGATTTGAAATTTTCAGCCTTGTTGGATCGGCCTTCTAGAGTGCCTTCTCTTGATGAATGGATGTCCCAGTGGCCGGAGTTATGGAATAAGATTCAGCAACACCTGTCTAAGGCTGTTCTCCAACAAAAAAATTTTGCTGATCGTAGGCGATATAATAATCCTGATTATATGGTTGGTGATTTTGTTTGACTTTCGACAAAAAATCTGGCCTTACGCCAACCTTCTGCCAAGTTGGGTCCGAGATATATTGGTCCCTTTCCCATACTGCAGAGAATCAATCGGGTTACCTATCGTCTGGATCTCCCGCCCTCTATGAGGATTTGTAACTCATTTCACGTTTCCCTTTTGAAACCTGCCAGAAACTTCGAACCTGATTACCTTCCGGATCCCATTCTAGTTGACGGGCAACAAGAATTTGAGGTTGCTCGGGTTCTGGATTCTCTTTTTTCGAAACTCCCTTCAGTATTTGATTGATTGGAAGGGTTACGGTCCCGAAGAAAGGTCATGGATTCCGGCTAGGGAGGTTCATGCGCGGAGGTTGGTGAGAAAATTTCATAGAGAGAACCCTCAGAAACCCAGCTTGGAGGGTCCGGTGGCCCCTCCTCAGGGGGGGGGTAATGTAAGAATCTTACCTGCCTCCCGTCCTCGGTCCCGCGGCGCGTCCTCCGGCGAGTCGCGGCCCCGTCCTCCTGCTGCTCCTCTGCGCCGCTCTGAGGCACTGGGCGCGGCGGCGGCGGGGCGCGGCGGCCTCACTGCGGGCCGTGTGGCGGGGGCAGGCGGCCCCGTGGTGTCCCCTGCCGGCGCGGCTGTGTCTCTCCCGGCCGGGAGCACGCCCGGCCATTCACATGCTCGCGCGTGCGAGCACGCTCAGTATATGCCCCCCAGCGGCGCTGCTCCCAGCGCATCCACCGGGGGCGAGTGTAAAACCTAATTAGATCTGCTGTCCTGGTGGGACACGGGCCCAGGGACTGGATAGCCCGTCTGGCCTGGGCAGGTCCAGTTCCTGGGACCGCTCCCATTGGATAGGGTTAAGTCGCACCAATCACCACACTTCCCTCTCCTTCTCCAATTCCCCCTTCCCATTGGCCAGTCTTTCCTTTATTACTATGCTGCCCCATTGTCCCGTGCCCGTTATAGCCATTGGTTAATAGGGTGTGATTTCTAGTCTGCTTTGATAGTTACTACTCGGCTTCGTCTCTGACCATCCTTGTCTGCTGCCCGCCCTGACCCTTTGCCTGTCCTGACTACTTTTTTGCCTGATCCTTCTGATACTGCGTTTTGGTGCTCACCTGGTTTGACCTCGGCTCGTTTTGACAATTCTTCGCTTGACCCCTTGGATAACGCGCTCTGTGACCACCCGGCTTGACCTCGGCTTGTCTTTGGACCTTCCTGATTGGTTTCCCACCTTTAAACCAATCTTCATCCCGGCATCCATATTCGGGATACCCTGCCGTTCATCCGTCTCCACCTTAAGCTAGTAATCTTTGCGCCAACTAAGTCCAGGGGGTAACCGAGTCTGGAGAGGCATAATCCGCGTCTCCTGCGAGCGGGGACTTGTCTATAGGCAGAAGAGGCGGCGGAGATTGGGGATTACCTGGCTTAAGAGAGAAGGGTGTCCGGCGCCACCTTACACAGAGCTGAAATTTTTAAGTACAATTACCGTTACGCACATGCTTTACTTTGGAGTGTTCGGCAACTCTTCCCTTGACAGGACCTATGCATGTTGGGTATTGTTCTGTTCGAGAGATGTTGCTTTTTCAGATTTTTTGCTTTTTCTTGTGTGCATATAGTTTTTTTTTTAGGAAAATGTGGCTTTGATTCTGCTTTTCTATTCTTTTTTTAGGAAAACCCTGTGCAACCAAAGAATTCAATGAGGGATTACGTCCAGAAAACTGCACCCATGTCAACAAGCCTGGTACACCTAGAAAGCTTGAGGTGTGTACTTCCAGAGAATATTTATTTTGTGGGGAGTATTTCAAATGTAAAGGGTTGTTTTTCTTGCAAAACTGCAGTGTGCGCATAGCGCATAGCATAGTTGTGTTTTATCTGGGGGCATGTTCTGGGCAGCAAAGGGTGTCTACCAATACATATGTGGTACCACTGTAATCAGGAGAAATTGGGATTTCACATGCAATAAGATTTTATTGACAAACTTACATTTTTTATTACAAAAAACACTACAAATTGTAAAAAATTGATTTTTAAATTTTTTTTGCACATATTTCGCCCAAAAATATTGAGAATACATCTAAAAAAAGACAAACAAGACATGTTCATGTTAAGGCCCAGACTGCTGAAAAAAACAATATATCATTTTCCTGGGAAATCCCTAATAATCCATTCAAAATCACAGTTGAACATGTGGAGTGCAAAAGGTTGGTAGCCCAGCCTGGTCAAAGAGAAGTTGGTTCGCAGAACATGCCGAGGGACACTCTGTGGCAACTTCCACGGAGACCAAACCTACTGGCTCAGGGCCCAATTTAGAACCCAAATCTACACAATCTAAATTTAACAGCCTGGATCCTGAGAGGACACCCCTGAAAAAGAAGGGCTTTCCTCCAAGGTTCCACAAGACATATTTATTTGAAAACTTGGAACAAGTTTATTTCATTCTGTGAAGTTAGCAACTTGAAAAGAAACAAGTTGTCGTCTGTCCTTGAATTTCTGCAGGGAGTTTTTAAACTGGGTCTGGCAGTAAGTACTTTTAAGACCCAGGCATCAGCAATTTTTCATTTTTTCTAGATAAAGCTCTAAGGAAGTATAGCCTGATTAATAGATTCTTCATAGCTATTACTAGAAAGAGACCAGTCTCTATCTCCAGATGGCCTACACTGGATCTAACCCTCCTTTTTAATGGTCTAATAAAAGCTCAATTTGAGCCACTTGCTGAAGCTTCAGACAAAACTTTAACCTTAAAGATGTGTTTTCTGCTTGCCATTACCTCAGCGTGCAGGGTTAGTGACAGGCCCTCTCCATTGTATAGTTCTACTGTATAGGGCAATGCTCAAGCCTGATCCACTTTACCTACCCAAGATCGCCTGTACCTTCCACAGGTCACAAGAAATAGTTCTCCCATCCTTTCGAGGCAACGAGAATTATGTGGAGGAGAACACACAGTTTCTAGATCCCAGAAGATACCTTATTTTGTACTTGGAAAGTACACTTACTTGGAGGAAGACGGGCAGGGGGGGCAGAAGAGCCCGTGGCCATAGGCTATGCCGGCTTGTAGCCTGCAAGGCCAGAGACCACCAAAGCTGGCCCCTGCACCCTGTTCTACAAGCCCTGCATAGCTGGTCCCGGGCTAGTCCTGGGCTGATTAAGCTGGACCCCACGCCATTTTTCTTTGGATTTTTAAGGGTTTTTAGGAGATTTGAAAAGCTTCCAGCATCAGCAGGAGAGCAGAAGCCAAATTGATGAGCGTGGGACACAGTGCTCTGGGATGAATTTTTTACATTTAACCCTTTGTGAACTAGTAAGGGATCTATGAGACCCCTATACAAGTTCACAAAGCTCTGGGTCTGGCAAGTAGCCTGCGGCTAGTGGGTGACTTGACATTAACCTCCTCATTACCTGCTTGCCCAAAGCCCAGGGGGGGCAGAAGAGCCCATGGCCATAACCTATGCCGGCTTGTAGCCTGCAGGGCTGGAGGCCACCAAAGCTGGCCCCTGTGCCCTGTTCTACAAGCCCACATAGTTGGTCATTGACTGATTATGCTGGGTAGGGGGGACCTCACATCTTTTTTTTTATTTTTATGCGTTTTTAACGCATAAAAATAAAAAAACTGGCCCCCGGGAAGTGGGACTCCACACCAATTTATTTTTTTTATTTAACTCTTTATAGTGTGATTATTAGTTGTATTTTATTTCTAAATGTTATAAAGTGCTCTTTTCAGTTGTGGAGGCGGGGGGGGGGGGGGGCTACCGATACATATGTGGTATTGTTGTAATCTGGAAAAATGGGGGGCTATCACATTAAATATATTTTTCTTTAATAAAATAAATGGTTTATTTAAAATTAATCAGACAATTTTAAAAAATAATATTTTTTTTAGTTTTTTTCTAAAATATTTAAAAAAACAGTAAAAAAAATTACAAACAAGACATTTCATGTTAAAGCCTGAACTCTGCTGCAAAAAATAATATATAATATTCCTGGAAATTCCTGCAAAAATCACAGTTAAACATGGAACAAAAAGGTGAAAATGATCTGTCAACAGAGAGAGTAGGGTGGCAATTAAAAGGGTTAAAATTAGCTATGGATGTTGGGTATTGTTTTGCTTGGGGGCCCTTGCGCTTTCAGATTTAGCTTGTTTTTTCTTGTTTGCATATTGATATTTTAGGAAAAGGTGATTTTTATTCTGCTTTTTTATACATTTTCTATCTCCAGATAGCCTACGCTGGATCTAACCATCCTTCTTAAGGGCCTAATAAAAGCTCAATTTGAGCCACTTGCTGAAGCTTCAGACAAAACTTTAATTGTATAGTTGTACTGTATAGGGCAATGCTCAAGCCTGATCGACTTTACCTACCCAAGATCGCCTTCCACAGGTCACAAGAAAAAGTTCTCCCATCCTTTCGAGGCAACGAGAATTATGTGGAGAACACACAGTTTCTAGATCCCAGAAAATCCCTAATTTTGTACTTGGAAAGCACACATACCTGGAGGAAGACGGGCAGGTTGTTTGTCTCCTTTAGTGGAAAAAATAGAGGCTTAGCTGCCTCCAAAGCTTCAATAGCCAGGATTAGGCAGGCCATCTCTTTAGGCGAACAAAGGTTGAGTGGCAGCTGCTCAGACCATTCTACAACTAACCTGGGAGGTGCAAGTCAGCAGGGCAATTAGGTTACTAAAGACTTAAAGGAGCCGCAGCACTCAACCCTGTTAGCTTGCAGACCAACCTATGCTGCTGCTCCTTTAAGTCTTTAGTAACCTAATTGCCCTTCTGACTTGCACCTCCCAGGTTACTTGTAGAATGGTCTGAGCAGCTGCCACTCCCCCTTTGTTCGCTTTGAGTTTGTGCAAGCACATGGGGTGTGGGGTCTAGGCTGTATTGCAAGGTCTTGACCCTTCCACCCCATGGCTTGCACATGAGGTTTAGGGCAACCTCAGGTAAGCTGCTCCCTTTTTATCTCTTGCATTGTATGTTCCAAATGAGGCTCTCATAGATTAGAGTTGGGACTGCACCCATAGAGGCACCTTGGCGCGGTGGTGCAGCTTAGCATACTTCTGCAGATGTGTGTGACCGAGCCTCTGTTTTTACCAGATTTAGAGACAGATTATAGGTTGGTCTGCAAGCTAACAGGGTTGAGTGCTACGGCTCCTTTAAGTCTTTAGGCCATCTCTTTAGCTTACACATGTATGGACACTTCAGCTCCATATATTAGAGCACACTCAACCAGGGCAGTATCCACCTCCTGGGCAGAAAGATCTGGGGCTTCCTTGGAGGAAATTTGTAAGGCAGCCAGTTGGTCTTCCCCTCATACCTTTCTTAGGCATTATCGGCTTGATCTTTTTTCTGACTCTCAACAATCTTTTGGTTCTTCACTGTTAGTCTTAGCGGTAATAGTATTTCTATGAGTCCTTCAGGACAGCATTACTTTTTAATACAATGAAGACTGGGAGGAAGGGGTGGGGCTTTCAAACTTGTCCCAGTTTATGTTTCCTCTCCAGGGAAAGGAGCCTTCTCCCTCAGAAGGACTCGTAGAAATATTGTTACTGGTAAGACTAACAGGGATTTTTAAATCGAATATAGAATATCTAGTAAAAACAAAACAGCTGCAGATTTAAAGTCCTTGCCCAGGGTAAAATAACGACCCCCCCCCCAATATTCCACAGTTTGGTAATATATACACACATACATATATTTATTGCTCATAAGACAAACAAAAAATGTATGGAACATGTCTGTGCATCTTATGGAGTGACTGTAGCTTAGCTGCTACATGGTGGCGGATGCTGGTTACTGGGTGTGGAATAAGCCCTGATATGAGGTGCATTGGATACTTACACTTCTTGGGTTCTTTGTGCTGCTCCCTGGCACCTATATTGCAACAGCATGTGTCATATTGCTGGGTCAAACACAAGGACTTGGACATCAGCACATTATGACATCATCACACTGATGGCAGCATGCTCAGTTGGCAGTAGCATGGCCAGGATTGGTGGCTGAGGGGGATGCCTGAACAGAGCAGTTTGTAGTCCAAATTGATCCAACCACCCTATGCTAATTTTTCTTGGTTTCATGTCTAGCCAGTACAACTGCCTACCCACCCTCCGTGTACGACACATCCTAGTTGCACAGCAGTGAGTTATGTACCTTGTTTTTCCCACCAGGCAGGTGGGAAAAGAAGCTGCACTGCTCTGTGCTCCACTGTGATTGAGCAGGGAGAGCAGCCAAACAGGAAACTGGATGGCAGCCAGAGCCTGGTCCTTGGTAAGGAGCAACAATGCTGTTCTGTAGGCTTTGTTTTGATGGGGTTAGGTCCAGAAGGTGAGAGGGGTACCACATGGCTAAGGCTCCCCTCGACCAATAATCTTTATTTTTGAGACATTGAGGTTAATTGGAGCTGTCTGTGTGTGCTCCACGATTTGGGTCCTGAATGAGAAATAGGGAGGAGAGGAGATGTAATAATGCCCCAGGGGCAAGGAACCGAACCAGGGATAGTGAAAATCCTGGGTTTTATTCCTTTTTAATCCTTTATTTATTTTGTTCTTATCTTGACTTTGCACATGCTAAACCTTTAATTGCTAAATGAAATAGCTTGAATAAACCCTGATAAACAAAGACCAGTGCCCTGCTGCCTGTGATGGGCCATGTCTAGGAGGGCAATTTCTGTTGAACGAACTCTTCTGACTAGCACTTGCAGAGGTGGACAACTAAGCAGTGAAGTTATTTCGGTAATTATAATTATACAGATTGTTTCAAATATTTATCACCCGTAATTTGAATTGTCAAATTTTAATGAGCTATATTTACTAAAAATGCATCTGCCTTTGCTTTTATTTTGCTCCTCTTTTAATTTCAGCAGCTTGTTCGGAACATTTTCATATGTCTCTTGGATGTCATTGAATGCAGTTTTGTCCTCATTAGATTAATTCACTGAACATAGAATGCTGACTGATTAATCACATTTGGTTTTGATGAAGGGTATTAATTTATGTGATTTGCAATCAAAATTGTCTACTTTTTTTTCCTTGTCAAGTGATTTTTGGATCAGCCCGATATTCCTGCAACGTTTATATGAGAAACACACTTGATTGGAGTACAGCTTTTTGACATAATTCACAGATAGCTGGCCAAACTGACTATTTTTGTTTGCTTGCAATTGGCAGCCATATGCCTTGTCCTATCTCACTTTTCTGTTACCACAGTGCAAAATTTTAGTATATATTAGTAGTGTAACTAAATGTGATAGGGCTCTGGTGCGAACATTAAATGGGGCCCTTTTAAGGCTCATACAGTAACAAGGGTTCAGACAAGACTGATGTAAGGCGTGTGCTGTGTGGTTCAGGAATCTTGCTGGCAGGTCATGGATAGTAAGGAGTTAGAACAGGGACAATTCGATTTGAAAGCTCTCCAGCCAGGCAGTCCATAAGGCATTTGGAAGTACAAAAGCTCCAGTCACAATAATGTGTGAACTGGTGTAGGGGCCACCTTTACCCCTAACCAGTTCACAAATAGTTACAAAGAAATAACTCACTCTAATAATTGCCTCTTCTTCCTTCATCTGTACACCACCAGGCTACCTCCACTCTCGGCCAGGTAAGCAGCTCCCTCATGGGCCCCTGGACTGTGATACTCATGATGCCGGGGAGCTGGTAACGTAGCCACACCAACAGACTCTGCAGTTAGACCCGCCAAGTGTCCCGCCAGGGAGGTTTTGGACTGTGATACTCATGATGCCAGGGAGCTGGTAACGTAGCCACACCAACAGACTCTGCAGTTAGACCCGCCAAGTGTCCCGCCAGGGAGGTTTTATACTACAAAGGAGGAGCCTCATGGGAATGCCCCTATGTGACTAATGATGTCACTGGAGGAGAGGGACAAGAAGGAGGTTTCCCCGCTCTAAATTGTCTTGCAAACGAAGAAGGACACAGACCTTCCGCCCTGCAGTGGGCTCTCGCTGCTCATTTCCCCCGGAAGGGAAGGGTTACTGTATTTATAGGCTAGGAGGGAGCCTGCCAGTAAAGCCATTCAGGTCCCCTGTCACTCACAGTGACATCAGAGGAACTCTCTATCTAAAAATAGCCCTCACTGCAGTGGGGGAGTGACCGGTGGGAGCTCAGTGTGGGGTAGAGGGTCTATTGGCCTGATGCAGAGCCTCCCCGTTCAGCTATCCCATACGTTTTTCCATTGGTTTTGGGCTGTGATCGGGTCCTGAAAGGGTGCTACGTTGCTTTTTGTGTGCGTTTATGCGCTCAGGTGTGTCGGCATGCGCCTTTCCGATTGACGGCTCGCAAGCGGCTGAACTCCGTGAAAACGGACTGGCCGTTGATTGGTCCGTTTTTTTAATTGATTCAGAGCCTTGATTTCCGATTGAAACCAGCCCCATTTAACGAGGGCCTCGACGCTTCACTTACGGCCACTATTAGCACCCGTATTTGAGCTCCGTATCATGATTTCCTCTGTGCGCGAGCATCAAAGGCGTCAGCTACGCGGTCTTGTACTTTTGAGCATGGCAGAAAACAGGCTGCACGAACACGTTTGGACATGGATGGCATGCATGACGTTGAGCTATTCAAGCTCACCCGCCTTAACCGTGTTTCTCTCCAGGACTTGTATAGCCAGCTGCGGCCATGGTTAGCCCCCACCACAAGAAAGGGGCATGCAATTGCAGGTATGACCAAATTGGTTGGCTGCCTGCAGTTTTTGGCGAACGGCTCGTTCCAGAGACTGGGTGCCTTCTCCGTGGGGACGTCCCAGTCTATGCTGAGCCGCAGCCTAACCAAGTTTTTGGATGGCATGGCTACCCTGGCACCCAAATTTATATTTTTCCCAGACACAGGGGAAGCCTGGAATGCGGTTAAGCTGGGCTTTTATAACATAGCCGACATGCCCAATGTCATGGGTGCCATTGATTGTACCCACGTATCGATCATTCCGCCTGCTGACCAGGAATATCTGTTCAGGTATGTGGTTTAGGTCTGCTTGTTTTTTTTTTTTTTTGGGGGGGGGTTCAAGCAGACCTACACCCTGTGTATCACTAGCATCCATTGTTTAGTAATGTTGTTGATGTTTTTGGAATATTTGTGTGCATCTTGACACTTATGGTCACACTAATTACAGTTCTGTTGGGTTTGTGCAGGAACAGGAAGATGGGCCATTAGATTAATGTCCATGCAGTGTCCGACCCACATTTTGAGGAACTCCTGCCTCTTTGAACGTTTTCAATCTGGAGATCTGTCTGGCGGATGGCTATTGGGTATGTGTCTCAAACGTGTTGTTGTGATTTTTTTTTTTACATTTTTGGTGTCTGTCCCCCATTAATCTGTGATAGATAGCAATGAAACAGTACAAGTTGGCAATCACTTACTTACCACTATTTGTTCATCTTAATTCTTGTATGTCTTCTCCACTTCTCCTATTGCGTCCTGTCCTGGCCCTCTTAGCTATGTAGCATACCACAGTCATTGTATAGGAGTGTACTGGTTGGATGTGCATGTTGGCTCATCTGAACTGTGCTTTTCTCTGACACTGCACAGCGCACCTATTTGTCCCTGTTCAATAATGCTTTAACCCTTTAAACGCCAGCCACGTAAATTTTACGTGGCTGCCTCTCCAACCGTTAAACGCCAGCCACGTAAAATTTACGTGCCTGACTTTCCCCATTAATAAAATAAAAAGTATAAAAAAATATCACTTACCTGACCCCTTGTTTGATTCATCCGGGTCTCCTCTTCAGCCAGAGGGGCTCCGATCGGCGATTGGGGGTCCTCCGGCTGCAGAGGAGGGCCCGGAATAGGGTGCCCCCCCCGTTTCAGCAGCCGCCGGCATTTGCCTGCAAAAAAAAAAAAAAAAAAAAATGACATTTACTCACCTCCGCTCCCGCCGGCTCCCGCCGCCTCTCCTCTTCATGGGGGGGGCTCCGATCACCCCCCCGGCTCTTCCGTCTTCTGGAGGAGGGCATAACAGCCCTCCTCCCTTTACCTCCTCCGATGGCGGCCGCCATCTTGGATTCTGAAGGGGCGGGGGCGATGACGTCACCGCCGGGTGTCATCGGGGCACCCGGCAGTTCAGCTCTCAGATGCCGGTGACGGCTGGACAGGGAAGGAGGGAGGTAGGCGATCCTCCGATCGCCTGCCTCCCCCCTCCTCTGCCCAGCCGTCACTGACAGCAGATCGCCGAGGGACACAGGAAATGAAGATCGGGGGTAAGTAAAGTTTTTTTTTAATAAAGTGTTTAAAAGAAAAAGTGTCTGTCTTTTTTTTTTACTTTAACCCTTTGTGAACTGGTAAGGGGTCCATGTGACCCCTTATACCAGTTCACAGGGCTCGGGGGTCTGGCAAGTCACCTGCGCAAGCGGGTGACTTGCCATTAACCCCTGGCCCCCCAAATTACCTGCCTCCCCAAAGCCCAGGGGGGGGCAGAAGAGCCGTGGCCCTAGGCCAGGGGCCACTAAAGCTGGCCCCTGCGCCCTGTTCTACAAGCCCCCATAGCTGGTCACAGGCTGGTTACGCTGGGTAGGGGGGACCTCACGCCATTTTTTTTTTGGATTTTTAAGGGTTTTAACCATTAAAAATCCAAAGAAAAAATGGGGTCCCCCTCCCTTCGAGGGGGGACCCTATGTCATTTTTTTTTTTTAATTAACCCTTTCTTACCTGTAACCCAGTAGGTATAAAAGGCTTCCAGCAGCAGCAGGAGAGCAGAAGCCTAAGTGATCAGCGTGGGACACATGGATGGATCGGAGGTAAGTATTAAAAAAAAATATTAAAAAACATTTATTTTTTTTTAATAAAAATATTTTTAAATAAGTGTGTCTGTGTGTTTTTTTTACTTTTAACCCTTTGTGAACTGGTAAGGGGTCCATGTGACCCCTTATACCAGTTCACAGGGCTCGGGGGTCTGGCAAGTCACCTGCGCTAGCGGGTGGCTTGCCATTAACCCCTGGCCCCCCAAATTACCTGCCTCCCCAAAGCCCAGGGGGGGGCAGAAGAGCCGTGGCCCTAGGCTATGACGGCTTGTAGCCGCAGGGCCAGGGGCCACTAAAGCTGGCCCCTGCGCCCTGTTCTACAAGCCCCCATAGCTGGTCACAGGCTGGTTACGCTGGGTAGGGGGGACCTCACGCCATTTTTTTTTTGGATTTTTAAGGGTTTTAACCCTTAAAAATCCAAAAAAAAAATGGGGTCCCCCTCCCTTCGAGGGGGGACCCTATGTCATTTTTTTTTTTAATTAACCCTTTCTTACCTGTAACCCAGTAGGTATAAAAGGCTTCCAGCAGCAGCAGGAGAGCAGAAGCCTAATGATCAGCGTGGGACACAGGGATGGATGGGAGGTAAGTATTAAAAAAAATATTAAAAAACATTTTTTTTTTTTAAATAAAGATATTATTTAAAAAGTGTGTCTGTGTGTTTGTTTTTACTTTTAACCCTTTGTGAACTGGTAAGGGGTCCATGTGACCCCTATACCAGTTCACAGGGCTCGGGGGTCTGGCAAGTCACCTGCGGCTAGTGGTTGACTCGCCATTAACCCAGAGACCCCCCATTACCTGCCTCCCAAAAAAACCTTAAAATTCCCCCAAGAAATGGTGGACCCCCCCCCCCCCGTGAAGGGGGACCCCACACCAATTTTTTTTATTTAACCCTTTATTATGTGGATAGTAGTTGTATTTTATTTGTAAATGTTATAAAGTGCTCTTTTCAGTTTAGGGGAGATCACCTGGACAGGAACGGGGGGCTACCGATACATATGTGGTATCATTGTAATCGGGAGAAATGGGGCTTTCACATGCAATATGGTTTTCTTTAATAAAATAAATGTTTTTGTTTAAAATAAAGGAGACAATTTAAAAAATATATATTTTTTAATTTTTTAATTTTTTTAATTTTTTAAAAAATATTTAAAAAAGTAGAAAAAATACAAACAAGACATTTCATGTTAAAGCCTAAACTCTGCCACAAAAAGAAAATATGCCATTTTCTTGGAAATTCCTGCAAAAATCACAGTTAAGCATCACGTAAAATGGTGAAAAATATCCTGTCAGGAGAGGGTGACAAAATCTCAAGTAGACTGGCAGTCAAAAGGTTACAGGTACCTATGCATGTTGGGTATTGTTCTGCTCGGGGGACCTTGCGCTTTCAGATTTAGCTTGTTTTTTCTGGTTTGCATATTGATATTTTAAGAAAATGTGGTTTTGATTCTGCTTTTTTATTCATTTTTTTGTAAAACCCTGTGCAACCTAAGAATTCTTCGAGATATTACTTCCAGAAAGATGAGCCCACTACAACAAGCTGGGTATGCTTAGAAAGCTTAACATGTGTACTTTCAGGGAATATATGGTTTATGGGGGATATTCCAAATGTAAAGGGTTGTTTTGGTAGAAAAAGCACAAGGTGCGCACTTTGTCTGCAGAGCTGAAAATCTGAAGTAAAACTACCGCTATGCGCATGCTTTACTTTGGTGTGTTTGGCAACTCTTTCCTTGACAGAACCTATGCATGTTGGGTATCGTTCTGTTCAGGGGATGTTGCTTTTTCAGATTTTCTGTTTTTTTCTGGTTTGCATATAGGTTTTTTTAGGAAAATGTGGTTTTGATTCTGCTTTTTTATTCATTTATAGGGAAACCCTGTGCAACCAAAGAATACATTGAGGGATTACTTCCAGAAAACTGCACCCATGTCAACAAGCCTGGTACGCCTAGAAAGATTGAGGTGTGTACTTCTAGGGAATATATAGTTTGTTGGGGGTATTTCAAATGTAAAGGGTTGTTTTTCTTGAAAAACTGCAAGGTGCGCATATTGCATAGCATAGTTGTATTTTATCTGAAAATCCCCTAAAGCGTTGTTTCAATTTGGGGGAGTCTCCTGGGCAGGAAAGGGTGTCTACCTATACATATGTGGTACCGCTGTAACCGGAAGAAATTGGGGTTTCACACGCAATAAGATTTTATTGACAAACTTACATTTTTTATTACAAAAAAACACTACAAATTGTAAAAAATAGTTTTTTTTTTATTTTTTTGCACAATTTTCACCCAAAAATATTGAGAATACACTTAGAAAATGACAAACAAGACATTTCATGTTAAAGCCCAGGCTCCGCTGAAAAAAACGATATATCACTTTCCTGGGAAATCCCTGGAAATCCCTTCAAAAATCACAGTTGAACATGGGGAGCGCAAAATAGGGCAAAATAATCTGGCAACAAAGGGTGACAAAATCTCAAGGTAGGCTGGCGGTTAAAGGGTTAATGCACACCTAAACATTATTGAGGTTATTCCCCTTAGGGCTCTGTCTGTTGTTCCATGTTGTTAGGATTTTAAAGTTACCTAACATGCCATTTTTGTTTAATGCATGTAAGGTGGATATTGTTTAGTTATTAGATTTAGCGTTATTTGATATTTTTGGTTGGCCTTATAGTTATGTGTTGACTAGTTATGGTGCCAGACACTACATATGTTTACAATAGGCACATTTGTCATGTGTGTTGGTATTATTGTTAGTGCTTATTTTTGGTTGTTTTTTTTGCAGGTGATTCTGGCTATCCTTTGCTACCATGGCTACTCACCCCCATCCTGCACCCATCTTCCCAGGCCCAGGAGCGGTATAACACTGCCCACAGGAGGACTCGCTCAGTGGTGGAACGTGCCTTTGGCTTGCTCAAGATGTGCTTCCGATGTCTGGATCAGACTGGGGGTGCACTACAGTATCAGCCTGCCAAGGTCATCAAAATCATTCTTGCTTGTGGTGTCCTGCACAACCTTGCCATTCGAGGCTGGATATCCAGATACACTGACCTGCCTGAGGACACTTTAGAGATTTCTGAAGATCACACCCCTCCATACTCCGGATCACCAAGTGGCACAGCACAGGCAATACGTGCTCAACTAGTGGACAATGTTTTTGCATAAAACACACGCCTTTGAAATGTATTTCTTTTAAATTTATTAGTGAATCAACCAAAAATTCTTTTCAATCCTTTTTTTGGATTTTTTGTTAAACTGAAACGTGGGGTCATATACATTAACACAACCATTTAGTGGTAGGTAGAGTATGATGTTGCAGCTGATGGTTGGGGTGGGTAAATCTGTGCAGCAATATGTGCCAGGCTTTGGTTAATGTGCTGCCATTGTTGGACCATTTCACCCATATGCCTGTTTAGGCTTCTTTTTTCTGCCAGTAGGCCAGACACATTGGTTTTTAAACCTCTAATTGGTTAGTCATCGATGTTATTTGGGTGCACACCGTGTCATTAAATTGTTGTGTGGTTTGGGAGAATGCTATATTCTCCTGGTGCCACGCTTCCTCCATAATCTGAAGCTGTCTCCTCTGGCTTATATGTCACCTTGGCTGTGTTCTTGCACTGGCACGGGTGGGTGGTTCGGCACCAGATTGAGTTGGTGCTGGTGGTTGGGTTTGCACCGAGTGTGTGGTGTGGACAGCAGAAGTGGTGGTTGTTGGCACAGAGGTGTGGTAGTGGACAGCAGGTGATTAAGTTGCTGTGCCTGTTGGTTCTGATGTTCGCACACTGGTTCTGTAGGCATTTGCGGGATCTGATTTGTGTCCTCCTCCAAATCTCGAATGTCTTCAATAATTGGGGGACTTTGTATGTTCTGTAAAGAAATGTAGCATTTATTGAGTTCACTATTTTCCCACAAATGGATGCAAGTGCAATTTCCAAAGTCTACACAGTGGACCATTGACTTACCTTCTCCAAACACTCAATTTGGTTTGTGTGGGAAGAAACCTGGTGTTGCATGGGCCTCTGGGACAAGCCAGGGGTTGCTTGGCCTTGTGACGTGTGTTGAGTTTGTTCTTGCAAGAGAGAATGAAATATAATTTTTAGCAACAAACAGCAACAACCTGAAGGGTTGCAGGGTGAATATATGTATAGACAGTTCTTCTGCTGGGGTTAGTGTGATTTTAGTCGGGAGACCACCCCCTGTCTGCTGGCTGGGGTAGATTAAAACACACCTATTAAGTGTTACATCCTGTTACAAAGCAGCCTATACATGCATTTACACTCTAAATGGACTTTACCTCTGCTGGCGGCGCATGTCCATTTTTTTTTTCCCATAATATTTGAGATCCCCAAATTTGCGCTTAATTTGCTCAAGATCTCTCCTGACAGAGCCAACACTATTAACTTGGCTGCAAATATTAGCCCAGATCTCCTGCTTTGCCTGCTTTGTGGTGCTTTTTGAATAACGGACAAATAGGACATCATAGTGCTCACAGACACCAGTGGCTACAGCCATGCTTTGGGCATCACAAAAACGGGCTGTAAGTGAGCCACGGCGTAGCTGACGGCCACATGGGTGTGTGGTGTCCCCTGCATCAGATGAAATAGATGGCTGGCTGTCTGGGGAGTCGTGTTGGGTTCTTGGGCTTATGGGTGAGTGTGATGGAGTGTGGGTGCTGCTCTGTGTTAATGGCTGGGTGCCTGTGGAGCTTTCACCTGTTGAGCTCTCTAGTGAATCTGTGGTAGTGGTACTTTGTGACACAGAGTGTTGCGGAGGACGGGTGGGTGGCCTGGGTGGGGTGGAGGATTTGGACCTACGCTTCCCCTTGCTGGTGTGTCTTGTTTTTTTGGCATGCTTTGTGTGTGGAGGAGGTACAGGCAGCAGGCTTTTCACAGATTTGGGTCCCTTGTGAGGCCTGGCAGATTTAGCAGGTGCTGGCGAGGGCTCCTTGCTCCTGTGTTTTGGGTGAGCTACCTGTGTGTGTGTCTTAGCCACCCTTTTAGTAGGTGCATGTCCATCCTGGCTCTTGTGTTGTTTTTTGTGTGCTGAATCTGAGCGGCTAGTATGTGCCTTTTGTGGGTCTTACGGCTCCCTTTTGGTCTGGCCATAGTGACATGGTATCCAACACAGAGCTGAGTGCATTGACCTTTAAATATTTTTACCGCGTGGGCGTGTTCACCAGCGTGTGTGCCTGCGTGCGCGCACGCACATCACCGCGGGGAAAAGTCATAGCCATACCCGGAACCCCTAAAAAAATGTCGCCAGCAATTTACACTGCGGAGCAGGACGACCTTATCATGGATGTGAGTAGGCGAGTGTGCGTTTATGTGCGCGCACAAGCCGCTTTGAAAAAATAGCTATGGCAGGGCAAGATTAATGAGGATCAACTGATTTGTTAAAGTAAACTACTAGACCACCTTACTTTTAAACATGTGCGCAACATCAAACTAACCTATAGAAACATAGAAGGTTGACGGCAGAAGGAGACCATACGGTCCATCTAGTCTGCCCTTATGTGTATACTGTATGTACTCTTTATCTTAGGATAGATGTGTGCTTATCCCAGGCATGTTTAAATTCAGTGACTGTTGATTTTTCAACTACCTCTGCTGGAAGTTTGTTCCAAGCATCTACTACTCTTTCTGTAAAATAATATTTTCTAACATTGCTCCTGATCTTCCCCCCGACTAGCTTCAGGTTGTGCCCCCTTGTTCTATCATTAAGTTTCTTCTTAAAAACACTTCCCTCCTGAACCTTATTCAATCCTTTCACATATTTAAAGGTCTCAATCATGTCCCCCCTCTCCCTTCTTTCCTCCAGACTGTACAAATTAAGTTCTTTAAGTCTCTCCTGATAAGTTTTAAGTTTAAGTCCTTCCACCATTTTCGTTGCCCGCCTTTGGACACGTTCTATTTGAATAATGTCTTTTTGCAGGTAAGGTCTCCAGAACTGCACACAGTATTCTAGCTGTGGCCTTACCAGGGCTCTATACAGCGGCATCACAACCTCCCTCTTCCTACTGGTGATGCCTCGAGCTATGCAGCCAAGCATCCTGCTTGCTTTTCCCACTGCCTGGCTACACTGTCCACTCATCTTGCAGCTATCAGTAATCAGTACCCCTAAATCTCTCTCCTCCGAGGTCCTGGCTAACACAGTGCTGCCCATACGGTACTCAGAGCAGGGATTCCTTCTACCCAAGTGCATGATTTTACATTTAGAGACATTAAACTCTAGTTTCCACAGTTTTGACCATCTATCCAGTAAAGCTAAATCATTTTCCATGTTGCACACATCCACATGCAGATTGTAGAACTAGGCCCATGTAAGTAGGGATGAGGGGCAGAAAGTGACTTTAGGTAGGGCATGAGACTTGGACATGTTTTTGTGTGACTAATGGGGTACCATTGTGTTTTTTCTTATCAGATGATGCTGAGGAACCGCTACGATTACCTGTCGTGCGATTTCGAGAAGAGGACGTTGGCGCTGGCGGTGGTGGACGCGATTGCCCGCATTTCGGGTACCACCTATACCTTCAACCAGATTGCCCAACACTGGTCTGACTTAAAGAGGAGGCATATGCCCCGGGTGAGGCGGTACTTTGCAACACATTTTCCAGGTAAGTGTGGCAACTTGACATGCAAGAATCACACTGGCCTTGGCTGGGCCTGTTTTTATGATTGTGTTAGCAGCTAATGAATGGAATATGCATTGCCGCCCCACCCGGAAAAGAGCCCGCAGCCCAGTGTTGCACGAATCTGGGGAAGGTATAGGTGGTCCAACGCCCACCCCCTCCTCTGCCAGTGAGTATGAGGGCCCCTTAGACCTCAGTATGCAGGGGGGGGGGGGATCGCACGGCAGGGAGTCTAGCCTCACTGAGCAGCAACCTGACTCCGGTAAGACTATCAACATAACTTATGTCCTGATACATGCAAGAAAGACTTAGACAAATGTGCACTATTGTGCTTTGTAGATTCTGACGTCGCAGGCCCATCCCAAGGGATAGTCGAGGGAGGTGCCGAACCAGAAGAGGTGGCTGGGGAAGGTGAGTGATTTGATGCATAGAAGCATAACCTAATCTCACATTCAGGAGGCACAAAGAGTAAATAATATACTTGTGTTCTGGGTCCAAACAGATTCAGAGCCGGACATATTGCTGGACCCAGGGAGGAGGCTGCGCCCCAGACGCACTGTTGCCCAAAAGCAATATAAGTTTTAGTTATTTATTTGAAAAATAGTTTAACCCTTTCGCTGCCAGCCTACCTGCAGCATTTGCCACTCCCTGTTGCCAGACGATGTTTCACTATTTTGCGCTACACATGTTCAACTGTCATTTTTGAAAGGATTTCCAGGGATTTCCCAGGAAAATGATATATTGTTTTTTTTCAACAGAGTCTGGGCTTTAACATGAAATGTCTTGTTTGTATTTTTTAGGTGTATTCTCAATATTTTTGGGTGAAATGTGTGAAAAAAAATAAAAATTTTTTTTACAATTTGTAGAGTTTTTTTGTAATAAAAAATGTTAGTGTGTCAATAAAATCTTATTGCGTGTGAAACCCCAATTTCTCCCGGTTACAGCGATACCACATATGTATAGGTAGACACCCTTTCCTGCCCAGGAGACTCCCCCAAACTGAAATAGCGCTTTAGGGGATTTTCAGAAAAAATACAACTGTGATATGCGCTATGCGCACCTTGCAGTTTTACCAGAAAAACAACCATTTACATTTGAAATACCCCCAACAAATTATATATTCTCTGGAAGTATACACCTCAGGCTTTCTAGACGTACCAGGCATGTTGATGTGCCCATAGTTTTCTGGAAGTAATTCCTCAATGTATTCTTTGGTTGCAAAGAGTTTCCCCAAAAAAAGGATAAAAAAGCAGAATCAAAGCCACATTTTCCTAAAAAAACTATATACAAACAAGAAAAAACAAGTTTAATCTGAAAAAACAACATTCCCCGAACAGAACAACACCCAACATGCATAGGTTCTGTCAAGGGAAGAGTTGCCAAACACCCCAAAGTAAAGCATGTGCGTAACGGTAATTTTACTTGAAAATTTCAGTTCTGCAGACAAAGTGCGCACCTTGCGATTTTTCAACCAAAACAACCCTTTACATTTGGAATATCCCCCATAAATTAAATATTCCCTGAAAGTACACATGTTAAGCTTTCTAAGCGTACCAAGCTTGTTGTAGTGGGCTCATCTTTCTGGAATTAATTCCTCAAAGAATTCTTTGGTTGTGCAGGGTTTCCCTAAAAAATGTATAAAAAAGCTGAATAAAAAACACCTTTTCCTAAAATATAAATATGCAAACCAGAAAAAAAAAGCTAAGTCTGAAAGCGCAAGGTCTCCTGAACAGAACAATACCCAACATGCACAGGTACTATTAACCCTTTTAATTGCCAGCCTACTTGAGATTTTGTCACCCTCTGTTGACAGGTCATTTTTCCCCATTTTGCGCCATGTTTTGCTCCATTTTTGCTGTAATTTTCAGGAAAATTATATTTATATTTTTTTGCAGCAGAGTTTAGGCTTTAACATGAAATGTCTTGTTTGTAAATTTTATTTTGTTTTTTACAATATTATTAAGTAAACAAAATAAAAAAAAATAAATAAAAACATTTTTAGAAAATTGACTCCTTTATTTTAAATAAAAAATTTATTTTATTAAGGAAAAGCATATTGCATGTGAAAGCCCAATTTCTACCGATTAGAATGGTACCACATATTTATCGGTAGCCCCCCGTTCCTGCCCAGAAGACCCCCCAAACTGAAACAAGTAATCTATAACATTTACAAATAAAATACAACTACCATCCACACTACAAAGGGTTAAATCGAGAAAAAAAATGACATAGGGTCCCCGATCCCTGGGGGGGGGGAACCCCATTTTTTGGGGGGGATTTTTAAGGGTTAAAAACCCTTAAAGTGGACTATCACCTCCCTCACCGCGGGACATCCGAGATCGGGATAGCCCGCGGTGAGGGACCCCCCCCCAAAACCCCCGAAAAACTTACCTCATAGGTGGCGGCAGCGGCCGCCGCCGCCTCCCACGCGCCCCTCTAGGCGTGCGCGCGCCCGCGCCGGCCGTTTGTGAATGGCCGGTGCGGGCGCGCGCACTGTCTTGTCCGCTGCTGTCACCCGCTTGTCCGTGGCTATGTGGGAGCATGGTGAGGTGAGTTTTGGGGGCTTTCTGGGGGGTTTTACACAGCGGGGTGCCCCCCCTGAAGTGGACCAAAACCCAGGATAGTCAAAATCCTGGGTGTTGGTCCACTTTAAAAATCCAAAAAAAAAATTGACATGGGGTCCCCCTTACCCAGAGTAACCAGCCCGGGACCAGCTATGCAGGGCTTGTAGAAACAGGGCACAGGGGCCAGCTTTTGTGGCCCCTGGCCCTGCAGGCTACAAGCCCGCATAGCCAGTGGGCCCGGGCTCTTCGGCCCCCCCCTGGGCTTTGGTGAGGCAGGTAATGGGGGTGCCAGGGGTTAATGGCAAGTCACCTGCTAGTCACAGGTGACTTGTCACCTCCCCCAGCCTTGTAAACTGGTATAGGGGTCATGGACCCCTTACCAGTTCACAATGGGTTAAATGTAAAAAAAAAACACACACACGCAAAAAGAAAAAATTATTTTATTATTTTTTTTTTTTTTTAATACTTACCTCCCATCCATCCTGGAGCACCGTGTCCCTCGGCGATCACTGGCTTCTGCTCACCTGCTGGAAGCCTTTTATAGCTGCTGGATGACAGAACACAAAGGGTTAATTTAAAAAAAAAATGACATAGGGTCCCGCTTCCCGGGGAGGGGGGCCCCATTTTTTTTTGGATTTTTAAGGGTTAAAAACCCTTAAAAATCCCCCCCAAAAATGACGTGGGGTCCCCCTTACCCAAAATAACCAGCCCAGGACCAGCTATGGGGGCTTGTAGGCACAGAGTGGGGGGGCCAGCTTTGGTGGCCCCCCCACCCTGCAGCCTTCGAGCCCACATAGCCTATGTGGGCCCGGGCTCTTCTGCCCCCCCTGGCCTTTGGGGAGGCAGGTAATGGGGGTGCGGGGGTTAATGGCAAGTCACCCGCTAGGGCAGGTGACTTGCCACCCCCCCAGCCTTGTGAACTGGTATAAGGGGTCTCATGGACCCCTTACCAGCTCACAAAGGGTTAACTGTTAAAAAAAACACCACACAATAATAAAAAGTATTTTATTATTTTACTGTACTTACCTTCGATTGCAAGCTCTTGTCCCTCGCCGCTCAGCTGACAGATGCCGGTGATCAGCATCCAGAGAAGGAGGAGGCAGGAGATCAGAGGATCTCCTGCCACCTCCTTCCCCAGCGCCGATCACCGGCATCTGAGAAGCTGAGAAGGCTGAAGCCGGTGATCGATCGGGACCGGGATTACGTCATAAGGGGGCGGGGCTTAGCGGCAAGATGGCGGCCGCCATCGAGAAGGAGAGAGCCTCCCGGGCTCTCTCCTGAAGATCGGTAAGTCCTGGGGGGGGGGGATCGGAGGCCCCCCAGGTGAAGAGGAGGGACAGCGGGAGCCAGCGCACACACGCAGGTAAGTGAATGTCATTTTTTTTTTTTTTACAGTTAACAGCTTCTGCTGCCAAAGCGGGGGGGGCGGCCTATTCCGGGGGCTCTCCTGGAGCCATCCGACCCCCCACGGGGGATCGGATGGCACCAAATTAAAGAGGAGACCCGGCCGGATCCAACAAGGGGTCAGGTGAGTATTTTTTATTTTTATTTTTTAGACTAGAAGCGAGGAAAGTCAAGCACGTAAGCAAACTCATGTCCACCAAAAAAAAAAAAAACAATAACAATGATGATGTTTTTCTTTCACAGATCAAAGAAAACGGCAACTACTTTAAAGGAGCCACCCATTTTGCTCGAAAATTTTATATTGTTGTTTTTTACATTTTTAAACAATTTTAACCAGTTCTTACAAAATAAGGTTGACAGTAAAAAAACAAGAAAAAACAAAAGTGTGGTGTGTTTTATTTCCTGCCAATGTACGTTATCACAGCATAATCATACTGTTACATGTCCCAAAAGGTAAGTATATGGGACAAGGAATAGAAAGAAGAAGGAGAAGAAGACAAAGAATAAGAAAAGAGATTAAGGTAAGCATTAAAGCCAAGGAAGAAGAAGAAACAGAGATTAAGGTAAGCATTAAAGACAAGGAAGAAGAAGAAACAGAGATTAAGGTAAGCATTAAAGCCAAGGAAGAAGAAGAAACAGAGATTAAGGTAAGCATTAAAGCCAAGGAAGAAGAAGAAACAGAGATTAAGGTAAGCATTAAAGCCGAGGAAGAAGAAGAAAAAGAGATTAAGGTAAGCATGAAAGCCAAGGAAGAAGAAGAAAAAGAAATTCAGGTAAGCATGAAAGACAAGGAAGAAGAAGAAAAAGAGATTAAGGTAAGCATGAAAGACAAGGAAGAAGAAGAAAAAGAGATTCAGGTAAGCATGAAAGACAAGGAAGAAGAAAAAAGAGAGATCCAGGTAAGCATGAAAGACAAGGAAGAAGAAGAAAAAGAGATTCAGGTAAGCATGAAAAACAAGGAAGATGAAGAAAAATGTAAGTATACTTGTCCAAAACATCAAAATACGGGTGAAAACGGAAACGGATGGCAAGAAGGTACGTTTGGAAACCTATTAAAAAGGAGGGAAAAACGGATCGTCCGTGTGAACGGGAACGGAAGCCACGAATAAATAGCATGCCCCCGAGAGGGGGAAAAAACCATTCCTGATTGAAGACACAGAAACGGAGCATTAACAGAGTTCCCCCGACGGCGGCTCTGCATCACATTTTAACCCCGGGACAAATGTAAGCAAAACGGGCCAGAGGAAAAACGGAACAAAATAAGCTCAGATCGGGGGAGGCTCTGCATCAGGCCATATGTCCTCCTGTCCTGCTGAAGCCCTGTCGAATGATGAGGACTTTGCCGGTTGATGTTACAATGACTGAGCTTTTTATTCATTTTTTAACAGTGATTTGTTCTCGATTAACCAGGACCCCAATAGTCCATATCCTTCCTCCACACTCCAGGACCTCAACTTTAGGCGTCTCTGTTGCCACTAATCATGGGAATAGTGAGAGCTTGGTGCGTACGTTATGCCATGTTTTCCAAGTCCCCCATAATAATGGATTATTCATCACTGATGGGGGGGGGGCGCTCACCATGTACCTGAAGAAGGTATAGGAGGTTAGTGAGCGGGATCAAATTTTGGTCTAAATTATATTGGTGACCTTACAAGCACCTAGCACCCAGTCCTTAAAGTGGACCAACAGTCAAAAATGACTTAAACCAGACCAACACAACCAACAGTGCTCATATCCATCCCTCCCTGGGGCAATTCAGATTGCTGCACATAAAACATTTTCTAACTCCTGCTATACATTTTAAACAAAATGGTGGCTCATACAGAAGTGCTGCTGCGTTTCCTGTTACTGTGCATTGTCAGTTATGTCAGTTGAATCCATGGCTGAGATGCTGGGATAGGAAGATCCAAAATGGCTGCTACCTTTCTTTTCCAACTGTGCCAGGCTGTTGGTCTGGTTTAAGGTAGTGCAGCAAAAGGGATGGTTTTTAATGTTATATATTCTGTGCATCATAAAAGTTTCTTTTTTTTTACGGATCATTCATGTTGGTTTGCTGTGCTACAGTTTATTGTGCATGTATACTTTTTTCATCTATCTGTTTTGTTCAGTTTAAAATGCACACAATAATGTATGAACACATGGCAATGCAAGTCTACAAAGCACATGCTAATGAATGATTTTCAAGTGTGAACTGAGGGTTGCAGGCAGGGTAATTGCCACATTAAAAAGGAATACATTTAACAAATACAGTACAATAGAAATGCATTTACAATTTCTCTGTTATTTCCAGCCCTAATCACAGGGGTTTAATTAATAATACTGGGAAAAATATAGAATGCTATAACCAAGCTAATTAGAAAATGGAGTCTAATGTGTACAGATTAATACATGCCTTCTCTGTCTAGGCTGTCTGGCATGGGAGGACTAAACATTAGCTTTAAGCGTTTCTGCTAAAAGCCTTCCCATGTGAAATGTATATTCTATCTTGCATTCATAAGATGTAAAATAATGTATTGCCACCTTCTTAATAAGGCAGTATACATTTGCCATAGACTAATCATTATATACAAAAGTAAATTGATACACAGGGCTGGCATTAGGTTAAACTTAGAATGATACAAAAGCACTCCGACACCAACCTTGCCTTTAAATAGGGGTTTATTGGGTACACATAGAAAAAGAAAAGTTGAGTATAGGTCAAACCCACACTACTGAGACCTCCATGTGTGACCACGCCACTAGCACAAAATTAATTCCACAATATGAAATGTTAGTACAAATTTACTTTATTTTTGCTTATTAGCATTTGATAAAAAGGTAACAAGAGAGGCAATTCTACAATGGCCTCCCCCTAGTACCAAATAAAAGTCAAATGTCTCCAAAAGGTTTCAGAGACCCATATTTTCAAGAGTGCATGAAGTAAAATATAACACTTTGATCCAGTCCTCACAAACAATGGACTTGGCCAATAATATACAACAAGAGACAGAACTCATATTATAGCACATACATATTAGGTAACACCAAGATGGTCATATGGTAATCAAAAATCCAATTCTGGTAAGGCGAGGTGGACTAGTTTCGCCCACGGACGGGCTTCCTCTGCACCTCAATTCATAAGTACATTCATGTGCACCTTCGCTATGGTGCTACTGTGATTTCATCTTTATTCTAAAGACAGAAAGACAGCCAGAAAGCAGACAAGAGACAAAAGGAAGAAAAGCAATATACAGCCATTAAGGTTTAATTGTAATATACCTTGTGGTCCATTTGACCAGAATATCCGTAATAATATATGGGTACCTGCATGTCCCCTGTAGTCACTAAGGGCTGGCAGTATATTACTGGGCTCAGAGACACCGTACAATCCTGATGTCCTCTTCAGCATCAGAGACAGAAATGATACCGTACATCCAAGCACCTGATCAGCAACCTATGTTAAGATGTTGTTATGGTCACTGTTAGCTCGTGTACACATTCACATCATGGAGGGAAAAGGCAAGTAAAAGTACACTTACATTAGGATTCAGACGCTGTATAGCAAGTGGGGGCAGAGTCGGTGCCTCCCTAATTCAGCAGAAGGTATGGCTGTGGAGAGGCTGCTGCACCGCCGTCCTGGTAGCAGCCTACGACATACCCCCCTCTCGCGCAGCCCGGATGTGTGGAGGCAACTGGCGAGCTTTGTGCAATCAGCTGCGTCAGTTACGTCCTGAGGTCACGTGCCACTTCCGGGGCAGCCGGATCACGTGTGACGTCACCGCCAGACCCGGAAGTGACACCTCCTCAATAACCGGGGGCGTGCAGCCGGGGAGGGAGGGAGGGGATGGAGAGGGCCGCGCCCGGGGGAGGGCGCCACGCCCCCCGACCGCCCCACCACGCACCCACTTCCTGACGGCCAAAAAACAGGGTGGGCAGCGGCACGCCCCCCCCGCCACGCCCCACCTCAGGGGAAACCATTCGGGCAGGTAAGGGCGTACAGGAGTGGAAAAGGTGAACAAGGTTCTTCCTCTGGGCCTTGGGAGAGAGAAAGGCTCCTTCTGCCATCTTGGTCTAGTGCTGCGGGGCCCTCGTTGTGCCCAGCGGGCATAGACAGGTTTCGGCACCTAGCTGAGAGGGCTGGGATTCCCTGCTTTTCTCTTTAAAGCAGAGAAGCACAACCTGCAGCCCAGGGTTCGCATGGCGAGATCCTTAAAGTGGACCAACACCCAGGATTTTGACTATCCTGGGTTTTGGTCCACTTCAGGGGGCACCCCGATTAGGGGTGCCCCGCTGTGTAAAGCCCCCCAGAAACCCCCCAAAACTCACCTCACCACGCTCCCACGTAGCCACGGACAAGCGCGGACAAGACAGCGCGTCCGCCGCTGCCTCCCGCGCGCCCCTTTGACAGTGCGCGCGCCCGCGACTGCCATTCACAAACGGCCGGTGCGGGCGCGCGCACGCCTAGAGGAGCGCGCGGGAGGCCGTTTTTGGGGGCTTTTGGGGGGGTCCCTCACCGCGGGACATCCCGATCTCGGGTGTCCCGCGGTGAGGGAGGTGATCAGCCTGGGAATCTTATAGATTCCCGGGCCAATCACCCCTGGGTGTTGGTCCACTTTAAGTTAGTTGGAGAGCTGAGCTTGCATTACCCGCAGTGAAAGCCTCTGGCAACCTAAAGGCAGAGTATTACAAATTTTCCAAGCAGGAAGTAAGGTTTTTATTAACTTCTCCATAGTGGTGGGTGACACACATTGGTTTATTGTTGTGCTGTGTGCTGTGTGTGTGTGTGTATGAACATGCCTATCCACCAGGGGTGTAACTATAGTAGATGCAGGGGGTGTGACCACACCAGGGCCCAGGAGGGGGGCATCATTGTTGCTCCTCCACTTTATCATATTTGTGCTTACTTAGCATCATGTATGAGCCCCATCACATTTAGTTACACCACTGCTATCCACCTTACCTCTCTTACCTCTACCTACCTTATCTCTCCCCACATCTGCTAGCCTTTTCCCACCTCACCTATATTCATCACCTCTCTTCCCATCTCAAGCTCTGCAGGAATGGGTCACGTTTGTGTTGCTGCCTCTACTCACCTCTTCTCACCTTTTACCACCTAACCCCTGCCTTACCTCTTCCCACTAACCTTTATATAAAAGGATTTGCAATGTTGTGTACCCCTTAAATGGTATTGAAATAATGCCCCTAGCACCCTTCTAACAGAGTGTTTGGGATAAACCAATACACCATGTAAGCTTCTTAAAACATATAGAGATTATGTGCTGTAGCTCTATATTGGTATATATTGGTAGTTTAAGGATTAATGACTGTAGTATGATTGCACTGTAAGATATATATATATATATATATATATATATATATATATTCTTGCTGCCATTTATTTGCAAGTTTTGCTTTATTGCTGTTTGTTGCCTGCAATGTACCCTTTATATTGTATCTGTATTTTGCTGCTACATACAGGTCATGAGCTCTCTCTCTGGCCAGAGAGACCACATGGGAGAACGTGTGATCAGCCTGGTAGGCAAAATTCCTTTTGACGCACATGGCTTTCGCCTACTTTCAAATTAACAATAAACTACCTCAGGTTCTCCACAGCATTCTCCTCACTGTTATAGGAAAGGCTGGAAAGTTTTTCCCCCAAAGGCGATATTCTGGTGCTCAAACACCCAGTCCCACACTACCTGTGCAGCCACGCCGTTTTAAAGCAGCTCACTTCCATTCAACACCTGATGGACCACTTTACGCCGTCACAGGAACCACTACATGCCTCCGCTATTCACCACATTGGAGGGGGCCATAGTGTCTGTGACGAATCTCATGGGTGGCTCCCATCGAGAGTGTAATGTATAGAAAAAGACAATTACAATATACAAAATGGTCCCTAGGTGTTGCCTTGGGTGAGAGGTATATAAAGCCTAACTCAACATGTGCTCCTTAAGAGAGACTTCCTGGTTTGAGAAGCAAAGGCAGTTGCTGGAGAGAACGAAACCATGAGGGAGAGCAAGGATGGCAACTGCCATTGCTGGGCGAAGCAGAGTAGGTCCCAGCACGCCCTGACAACCGGAGGTGCCCATGGAAATCTTCCCTAAACTGCCTCTGTACTCCTGAGGTGAGCTGACTCTCCCGAGGAGAGAAAGGCTGCAGTCTGCTATTGCCGGGATACACCTGAGGTGTCCATTTCTCAAGGTAAGTCAGGGGCCTATAGCCCGGATGAGTCACTGGGGTGGACGAGTCCTGTTGGTAGAGACTTTGTTGTGGGGAGTACCTCTTCCTAATAACTTAGTACCTCTTCCTGAGTACCTCTTCCTTAGTCTGAGATGGACAGGCCACCACAATAGGAGACAAGCTGCTTCTATGAAGCCTTATTAAAACAGCTGAGGTAATAATTGGTGCCTTTGGAATGCCTGGAATACCCTGGGTTGGAGAAAGTTTATTAATAACTGTATAGTGTAAATGTAGTTACTGGGATAGGCCACTAGATGCTCCCATAGTATCAAAAATATAATAATTAGTGTAGTATAGTTAACTGAGTTTGCCATTAGAGGGCAGTGGATGGATAGACTATGAAAGGGGGAGCTGAGGAGATTCTAGGCAGTTCCAGAAGGCATGAGAATAGAGCCCTGAGGAGAGGTGACCATGTAAAGCTAAGTGAATGAGACACGATGAGCTGAAGTCTGGCTGGACCTGAGAGAGAAAAGTTTTGGAGTTACAGAGTGCCTGGGTTAGCTGGGACCTGTGACAAGGCAAGGGCAGGTGGAGTGCACCCCTGAAGTGTCGCTGCTGGAGATCCTGTGGAGTGGATGATCAGAGAGAAAGGCAGTAGTGTCCGGCACCTTGGAGAGGATCAGAAGAGGAGGCCCTGTAGTGCAGCTTGGTGAGATCCCTGGGAGTGAGATGGGTGAGGACTTAGGCCCTAAGTGCCCCTGTTGAGTCCTCACAGGAGAGGCGAGGAAGCCAGCTTGGGACCTGGAAGATAGGTGTCACAGTAAGGTGCCCCTGGAGCAAGGCCGATTGGGATCCCAGAAGGTAATGCCTGTAGAAGGGAGAGAACAGGAAAATACTCTATTGAGAGGTACTGGGAAAGAAATGTATTTCTGCTGAACCACAACTAACAAGAATTTATTAAGGATGAACCCCTAAAGAGAACTGTGTGTTTTCCTGTCTCTGCTGTGCTCTGGAGGATCATGGTGACCATCATTCTATGGACTGTGTGAATGCAATGCTCTATCCCTGGCCAACCCCCTGGACCCAGGTGCATGCACCACCCTGCATGTGTGTCTACAAATGTAGTCTAGACAGTCCAAGATCAAGGAGACAGAAGGAAGCACAAGCAAGCAGGATCCTCCTGCGCCAATCTGGAGCTTATGGATTTTATGGATTTATGGCATCTGGATTCTGGATTGGGTGTGCTGTCATTGAAGATTGTAGGTGAATGGTAGGTAATGATTCTGCATGCACAATGGCAAAAGGTTCCTAGTTGGCATGGATTAATTGCAAAGGGTTTATGGATTATATTGTGCATTGCCCTGAACATTCTAAATGGAAGACCAACCAGATTTAAAGGGAGAATTGACTTTTGTAGAATTTCTCAAAAGTCTTTAGACCTGCCAAAGGGGCACAAGGCGCACCTAGCAGTTTGAATGTGGATGTGCGACTGCACGTCCGGCGAAGGTAAGCAGGGGAGCCTCTTGCCCCTCTGAAAGCCATGATCTGAGGTCTGTTGGGAAATCAGTTTTCTTTTAAAAGCAGTAGCCATAGCAAAATTCTTAATCATATTTCATATATCTTCTCAGTCTTATTAAGTGAACTTGTAAGATAGTCTATTTTCATTTTTTTTTAAATAATTGATGCTAAGCACTCAAGAGTAGAGTGTCAACGACATGGCTGTTAAAGACGTCACTGACCTTTTTCAGAAAATACGTGAGCTTAGGTAATGTACCTATTTTAAAAAAACTCTGAGCCCTGGTGTATAAACAAAAAATGTCAGTGTTAAGGGCAGGAGCAGAGAAATATCACCCCTATGAAGCAAGGCAGGTTGATGTCTCTGCTGGAAGATCCCTAGAGTCGCTAATTTTCCATGCCCAGGCACTGTATATTAATAAGCACTCAGTTGTAACATTAATCCAGACAGGGAGACACAGGTATTCATTATGTGATTGCTACACACCAAATGTAGACCCCCACCCTCTTTGATAAGGTAACTGGCTAAGATATGTATATAACTTAGTGAGTGTATATTATGCAAGATATGGCGACAGTGGCAGGTAGCACAGAGAACCAAATGCCAAGTCAAGACCTGTGAAAACAACACAGAAAAAATGAATACATACACACTGCTACTCACAAGATGGTTGTATGAAGATTAACCCGATTCAAAGTCTTATGAGGCTAATGCAGAAGAGCACCCAAAGGGGGGGTCCAGGGGTCCCTAAACCTGGTGGGGCACAGCACCACTGTGGCTGCATTTAGTGGCTTTCTTGAGCTCAGCATGGTTGCTGCTTGCATTAAGGAGTGCTTAGCGGCAATAGGCAGCCAGGCAATAGCTATGTAACAAGTGAGAGGCACATTCAAAGGAAAGCAGTGATATGGAAGAGAAAGCAGAGAGGGAGCATGGGAGCCAAGAGTTCAGGACACATTTCAGGAAGAGTGAGTTCAGGAGGTATGGAGAGTGGAAGACGGGGCACAAACTATTCAGCATCAATGTTCTTGCATCAGTCACATCCTCTTGTTTATGATTTCAACTGCTAGGGCAGGGACACTCAACTACCTCCAGTGGAGGTCCAATTACTGGGGTTACTGGGAGCTGAACACCAACGGTAAAAAAACTGCTCCCCAGCAGTTAGCCCAATTTGGGGGTCAAGTGAGGTTTTCAGGCCAGGAAATTTAGGGGAGTTAGGTGAGGGTGCAGGTCAGTGGCTGGGAAGGGGGGTTTAGGTGAAGGCCCAGGTCAACGGCTGTCAGCTCTTGGCAGGGGTCCAGACAACTGGCATCCGAGGTACGGATTTGGACCACGGCTGACCAGTTGAGTACCCCCTGTACTAGGGAATGCAGAAGCTGTGGTCCATCGGTGTCAAGGCCTCTATCTGATCCCTCCCAAGGCAATTAAAAGCACAAATATCTAATCTCTTATTACACTTCGTTTGTCTAACAAAAGTTCTTATAGCAATAACTTCCAAGGAAACACCAAAAAATCTACTTTGAAAAGTTATTTATATCTTGCTTGCTAAGAGTAACAATACAAAATGTTTCATGGCTCTCCTACAACAAAGAAAGCCTCAAAAATGGGCAAAAGCACTTGCGCTTGTTTATTTTCTGGTGCACAACATACTTTATGTCCACAAATTTACAATGGACCTGATCGACATCCTTCTTCTCCGGCCCCGCACTATTCACCTGCCGGGTGATGGCCTTGCAGATGTGGTATCTTACAGTTTTAGGGGTTGCTCTTGAACTGCAGCCATACAGCTCATCGAAATGATCTGACACAGCAGTTGCCAAAGCCATACATTGTGCGTCATTTAATCTCCCACTCAGAGTGCCCCGCTGCAGGTGTTGGCCAACGAAGCTTTGGGCATCATCTCCCTGGGTGTTGGGTGGAATGGGTGACATTTGGCCTAGAGGTGTTGTGGAGGAATCTGAGTAGGTAGATAGTTGTGTGGCTTAGGGCATGCTTCCAGGCTGGGTGTGTGGTCCTGGGTGACCCATGATGTTGCAGGAGTGGATGGTGATGGTGAAAGGGGGCTCCCTATATTTGAGTTGTCCTGCTCACCTCATTGCCATAAGAAATTTCTCAGGCTCTTCTTTACACTTTCTTAATCCTTTTAATAGTTCCACAGAGTTGTGTAATTCTCTAAAATGCCCTTAAATTTAAAGGCAATTAAAAGCAAAAATATCTCATCTCTAATTACACTTTGTGTAACAAAAGTTCTTCTAGCAATAACTTCCAAGGAAACACCAAAAAATGTACTTTGAAAAGTTATTTATACCTTGCTTGCTAAGAGTAACAATACAAAATGTTTCATGGCTCTGCTACAACAAAGAAAGCCTCAAAAATAGGCAAAAGCAAAGAATATATAAAACAAAACAAAAGGTAAAATGCCGTGGTATGCAAGTCCTCTCATCCACAAAAAGCGGTGCACCAGTCCCCCCCAACGGCAGCTCTGTCTGCATAAAATAATGCTTTTTAATAAGGATCATTAATCAAAAACAGATTTTACTTTTTGGATATGTGAACATCTTTACATTATCATACATTTCTGCATAGGGTAGTTACCCAGCTAACATTTGTATTGCAATATATATTAAATTAGAGTCCTTGTTTTTAAAGTGGACCAAAACCCTCTCCGTCCATTTTCCTATCCCATCCCGTTTTGTCCCTATTGCATACCGATTTATGATTCCCCACGGTGTGAAACACCCTGGGGTGAGCAGTATACTCACCTTGGTGTCCATCTCACAGGGCATTCCTGGGGGCTGCAGCCACATCAATGGCTTCTCGTGGCTGATGCAAGCACTAGCCAGAGGAAAACTGGGGATGTAGAAGCTCCCCGATCTGTATGTAGGGTTCTTTTGTCAAAATCCTTGGTTTAGGTCGACTTCCTGATGAAGGATGGTTAAGCCATGTTGGTGCTAAACTATCTTTCTAAACATGTTTAAAGTGGCTGCTTAGTTCAAGAGTAACCCTTTTCGTATGAGCCTTGAAAGGGCCACATTTAGACCGGACCACAGCCTGGCACAGTTGGAAAAGAAAGCTAGTGGCCATTTTGGAGCTTCTACTCCCAACCGACATAACTGAAAATTCACAGTAAACGGAAACCCAGCAGCACTTCCTGTTTGCAGGTGGCCTGCAAAATGCATGAGCCGCCATTTTGTTTCTACAGCAGGAGTTAGAAAAAGTAAATGAATTTTTATGTGCTGTAATCTAAATTGCCCTGGGGAGGGATACATATGAGCACTGTTTGTTGTGTTAGTCTGGTTTAAGTTATTTTTGATTGTTGGGCCGCTTTAAGGCAGGCCTATAGGGGTATGAGTAAAAGTGCTTAGGGCAGCAGGACCCTTAAACCGGTCCAGCCTGGCACGGTTGGAAAAAAAAGGTAGTGTCCATTTTGGAGCTTCCTCTACCAGCATCTCAGCCATGCTGCTGCCTGGATTCAACTGACATAACTGACAATGTACAGTAACAGGAAACCCAGCAGCACTTCCTGTTTGCAGGTGGCCTGCACATCCATGAACTGCCGTTTTGTTTTAAAAATTTACCACAGCAATAGTTAGAAAAAGGTAAATGAACTTTTATGTGCAGCAATCTGAATTGCCCTGTGGAGGGATGCATATGAGCACTGTTTGTTGTGTTGGTCTGGTTTAAGTAATTTTTGACTGTTGGTCCGCTTTAATGTTCCCACCAGGGCCCTGTCACATGTAGTTATGCCACTGCGGGTGAGTGATACATTTTACCTGACTGGAAATCGCAGGAAACAACAGCCACCACCTGCTACTGCTACAGTGTTCTCTGCCACTTCTGCTCTGCTATTGCCTCTTTTCAGGGGTGTAGCAAGGGGGGGCACTTTCCCCAGGTGCATCAGGTCAGGGGGGTGCAAAAGCGGGGCCTGACAACAGGTGGGGGCGCCATTTCCAATCTTTGCCCCGGGTGCCAGAAAGCCTAGCTACTCCTCTGCCTCTCTGATACCTTGAAAAAAGGCGACACTGCCTGAAACGTTGTTGCGATAGTGGTCCCCTGTCTACCCTCTATATACCAGTAATCTCCCTTATTGTGCTGAATTGTATGTCTATATAAATACTTTGAACAAAGGGGGGTGGGAGCTGCTTCCCAGGTGAGTAGCTCTCAGATATTTGTCTGCATTGCATGTCCCAACTTTGGGGACTCAGAATTAAGAGTAGGGACCACACTAAACACAGAGTGCCTTGCCGGGGCAGTGTGGCTTCCACATGTATCTGCAGATATATGCAACCAAATCTCTGTCTTTCCACATAGCTAGACATGTTTGTTGCTTGATATTTAGTTGATGAGAGGGTTAAACTGGGCGGTAAATTAGTTCCCAGGCCCTGAATAATAATGTTGATAATTTTGTATAAATAGTGATTGAGCTGCTCCCACCCCCCTTTGTTTATATAAATACTTTGCCTATACTGTTTGTTATCTTGGGTTGTGCTCCCTGATGCCACATAGTGGCCAGAATATTGATCATAGCCAGTTTCTGCAATTATCTCTTGGTTTATCTATTGAGCTCTATATTGTATTGTGAATATTATTGAAAAAAATATATTCATATGTGTACATAGATCTACTGCCTAAGCTGTACTATTTTTTACATTCTAATATGGCACATCTAATCAGGCATTTGCTTTGCACAATATAAACCAGTGGTACTCAACCGGCGGACCAGGGTCCGAATACGGACCTCGGTGGCATATTTCTGGACCCTGTCCTGGCAGCCCAGCACTCAGTTGTTTGTGTTGCCGTGCTCAGTGCTGCCCCCTTTACTTGATCGGCGATGTAGTGCTTAATTTCTCATGACTCTGCTGCCTGGTACCTAGCATTGCAATATGAAGTACTGCACGGGCGGGAAGTGGCATTGCAAGGTGTACACAAACTTTATCTGTCTTTTTGCCCCATCCATTCATGTCCCCCCAGTGTGGCCCTATCCATCCTATCCCCACCAATCGCTGTCTCCTCAGCTCTGCCCCATCCATCCAAGCCTTTTTTAGTTTTGCCTGTGGAATCTATAGCCCTCCAGTGCGCTGATTTCTAATTATCCACCCCTCCCACGACAACCCCCTGCCGGACCTTCACCTCTTACCAGATGCCTGTATATGGACCTTTACAATAAGTGGTTGAGTACCCCTGATATAAACCCTGGTGTGTTGTATACCTATATATTTAATACTATAGATATTTGGAGTACAAAGAGAGGCTCTGGGTTACTATAGCAGCCCCCTGCTCTGTTATTCTTTATTTAATACATTTTTGATACTTTGGGTAGTGCGTCACTGTATTATTGAGTAATCTGAATGCTCTGCCCATGAATAAATGCTCAATCACTAGAAGTAAAAGAGGTGTTTAGGTGCAGAGATTCCTTCAATAGAGTGGGGGTCCCTTTTAAAGGAATCGTGCTATCAAGGTTAGGCTGCGACTTATGGGTTTATTCATGACGTTCCTTCCCTTTCCTGATGCCATTTTTAATATTTTTTTTTTTGCTCTCAAAAATTATTAGATGTCTCCTGGCCTGGAATTATATATTTTTGAAAATATTTAGATTTTTTTTCAATTTTATGCAGTGTTCTTAAAGGTCTAGCACTAAAGTGTTAATGTCACAGTGTTCCAACAATGTCATTCCATGTGTTTTCGCTTTGTTACTGGTGGAAATGTGTCCAAAAAATCACTTTAATCATACAGCGTCTGGCGCTCTATGCTACAGTGAACCAAATTTGAGCGCCGACGCTGTGTGAGCCTGATTTTTAGTTGAATATGGTGTGAGTCGCTGAGAGTCGGTCGCAATGAGCTGGCGCTACCTTTCGCTCCCTGCAATGATGTACTTGTGTTGTAACGCCCAACATTCATCTCATTCATCAATGCCGGGCAGGTTACTAGAGCGACTGAGACGCTCTGTTACAGCGCCCGATAGCCGATCACAGCGTATTCTAGCGGTCGCTCTTAGCTCCTCTGTACAGACGCTCATCTGCCGATAGCTAGCGCTGGAAATGAATCAGCCTGCCCATCCAAGTTTCTAATTTTGGCCCACTATGTCTTTAAGTTTTACACCCCTGATATGGACTGGCCAGCTTCAGCCTGTATAGTATATAAATACATGATGTCTTCTAGGATTATACTATGTAAAATCTAAAATGTAATGGGTTGTTATCAGGGGCGTAACTTGAAAGGGTGCGATCGCACCGGGGTGCAGAAGGTCATTATTGTTGCTTCTCCACGTTATTTATCATATTTGTGCTCACTTGCCATCAATATGAGATAGGATTGTCTGTCTCTACTGTTTCAGTCTTTAGTCATCTAGCTGCAGCCAGTTAAGTTAAAAGACTGAAAAATGTTTAATGTCTTAGTCGCAATGAGCCCCATTTAATGTTCACACCAGGTCCCCGTCACATTTAGTCACGCCACTGGTTGTTATGGAAAACAATTTTTACATGTTTTAACGTTAGTTATACAGCGCTGTTAATAGGTTTTTCGCATTTTTATGAAACATCCATGTTTACTGAACCTATCTGCTCTGATGAACATTGCTCAGTCATTAGTTTTCAAGCTAAGGTATAAAGTAGGCGAAACTAAACACAGTTTTTACTCTGAGCAACGACGAGAAAGGAAGCATTAACCTTTCTTCCAAGTAAGATAATTGCTTATGGTAATTTACTATTGGAGGAAAAATAATTAAATACCAGTGTACCTTTCAAGCATCAGCATTTCCTTAGAAAAAAGAAAACTTTCATACGAAGACTGACATAAAAGGTTCTTGTTTTTAAAAGGGAATTGTAATTTGGAACTGCAGAATTCAGGCAAAAGATAATCTATCCACTAATTTAAAAACTGGGAGATACTTTCTTTGATACAGATGCAGATGCCACCATTGCAATACAATTTAGGAAGTTTCTTGTCAATGGCACAAGCTGGTGGGAACTTGGGATTGGCTGGACATTCTGATGGTAGTGGGATAGGGATGTATATTGGTTATAAAGGGACTGGGTGGCAGATAGGGCTAAGAGGTGGGAGATAGTATTTGCCTGTGAAACAATGGGCCTTATTTAAGAAGCGGTAACGCCACGTAGTACCAGGTGAGCGCCGGGTGCAGTATGTGAAAACCATATATATAAAAGTCAACCTATTATGCACCTCTAATAGCGTCATGTAGCGTCACATGTATCACTTGTGGCGGCTCAGTGTAAAACGCCAATGCTGTATGCTCAGCAGCGCCATGTAGCGCCTGTCCTTCTGTTGCATTCACCTATACACTTCAATGGTGTATATTTTGGTTGGTGTAGAAATAACATTTGGATTACATTTTTGTGTATTTTTTCTCCTGGGCAGCAACAGTTTAGGCTGCAGAATTGTATTTGGTGTTCCGCCATTGCCGTGCCTGTGCTCCAGTGTGGTAACAATGTCATTCCATGTGTTTTCGCTCTGTGGCTGTTGTTACTATTGTGAAAAACAGACCATTTTCTAATACCGTCTGGCGCTCGGTGCCTAGTTTTAGAGCGCAAACACTGGCTTTGTGTTTTTTGGTCTTAAATATGGGCTTCAGCACTGAGCGTCGGATGCACTTAACTGGCACTACCTATTATTTGCTGCAGCGTTGTCCTGTTGTTATATGTGTCGCTTGACCTGCTTTCCTTCGTTACATAAGCAGCATTGGTACGCTCAGGCGCTAAAGTGAATCATGGAGAGCGTTTCTACAGCACCCTGCAGATATCACATTTATTAATGTTGGACAGGATAGTACAGCGACACTTGTCTAGCAGTGAAGCTAGGTCACAGCACCCGAACCACGTTTGCAGCATCCACTTTCCATTCATGAGCTTTACTTTATTATCTGTAGAAATAAATCAAGGCAACTAGATCTGCTGTTTTTTATTTTCTTGAAGACATTTTGCCATTCATCCAACTTCCTTTCTCAGTTCAGAGTGACTTGTACAGGAATCTAGCAGCATTAAATATTCACTGCAGTCAACATACTCTGTCTAGCATGCCTTAGCATGGCTGAAGCTTACACTGACTTGGCTAGGGTGGCAACAAGTCATTTTAAGTTGGGCAGATATATTGAACCTCATTTAAGACGCATCTGCACCATTTTGCGCCATGTAGCGCCAAAGGTTTAACCACTGTGTTACTCTATGCCTAATTTAGAACATTTACGGTGTAGTGCTGTTGAATAAGCTACACAGGTCATAAGCAGCGTCATAATACCCCAGCAGGGCCTCTTGACCATACTTGTTTGTTCTGTGCCTGCATTTGTGCTTTAAATGGCTACATTTAAATGAACTTCAACAGACATTGAAATGTATGGACTTTCCTGTTGGCATCATTTTCCTTATCTTTTATATGGAAGATTAAAGCCACCTCAGCCATGCAGGTTTCACAGGGATTGGCAAGGTGGCTACTTTTTTCACAATAAGTGGCACTGGAGCTTGAGCTACCATAGAGCCCAATGGCTGGATTGGATTATTTTATAATAAAAATGTTGAAAAGAAACACAAAAAATTGCATAAATGCCAACGCATGATTTAGACATAATGAGATATATATATATATATATATATATATATATATATATATATATACATATTAATTACTGCTCTCGCCCCTGAACTCCCTTGCTTATCAATTATCCTTTACTCAATACTTACTAGTGCTACTTACTACTGTCCTTCTGAGGTTTTGGTCTTATCAGTTGTTTTTAAAACATTAACAATACAATTCAAATACCGCGCTCACAAGCTCATAGAATATTCTTAAAGTAACAGGTGCTCAACGTGTAAGAAACTCCTCTGTCCTTAGAGTTCAGTTAAATAAACAAACAACAACACAAAGCTCCCTTATTTTTCAACAGTTCTTAGCTGTCCCAAAATGCATGCACTCTCAGTACACAGTGCTTCTAATCAGTCGCCAGTACACCAGGACAAAGTGCCGATCACAATCCTCCACCACAGTGTGAATCTTATCTTACCAGATTGATTCAGCTGATAATGCTTCAGTTAATCCAAGCATGTAGTTTCAAAATAGATCCAATACTTTTAAGCAGACCACAGTGGTATGGGTAAATTTCTCCACATCAAATTTATTCAGCTGATACCACTTTAATTAATCCCAGCATGTAGTTCTCAATAAAACCAAAGCTCTTAGGCAGACCGCAATGGTGTGAGTTTCTCCACATCAGTAGATGTCAAAAGCACATGGAAAGTTAAAACACAAAACATACATCTAGTGTGATTCTGTCGACGCGCTGGGTTGTCAATGGCAACTTTTACAGCCTCGTAAAAGTTGCCATTGGCAACGAAACGCGTCGGCTGCAGCAGGCGGTACGCACATTTTCATTGCTTTTATTTGATCTGACCAGGTCTGAAGCATTGGGGAGGTGGTGAGAGCTACTCTCTGTATTTTATGAGTGTCGAAGCATTTAATTTACATGTGAGTGCATTTGTCTACAGTAATAAACAGTCTTTTATATACACAATCACATTATTCATTACTAACGCCAGGTATCGGCAGATGAGCATCTGTATAGTGGCGCTTTGTGACGCTAGTAGTAGGCGAACGCTAGTAGACGCTAGTGTGCGGGTATCGCTATCACTATAGTAACCTGGCCCGTATTGATGAATGTGATGTATGTTGGGCACTCTAACACCAGTACAGCGCTGCAGGGAGCGAGAGGTAGCACCATCTCAGTACGACCAACTCTTGGCGACTAACACCATACCTATCAAAAAACTACATACACACAGCGTCGGCGCTCTAAATCTGGTCACTATAGCATAGAGCGCCAGATGCTGTGTGTTTTTGAACACATATCCACCAGTAAGTGAAAACACATGGAATGACATTGCTGTAACATTGTGACACTAACACTTTGGTGCCAGACCTGTAATGACTTTCTAGGCCAGGAGAGGTGACAAAATTATTTGTGAGAAAAAAATAAAATAAAAAAAAACCCTTTTTAAACAAAAGAAAAGGAACGTCCATTGATGAAATGTATGGGAGAGCGACAGGTAGCGACAGGTAATACCTGGCGCTCTGGAAGCTAGAGTGCCGGCGCTATACACTGAGCCACCTCTAATAATACATGTGACGCTACATGGTGCTGTTAGCGTTGCTCACCAGATTCGCTTTCGTAAATGTGGTTTTGCATACAGCGCCCAGCGTTCACCAGATGCTGCCTGCCGCTACGAGGCACTAACTGGTGCTATCCCTATATGAATAACCCCCATAATTTGAGTTGGGGCCATGGTATATGATCCAGCGATTGGGTGAGTTGCTGATCGCTGGAGCTGTGGGTGACAAAATGTAAAGACCCTTATGTTTTTTATTTGGGTGGTCATTCCCTTTAAGGACATTCTCCCGAATGACTCTGTGATCTTGTTTGATTTTTAACCTGCATTCACTTTGTAAAGTTCTCCTTCACTCATAGAAATGTTGTACATTTCAGAAAAATCTTGAACACAGTCTTTCCCCAGCAGAACCTTGCTGTTCTTCTATAATGCATAAGCCATTTCCCCAGGGTTCTCAAACTTTCAGTGAAGTACAATATACTCTGTATTCACTCTTATTTCCTTTATTTACTTGCATGCTTTTATTGCAAAGTGCTCAGAAAAGCAGGTCTGTCAGGGAGACCAGGGAGTTTAAATAGAAATGCCTACCAGGAAGAAACTCTTAAGTTATTCTAGCTTATTCTGTGCTCTTAACACAAGCTCTCCCTGCAGATGCTTTCAAAGCAAGCATGGGGCCATCTCACAGCATAATTGAGTTTTGCATCCAAATGTACTTTTACTATTGCATATATATTGGCTGTAGCCTTTGAAAATGGCTATAGAAACTCGGACAAAATCAACTCTGGCTAAGGGAGCAAAAAAAGAACGATTTATAAAAATGGTAATAAGTGTTAAATTAGCCCTAGGCAACTTCTGCTGTGTAAAAGCTTCTAACCCTTTTCATGTATTATGTTAATGGATTCGTCTTTGCCATTTCTCTACATTCTGACAAGATGGATCTCCCTACTATGGGTGCTGAGCACTGCACAGTTTATCCGCCGGCAAGATAAATGGCATCATTACTGGAGTGGCATGCTGAGGATTAACCCTGAGAGCAGAGTGGGCACAGTGGGATAGTCAGTCTTAGCCCTTGTGTTATATGTGCCAGCCTTGTTGAGTGACTTGGGTAGTTATACATCATTCTGCCACATAGTTTCACAGAGAGGCTCAAGAATAGCAATGGGTAATCATTTATATATATTTATATTATACTAATATGTATAATATAAATTCTTGGGTGTTTTTTAATTGTCTTTTTTTAAAGATATAATTTAAAGACCGGTACAAAGTTAAACTCTTGAGTTTGTTAGTGTGATCATGGTCATGGTCACAGTCAAACTACTGGGTAGTAGGTGGGAGGGGCTCCCAATGGTAATGACTGAAGAATCTATAGTAGAGTACACCTTGATATATGGGGCCAAAATCTACAGATACACCTGGTCTACTCCCTTGGCCCTAATGGTGGGGAAGAAGGACCTACTTGGGTCTTGTACTCAGAGGATCAAGAAGTCTCTGAAGGAACAGGCAGCAAAAAGGGATTGGTGAAGAACAGAGTAAAGGTGCCTAGGTGTAGCTAAGTCTAGGTAGCAGTTTGATAGTGTGTCCAGGGTCACTGTCAAACTTTTGGGTAGCAGGTAGTAGGAGTTCCCAGTGGTGAGCACTGCTTAATGTATGAAAGATCACACCCTGCCTTGCTAGGCTCAGAGTCTATGGCTAGACCTGGTCTACTCCCTTCACCCTAATGCTGGGCATGCAGCAGGACCTGCTTGAGATGTGTACCAAGAAGCACTTGAACAGACAGGCAGCAAAGGAGCACTGATTAAGAACATAGTGAATGTACCATGTTTTAGATAAGTGCCAGGGTCAGGGTTGGCATCAAAGGCATGTAGTCATAGACCAGATCTGAAATGGGGGGGTAAAGGTGCATTGAGTTCAACCTGAGAAATTCAAGAAGCCAAGAGCAAGGGCAAACGCAGAGCCAAGTCGAAACAAGGTTCACAGACACAGGTTAAGATGAGAGGTAAGCAAAAAGCAATATGTTCTAGCCAGAATACTCCTTGGTGAGCTTGCACTGGATGATGCCTGTGTAAGTGCAATTGCTTGGAAGTATGCAAAAGTGCATTAGTTGTGGCCCTTCCTGGGAGTTTACACACAGATGCCTAACAATCATTTACTGTTGCATTCTACATTATTGGGCTACCAGTACAGGAAACAATTTCCAATGGCAATTGCATCTGATAGACAATGGAAGGGTTATTATGGTCATATCCCAACTTGACACCCTCCTTTGTGGCTTACCAACAGACTGGCACCCCTTTGATCTATTCTGAACTCTGTTGTTTGCTTCATCCACCTCTCCTCCCACTTTTCCAGTACTTCTGTCATTCCACTGGCTGCTAGTCCCACAGAGAGTCACCTAAAAAACTCTCATCAACCAGGCTCCTTCTTACATTTTATCTTTAATACAATGTTATCAACCCAGACGTAGCCTTCACAGTGCCTTTGACCTGCTCCTGGTCACCCCCTCTCACTCCTGTATCCAGAACTTATAACATGCCACCCCCTTCTCTGGAATGCCCTCCCCAACACTCAAAGCGTTCAAAACTGCCCTTAAAACCCACCTCTTCTGACAAGCAATTCCACCTGGCCCATGCCATCAAACTAATTACCTGCTACTTGTGACGCATCCCCTGCATCTCTACCCTAACCTTTAGATTGGAAGCTCAAAAGGGCACTGCTCTCTCTCTTATTGTGTCCTATTCTCATAGTGTTTTGTTTGTAACTTGTTGTATTTGCTCTGCTATTGTCTATGCACTATGTTTTACTACATTGTAAAGTATTATTAATAATAATAATAATAATAATAAAATATTAAATACTGAGAGTCTACCTAATTTTTGGAGAGGTCGTGTTTTAACTTAACACTGCAAGGGATTGATGCTACAGGAGGCTACAGACATTTCTGTGGGATTTACATGTGCTGTAAGTGGCTGACACAACAACAGGTAAGGTTCTACAGTAGTGAAGTCTCTTGACCTTGATTTAATCAATAAGAGTTCTTTTCTACAAAAAAATGGGTGTTGGTATGCTCGGGGGGACTAAATGGCGTCATCTGGCTTCCTCAACGACATGGCATGTGAATGGCTGTCGCTGGTCACGTGACCGCCACCAGCAAATCACGCATGGCTGCATGTCTCTGATAGAGCAAGAAAAAATTAAGGTTTTTGAGGTTTGCAGGGGGTTGATCGAGGGGAGGATCCTGGCATTCAGGATTACAACCCCCCCCCCGGCACCCATTTTTTGTAAAATGGGTATTGGTCCAGTTTAATGCAAGATAACTAAAAAATGTACCTGCACTGCAACCTTACCTTATCTGGTCTTATTTTGACTTTATGTAGAATTGTCATTACAGGTCTGGCACTAAAGTGTTAATGTCACAGTGTTAAAACAATGTCATTCCATGTGTTTTCGCTTTGTTACTGGTGGATATTTAATCACACAGTGTCTCGCGCTATGGTGTGGAGCGCCGAGTGGCGGTCTCACTGAGCTGGTGCTACCTCTCGCTCGCTGCAGCACTGTACTGGTGTTAGAGCGCCCAACATACATCACATTCATCAATGCGGGTCAGGTTACTACAATGACTGAGGCACTCTGTTACAGCGCCCAATACCCGCTTACAGCGTCTACTAGCGGTCGCTCTAAGTGCCGCTATACAGACTCTCATCTGCCGATACCTGCCGTTAGTAATGAATCAGCCTCCAAGGCAATCTATTGCCCATGAGAAAATAACCATTCTTACAGATTCTATGCCTCATTTTATAAAAACTTGGTAACCTTGGTATCAAGTATATGGTCAAGCTACATTAGCCTTTAAATGTTATATTTGATACAAGGCCCTGTATCTTGCGTGTCAGTTTTGTTTTAGTTCCCTCTGCTCTTCCTCCTTCCACCAATGGGTCCTGATGCTGCTTCCTTCTGACACTGCTGGTCACCACCAGGTTCTACCACTTCTCTGCAGTGGTAGGCAGCCTTCATATGTACGGTCACTGCTGGATGAACAAAATCATACTGCATGCTGGGCACAAACATATTTCACAAATTAAGAAAATAATACCACTGAAGTGTTGAGGGATCTTCATGTGAGGAAAAGACCTTATGCTATTTTAATAAACGGGACCTTTAATTAAAATACTATAATATCTTGTGACCTAAGTAGGAACAAAACATTCCAGCATCACTAAAAAAGTTCATAAAATGTGCACTTCCTATGTAATCTCATAAATCTTGACCTGCCTCCGAATCTGCTTGTATTGTTTTACATAAGTTCAATAATGTGCTCCTCCCTCTTTGTTCAGTTTGGTGTTAGGTGTCCCTAAGCAAGAGAAACAGAGGCCGCAGGTCTGCATTAAACAGCAGAAATGATCCACTGCAACCAGGAGGCCGAATCATTAATAACGGCAGGTAGCGACAGTTGAGCGACTGTAGCAGTATTTTCACAGCGCCCGCTAGTAGTCGCTGTGCTTGGCCGTTGTTCGGTTGTTGACAGCGACTCAGTCGGTGCAGTCGGCGCAGTAATGTTGAATATTGGGTGAGGAGTCGCTATTTGACAGGTTCTGCGCTGTATGGGAGCGCAAGATAGCCACTGGCCATAGCGACCGGCTCCCACCATATTCATTAACAAATCACGCTCAAAAAATTCTCGCACTGTGAAATGCATGTTTAAAACCCAGAGTGCTGGCGGCGATGGGTTAAAAGTAGTTTTTTAACCCCCAAACAACCATATTTTTGGAAACCAAAAAAAACTAGTTTTTAATAACATTTTGTAATATTAGTACATTAATATCAGACCTGTAATAACAATTCTGCACAAAGTTTTTTTTGTTTTTGTTTACCTTAAAAAAAATATCTAACATGGCAGAAGTGGTCACAGAGTTTTTCACATTTAAAAAAAAAAAAAAAAAAAACAATATGAATTAATTATGAATATTTAAAGATTGTTCCATTGAAATGCATTGGAGAGCGCCAGATAGCGAGAGGTCATACCTGTCGCTGTTCAAGGTCGGCTGGAATAATGATGAATGAGTCGCTATATGGCGCTATCTCAGTCGGTAAGCAGGATCGGCTTGATAAATGTGTGATTGTGGTGGGGAGCCGGCGTTCTCGTGGCGGTGCCCGTCATTACCGGTCGCTCACCAGGCGCTACCTGTCGGTATCCCTTGTTGAATAAGGGCCCAGGTCATCCCTTCTTTAAAATGCTCCCTTCAACCAATGGCTATATAAGGAATCAGACCTGCCTCCACTCTTCCATGTCATTATAACATAATACTCACATGATCATCATACTCATCATCTTACTCATCAGCAAGTAAGTGAAAATATGGAATACTGTTTATATATTGGTAATTGTATTGTATGTTCATCTTACTGCCCACTAACCCACCACGTCCATCTATTTAATCTCATCAAATTAAATTCTTGGTATGTACAATTCTGAATTATTAACCTCAGTTTAGTACACAGTGAGTCCTCACAGCCATAAGTGACACTGAAACTCACAGTACACTTCAATTTGCATAATGCATTGTTAGCAGATTTGTAGTCTCAGGAAACAAAATGATAAGCAAAGTTGATTTTTTTTTGCACCCTGTGTGGCCAAACCCTCTTTTCCTTTCGGAAATCTGTAACGGAAGTGTCTCTTGTGAAAGCACTATGTAAATAGCTCTCTGCCAATTGTATCATTTATTTATTTAGTAACATCGTAATTTATGGTAAAAAGCAGTAATTCTATACATATGTAGCACAAACAATATAAATGTAGTGCAAACCACAAAATTTACAGTTGTACACTGAAAGTATTTTACCCACTCATAGGAAGGAAGGGGACCTGGGGCCTCCAGCCGTTCTGACCATGAGAACCACATTCAGCATTGAGGGATGTTCAGAAGCCACATTCTATGTTCGTAGAAGTCACAGTACTGTTTTAGAACAGAAGACAACTAAAATGTATGCAAATAGCAATGCAGAGAAGTAAGTCCATTCGAATGCCCTATACATTTCCTAATATTTATAAGCACAGTCAGGGCCGGATTATGGGAGGGGCGCAAGGGGCTTGAGCCCCGGGGCCTCCATCACTTACCCTGAAAAGGGGGCCTCCACCAACCTTTGGGTTATGGTCTGGTTCAGGAGGATTTTCAGTCTTTGCTCTGACAGGCCGCAGGGCCAACATAGAAGCTATCGGCGGCAGTGGTGGGCCCCCCGCTCCTGGGCAGCCAAAGCCGCCACAGGGCAGGATGGAGAGTCTAGAGCAGCAAAGCTGACATCAGCAACGCTACAGTGATGGGTGCAGAGCTGTCACTGAACATAAGCCACCAAGCACAGCCTCTGGCAGCTCAATACAGGGAACTGTTTCTGCTGGACCAGCTGGGTGACTACACTACCCCCCACCCAGAATGGCATCTGGGGCATCCACCAGATTTTGTGCCCAGGGGCCTCCACCACACTTAATCTGGCCCTGAGCACAGTACACAATGCACAATGATTACTGCAGATCCTAAAACTTAATAAACAGAATGTGCATGGATCTCCCCTTCCTATAAAATATTTGCCCCACACAAGTTGTTCCACCAGCCTTAAAGGGACTATAAAGCCATTGCCAATAATGAGGCAGCAAGCAGCTTACATGATGGCTGTTTCATGTGCCTCTCCTGAATTTCTCAGCGTTGGGTAAAACCCGTAGCAGGGCTCCTAAGTTTGCCCTCCTTCCAATTTTATTTATCCTGGACCATGCAAAAAAATGGACTAACAGCCACTCTGTCCCTTGGTGCTCTGAACTTGATAGAGCACAGAAAGTCACAATAGTCTCACAGCTGTCACTGACCATAGCAGATCATGCTCACTCTATTAAGAGTTAGCCAACTCCGCCTGTTAGGAACTTTCCAGCATCAATACGTAACATAGCATGATACCATTTCAGAGGGGTTATTTAAGAAAGGAAAGTAGTGCTTCTTAGCGTCAGGTAGTGTCTGGTGAACGCCGGGAAACCATTTAAGAAAGCAAATCTGGTGAGTGCCTCTAACAGCGCCATGTAACGTCACATGTATTACTACAGGTGGCTCAGTGCATAGCGCCGGCGCTCTAGGTTCAACCTAGAGCGCCATATATTACCTTTCGCTCACTGACGCTTTCCCATACATTTCAACAGGCTTTCATTTGTTTGTTTTTAAACAGCGTGTTTGGCAATTTTTTTTTTTTTTGCTCAAATCATTGTGTGACCTCTCCTGGCTGCAAACAAACACTTTTATACATTTTTTGGACTTTTTATATTTTTAGGCAGAATTGTCATTACAGGTCTGGCACTAAAGTGTTATTGTCCCGGTGTTAAAACAATGTCATTCCATGTGTTTTCGCTTTGTTACTGGTGTATGTGTTCAAAAACAGACTTTAGCATAGAGCGCCAGATGCTGTGTTATTATAGTGACCAGATTTAAAGCGCCGACGCTGTGTATGTGTAGTTTTTTGTTAAAAATGGTGTGCAGCGCCGAGTGCCAGACGCACTGAGCTGGCGCTACATCTCGCTTACTGCAGAGTTGTGCTGTTGTTAGAGCGCCCAACACACATCATATTCATCAATGCCGGCCAGGGTACTACAGTGACCGCAATGCTAGGTTACAGTGCCTGATACCCGCTTACAGCGTCTACTATCGGACGCTCTAAGCGTCGCTATACAGACGCTCATCTGGCAATACCTGGCGCTAGTAGTGAATCAGCCTCCTCGTGTTTTTAAAGGTTAAAGTGGGGACTCACAATCCTGTTATGAAAAACATGTCAATGCAGTGTTGGCCAATGAGACTAATTTTTCATAACGGGATTGAACAAAAAAACAATCTATAAATGGACACCTAAATAGATTATGATGCAAAAAAGGGTAAATGTATTGTAGTACAGTCTATAATACACACACCCGCAGGTGTCCCTTATGGGCTATGCGAGGGGTTAACATAATCCATGACGGGATTACGAGTCCAGTACCAATATGCTACTTTGCATATATATAAGGATCCATTGTTGCATATGAATAAGATATGATAGTACATGCCTGTATAAATGTGGCCCATAAGCTTTATTCACTACTATTCATATATACGTTATAATACGCATGTCAGTATATATGTTGCCCATAAGCTTTATTTATCACGATTTGTATACATTATAATATACCTTATTAATTTTTTTGTATTTCTCGTTTTATTCAGATGGATCCCCCTGCTTCATGCGTACGCCCGCGCGCCGCCATCTTTAGGTTAACAGAAATGACGACCGACAGATGGCTGGCGCGATGCCGGGACGCACATCACCGGAAGTGACGCATGGTGACGCGAACTACGTTTGCGTCTCCACTTGCGTCACAGGGCCGGCCCCCGGGAGGATTCTCGCACCTTTGTGCCCATTTAAACAGCTGTCAGAACCACATACGACATTGGACATTGAACATTCTTTTTCTGCCTCACTTTGTTAACCCTGCGTGGACTTTTTGAGCAGTTTTGATTACTCAGCAGCACCGCAGCTCACATTAACAAGTGCCTCCTGCACTTTTAGGGACTACAACCCTATTTGAGACTCTTTGCATTCAACTACTGCAGCAGCCATTTGAATACTGTGTCGGCACCAAAACTATATGAAGCATAATCACAAACAGTATCTTGGCCTCCCTACAATAAGCAACTGTATATAATGTATATATTGTATTTAAGATTTATGTCTATGTGTTTGGTGAACTAGTGTGTCTTATACCCTATGTATTATATTCCCTTAAGAATACCAAGATCAACCCAGTGTGTGTATTATAGACTGTACTACAATAAATTTACCTTTTTGTTGCATCATAATCTATAGTGTTAGGTGTGCATTTATAGATTGTTTTTTGTTATGTTGATATTGGGATAATTATCTCCTACTATATGAATGCACCCATATATGTTCCAATCCCCTTCTCTGACGCATCTTGAGTGTGCTTACCAATTTCTATTCTATTTCATAACAGGATTGAATAAAGCACACTTAAAATGGTATCACGCTATGTTCTGTATTATTTATTGCATGGCTCATTGAACTATATGGGACAATACTACTTATTAGAGATGAGCGAACTTTTGAAAAGTTCGATTCGGCCGATTCGCCGAATTTCACACAGAAATTCGGGTTCGGCCGAATCGAACTTTTACGAAGTTCCCCATCATAAATCCGGCATGGTGGGAGCCGGCCGGCGGGCCGGTAAAGCCGGCCGGCCCGCTCCCACCATGCCGGCATTTAAAAAAAAAAAAAAAAGCCTCTGATGACGCGCCCTCAGATGACAGCTGAGAGCGGCGCCGGCCTCCACGCTCCGGACCTGCAGGTAAGTGTTTGCTTTTTTTTTAAATGCCGGCATCGTGGGAGCGGGCCGGCCGGTTCCGCTGACAGCTCCCGCTCCCACCATGCCGGCAAAAATGCTTTTTTTTTTTTAAATGCCGCCATGGTGGGAGCGGGCCGGCCGGCTTTACCGGCCCGCCGGCCGGCCCGCTCCCACCATGCCGGCATTTTTTTTTTTTTAATTTCAGGAAAAATTCGATCGGCACGAACCACAAAATATTCGGGTTCGTGCCGAATCGAATATTTCCTGAAATTCTGAGCGAATTCCGGTTCGTCCAAACCGGTTCGCTCATCTCTACTACTTATACTGTCGGCCCACATTGAGGTGGAACTACAGCATAGTGGTGACTGTTATATTTGGTTCTGATTTCTGGGTTTGTTGTTTTTATGGATGAACCTTTTGATGAAAGACTCTACATGTTAAATGGACAAAGTAATTTTTAATATCAAATTTGTAAGCACTTATTTTATGGTGTATTAATTTGTGAAATACTTACCACTCATTCCAGGGATGCAGATAGACTGTGGCTAAGGGCAGCTTGTATGTCCCTTTCTTTGCACAGGACCACTGGCAACCAATCAGTTTATTCGTCCTTGGCTGATGAGGAAGTTCACATTGTGGTAGACGGGTCACTGAATCATAATCTGGTCATCATGTCTCATCATACGAGTAAAACTGCACCTCTAGATTAACAAAATGGGGGAGTAGCTCCATCACTATTATTTATACAAAATTACTACTATTATTCAGGGCCTGGCAACCAATTTACAGCCCAGTTTAACCCTCTCATCATGTAAGTATTTAGCACCAAACATTTCTAGCTATGTGGAAAGACAGAGATCTGGTTGCATATCTGCAGTTACATGTGGAAGCCACACTGCCCCGACAAGGCACTCTGTGTTTAGTGTGGTCCCTTGTGTTATATTTGAGTCCCCAAAGTTGGGACATGCAATGCAGTCAACTATTTCAGAGCTACTCACCTGGGAAGCTGCCAGCCTCCCTCTAGAACACTCCACAGGGAGAAATCCATATTGACTGAATCCCTCCCTGTGTGTGCTCATGGCAATTCAAACTGAGTAAAGGGGGTATCTGTATAGCGGCACTTAGAGCGACCGCAAGTAGACCCTGTATGCGGGTATCGGGCGCTAAAGCATAGAGCGCCAGACGCGCTCTATGTGCCAGATGATGACAATTCTGCATAAAACTATAAAAAGTCAAAAAAGTTTCTAAAAGTTGTTTGTTTGCAGCCAGGAGAGGTCACACAATGATTTGAGCCCCCCCCACCTCCAAAAAATAAAAATAAAAAATGTCAAACACGCTGTTTAAAGTGGACCAACACCCTCCCCTGATTGGCCCGGGAATCTAGCTCCCTGACTGTGTGAAACCCCCCCAGATCCCTGAAAATCCTACCTGATCCGCCGCCGCCTCCCGCGCGTCCCTCTAGCAGTGCGCGCACCCGCGCCGGGCGTTTGTGAATGTCCGGCGCGGGCGTGCTCCCTGTAAGAGGGACGCGCAGGAGGCGGCGGCGGGCCGCGCTCAGCTTGTCCGGCGCTGCCTCTGCTTGTCTGGCGGCAGCGATTGGACGAGCGAGTCACGTGGGAGTGGGATCAGGTGAGTTTTCGGGGCTTTCTGGGGGGTTTCACACAGCGGAAGTGGACCAATACCCAGGATAGTCAAAATCCTGGGTGTTGGTCCATTTTAAACACAAGCAAATGAACGGCCATTGAAATGTATGGGAAAGCGACACTGAGCGGAAGGTAATACCTGACGCTCTGGAAGCTAGAGCCGCCTCTAGTGATACATGTGACGCTACATGCCACTGTTAGAGGCGCTCACCAGATTTGCTTTCATAAATGTGTTTTTGCCTTCAGCGCCCGGCGTTCACCAGACCTGCCGCTACGAGGCTCTACCTGGCGCTATCCCTTCTTAAATAACCCCCATAGTCTTTTAGAATTAGCTGATTACACTTGACTTAGGCCACAGGTTGACTTTATGTATACTGTAACTGTAGCTGTATTGATGGAATCTCATACTGTTTCACTGCTAAGCTTTCACTTAATCATATTTCTGAAGATATTATCTGAAGGCATTTAAAGGATTTAAGTATTTACAAGCTGGCATTTAAAAGTGGTATTTATAAAATGGCTCATTCACTCAGGAAAGATGTTGCTGATATTTAATCTTTTAAACCTTTAAAGCTGATAAAATGTTGAATATAGTATTTTTTGAAGTCGAAATTACTGAAAAATACGAAAGGACCGTTTAGTGCAGTTATTATTGAAAAAGAAATGTAAATCGTGTCACTAGAAGTATCTGAAATCTGCTGACTTTAGTTTCTTTTACATCTTTGCATAAGGTAAAGACCTCTTCCTTAAAGACTGTCTATGCAGCAAAAAAAAGTGTAGACATACAGCGGGATGCACGGTGGAAGGGGCGTATTTCTCTTCCAGGGTGCTAGAGGAGAAAAATCCAGTAGGATGTTAGCTTCAGTGCTTTAAAGCAGTGGTCCCCAACCTCCCGGCCGCGGACCGCTACCGATCCGTGGCTCAAATGGTACCGGGCCCTGAGGCGGGATTCCCCCCATGTCCCGCGGACCCGCCCCTTTAAGAGATGTCTCGGCTGCCCCCGCTGTGGAGTGGTGTGCCCAGGGCCAGGGTAATAATGCGCTGTGTGGCGGCATCAGCAGAACTGGAGGAGGTGCTTTGTAGAGGCTGAGGGAGGCCCAATCACGGCTGGGCCAATGATGGAGTGGGCGGGGCACAATTGCTCTGCCGAAGACAGGGAAAATAAGGTAAAAATAAAAAAGCTTCAGAGCTCCCACCGGCCATCGGAGACTTTTGTTTAATCATCTCTGGTTGGCCGGGAGCTGATTGACCTCTACCTGCCCCCCCCCCCCTGACTGTCAGTTCCACAAGACTGCACAGGAGAGGGGGCTTGCCGAGTGAGGCTGTTCTCAAACCCCACACGCTCTCCCCCCCCCCCCCCCACTCTGCGATCATCAGTGTCCTAGAGGTGTCAGACTGACAGGACACAACAGTAAAGGAGAGAAAAGGCAAGTCCCACCCATGGTGTATTAGTTGTGGCCAGTCTGCCTCATTCTCTTCTATTCTGTGTTTCCTTTCCATTCTCTGTCATCTTCTCCCTCTCTCACTTTATCACTGTCCTTTTTTTTTCTCCCTTCCTTCCCCATCTCTCTCTCTCTTTCTCCCTCCTTTAATTTTTTGTCCTCTCTTGCTTCTTTTATTTGTCCCTTCCTTCCCTTTTTCTCTTCCTCTATCTCTCTCCCTGTGTCCTTCTCTTTTTCTTTTTTTTCTCCCTTCTTCCCTGCCTCTCTTTCTCTCTCTCTCCACCACACTTTATTCTATCTCTTTCTCAACTTTCCTTCTCTCTTTCTCTTGTTTCCTTTCCTTCATCCTTTCCCTCACTCCTTCCTTTCATCCTTCCCTCTCTCCCATCCTTTCTGCATGTCCTCTCTTTTTTCTTCTCCCACTCCTTCCTTCCATCCTCTCTTTTTCTCACCTTTTCTTTCTTCCTTAAATTCTTCCCTTTCTGCCTTTCACTCTCTTTCTCCCTCACTCCAATACTGCCTTCTTCCTTCCTTTTGCTCTTTCACTCCCCCTTCCTCTTTCTTATTCTCTGTCCTTGCTCTTCTCTCTCTCCCTTTCTTCAGTTCTCACTTCTCTCCCTCCTTCCTTTCCCTCCCTGTTTCTCTTACTCCATTCCTCCTCTCCTCTTTCCATCCTGTCTTCTTCCCGTCTCTTTACTCTCTCTCTTTTTTATTTATTCATTTCTCACTCCCCCTCTCCTTCCCCCTCTTTTTTCCTTTCTCTTTTCTTTCACTCACTATTGCTATACATTCTTTCTCGCTTTTTTCTCTCCTTTTCTTTCTTTACTCTTCTTCCCAACCTCCCAACTTTCTGCTTTTTTTCTCTTACTTTTTTTTTCTATGGTCCCCACCCTATGGGGTCGATTCAAAGAAACATGTAACAGCTTGGATTTGGGTCACGATCATCCTATTTTTCCCGAACGCTCGTGCGCTCGTATGAACTTGCGAGTGGTTCTATAAGCAAATACGTTTCTATCCTAAAATGTACGTCCGTTCGTATGGCAGTTCGCGAATCAGACCTATGTCAGTTTCCATCCTGAATTTTCCGTTTCATTTCTCAGGTTGCAACATTGGTTTTGCCCTTTTTCCTTTTTTGTCTGGACGTAAATCCTTCTGATCTTGCGGCTGCGCACTACAAACTTACCTCATTAAAGTGCATTCTAAATATTTGGTCTTTTATTTTTCTTTATTTCATTCATTTTGTAGTAACCAACCATTAATGAATGCATTTGCATAAGTAAATCTTACTTTGTTTAATTTTTAGTTAACTTGCATTTTTTACTTGTGGATTTAATTTTAATATTTTGGCTTCAAATGGTACAACTTTAAATTTTTTGTGTGGTTACCCACACCCTCTACATACAGATTTGCTCTCAAAAATTAGAAAACACCCAGCAACTTCTGCATGTTATGAGCCTAGAAACAGCCAAGATGGCGGGTCAGGTATTATCGGGCAGCCTGCAAACAGAAAGGGCCTTGTGACTGTGTTGCTCTGCATTCTTTGATTTCTGACCTTTCCGTGCCCCCAGCTCTGCTGTGTCTGTGCAAAATACAGCAGTAACCCACATCCTGCACTTTATCCCGCTCTCCTCTCCTCAGTAAGTGTGATGCATCTGACCAAAGATGTGCTTAAATAATTAAACAAAGCAAAGGTAAACAACTACACCAATAAATTCAAACTAAAAATATTATTCTAGTACATCAATTTAAAAATAAATAACAAAGGACATACGTTTCTTTAATTAACGCAAATATATGGATGTATTGCAAAATAAAGGTTTACATGCAAAGGACTAATTAAGGTCCACATTAAAATGCTTTTATAAGGCACACATGAATCAGGTATGCATTGCCATACAATTTATGGCCTCGGCCATGCTGATACATGCAGTTCATTGCAGCTCAAGACGCGCAGACTCCTCCACATAGCCAAAAAACCTGTTCAAGAACAGCAATCCGACTGCTAAAAGGTGTCGGCAGTGGCTTTCTTTTAAAACGTATTTAGAGGTTGGAAAACTGCTCTCTGAATTACACGTAAACACATCCGATTATCCTAAGTTTTCCGTTTTGATCCTAAGTTTTAGGTTTTGAACCTAAAATTTAGGAACGAACTTCCGATGATCGCAAGAGCATATACGAAATCGTACGTAGGCTCGTGCGAGTCGGAAATGGCCAAAAAAACAGGAAAAAATGACTAACACCCACCCAAACTTACGATTCTCGATCCGAAATCAATTAACTTTTGCTCTTTGAATCGAGGGGTATGTTCCCTCTCTTTTTTTCTTCCTCCACTTTCTCCTTGGTCCGCCCGCAGCCCCCCCCCCCCCCCCCCCAGTGCCCCCGCGGTAAAATTACCAAACCCTGAACCGGTCCCCGGTGAAAAAAAGGTTATAACATATAAAATATATATGGTTAAATATAACCATCCCACGCAGGGGAGGTAGTAAAAGATTGCAATCTGTCGTACATAGAAATGTGCTTTAACTGTACCTGATTAACATACTACAAAGAGCGTTTGATAAGGATGGAGCAAGTGAAATGCAACAAGTTTTAAACAGCAATCTGCCCCGACCCGTGTCAGGGACAGTGCGGGACCGGGGTCCATCAGCACCCACAGCACGCACCGCCGCCGACACACCTGCTATCCCCTGGTCCTAGTGCCAGATGGGATGAGGTTTATACTATCGAACATTTCCAAGTGTGTAGACAGAGAAAAATCGTTGAAAACTTTTAAATCCTTAGTATTATAAGAGGAAAAAGGGGGAGAAGAGGGGAACCAGATTAGGGTGGTCGAGGTGGGGAGAAGGGGGGCATTAGGAATGGAGGGGAGGAGGGACGAAGGAGGGAGGGAAGGGAAGGGTAGGGTAGGTTGCACCCGCGTTCCACTGGTCGCTTGTTTGGTCATTGTATGACAATCTTTATAATACCAGTGGAGGTTCCCCAGGTCATGCAAACCTTATCCAGGGCTCCCATATTGAAATTAATTTATCATGGGAGTCGGTCAGGATGCTAGATAATCTCTCATTAGTGAGGAGATTATCCTGGCCGACACGTTCATCCTGGCCGACACCTCTGAGATTGAGGTAAATTGTTTTTTCCGGGCTTTAGCTATAGTCTGCTTAGCCGCTAGCAGCAGGTATACAAAGAGTTTGTGTTGCTTGTTAGTCAGCTCTTGGGGCTTGCAGTGCAGGAGGGCAATCCATTGGTCTCTTCTCATACTGGTTTGGAAGACCTCATTTGCCATCCTGTACACCTGGCTCCAGAATTGGTTCAACATGGGACAGGTCCACCATATGTGTAAGAAGTCCCCCTCCACGCTGCAGCCCCTAAAGCATGAGCTAGCTTGCCCCGGGAACATCCTGCTCAGGTGGCCCGACACTAGGTAACAGCGGAGCATTACCATGTAGGCTGTTTCAACTGTCAGGGCGTTCACAGAACATTTGGAGGCATGTAACCATATCTCAGCCCACCCCCTCTCCTCCGGACAGGGACCTAAATCCTTCTCCCAACCCCCCACATATCCATGAGAATCTGGTTTAATTTAATTTAGTGCTGAGTAGATTAAGGATATTAGGCTCGATTCAGAGAGACAAAAAAAACATTCGTTTTAGTGCCGATCTGTTTTTTTTTTTTAATGTTTCCGCTCTCGTATGAGTGTACGAGCGATTCTATGCATGCATTGCAATCCTTCTGTAAAGTTTCCGTCCGTTCGTACGGCAGATTGCGAATATGAGGATGTCATTTTCCAGCGTGACTTTTCCGTTTCATTTTCTCATGTTACAACGTAGGCTTTCGTTTTTGCCCTTTTCCCATCGTATCCTCCCACGAATCCTTTACGTTTCCCGAGAGATTCTGTTTCCCATTTTCAATAAATATTTGTCCAGGCGGAAATCCTTACGATCTTGCGCCTGCAGACTACAAACTTAACTCATTAAAGTGCTTGCCTACATATTTGCCACCCTCACTTCTACAATGTTTAGATAAATCACTTAGCACTATCCTCCATCTTCCCTTTTGGACCCTTAAAGCTCACCCAAACCACTTCACGGTTAGGTTCTTATTCCATTTTAGCCCCCTAAAACGTACCCAAATCACTTCTCGGTCATGTGAATATTCATCTTTAAATATTTCTGGGCCCATTCGTTTTGTGTTAATATATTTTGTAAATGAAATGACACTGTAACATTTTTTTTTTTATTCCATCATAAAATATAACATTTTTAAAAATTTTGAAAATTTCACATTTTTACAACTATAAAAAACAAAATACATAGCAATGGCAGGCCACAGAACATTATTCTTCATCTGTGGTCCCCAACATGTTGCGCAGCTCCTGCATCTCGCCCACCAACTGAAGGACCCTGACACTCAGTTGTGTGTAAATTCAAATATTGGTATAACCTTGTTGGGGTCATACTGCAGTGCCCTCCCCCCCCCCCCCCCGTATGGTCCAAACACCTAAATCTGGACTTCAAAAGCCAGAGGGCCCTCGCCACCACGGCCCGGGTTTTGCATAGGCCCGATTAGAGAATCCCTGGCCCGCATTCTGCAGGCAAAGAACAGGCATCAGGAGCAAGGGCAGGAGTGGATATCCAGAATCTCCTGAAAGAATTTAACAATACTAACATAAAATACACATTCTAAGCTACAATATTGTTTAACATGTCATCAAGGGCTAAAAACAGCCATAGGTTAAGACATGAGTCATCAACTATATTCATTGCCATACAGTGAAAATGGATTGATGGAATGTGAGCAAACTTACCCTGGAGCCATCCACCAGATAATTCTCCTGACTCAAACTGAAGAAATAAGCCGGAGCTCTGCAATATATTAGCATCAAGGGACGACCCTGGATGCCCTGCAAGAACACTGAGTAATCGCATGGCTGGACCAAACACTGCTTGTATGTTGTGCGAGTGGCACATCTTGCGGTTCCTGCAACCAAATATAAAATAATTACACAAAGCAAAGGTAACCGACTAAAACAATAACTCCTACAACAAATAAAGATTCAAGTTCAACAATCCAAATATAATTCACAAAGGACATAAGTCTAAAAAAATATAGCAATTATATGGATGTGTGGGAAAATAAATGTTTACATGCTAAGGACTAATTAAGGTCAGCATTAAAATGCATCTATAAGGCATACATGAAATGTATTGATTCAGGTATGCATTGCTATACAATTTATGACCTCGGCCATGCTGATACATGCAATGCCTTGGAGCTAAAGGCGTGCAGACTCCTCCACATAGCCGCAAAACATGTTCAACAATAGCAATCCGAGCCCTCAAAGGTCCTGTAAGTGGATCAGAAATGAAACGGATTTATAGGGTGGTGGTCCGTTGGAAATCAGCTCTCTGAATCAGACGTAAGCCCATCCCAACAACGTAAGTTATCTGAACGAACGAAAAATATCAGGTTTTGTTTGGAAAATTATCCGAACTAACGGAAATGATCCGATTTGCTTCCGTTCATCGAAAGCGCATATACGCATTTTCCCGAACGTTCGTACGAATGAAAAATGAACGAAAAAAAGCAAAAAAAGACAAACACCCACTAAAACTTTCACAGACAGCTACGGAAGTGCAGACGAATGTGTCTCTCAATCGAGGCTATTGTTCCCCTTTGGAAAGGGTTTTTAGTGGACATTTCCTCGAAGGGGGTTCTAATCCGAAAGGAAGGGCTCAGTTTTGTCAGGAGCAGAATCCAGTGCCTTTATTGAATGTAGCGGAAGTATTCCTTATGGGGGATATCATATTTTCCTTGTAAGTCGTGGAAGGACCCAAGTCCCTCCCTTGTGAGCAAGTCTGATATTTTGTTTATACCCCTATTTTTTTTAAGTGCTTTATTTATCAAGAAGCAGCAGCATTACATAATAGTCCACCTTGCAAGGCGGAAATGAACAGTCACAAAGTTACAATAATACACATGGAGAGGGTGAAAATGTAACAAGGGATCATTAACAGAAAATTTCGGGTTACAGATATGCATCCTTGCCTACCCAAATTGCCCTCAGGGATGACTTGCAGTCGCCTTCCGCCCCCATCACCCCAAAGGGGTGGGGGGGTGTTCTGCAATAGCCTGGGTTCCCCACCAGCAAAACTAGCAGGCCACCCCCAGCAATCCGGCTAACAAACTGAGTCATCTCCAGGCCCTCTATCATATTGCAGTCGACTTTATTTCACCTTTCGCTGCACTACAAATATAGGTATCTAAGAAAGAAAGAGGGAGAAAGACGACAGAAAGAAAAGGGAAGAGGAGGGAAGGAAAAGAGGGAGAGGACCCTCTCCGGGGCCCCCCAGGGGGCTCGCACATCAGGGAAAAGAACCCTCTAACCATCACATCTAACTGCGTCTTCACTGTAGGACCCTAGTCAAGGCCATTAGTCACTACCCAACTACCCGGAAACTAATTGCTTATATCTTGCTTTGTCTATGAATAAGTACAAGGTAGCCAAGTGAGCAGAAACTGTGAAGTTCTCTCATGAAGGGTTGCCGTGAGCGCCTCAATTTCCATGATGCAATGGATCTCATTGACCCAGTCCATCAAGGAAGGGGCAGCCCCCGATTTCCACAGTCTCAGGATGACTGACTTAGCAGCACTGACCAGGTGTCTCAGCAATGTATTCTTATAAAGGAACAGAGCCGGATCCTTTCTAATTGGTTCCTGCAGTATATACCCCTATTTTGCCACCATCTAAAGGCCATTCTGTTTTGCTCGCCTGTGCTGAAGCTTGGGTTGTCCCACAAGTGTGCCAGGAGGGTGTGAGGGGACATCAAGGAGGCAGAGTACCTGACCGAGTCCCGCACAGTGAGAGAGTGTTTCATTAAGGGGCTCAGTATTTTGGGTCTGAGTCTCGGGTCCATCCAGAGCAGGCTATCGATGGGTACTGGTGCACAATTGGGGAGTTCCAAAAATAGAGCAAAGGGGGTGGGAGTAGCTCCATCACTATTATTTATACAAAATCATCATCATTATTATTCAGGGCCTGGGAACCAATTTACAGCCCAGTTTAACCCTCTCATCATCCAAGTATTAAGCACCAAACATGTCTAGTTATGTGGAAAGACAGAGATTTGGTTGCACATATCTGTAGATACATGTGGAAGCCACACTGCCCCGACAAGGCACTCTGTGTTTAGTGTGGTCCCTACTCTTATTTTTGAGACCCCAAAGTTGGGACATGCAATGCAGCCAGAGCTACTCACCTGGGAAGCTGCCAGCCTCCCTTTAGAACACTCCATAGGGAGAGTTCCATAGTGGCCGAATCCCTCCCTGTGTGTGTTCATGGCAATTCAAACTGAGCAAAGGGGGTGGGAGTAGCTCCATCACTATTATTTATACAAAATCATCATCATCATCATCATCGTTAATCGTCATCATCGTTAAACTGGGCTGTAAATTGGTTCACAGGCCCTGAATAATAATGATGATGATTTTGTATAAATAATAGTGATGGAGCTACTCCCACCCCCTTTGCTCATTTCCAAAAATACCCACATTGGGGGATTAAACCGGACCTTCAGCATGATTTATTGAAAAACACAAACCCTTAAAAATCGATTCCCCAGCATCTAAAGTTAATATATTTTAAGTTTTTAGTCACTTATTTATTATTCTTTCCCCCACTGGGCTGCAACTCTGTTCAGGACTTTAGGATACGGGCGCCGCCATCTTGACTCAGAAGAATCACACTTACTGAGGAGAGGAGAGTGGGATAATGTACAGGGGGTGGGGTTATAGCTGTGCTTTGCTTAGACAGAGCAGAGCTGGAGTCAGGAAAAGGTCAGCAATCCCAGAATGCAGAGCAGCACAGTCAGAAGGAACTTCCTGTTTGCAGGCTGCCTGATGTTCCATGAGCCGCCATCTTGGATGTTTAAAGGCTCATAACATGCAGTAGATGCAGGTAGGATGGTTTTTAATGTAGGCAATCTGTATGTACAGGGTGTGGGAAACATATAAGATAGGCTCCTATTCAGAGTGAAGGTCCGCTTTAAGGGCAGAGTGCTTGGGGACCAATTGGGCGATCTGCGAAGCCTTGTAATATTTGAAGATGTCTGGCACCCCTAACCCTCCCTGAGCTCTTTGTGCTAGCATAGTGCGTTTGGAAACCCTTGGGCGCCCCCTGGACCATATGAACGTCAAGATCCTCCTCTGCATCACCCGGAGCATGTATAATGGGAATCTCGTGGGCAACACTAAAAAAAATAAAGCAGTTCCGGGAGTATTGACATCTTGACCGCGTTAATACGGCCTATCCAGGAAATTGGATATGATTTCCAAGCTTCTAATAGGCGGGTTAGGGATCTGAACAGGGGAGGATAGTTAGTCACGTACAAGTCTGTGTACTTGGCGGAGATGTGCACCCCCAGATATGGGAGTGGTTCCACTGCCCAGCGAAAGGGGAAACTGACCTTGATCTGGTCCACCACTTCCACCGGCAGGGACACGTTCAGCGCCCTCGATTTCTCGTTATTTATCGTCAAACCCGAGACCCAGGCAAACTGGTTTAGAATTTTGTACAGATTTGGGAGTGATGTGACCGGTTGGGAGATGGCGATCAGGGCGTCGTCAGTGAAGAACATGGCTTTATGGTGTACACCCGCTACCTCTAATCCCTTATTATTAGAGGAGTTTCGTATTGCTATTCCCACGGCTCCATGGCCAGGATAAAGAGGAGCGGGGATAAGGGGCATCCCTGCCGGGTTCCCTTTGCGATATTAAATATTCCTGAGGTAAAACCCAGGTACCGCACTCTAGCTGCCGGGGACGTATAGAGAGTGCCAACCCATTGCTGCCGGGATGGGACGAATCCCACTTGATCCCCATGTATAAGTTCTGCCAAAAAAATGTTCAATCTAGCCTCCAGGACCTTGGCCAGTAGCTTCATGTCAATATTAATCAGGGATATTGGCCAATAGTTCGGAATAAGCAAACTGTCCTTATCTGGTTTAGGGATCATGCAGATGTCCGCCAGAAGTGAACCAGGGCTGAGCTACATTTCTGCACACAGAGCGTTGAAAAGATTTGATAAGTGTGCCGCTAGAATGGGGGCAAACTTTTTATAGTACAGACCACTAAACCCATCCCGACCCGGAGTCCTGGAGGTTTTCAGTGATTTAATGGTGAGAAGCACCTCGTTGGGTGTGATAGGTGCCTCCATTCTGTCTATGTAGCGCTGGTCAATATTGGGTAGTTCAACGTGCTCAAAGAACTCCTCCAGGAGGGTTGACAGGAAGCTCCCAAAGGCCGAAACTATTTTGTTTGGGTCTGCCGTGACTGCCCCCGTATCAAGCTTCAGTTTTATGGGCTGCTGCCTCTCAAGGTCAGTGGCCCTCAGCTTTCGGGCTAGCATTGTGTTTAAACTTACCTGTCCGGTGGCATCGCACTCTGGCATCTCTCTGTCCAGCACCATTGGTTCAAGGATCACAATGACTGGGAGATAGCCATACCCGGTTACACATTGTACAGAAAAGACAGATTGGATAGAAAGGGCGGTGGAGTAGCCATTTATGTCAAGACTACCCTTCAATCAACAATAATTCAGCATACACATAATGAACTAGAAACTCTCTGGGTTACCATGCAGACTAAGGAGGGAACTGTGGTCAGAATTGGTGTGATATATAGGCCCCCTGGACAATCTGAGGATCTAGATAACCTGTTAATAGATGAAATCAGTGGAATGGCAGAGAAGGGGGACACTGTAATTACAGGTGACTTCAACATGCCTGATGTGGACTGGAATATCCCAAGTGCATCAACATGCAGGAGCAGGACTATATTAGAGGCACTTAATGGAGTGTCTCTAAAACAACTTGTGACATTGCCAACTAGAGGAGATAACATTCTGGACTTAGTTCTGACCAATGGGGATCTGGTGTCCGAGGTCAGGGTTGAAGAAAATCTGGGTTCCAGTGACCATCAATGCTTATGGTTCAGAATAAAAACAGACATTGTGCAATCACACACCAGAACCAAAGTGCTAGACTTTAGGAAGACAAACTTCAAGGAAATGGCGGAGTATGTAGAAAGAAAATTAGGTGAGTGGAACAGAGTAGCAGAAGTCAGTGCCCAGTGGTCACTATTAAAAATGGCCATCTTAAAGGCAACTAAGCAATATGTGAAACAAACTAGCAAGAATAAAAGGAAGAAGAAACCATTATGGTTTACTATGGAAGTCAGCACTATCATAAAAGATAAGAAGTCTGCCTATAAGAAGTATAAAGTAAGTGGAAGTGTAGCTGACAGAGAGGCGTATAAAATTAAACAGAGGGAAGCAAAACTGATTATAAGGACTGCTAAAGGGCAAAAGGAGGAAGAAATGGCCAAATCTATGAAGAGGGGAGATAAAACCTTTTTCCGAAAAACAATGCAGTCTCAAAAATTAGAAATAGGGAAAATAAATATATTGACGGAGATAAGGCTGTGGCTGCCCATCTGAATAGCTACTTTTGTTCGGTATTTTCAGATAGTAGCAGGCATGGCCATAGCACAGCATCCAGCTGGGAGGGTACAGCTCCGGAGTTTCTGGAGGCTGATGTCCTAGCCGAGCTGGCACATCTAAAGGTAAGTAAGGCGATGAGTCCAGATGGAATCCACCCCAGAGTTCTAAGGGAACTTAGGTTTGTGATTGCAGCCCCTCTGACTGATTTACTTAACCATTCCCTTTCAACTGGTGAGGTTCCAGATGATTGGAGAATGGCCAATGTCGCACCAATCCATAAAAAGGGGAGTAGAGAAGAAGCCAGTAATTACAGGCCAGTTAGTTTAACATCTATAGTGGTCAAATTAATGGAAACACTCTTAAAAAAACAGATAATTTCCCATCTAAAAATTAATGACCTGTTGGACCCAAAACAGCACGGCTTTACTGAGGGCAGATCATGTCAGACCAATCTTATTGATTTCTTTGACAATGTCACTAAAGTTTTAGATGAAGGTGGTGCTGTGGATATCGCCTATCTGGATTTTAGCAAAGCCTTTGACACTGTACCACATAAAGAGCTCATAGATAAGTTATTGAAGGTAGGACTCAATCCCTGGATAGTTCAGTGGATTTCCAGTTGGCTGAGGGATCGGTATCAGAGTGTTGTTGTAAATGGTGTGCAATCTGAACAAAGGCGAGTTACAAGTGGCGTGCCGCAAGGCTCTGTCCTGGGCCCCATTCTTTTTAATATATTTGTAAGTGACATAGGAGAAGGCTTGGTAGGAAAAGTTTGTCTGTTTGCTGATGATACAAAGGTTAGTAATAGGGTGGATATTCCTGGAGGTGTCTGCAACATGGAAAATGATTTAGCTTTACTGGATAGATGGTCAAAACTGTGGAAACTAGAGTTTAATGTCTCTAAATGTAAAATCATGCACTTGGGTAGAAGGAATCCCTGCTCTGAGTACAGTATGGGCAGCACTGTGTTATCCAGGACCTCGGAGGAGAGAGATTTAGGGATACTGATTACTGATAGCTGCAAGATGAGAGGACAGTGTAGCCAGGCAGTGGGAAAAGCAAGCAGGATGCTCGGCTGCATAGCTCGAGGCATCACCAGTAGGAAGAGGGAGGTTGTGATGCCGCTGTATAGAGCCCTGGTAAGGCCACAGCTAGAATACTGTGTGCAGTTCTGGAGACCTTACCTGCAAAAAGACATTATTCAAATAGAACGTGTCCAAAGGCGGGCAACGAAAATGGTGGAAGGACTTAAACTTAAAACTTATCAGGAGAGACTTCAAGAACTTAATTTGTACAGTCTGGAGGAAAGAAGGGAGAGGGGGGACATGATTGAGACCTTTAAATATGTGAAAGGATTGAATAAGGTTCAGGAGGGAAGTGTTTTTAAGAAGAAACTTAATGATAGAACAAGGGGGCACAACCTGAAGCTAGTCGGGGGGAAGATCAGGAGCAATGTTAGAAAATATTATTTTACAGAAAGAGTAGTAGATGCTTGGAACAAACTTCCAGCAGAGGTAGTTGAAAAATCAACAGTCACTGAATTTAAACATGCCTGGGATAAGCACACATCTATCCTAAGATAAAGAGTACATACAGTATACACATAAGGGCAGACTAGATGGAGCGTAAGCTATCCTTCTGCTGTCAACCTTCTATGTTTCTATGTTTCTATCTCCATTGGGCAGTGCCATCTTTCCATCCCGTCATGCTATGCGCTGCCCCACAGATATTGCACATGCGCAGTGTCAATGCATAGGCTACACTCTGTGCAAATCCCGCAAGATTTGAAATGTCCTGCATGGGACATTTGAAGAGGGGCAGCGAAGGGTAAGTACGGCTAAGGCTTGCAACGAGGGTGCAAAGCAGCCAGGAATGCTGCCAGATGTTGGCATTTTAGATAACGCCAACATCCAAAAGGCAGTGAGGGAGGGGGAGGGATGTTTAGAGAGGAACATCAATAAAGGTCTGATGTTCCTGTTTAACACTTAGCACATTATATAGTTATTAAACGTGATTTCAGGTCATCACATTAATCATTTCTAATTATTTCATTAAATATTTATTAATCTACATTTACTATTTTGGGTTGGTGCTAATTTTTGGGTGGCTTTTTGTTGGGGGATCCTTTAGGTATGACATTTTTTACTCCCCTTTAGGGGGTAAATATTCCTCAGTCCAAGTACAGTAAGGCTTCTGCTCCCTTCCGTCTTGTATGTTCCACCACTAAGTGCATCTTCGGTACTTAAACTGGACCAACAGCCTGGCACAGTTGGAAAAGAAAGGTAGAGGCCATTTTGGAGCTTCCTCTCCCAACATCTCAGCCATGCTTTTGCCTGGATTTAACTGACGTAACTGACAATGTACAGTAACAGAAAGCCTAGCAGAACTTCCTGTTTGCAGTGATTTCAAACTTACTGATGCCAGAGAACAAGAGATTCTATCCTCCAGCCCTGTGCAGACATGGCGGCAACCATCAAGACATTTTGACGCCCCCTAACATGGAAGGAGGCCACTGCCTTCAGAAGACCCCTGAGGACAAGAGGAGGAAACTGCTTGGCAGCGGAAAGAATAGAGAAGACACAGACCAGTAAGTAGTTTAGTTTAGATTATTACATTATTTTGTGTGGTGTTTTTATTTTTTACTACTGTAGGTGAACTGGTAAGGGGTCCAGACGGATAACATACCAGTACCAACGCCCATTAAGCCGCACCTCCTCTAGGGGCATCGGGGATGTGGAAGAGAACATTGGTATGGTGCTCAAAGCACCCCTGGAAGACAAGCTGACCCATACAGAAGAGCATAGGGGCTTGTAAACCGGCAGAGCCAGGGCGTACCAGCTGGTATGCTGGGAAAGGAAGCTCCAAAATAGCTGCTATCCAGAGAAAATCTGTGAGGTGGCATTTCAGTTTTGAGTAGGTGCAGCAGAAAATATAAGTGCTGACAGTGATTCAGTATCATGCATGCAGAGGTGGCAAGTGAGTTTTGGGGAGTTGTTTTCCAAATGTGCAAGGCGGTTGGCCGGTTTAAGGTTACTAGATTTTTACATTTTTTAAAATGATTGCCCTAAAGCTGAGAAAATGTACTACTGTTGTCTGTGTTTTATAAATCTCCTGGGCAGTGGGTAGTTGAATGCTCTTATGTCAGCATAGTGGCAGCATAGGAAATGCTTTCATCCTGTGTTATTATTTATTGTGTGCTCACAAAGTGCCCACAAAGTGCAGAGTGCTAACATATACTTTTTTAAATAGTATATAATAGCATATATAGTTAGCATTTATCCATCTTTGCACAGTGCCTAACAATATTCATGATGTTTTGTTTGGATTGCATGTTTTTAAATGGTTTTAATTGTGTTTGTATTCTCAATGTGAAACTTGAATAAAGGATTTGTACAGTAAGATTAAGGAGTGGTGCGGTGGTCCCAGTTGTGTTGCTGTAGGAAGTCGAGGCTCTCCCCATATGGTGGTTCATTTTCAGGGGTATTTCAGTAGCTCCTCCATTTTATGCTATTTATGGTATTATTCTGCTCTATTTTTCAAGTAAAATATCGTACAGCATGTTAACACAAAAGTTATGAGCGTGATTATGCTAGAACACAAATAATGCTAGGAGAAGGTAGTCATTGACATGGGCAGGCTGATTCATCACTAACGCCAGGTAGCGACAAATGAGCGTCTGTAGCAGGCATTTTCAGAGCGCCCGCTAGTAGTCATTGTGCTTGGACGTGGGTCACTAGTTTATAGCGACTCAGTCACTGTGCAGTAATGTTGAATACATTGTGAGGAGTCGCTATTTGACCAGTACAGCGCTGTATGGGAGCGCATGTTAGCGACTGGTCATAGCGACCAACACAACATATTCAGGAAAAAAACGCCTCACACAACTCTGCCGCAGAAAAATGCTTCTCTGAAGCTAGAGCGCTGGAGGCTGTGTGTTTAAAGTCTGTTTTTCAGCATCTATCCACCAGTAACAAAGCGAAAACATATGGAATTACATTGTAACAACATTGTAACATGAACACTTTAATGGCAGACCTGTAATGTCATTTCTGCAGAAATATATAAAAAGTGAAAAATTTGTGGAAAAACTGCTTTTTCAATGCCAGAAAAGGTCACAACATTATTTGAGATTTTTTGCAAAAAAAAAACAAAAAAAAACCCCTGTTTAAAGAGAAGAAAAGGATCGTCCATTGAAATGTATGGGAGAGCGACAGGTAGCGAGAGGTCATACCTGGCGCTGTGCAAGGCTGAACGCCGACGCTGTTCGCTGAGGCTGTGAAAATGATGAATCGGACGCTACATGGCGTTATCCCAGTCGCTAAACAGATTCTGCTTGATAAATGTGTAATTGTGTGCCGTGTCCGGCGTTCACCAGTCGCTACCTGTGGCTACCTTTTATCAACCAGCCACTACCTGACGCTATCCCTTCTTAAATAAGGCTCTTCTTAAATAAGTCTGTGTTTTATCTGCTGTCTGGACTTCACACTTTTGTCGTCCATCTTGCCATTAATTGAATTAAATAATATGAAGGATCTCCCACAGTTTTTTGTCACTTGCTTTCAATGGGCATTTTGCAGTTTAGAAAATGGAAATGTCTCTTCCGCATTTCTCCATTTCAACAATGGCAGACCTTAAGCTTTTACAGAAAATGCATAGCAAGGCTTTTGCAGCCTTCAGGCTCAATAGGATATTGGTTTAATAAATGGTGAGAAGTGGCTGTTATCAGTCAGCCTGAATAACAATTTCCTTAGTGTCTTGTTCTTTGTAGGTTTACGGTGAAAAGGCTTCTGGCAGTCTCTTACCGAGCTACCCTTCAGTTTTGCCAACAACATCCCTTGAAATCTGCAGTCTCACGCCATATAATTCACCTTAACTGCCCTCACAGCAACCATGCTGTACACACAAGTCAGGCACAGAACTTGCTTTACATTAAAACACACAATATTTTTATTGTTGCCATTTATCTTGTGGGTAATGAGGTGCACTGATGCATCTCAATGTCACTTAAATGAGTGATGACTACAGTTGTAAACATAAGCATAAAATTGTTTTCCTTTAGCTATGGCTTTTGAGCATAAAATGCAATTATATATGGTGGGTCTTGTCATTTAGGATATTTACATGACAGCCTGATGATTTTGCTTCAATCATCTTAAATTAATCTATCTGAATCCAGGTTAAGGCTACCCCTGGTATCTAGCATCAAGCATTTGATAGTGACCACACTGTTCTCGAATTTTTTAAAAAGATTTCTCTTTTTGCTTTAATTTCTCAGTATCATATTAAAAATAAAGACTTTGCATCATAAGTATTTCATTAATGCATTCTTTTTTTTACAACATTTGTATTACATTGATACATAGTCTACAGTGAAGCAATCCTACTTCTTTCCCGGGAAAAGAAAGTACTGTGTCACATGTTCTCTCGTTTTCTTACTGGTTGTACAAAAACCCTCCTGCTCGGATTATCTTTTTTAGTGGGCAGACATGTTTCGCCACCAAATTGGCTTTCTCAATGCCCTTGTAAGATAGAGAGAGAGATAACGTATGTGTATTAGACATCATACTAATGTTTGTCAACGCATTCAACAATGTGTATATATGTGCATGCAATCCAGTAGGATACCTGTGCATTAATTATATTGATTCAGAAATGGTCTCCATCTTTTACAATCCCGCATATTCACATATATGTTAACAGAGTATCCCGAGAGGAACGTGGTAGGGACACCCTGACGGAGAGTCAATAATCAATAATCATCTTAAATTAAACCATACTAAATCAGTTGCATTTATTTAAAACTGAATGGCGTGTTTTTACCTTATTGTATTGTCCAGCTTAAATGTTAAAAATATCCCTAATCCCCCCGACCAAAAAAAAAATGGGGCAGACGTTGCCTAGAGGCAAGGAAGTGGTCTTGAGACTGGAGGGTTGCAGTTGGCTTCCCGGCGATGGGACATTGCTGAAATGTTAGTGGGCACCTAACACCCAACGGCTCCCTGGGCACCATAAGTAGGGCTCTTGGCATGTGTACACTTGCTGCACAGATGGGTATAATGCAGAGGAAACATTTCTATGTTTGCAATGGTCACCTATGCCCCAAAAATCATTACTTGATTACCTGCCATACAGGGGATTCATTCTGATGTGCAGCTGAATGAAACTGTTTTGTAGCCCCATTTCCTGTTACCCAGCCCCTGAATTTGAATTATTCATGACCTCATTTTAGCATATCTCCCCTCCTCTTACATCTCTCTTACATCTCTCTGTGGGACACATCAATTCTTATGTGTGCTGGGCGGGATAGTTGCTTTTTGCTTTGCTTGTCTGTAGGGTTGGGAAAACCCCAAACCCAAAGTTCAGTTTCATACCTAACTTTGCAAGTTTGGGTCCCCGAAACCGAACACGGATTTTGAATTGAAATCCATGCCCGGTTTTCATTGGCTAGGTGGGACATGTGACCCCGCCATAAAGAAAAGAGGGTTTGCATCACATCATGCTGCCGCTGGAGTCTTTAGTAGGATAAGGAAAGGTGCTGCTGCCTGCTGCTGCGGTGAGGGACAGATAGAGTTTATTTTTCTACTAAAACTGTCCTTGTAAGGACATTTATATAGGAAAAGCATCTGGAGTCAGTAGGTTGTTAAGCATGCTATTGTCCTTTTCAGGACCTTTATTCAGGGAAAGCGGCTGGAGTGAGGGGTAGATAGGTTGGGTGTCAGTACTGTTTAATCCCACTTGCTCCAACCAATCTACTTGCCCTCATAAAAATAAAAAATATCTCTTGCCAGCCGCCATTACATTAACCCAGTGGGCAGTTGGCAGTTAAAGAGATGGCATGCTTAATTGTCCCCATGTCAGTTGTGATGTGGATTTTGTAACATATAGAATTGTGAATTTTTAATAAAACTAGGCTCCAGTGATGTCCATGAACTGCCCTGGGTGCCACCCTGTTGTGAGAAAAAACCTACAAAACTGTCCCTTGGCTGGCCCCTGTTGGTCCGGCAACCCACCCTGTAAGCGTGTAACACGTGTGTACTGGCCTGACACCTGTGTAAATGTGCCTTCCTCTTCCTCCTGTGGCAATATTGCAGAAGTGTTTTTTCTAGCAGATGAAGGATGGGAGGTTAGCGCTGACAATGGCAGCATCAGCACTGACCGTATTGGTAGAATAAAGCACAGAAGCACGGTATAAATGTCCCTCATGGAGGTGAAGTGGTGGTGAAGTGCTGTTGGTTTGCACTTCGACTCACCAGAGCATTTTGGAGCTGGAACTCCACTATTGAGTACATGCGCCAGCCAAACGATGTGCCTCAACCCAGCTCGGCACAAGGCTGCTCCTAGGTTCAGCCCGTTGTCGCACGCACCTCAGGTTCAGCATCAGCAAACACTCATGTTTCTACTCCTGGATCCCATGACTGGATGAGGAGGCAGGAAAGAAAGAAGCGGAGTAGGAGGCAACAGAAGGCAATGAGTGGAGACATATAATAATATTAGTGGGGGCATATAATAATACTAACTAACAATAATCACATGATCCTAGCTATGGACATGGTGAAGATTGTCACAGCCTCTTGTAATTTTACATTTGCTCAGTGACACAGAATAAGCTCGATAAATAAACAATAATAATAATAACAATGTTTTTTGTTTGCTTTGTAGGTCCCTGGTGGCGGACGTTGTGCAGACTATTCACTATTTTCCCTCTTCAGTGACCGGTGGCACAGTTTGCAAATTACCTCAAACCTGGAGTCTGTGCATTGTTGAAAAAATGCCATGATGTCGAGATCCTTTGCACCAGCTTTTTCAGTGCTCAGTCCCTGGGCATGGTGGGCAGTAGTTGCAAGGGTCTGATCATTGATGGTTCTGCTGGCTGCATGGGGCTGTTCCACTAAAATCTGATTGCCTTCAGTTCATGCTAGGTCTAGGACTTCATAATCATCCCCCCTTGGTGGGTCTTCCACCCAATCCTCCCCCTACCCTCCTTCTCAGCGTCCACATTGCAGAAAAACGCAACAGCCAGCACTTGGGTTTCATCCTCATGGACAGTGATGGACAAAGGCGAAGTGGAAAGAGATGTTTAGAGATATGGGTGAGAAGAAGTGAGATGGGAGAAGGTGGGAAGAGGTGAGGTAGGGAGAGCTGAGCTAAAGAAGGCAGAGGTTTTTCTCTCCCTCTCAAAATATGAACAGCCTATCCCTGGAAGTGACCTGAAAAGGACAATTAGCAGAGGTTCCCTAGCTGTCCCTCAGTATGTGAGCTACCTATCCATGGAAGGTCAATGAAATGTACCAGTTAGATTTGGAAAATGACATGGACTCCCCCCATACCTTACTCATCTGGTCAATTAAATATCTATTCTCTATTTTTTTAGTTTTCTGTTATTATTTTGAGTACTTCCCCTAGCCCATTTTGTGCAGGGCAATCACTAAGTTGGCCTCTAAGTCTAAAACATGTGAACAATTAATATTTTAATTATATTTTTAATGTATTTTGTATGTATTTTTTTATGTTGTTTTCTGTATGTTATTTTGAGTAATTTCTCTACCCCATTTTCTGCAGGGCAATCATTCTGGTGTTACCCCATGATTTGCCCTCTGACACCCGTTAACATTTTTGTTTTTTTAATTATTTATGTATTTTTTTTATGTTTTCTGTTATCATTTTGAGTACTTTCCCTATCCCATTTGTGCAGGGAAATAGCCCTCGTATTCCCCTCGGTTTGCAGCCCTCTAGTCTTTGCTACCCACATTGTACAGCCTTTTTTGGTCCCCCAAATTCGGGTCCCCATTGACTTGAACAAATAAAATTCCAGGGGCAACAGAAAATAGGCTGGATGTCAGCAACAACAACTTTATTAAGCAGCTTACAAGGATGAATAATCTGCAAGAAATGTATGCAAACAACAATTTGTTTTCACACCAGTCTGTATAATCCCTAATTTTGCCAATCTCTCCATTCTAAGTCTCCCCTCCCTCTACTCTTACTGTTTTCTCTCATCCTGCCCTTTTATCCTAGGCCCTGCTACCTAACCCCGGCCCTCTCCGTCCATTTTCCTTATCCTAATTTCTAATATTCCAAGTAAATTCTTATTCCAATCAATTCTAATTGCCTAGACCAAGATTCGTGGAAGTGGAGTCCTAAAAATCACTGTCTAAGGGAGAAAGATCCCAAGTCTGAGGATCCCTCCATTCTAACTCCCCCTCATCCAAACTTCTCAGCCCAGGCCCTACAGTCTATTTCTGGCCCTAATCCCTACTCCCAACCCTCTCCTCTCAGTTTCATAATCCTGGCTCTACTGCATTTTATTTACACCCAAGGCAGGACCCCACCAAATAGAGCCCTAGAATAGCCTTGTGGACATCAGGTTTCACAATTCACCAGGCCATCTCATTATAGCGGGTACCAACTCAGTTTTTCAGAATCCAGCCATATTCATTGACCGACTCCTACAACCAATGGTGACCACTACTCCATCCTTCCTACAGGACACCACAGACTTTTTGAATCACATTACCTCTTTTGGCACACTCACTGACAACTGTATTTTGGTTACAATGGATGGCTCCAGCCTTTACACCTCCATTCCACATTCTGAAGGCATCCATGCAGTGCAACAGGCCCTATCTAACATATCTATCCCATTTGGCTTGCAAAATTTGGTGGTTGAACTTCTATCTTAACTACACTGTGGGCTTATACTACTGGGAAGCGTTTTCAGGATACCATTTGGTGCAATTGCTTATTAAGTCACAAGTCTCAAATTAAAGAGGAACATCGGCTAATAAGGTTAAAGTACTCCAGGGCTGGCCGATTCCCTCTTCACTGTGTGAAACCCCCATGATTGCCGCATAAAGTCACCTAGACAGCCATCCATCAGTGTATGCTCAGGATGCAGCCACATTCCCGCTATACCTATACCTGTGTGTCATTTGAGAAAGGCTTGCACGAATATGCCACTCAGCTAGAGGTGAGTGGGAATGGGGTGCACTCTGCTCCCTCCAGCTTCTACTAGCTGCTTTGATGCCAGATTGAATGAAGTGAGCCTGCTTGTCTTCACCATGGCATTGCAGGAAAGATGAGTTTCAACACTCAAAAAATCCTCTTTAGCCTTAGCCACAAAAGTGAAAGCACTCACACACTGCTAGGCACTTAATTATTACAACCAAGCTCTAGCTGCTGTTTCATAATTTTGCAAGTGTAACCTGATGTGATGCATTATAAAGCAATCATGACACTGCTATTGACATGTAAACAGCTCACAAATAACTAACAGCTTTCTATGATGTGCGCATGGCACTTCTGTGATGGAGAGACAACTATGAAGATGTCTCCCCTGTACATTTGTGAAATATACTTATCTAAGCTCCAGTGTAGCCGATAGCCTGCAAAAATGGAGTAGATTAGACACACCCCTGATTCGAATATACACCTGTAACAAAGCGAAATGGAATTACATTGTTGTAACATTGTGACATTAACATTTTAGTGCCAGACCTGTATTGGCAATTCTGCATAAAAATATAAAAAGTCAAAAAAGTTTCTAAAAGCAAAAATGATTTAAGCAAAAAATACAAAAATGTAAAATGTCAAACACGCTGTTTAAACACAAGCAAATAAACATCCATTGAAATGTATGGGAGAGCGACGCTGAGCGAAAGGTAATACCTGGCGCTCTGGAAGCTAGAGCGCTGGCGCTATACATTGAGTCACCTGTAATAATACATCGGACGCTACATGGCGCTGTTAGAGTCGCTCACCAGATTCGCTTTCATAAATGTGATTTTGCGTACAGCGCCCGGCGTTCACCAGACGCTGCCTGCCGCTACAAGGCACTGCCTGGCGCTATCCCTTCTTAAATAACCCCCTAAGTTTATTTTGTATCTATCCACAAGTGATCAGCTGCCTATTACCTGTTTTTAGTATTAGATAACAGATTTGCTTAGCAGAAACATTAAAGAAAAAAAAAGTAAAAAAGCCAAAGCTCATCCTTTATTCCCTGCAGTGTCTAGCTGTTTGAAAACTGTCTTCGCCATCTGAAAATGTGATGTCTACACACTGGTCCTTCTGGAGACTCTTCTCCACCCATCTGTCGCTGTAACAGTGAATATAGTTCTTGAATACATTCACTAAGCACTTCTTCCTCAGAGGGAATGCCTTATCACAATTCACATTCTTGAAGGGTAAGTCCACTTTTAATGGCATTTTGAAAGTGTATATTTTTGTGTGCCAAAAGGATATTCTCAGGGTGTTGAGTTTATCTAGTATTTGTTTTTTTTTTATGTTGACAAACAGTTTTCACTGCCTACAATCCGTTACTATTGAAAACTGTACACCAGTATCTACAAGAAGAGAGAAGTGAGCCCTGGAGACACAGCAGTGGCCATAGCAGCAGTGTTCTGTGTGTATAGGACTCACTTCTCTCTTCTTGTAGATCTTGTTGTATAATTGCCAATAGCAACAGATTGCAGGTAGTGAAAACTGCTTCCTTAAAAAACACATTTGACACACATTAAAAAAAAACTCCTAGATAAGCTCAGCACCTTAAGGACAGCCTTTTGGCACCAAAAAACTCGGATTTTGACTTTCCTGGGTTTTGTTCCAATCCCTGGGGGCATCCTGACTCGGAACCCCCCAGTTCCCAGTTAAATTCACCTCCAACAGCACATGCATGCACATGAGTGCCTTTTGCTATGTTTACATCTTTTGGCAAACGGCTCTCACTGACTATAATGTGGAGTGCATACTGCCGCACCCCCCGCATCCCCAGCCGTATGTGGGCTCCCATTCCAGTCCATGTGAATGGCTAGACCGGGAGCACATGCACGACCCCGAGGATGCAGGTATGCACCAGTGTGCACTTCCCATTGACAACAATGAGAGCTGCCAGCCAAATTTCATTAGTTCAGCGGGCGGCTCGAGAGCCCGTGTATGTGCCGTTCTACGGGGAAAGGATGAGTGAGTACGGGCAGCCTGGGGGGTTTACACCAGGATGCCCCCAGGGAAAGCCAGCGGCTTTCTTTTAGATTCCAGAATGACCACTGATGGGGTTTGTTCCACTTTAAAATCTCTTCTAAAGTGGACTTTTCCTGTCAACATTAGTTATAAGCTTATTTCATAACCATATAGATTTCATTTGTTACATGATGCTCAGTACAATTTCACAAACCTTTTAAACGTTTCAATTCACCTCAATTCACCTCTCCATCATCCTCTTTATTCCTTATAGAATGAATGACACAAGAGGTTAGTCACATTATTCAATCTAAAATAAATAATAAAACGTCAGTAACACATTGCTTTCTTTTTTTAAAAGTTCTGACAAGCTAGAATTCTGTTGAAACATCACAAGAGCATTGTATGATAGTATGACATTGTATGGCAGCACACCCACTCTCAACTCTTTCAGGTCTGATTAATTCTCATATCCAACATTCTCCTTATTCTCTTGGTTATTTTTAAATGCTATTGTGAAAGAAGAAATTTAACTTTCGATAATTTTTCATGGATAACATTTAAATCTCAAGAGAAGCAGCTTTCTAATGGTGTTGCTGTTTGGGTTAAAGCAGACCCAAACCCTTCCAAGTGCATACTTCAGTTTGACAGATGAATGGTGTGTCTGCAGTGATCTATTGCAGGTAATCAGGCGGGGGGGGGGCAACTCCTTTAGCAGATCAGATCATAAACCCCCACCTTGTGTCAGGCATCTCTTGGGGTTTCTGCCAGCAGCAGCAGGTAAAATTACTAAAGATGTGAACTTCCTAAAAAAAATATGATTTGGGTGATTCTCCAAATTTCTCCAAGAAATTTGGGTTCGTCCAAATCGAACCTCTCACATCGAATCACTCATATCTAGGGTTTACAAAACTCGCCTGTTCCAGGCAGTGGGAGGGGGTGCAGGCTTCCTCCACTGGGCTTCTCAGTCTGCAGTTGGGAGTGCAGGCATCCCCCTGCCCTTTTTGGGCAGTGGACTTTCCTCTTCCAGGTCCAGCTGGCAGGTGGGGGTGCTAGCTTCTCCTGCTCTGCTTCTGGGGCAGTGGGGTTCGCCCGCCCGACTTGTGGTGGCATGTGGGTGTGCTGGCACCTCAGGCGGAGTTTTTTATCCTTTGCTCTGTGGTGTAGCCCAACCCACCACCCAAGGTGCCAGCACATCCACTGCCCCAGGTGCCAGTGAATTTCAGAGAAAATTCGGTCAAATCGAGTTTTGCCTGAAATTCGGAGCTAACTTGGGTTCTATTGAAGATTCCCCATCCTTCTGCATCCAGCCATACTTGTGGTTTTGCACCCCAGGGTATAAATGCTCCTCCCCTTGGTGGTGAGTGCTCAGTACCTGGCTAGAAGCCAGCCTGGAAAGACAGGTGACCTGTGTCCCCTCTGAAGTCATCAGAGCAACCATTTTGACCACTACTGACTATATAAAAGAGTCTGCCGAAGTTACTATTTAAATGGCTAGACATCAAAAACAAATCAGATATGGAAAGACAGGGGTACTGCCCACGCATGTGCGTTGGGATTGCTGGCAAGGTGACTATACTGTTGATCCAAGGGAGTTTTACACAGCAGGGCAGTCCAAATTGGGATGCCCCAGAGATCCTGTCCTGGAATCTTTTAGACTCTGCAGCCGGCCCAACCTGGTTTTGATTATCCTTAAATCAAATGCAGAAACCCACATGAATCAACATAGGTGTGAATGTGCACTAAGAATAACATACAGATATGTAATAATAATACTACCAATTTTGCATTGGCTTGTATTTAAAAAGGAATAAGCCCTTAATTCTTATCACACCCAGTGGGTTGCGCCTTGTTATGTCAGAGTGGGAGGGATTTTATTCTGACTGTATGGGTACCTATATTAAAGTGGACCAAAACCCACTGAGCTTTTGAAATACATCTGGCCGAAGCCCCTGCCGATATTCCCTTCTTAATTTGTAGAACTAGAAATAGATATTTTTGCTTTTTGACTCATCCTGGAACACTGTTTTCTTTGCTGTCCCTCTCTGTAAAATGGCAGGTGATCAGTCATTACATCAGGGTGGCAATGACATAATTGCCTCACACAACAGTGTTAATGAATGGAGGAGGCGGAGCTTTACAGCTAAAGCAGACGTCATTATCTAGGATTAGAGTGAAGCAGGAGCAGTGAAAATTGGCAAAATATGCTCTTCATGGGGGGAGCAATTCAGGGGATGCTAGTTAAAAATGTGGGGTTTGGTCCACTTTAATACCTGTTGAGGGTGAGGTGTTGGTGGGTTATCCCCCTCTCGATGGGTAGAAACCAAGTTGTCAAGCAATTATGAATATTATTATCATTTAATTATAAAGTGCTATCATCTTCCCTAGCACTGTACTAAGGGCCTTATTTATCAAGGGATAGCGGCAGGTAGTGTCTCACTAGCGCCAGCTAGCGCCAGCTATCGGCGGCTACCGACTCCAGAACGCCAGGCGGCGGACACAATCACGCATTTATCATGCTAAATGAGGCTAGCGCCGGCGAGAGCGTCAGCTAGCGCAGGATTCATCATGTAGCGGACTGCAACGAACAGCGTCGCTGCTAATCCCATCACAGCGCCAGGTATGACCTCTCGCTACCTGGCGCTCTCCAATGCATTTCAATGGAGCAATCTTTAAATCTTCATATTTAATTGATATTAATGTTTTTTTTTTTTTTTAAATGTCAAAAATTCTGTGACCACTTCGGCAATGTTAGATATTTTTTTAAAGGTAAAAAAATAAAAAATGTGTGCAGAATTGATATTACAGGTCTGATATTAATGTATTCATATTACAAAATGTTTAGAAAAACTTGTTTAACTTTTTAATCAAAAAATATGGATGTTTGGGGGTTAAAAACTACTTTTAAGCCATCGCCGCCAGCGCTCTGGGGTTTTTACAAGCGCGATAATTTTTTGAGCGTGATTTGTTAATGAATATGCTGGGAGCCGTTCGCTATGACCATTCGCTGTCAGGCGCTCCCATACAGCGCGGAACCTGTCAAACAGCGACTCCTAACCCCGTATTCAACATTACCGCACACCGACTGAGTCGCTGTCAACAACCGAACAACGGCCAAGCACAGCGAATACTAGCGGGTGCTGTGAAAATCACGCTACTGGAGCTCATCTGTCGCTACCTGCGCTATTAATAAATCGGCCTCTAAGTAAATTGTAAAAACAAAGTAACACGTAGACAAGTAAATACAAACATTTTCATTCAATAAAAAATGAGATTATATCACACAGTTACTTTTTCTTACTCTATCTATATTTATGAATTGTAAACTAACACTCGCCCCCCAAAAAGAGGGATCCCAGTAATTTTTCACCAGACTGCCTATTTAAGCCCTTTATGATGGATACTTGAAGTAGCTGCACACTTATAGATAAGCTATATATTGTACACATGTCTATCGCTATTAACCCTTTCGCTGCCAGCCTACCTGCAGCATTTCCCACTCCCTGTTGCCAGACTGAGTTTCACTGTTTCGCGCTACACATGTTCAACTGTCATTTTTGAAAGGATTTCCAGGGATTTCCCAGGAAAATTATATATTGTTTTTTTCAACAGAGTCTGGGCTTTAACATGAAATGTCTTGTTTGTATTTTTTAGGTGTATTCTCAACATTTTTGGGTGAAATGTGTGAAAAAAATTAAAAAAAATATATTTTTTTACAATTTGTAGAGTTTTTTTGTAATAAAAAATGTAAGTTTGTCAATAAAATCTTATTGCGTGAGAAACCCCAATTTCTCCCGGTTACAGCGATACCACATATGTATAGGTAGACACCCTTTCCTGCCCAGAAGCCTTTTATAGCTGCTGGATGACAAATGGTTAATTAAAAAAAAAAAATGACATAGGGTCCCCCTTCCCGGGGAGGGGGACCCCATTTTTTTTTGGATTTTTAAGGGTTAAAAACCCTTAAAAATCCAAAAAAAAAAATGACGTGGGGTCCCCCTTACCCAAAGTAACCAGCCCGGGACCAGCTATGGGGGCTTGTAGGCACAGAGTGGGGGGGCCAGCTTTGGTGGCCCCCCCACCCTGCAGCCTACGAGCCCACATAGCCTATGTGGGCCCGGGCTCTTCTGCCCCCCCCTGGCCTTTGGGGAGGCAGGTAATGGGGGTGCGGGGGTTAATGGCAAGCCACCCGCTAGGGCAGGTGACTTGCCACCCCCCCAGCCTTGTGAACTGGTATAAGGGGTCTCATGGACCCCTTACCAGCTCACAAAGGGTTAACTGTTAAAAAAACCACCACACAATAATAAAAAGTATTTTATTCAAAAAAAAAAAAAATTTTTTTAACTGTACTTACCTTCGATTGCAAGCTCTTGTCCCTCGCCGCTCAGCTGACAGATGCCTGTGATCGGCATCCAGAGAAGGAGAAGGCAGGAGATCAGAGGATCTCCTGTCACCTCCTTCCAGGGCACCGATCACCGGCATCTGAGAAGCTGAGAAAGCTGAAGCCGGTGATCGGGACCGGGATGACGTCATAAGCCCCGCCCCCAAGGGGGCGGGGCTTAGAGGCAAGATGGCGGCCACCATCGTGAAGAAGAGAGGAGAGAGCCTCCCAGGCTCTCTCCTGAAGATCGGTAAGTCCTGGGGGGGGATCGGAGGCCCCCCAGGTGAAGAGGAGGGACAGCGGGAGCCAGCGCACACACAGGTAAGTGAATGTCATTTTTATTTTTTATTTTTTTTTACAGTTAGCAGCTGCTGCTGCAGAAGCGGGGGGGGGGGGCCTATTCCGGGGGCTCTCCTGGAGCCATCCGACCCCCCACGGGGGATCGGATGGCACCAAATTAAAGAGGAGACCCGGCCGGATCCAACAAGGGGTCAGGTGAGTATTTTTGATTTTTATTTTTTAAACTAGAAGCGAGGAAAGTCAAGCACGTAACACCTACGGGCTTGGCACTTAAGGCCCAGCCAAGCCAGCACGTAGGTGTTACGTGCTTGGCATCAAAAGGGTTAAAGAGGAAGTCCAAGCTTTTTGTAACTCCTGGCCACCCCGCCCTTCCCCTATGCTGAACCTGATGTAGGCATTAAAATCCAAATCCTCACCAAAAGCCTCCTCTAATGCCAGCGGGGTGGGCGGGGGGTTCTGCATGGCAGATTGAAAAGTCAGAATCTCTATGCAAATTCAATCCACTTTATTGTGCCCCTTTCATGTCCCCAAAATCTTTAGGGAAAATGTAATTAAAATAATAAAAATACAATAACAGGTAAAAATAACATGCTGTGTAACATGGCCATGATATCCTTTGGGAATTGAGAGCCCTGTGCCATTTAAAACATGCGCACTGACTGAAGTGGTGGGCTGCTGTACACTGTACATTGAGTTTAGTAAATGTCTGTTTTACATGCACAGATGTTAGCAAAAATTGATAAATATTTTTTTTCACTTTTTTTTGACTGTGTGTGCCCCTTTATGCCCATGCGGTGCACACCATCATAGTGTCTGATAAATCAGGCCCTATGTATATACCCAAAACTATACCCTAAAACCTCTCCTGCATCTGTCACCGATACCACTAAAATTCAGATGGATTCCCTATTCATATACTGGCAAGACAATTGCAAAGCCAACTCCTTGGTTTTGAACTTGGCTGCTCCACTAATCCACCTCTCCTCTCCCTTCTCTCACTACAGCCAGCATTTGTCAGTCCCTATACTGGCTGCCAATATCTAAAATAATTCAGTTAAGACCTTAACCTACAAAGCACATTACCTATTAACACACTTTCCAATGTTTGAGATAGTTGGTTGTTTTGCAGTTTGCTATCTGGTGTTTAGCTGGTGCTGGGGTCATTGCAGCTGGAATAATAGGCACAGCAAACCCGTTTTTTTAAGTAATCAAGATGATGATAATAATTCCTTAGTTATGACGTGTGTGACTGTCTTCTTGCCAGGTTTATTCCCTGTATAAAATTTTATTTAAAACTAGCCTTTAGTCGCTTTTTTTATTACCGTTTGAATTTGGTTGGTGCCTGAAATAGTAAAACTTATTATATCTTTAATAAATTTACTGAATCAGGAGTCTATGAATTCCCCCCATGAATAGACTTAAAGCTTGAAGGAGCACTATCATGAAATTGTGTGATATTAAAAATACATATAAACATGTCGGCTAATGAGAGGAGGGGTCACTTATCCACACACACTGGACAAAACTCCCCCAAGCTTTTGGTTTATTCTCTCTTGGTAGGAATAAAATCCAGGGGTGACAGGTTTGGCCTATCAGGGGTTACAGAGCCTGTCACCCCGGATGTCATTTTTCATCTATTAAAAGCCTGGCTGAATATTTCTTGATAATATCTAAGTGATCCCTCCTCCCGCCATCCAGCAAATTTATATTGACTTTTAACATTGGGCCATTTTTTGTGATAGTGTTCCTTTAAAGTCATTTGGGGGTCATGCTAATTATTTGGTAAAGCCAGTGTGACTCCCGATTTGCAGGGCAAAAAAAATTTGTTCTACCCTTTTCCCCCAAACATTACCTGTACCTGCGATGGGGCATTTTTACAGGTTGAGTACATCAGATTTTTTTTTTACATTTGAATAAAACAGCCCCCTATGGGCTATGCAGAAAATGGCAAATTCTTTAGTATGGCCCATAGGATGCTGTTATTTACAAACCTAAAAAAAAAAAACCTTACCTTATTGGATTTATGATGTACCTCACGTGTAAAAATGTTTCTGTGTATTAATGCTAAAAAGCTCACCAGTAAACAGGTTGCAATCCACACCACATGTACACCAGAAGTCACACTGGTTTCACCAAATAATTAGCATGAACCTTATTGTCCTGGCACACTCAAAAGTATCCCCATTGTGTAGGACTACACATGGCAATGTTCTAATTTTTTTTACTTTTAAAAACAAAAGTTTGAAGTCATGTTGTGGTGTCTTCTGTGATTGAAGTGGCAATGCTGAGTATTGCAAGCATGCGGTGTGCTTGATTCTAGCCTACCATTAGAAGAGGGGTTGTCAACTTGACATAAACCTCAGGATTGAATTTATGGTCTGAATCAGAGGGAGGTGCTGGAGGCAGAGGAAGAAGAAATTCCCCCTAGTTTCTTTGACTGGAGCAGAGACAGCATGGGACTGACCTTCAGCTAAGCTGCCAGGCAAATAATTTGTTTGACTGGTCAATCCCTTTAACTCCATCTCCATTTATTTCTAAGATTTTAACAGTGTAAACTATTGTTGATACTTTTCAAAACAAGTTTAACTCATTTTATGCTGTTAGGGACCCTCCTCAAAAGATACAGTCTTTCTTGCCTGCTATTACCGATTTGACGATTTTGCACTGGTTGCCACTTTTTGGTCACTGGAGTTCGGCCGAACTTTGACTAAATGGACCCAAACCCGGTCCCAAATAAAATCAATGGGGACCCTAACTTTTTGGTCTATTGATTTTCTGTTTAATGGCCCTCCTGTCTTGACATGACTAGTATCGGGCGAACCCCCATTGTTCTGGTTCGGCTGAACTTTGACTAAAAGGACCTGAACCAAAACTTTGTCACCAAGACCCCTCATCCACCTAGGCAAAGGGGGTACCTGTCAAGGGGCTCCAGAGGCAGAATCAGGGCTTTAAACAAAAACATTGTGATTAAGGGGGCGCAGGAAGTGCCTTTAACTTACCTGAGCCCTGTGATCTGGTCCCTGGTCAACTGTCAAATGGGCTACGGTCGGTGCCACAGAAAGATGGTGGCCTGTCCCATGAGTGAGGACACTTCTAGTTCCAGCTGCCAGTGTCCTAACTCATGGGAGTGGCAGCCACCTTTCTGTAGCCCCACCCTATTTGACAGCCGGAACGTTGGCCGCCAACAAGGGACCGGATTGCTTCCTGCAACACACTTTGCATAGGTAAGCTGGGTTGATGGGCTGCTTAGCTGCAACCATCTTCTTTCTGAACCCCGAACAGGGACTTGGGCTGACATTGCGGCTTAGGTTCGCCCAATTCTACTAATGACCAATAAGGGAAAAAACTGAAGTCTTTCAACTGAATCACATTCACAGCAATATTACATTGATTCTAACTTTTTCTGAAAAAAGAGAGTAAGGCTTTATCTAATGACAACCAATAAAAGGGCTCCCATTTGATTTACTATTCCCTTACTGGCTAATGGCTTATGGATCAATGCCATCAGAATTTGTGTAGTGGGAGACAGCTACAGATATATAAAATTTCATTGTCTGCCTGCTGTAGTAAAGGAGCCAATTGTATCCCTGGGTAATATATTCCAATTTAATATTTAAATGTCTGGATTACTGTGGCAATTCCATCACAGAAGTTTGAATTAATTGTATGACCATGCATAAGTTATGAACTGCACTGTCAGCCTGTGGAGAACAGATACGGCATTTCATTTACTGCAAAGTCCTGGCGAGACCTCCCTTTTTTAAATTAATACTGGTATTGAAACAGCATGATTAAAAAAAGACAAATTAGTCTTGAAGACGCTCCTTGATAATTGCATTCTGTAATGGCTTCACATATGCTATCTTTCAATCTTGCTGTATTTCAGTGTGCAGTCATGGCAAATTTATATCACAAATAATTGCTTATTCATCTATTCAGAACCACACAGGAGGAACTGCCCAAAGCAAATCCTGGAATGGGCTGGTGTTTATTTAAAACTTTGCTCAGAAGAAATGTATGTAAATTGAAAGTCAAAGTAACTTACAGTTACAGAGGTGTTTGAAAGTTTGTGAACCCTTCAGAATTTTCTATAGCCCTTGTGACGAAACCCATAACTCTGGGCCCGGCTGATGTCACTGTCATTGGTACGGTTTTTAATACAGGCCTTCACTGTCCCTAACCATTTAAACTCTTGGCTGGTCCTTCCCCCCCCCCCCCCCCCGGGAAAGGCTGTGGTCCAAAGCAATGTTAGTTAAAACACCTAAAAACTAATATGTGGTATAACCTCTTTTCGATGGAAGGATCAAAAGTTCTGATCCTGGTGCCAACGAACCTAGTTGCCTCCAGTTGTCTACAGGATTTCTTTAAAGCTTGCGTCTTGGCTGAGGCTGACAGCAGGGGGCTTCCAGCTGGTCAGGCTTTCCCGGCCTTAGGTGTGAACTGAATCCCATGCCCACTACCCACTGGACCAGAGCGACAGGGGAGTCAGCATGCAGGCAAGTGACAGTGAGTTTAAGAAAAAATTATGTTATTTTTCGCCCTATAACACACACCCAGGATTTGTCAAAGAAAAATTAGAAACACAATATTCTGAACCAAATGGTGTGCTAAAATACCCCCTCCCAATCCCATTACAGACAGTATGCAGAATTCTACCAATCACACCATTACAGACCCCACATTACAGACAGTGAGCAGTACCCCACATTAAAGGCAGTGAAGGGCATTCCAAATTAAAGGCAGTGAGGGGCAACCCAATTGCAGGCAGTAAGGGGCATCCAAATTACAGGCAGTGTGCAGTCATCCCAAATACAAGCAGTGTGCGGTCATCCCCAATACAGGCAGTGTGCGGTCATCCCAAATACAGGCAGTGTGCAGGCATCCCCAATACAGCCAGTGTGCGGTCATCCCCAATACAGCCAGTGTGCGGTCATCCCCAATACAGGCAGTGTGTGGGCATCCCTATTGCAAGCAGTGTGCGAGCATCCTAATTACAGGCAGTGTGCTGGCATCTCAAATGCAGGCAGTGTGTGGGAATCCCAGTTACATGCAGTGTGCGAGGATCCCAAATATGGACAGTGTGCAGCATTCCCCCCCAAAAACACATTCCCTAACAGCTGTCAAACACACACTCTCTCTCAAACTCTCCCTTAACGACATCCACTGCCTCCGCAATCGCCATCACTGCTGCCTCTTCCCCGTCCCCGTAGCCACGGCTACCAGCCGACTTACGCTCCCACCGGTTCTGACCTCCGGGTGGGCATGGCCTCTTACTCCTGCCAATGTCATTAAACGCTGGCAGGAGTCACAGGTCTTGTCTCACCCATTTGCCTGAACAGAGGCTCTGGGCACTTGGTGCAGTAGCCGGCAGGCAGCGGCGGCCATGCTACATCTGAGGCGGTGGGCAGCGGAGGTAGCCGCGCGGGCAGTGTAAGCCAGTAATGTATATCTGTGTGTTTGTGTGTGTGTGTGTGTGTGTGTGTGTGTGTGTTTATGACGGCGGGAGACTTCTGCTGAGGTGTGGGAGCTGGGAATGTAGGTTTTTTGTTTTTTTTGCATTTGCCTGATAAGACGCACTAATACTTCCCCCCACTTTTGGAGAAAAGTAAGTTTGTCTTAGAGGGCAAAAAATATGGTAGATTGGCAAGAATCAAGAAGAAATTTGGATTTGTGTCTCTGTGCAATCATTCCTTATAAAGCAGGGGTGGCGGACGCTCAGATCAATTTACAACTAACCTGAGAGATGCACGTCAGCAGAGCAATTAGTATACACAAATCTTAAAGGAGCTACAGCACTCACCCCTGTGCTGAGACAGAACCGGTGCTAGGATCTGTCTCTAAATCTTAAAAAATCTTACATTTAAAAAACTCAGTTGTCTGAGTTCTCAGTTGGCACATGCCAAAGTGCCTCTGTTTAGGCACAGTCCTAACCCTAATCTATGAGAGCCCCCTTTGGGACATACAATGCAATGGCTAAATTGGGAGCAGCTTACCTGAGGATGCCCTATAACCTTGAATGCTGCACATGTAGAGGAAGGATCAAAAGCCCATACAACTTGGGACCCCCCAACCCATGTGCTCGCACAGAATCAAAAATACAAAGGAGGGATGGCAGCCACTAAGATCCTAGGACCGATTGCGAGGTAACAGGGCTGTGGCTCCTTTAAGAGTTTTTTGCTTCAATTTCTGGGTGGGAACTGAGCTGGGAAGGGCATGCCAGCTTTATGAGACTTGAGCATGCATGAGCTTGGCCTGGTTAAGTTTTGCAAGGAAGACCCTAGGTTCTAGGTGCACTCCGGGCCTGCCGAATCCCCAACATATTAATACATTAAGCCAAACTGCTCTTGACTCAAACAATTCTAGCCCCAACAATTCTAACTGTTCAGTTTTAGTAATCCAGAAATCAAAGAATCTCATTATTTATTTTTACCTCTCATATAAGTAGATTGCTAAATGATAGATAACCTTTGTTCTGCACAGCACTGGTTTCTGGAGAAGAAATGTCCTACCCTTAGGCATTGTGCAGTGTAAAATGAGGTCAGTTAGTTAACCATATGGCTTGTGACATTTTGAGATTTTAAGGTCATGCTTTTTAAAACATGTTGTAAATGAAGTGATTTATCATGTTTTTAAGGTAGATATTATGTACCTTAAAAATATGATAAATCACTTCATTTCCAACAAGTGATCTACTAGATAATAAAAAATGTTTTCAGGCAAAAGGGCAGGGCCTTGACTAGGCCATTCAAGAAGGAGGAGAAGACGTTATTGAAAGTAACCTACATTTAGGAAACCATTATAATTTGCCAAATTAAAGGAGGTGTATCGTGACATTGTGTAATAATTAAAATCCATAAATAACCCTTGGCTGAGAGGAAGAGTCACTTATATACCCAAACTGGATAAAACTCCTGCCAAGCTTTTCTCTTCTTCTGGTGACAGGTATGAGTGTATCAGGAGGGACAGTACCTGTCCCACCAATTTCTTCTTCCTTTCATTAAAAATAAGAAACAAGCCTGGCTGGATATTTCTTGATGCCAAGTGTATAAGTGAGACGTCCCCCGCCATTCAGCATATTTATATAGATTTTTATCATTGGGCCTTTATTTTGCGATAATCCTCATTTAATAAATTACATACATAGTGGGAATTCTTAGTGTCAGGATAACAAAGTACATCCGATATTGTAAAGAATGTAAAAATATCACAGTACAAGGACAAGATAAGAGAAAAGGAGGTAACAGAGAAATAGTTAGGTTAAATGAGGGAGGGGGTTGAGGAAAAGATCTTATTATCTCAGGATTCACATAACCAGACAGCCTTTCCAGGAACTTGTTGAAGGTGACACATAAAAATAATTTTAGATTATATTTTTTAAGTTCCAAATCATGAATTCAGATTCCCAGAACACTAACATTCCATAGAAACCCTAAATTCTATATTTATTTAGATGCTATGTTTTTTTCCATGTCTGCTTCATCCAATAAAGAAGCAAGTTGAACAGTATCTTAAAAATAACACGTTTTTCAAAATCATAGACAGAGCGGTGTTTTTGCATTTAGATAGCAAGCTCCTAAGAGCAGGGCCCCTGTTGCATCTAGATGACATTAGTTGTAATGACTCATCATTGTTTGGCTTAAAGGAAAGAGTTCCTATAAACCTCGTTTCACTTGTTTAAATGCTTTGTGACTGCCAGCCCCATAGAGATACATATAGATACTGTGTTTTTTGCCATATAAGACACACCCACCTATAAGACACACCTAGGATTTGGAGAGGGAAAATAAGACAGATAATGGTCGCAGGTCGCAGCAGGAAGCAGGTCGCAGCCACCGGCTGCATGGACCCGGTTGTATGTGAGTGTGTGCCTAAGGAGCTTCTGCGGGGGTGGCGCACAGAGCGGGACAGTGGACAAGGATTAGTTACCTTTCCCTTCCGCCTCTCCTCCATCATCTGGCCTCCCAGGTGGCTGTGGCAGCCAGACCAGCATCAATTACGTAGGTTTACTTTTTACTTTACATTCGCACCATAAGATGCACTAACATTTTCCCCCCACTTTTGGGAAAAATTGCTATTTATGGAGCAAAAAAATAGGTACATAGTTTCATTGTGTCACTCGCAAACAGAATTCCTTTCCTACATGAGCTGTCGATTCAGTGTGTGTTTTATGTTTGGTGCAGCATGTTAGAGATGCTGTCCCATGTTTCTAAAGGATACACCTCTCTGGTGTGGGATGCTTATAAGAACCTCAAGCTTTGCTGCTGACAGTCTGCTTTTCGTGGAGAGACCCACATTTTCCACACAGGCACCCTGCAGCCATGATGATATTTTTATCAGTGCAGCCAGCACAGCCAGCCAGCAGAAAATGTATCTCTTAACATTCTGTGTAGAAAGAGATATAATATATCTCTAGTTGGAAGAGCTGTGTGTATGTGTGTTGGCACAGCCCTTATCATGCTCATGTGTAAGCAGGGCTCTCAGGTGTGTAGCAAGATGGCCACTCCCATACAGTCCAGGAGTACAGCATCTGCAAATATATTCCCCAACTAACCCTCTAGCACAGCATATGCCACTGATCATCAGAGATGTAGAGATTTAGCAATTTATTAAACTTTTTTTGACTGGAGTTGAACTTCAATTTCAAGGGGTAGGAATGAAGCTGAACCCTGATGCCATGGAGGGGTAACGAAAATGGATTTATTCTACATATTATTTTAGGCTTTATATTACACTGAAGTTATCCAGAGATGCTTTTCTCTTTTACATTTTGTTTTCAATATAATTTTTTATTGTTGGATTTACAGACAGACATATAGACAAAGTACATTGTCAGCATTAAAAAAAAACACCAAACTACATGTGGTTTGCCTATGAAGTCATACAGTACTGAGGAGTAAGTGTCAAAAAATCATTGAAAACAAACTGTATCCGTATGTTAGTCACCCATGTAAGACAATAAAGTTATTTTCTACAGCTATCTAATGGTCTTGTCCATCCTGTTAAGCAACCATATTATTTTTCTTTTTAAACTGCAAATGGGGCATAGGGTTGGGGGACAAATGGATAGGGAGGAATGAGGAAAGAGGGTCACCATTGTAAGGATTGGAATTGCAGCGAAGGGGTAGGTATATGTTAAAGGCAGGGATTGAGGAGGTAGGACGTCATATAAAACTGGTTTGCGTAAGCATTGTCAAGGTCCACGCAAGAAATGAGGCTACAATACCTGAAGGAGGCGGGGGAATCAAAGGGGGAAAGACGGGTATCCAGGTACACCATGCTGAGGTCAAATTGTCAAAATTAAAAGAAGGAGAGGAGCGATTTGCATGAATTTGATTCAGTAAAAAATTGCCAGGTTTGTCAATGCGTTTAACCCCTTGTGCATTTAAGCAGGCATGGTTCGCTATTTGTCCTGCACTCTCAGGATCCAGAATTCTAACAAGAAAAGGGCATCAGACGCTTCCATCTAGTTTGGATGCAGGTTTGTGTCGTATTCATTAAATGTTTTATATGGTCCCACAGGGGTAGTAATAGAATGTAGTAGGAAACTTTTGCAAGAGAACAATAGGTTAATTCCTATTAACCTGTGTATCAATTTAGCTACAAACTATCAAAACCTTTTGATCTTCTTCCTCTCCAGAAAATGTGGGTAATGTCGACTAGAGGCACCGGTGACCACGGTTTTGTGTGAAGATTCCATCCATTTGTACTGCCATATTTATTCATGTCAGTAAAGCCTATTTCTCCTCTGCTCTTTGAGAGGAAAAGCCTTTCTTGAGAGATTCCCTGACATCCCCTCTACTCCTTTTCATATACATTTTATGATCTCCAATCTAATTGATTTAAATTATGAGAGTGTTAAAATTGGGAGCACTTGAACTGGGCAAAATGTAGAGGAAGAACACTCTGGAGGAAGATAAACTGGCCCATCACCCATTTTACAAAACATGGGTGTTGGTCCGCTGAGGGGGGCACTCTGATTGCTGGGGCCCCCCTTTCCATGGAGTGCTGTAAAGCCCGCAAACCTTACCTGACAACTGGCTCCCTCAGGGAAATGCAGCCCTGCGATTGGCCGACGGCTGTTACATCTCCTGTGCTCGTGCTTCAACTTTGCCAGCTGCTGGCCTTGTGATAGCCACTGGCCAATCGTGGGGCTGCAATTCCCCAGGTGAGATTCTCAGATGAGATTTGTGTGATTTACAGCACTCGATCCAGGGAGGGACCCGGCAATCGGGTGCCCCCTCTAAGTGGACCAAAACCCAAGTTTTGTAACATGGGTGTTGGTCTGGTTTAAGAGAAAAGAGATCACCTAACCATAGAAAACTCTAAAACTAGGGCCTTGATTCAATAAAGGTAGAAAAAAATTCTCATGGTAGTAAAAAATTCAATTCATGAGAAAAAAGCCTGAGAATTTCACTGTTGTTGAATCACTAGAAAAAAAGACAATGAAAGTCAATGGTACTTTTTTACTCTTGAGAAAAGTAGAGAAATATTTACTCCTTTCTACACTGTAGTAAAAGCTGCCATTGATTTTCATTGTCTTTTTTTCTAGTGATTCAGTAACTCAGGCTTTTTTCTCATGAATTGAATTTTTTACTACCATGAGATTTTTATCTACCTTTATTGAATCGAGGCCTATGGATTTGGTAGCCCAGATAAAATAAAAGTTGGACTTTTGTTTTTTTGGCACATCCTATGGCCTCCAATTTCTGAAGGTTGTGGCCCCCAGGCTGCTGGTTAAGTACATGTGGGTTACACAGAATATAAAATCATTTGTAAATGCAGCAACGTTGAGTTCTGTCGATCCTTGAGACAGTGCCTTTTATGAGGGTAAGGATAGAGATGATGGTGGATAAAGGACAACCCTGACTCATACCATTGGATATGTTGAATGGTTCTAATTGAATGCCATTGGCCCTAAAGTAGGCTGTAGGAGAAAGATAAAAATAAAGTATCCATTTGGGCATGAGAAGCTCAAATGGATCCTGCCCCCCTTCAGTTGTGCGTATAAATGTCCACTTTTGGCAGCACATTAATCAGTGGAAACTTCTTTCTTGTGACTAGCAGCAAGAACGGGCACCAAGGTCGGAGGGCAGATTGGCCAGTAATTAAGCTTTGTTTTATTAGATTTTTTTCCTGAACAGGGACTTTAAATGGAAATGTATAACATTGCTCGTCAGCTTTTAACCATTAATATATTTGAAAAAAAATAAGGTAAAAAAATGTCATCAATGCCCTTCAATGGCACACATGAATGATTTTTTTTTACTCCAGTTTTTTTTTTTAGAATCTCTAAAAGCAGCATGTGTATCTGTGCCCTGAATATTCCTACCTTGCCCTTCTTTCCGCTTGCTGGCAGCTCACATCTCACAGACTAATGATGTATTACCTGTCTGATTTGTGGCCTGCAAGCAAGCATTCATGCAGATTCTTCACTGCAATAAGCTTCTGTTCCTCTACCAGCACCTGGCTTCAATCTGAGCAGTCCCATCACTTTGGCACCGTCTGCCTGAGGGATTCGGGGAGTGCGCTGGATCAGTGTGCCAAATAGATAGTATTACTTTTTACTTTCTTTCTTGGTAATGAGATTGCTAAAGCATGTCTCTGGGGAGCCCCTCAGACTTTCCTGACAGATACAACATTACAGACCTTAGCTACCCACAGGGGATATTTGTCCTTCGTGTGGTGGAATACCTTAAGATATATTTTCCTGGTCATATTCATAACTCAGTGGCAACCATAATAACCATTTCTTTTTAGTCAGAGTAAACTTTTAAAAGTGTCATGTACAGTATAAACCAGGGACATATAAAAAGTATCCCAATGCGGTTCAGTTCAGTTGTTACAAAGATTGGGAAATCTTAAAGAATCTCTTATAATAGAGAACCGTGCAGAAATAAAAAAAACAGATAGTAAAGCTTTCCCCAACAAAAGGTTGTGCTACTATATGCGATAATAATAATATAAAATATTCTAAATCTATATAGTAACTGTATTAATACAAAGAATATTAGAATAATAATAATACATAAAATTCAGAGGGCCAGTCTGCCAGACTGCCTGTTCTTAAAGTACCCCCCACCCTGCCCCTTTTACAAAGCAGCGCTAAGGCTCTAAATAATAAAGAGACACTTACCTTGGCCATACTACAGTAGTGACTATCACTAAACCACCTGCCCCCTTACAAAGTGATAAAGCAGCACTAAGGCTCTAAATAATAAACAATTATGTTGGCCATACTACAGTGGTGACCATCACTGGATCACCCCCACCATGCCCCCCTTACAAAGTGCTAAAGCAGCGTTAAGGCTCTAAATAAAAAAGAGACACTTACCTTGGCCATACTACAGTAGTGACTATCACTAAATCACCTGCCCCCTTACAAAGCGATAAAGCCGCGCTAAGGCTCTAAATAATAAACATACACTTACCTTGGCCATACTACAGGGGTGACTAGAGATGAGCGAACTTTTGAAAAATTCGATTCGACTGATTCGCCGAATTTCCCGACAAAAATCGTTTCGACCCGAATTTATTCGCGACGAATCGCTATTAAAAACGGCTATTTCTGAGCCTCCTAGAGCCTCAATAGGGTTGTAAACCATTCTGCCTTGCTGTAACACGCACAGGATGCGTGCTGGGTTAGTTAAATAATACTTTGAATAAATATCACATGCAGATAAGAGGCATCGCTAATAGAATCGCAGAGCGGCACAATTGCAGAGAGTTGAAGTGGCATCACTATGAGGGGCAGGAGCCCAAACATTGCTTTAAAGAGACACTGGAGTTGGCAGCAGCAGGAGCCCAAAAATTGGATGAATCACACCCTGGAGTTGCAAGCAGCAGCAGCAGGAGCCCAAATATTACTTTAAAGAGACACTGGAGTTGGCTTCAGGAGCCCAAAAATTGGATGAATCACACCCCGGAGTTGGCAGCAGCAGCAGCAGGAGCCCAAATATTACTTTAAAGAGACACTGGAGTTGGCTTCAGGAGCCCAAAAATTGGATGATTCACACCCTGGAGTTGGCAGCAGCAGCAGGAGCCCAAATATTACTTTAAAGAGACCCTGGGGTTGGCTTCAGGAGCCCAAAAATTGGATGAATCACACCCTGGAGTTGGCAGCAGCAGCAGGAGCCCAAATATTACTTTAAAGAGACCCTGGGATTGGCTTCAGGAGCCCACAAATTGGATGAATCACACCCTGGAGTTGGCAGCAGCTGCAGCAGGAGCCCAAATATTACTTTAAAGAGACACTGGAGTTGGCTTCAGGAGCCCAAAAATTGGATGATTCACACCCTGGAGTTGGCAGCAGCAGCAGGAGCCCAAATATTACTTTAAAGAGACCCTGGGGTTGGCTTCAGGAGCCCAAAAATTGGATGAATCACACCCTGGAGTTGGCAGCAGCAGCAGGAGCCCAAACATTACTTTAAAGAGACACTGGGGTTGGCTTCAGTAGCCCAAAAATTGGATGAATCACACCCTGGAGTTGGCAGCAGCAGCAGGAGTGACTAGAGATGAGCGAACTTTTGAAAAATTCGATTCGACTGATTCGCCGAATTTCCAGACAAAAATTGTTTCGACCCGAATTTATTCGCGACGAATCGCTATTAAAAACGGCTATTTCTGAGCCTCCTAGAGCCTCAATAGGGTTGTAAACCATTCTGCCTTGCTGTAACACGCACAGGATGTGTGCTGGGTTAGTTAAATAATACTTTGAAAAAATATCACATGCAGATAAGAGGCATCGCTAATAGAATCGCAGAGCGGCACAATTGCAGAGAGTTGAAGTGGCATCACTATGAGGGGCAGGAGCCCAAACATTGCTTTAAAGAGACACTGGAGTTGGCAGCAGCAGGAGCCCAAAAATTGGATGAATCACACCCTGGAGTTGCAAGCAGCCGCAGCAGGAGCCCAAATATTACTTTAAAGAGACACTGGAGTTGGCTTCAGGAGGCCAAAAATTGGATGAATCACACCCCGGAGTTGGCAGCAGCAGCAGCAGGAGCCCAAATATTACTTTAAAGAGACACTGGAGTTGGTTTCAGGAGCCCAAAAATTGGATGATTCACACCCTGGAGTTGGCAGCAGCAGCAGGAGCCCAAATATTACTTTAAAGAGACCCTGGGGTTGGCTTCAGGAGCCCACAAATTGGATGAATCACACCCTGGAGTTGGCAGCAGCTGCAGCAGGAGCCCAAATATTACTTTAAAGAGACCCTGGGGTTGGCTTCAGGAGCCCAAAAATTGGATGAATCACACCCTGGAGTTGGCAGCAGCAGCAGGAGCCCAAATATTAATTTAAAGAGACCCTGGGGTTGGCTTCAGGAGCCCACAAATTGGATGAATCACACCCTGGAGTTGGCAGCAGCTGCAGCAGGAGCCCAAATATTACTTTATAGAGACACTGGAGTTGGCTTCAGGAGCCCAAAAATTGGATGATTCACACCCTGGAGTTGGCAGCAGCAGCAGGAGCCCAAATATTACTTTAAAGAGACCCTGGGGTTGGCTTCAGGAGCCCAAAAATTGGATGAATCACACCCTGGAGTTGGCAGCAGCAGCAGGAGCCCAAACATTACTTTAAAGAGACACTGGGGTTGGCTTCAGTAGCCCAAAAATTGGATGAATCACACCCTGGAGTTGGCAGCAGCAGCAGGAGCCCAAACATTACTTTAAAGAGACACTGGGGTTGGCTTCAGTAGCTCAAAAATTGGATGAATCACACCCTGGAGTTGGCAGCAGCAGCAGCAGGAGCCCAAATATTACTTTAAAGAGACACTGGAGTTGGCTTCAGGAGCCCAAAAATTGGATGATTCACACCCTGGAGTTGGCAGCAGCAGCAGCAGGAGCCCAAATATTACTTTAAAGAGACCCTGGGGTTGGCTTCAGGAGCCCACAAATTGGATGAATCACACCCTGGAGTTGGCAGCAGCAGCAGCAGGAGCCCAAATATTACTTTAAAGAGACACTGGAGTTGGCTTCAGGAGCCCAAAAATTGGATGATTCACACCCTGGAGTTGGCAGCAGCAGCAGGAGCCCAAATATTACTTTAAAGAGACCCTGGGGTTGGCTTCAGGAGCCCAAAAATTGGATGAATCACACCCTGGAGTTGGCAGCAGCAGCAGGAGCCCAAACATTACTTTAAAGAGACACTGGGGTTGGCTTCAGTAGCCCAAAAATTGGATGAATCACACCCTGGAGTTGGCAGCAGCAGCAGGAGCCCAAACATTACTTTAAAGAGACACTGGGGTTGGCTTCAGTAGCCCAAAAATTGGATGAATCACACCCTGGAGTTGGCAGCAGCAGCAGCAGGAGCCCAAATATTACTTTAAAGAGACACTGGAGTTGGCTTCAGGAGCCCAAAAATTGAATGATTCACACCCTGGAGTTGGCAGCAGCAGCAGCAGGAGCCCAAATATTACTTTAAAGAGACCCTGGGGTTGGCATCAGGAGCCCAAAAATTGGATGAATCACACCCTGGAGTTGGCAGCAGCAGCAGGAGCCCAAACATTACTTTAAAGAGACACTGGGGTTGGCTTCAGTAGCCCAAAAATTGGATGAATCACACCCTGGAGTTGGCAGCAGCAGCAGGAGCCCAAACATTACTTTAAAGAGACACTGGGGTTGGCTTCAGTAGCCCAAAAATTGGATGAATCACACCCTGGAGTTGGCAGCAGCAGCAGCAGGAGCCCAAATATTACTTTAAAGAGACACTGGAGTTGGCTTCAGGAGCCCAAAAATTGGATGATTCACACCCTGGAGTTGGCAGCAGCAGCAGGAGCCCAAATATTACTTTAAAGAGACCCTGGGGTTGGCTTCAGGAGCCCAAAAATTGGATGAATCACACCCTGGAGTTGGCAGCAGCAGCAGGAGCCCAAACATTACTTTAAAGAGACACTGGGGTTGGCTTCAGTAGCCCAAAAATTGGATGAATCACACCCTGGAGTTGGCAGTAGCAGCAGCAGGAGCCCAAATATTACTTTAAAGAGACACTGGAGTTGGCTTCAGGAGCCCAAAAATTGGATGATTCACACCCTGGAGTTGGCAGCAGCAGGAGCCCAAATATTACTTTAAAGAGACCCTGGGGTTGGCTTCAGGAGCCCAAAAATTGGATGAATCACACCCTGGAGTTGGCAGCAGCAGCAGGAGCCCAAACATTACTTTAAAGAGACACTGGGGTTGGCTTCAGTAGCCCAAAAATTGGATGAATCACACCTTGGAGTTGGCAGCAGCAGCAGCAGCAGCAGGAGCCCAAACATTACTTTAAAGAGACCCTGGGGTTGGCTTCAGGAGGCCAAAAATTGGATGATTCACACCCTGGAGTTGGCAGCAGCAGCAGCAGGAGCCCAAATATTACTTTAAAGAGAAAGTTATAGGATACGGGGTCCCTGTGGATACTTCACTTAGGATGTGTCCGCAGGGAAAGTTGTCCAGGGGTTGGTGTCCCTACTCTGTTTAACTGAATAAAATGGGGGGGAGGGGGTGTTTCACTGTGAAAGCCCCCTAGAGGTTGAGTAGTTTGTTGGACAATCGATCACTGAAAATATTGTAAAGTTATTCGGTCTTTTTAGTAAGTTTCTTTATTTGCATAATTGTTTATACTTGGTGTCACATCAATTTCACATTCCATATACATTTTTTTCACATATTTCCAATAATATATACATAGGTATATTTCACCATTCACATAATTTTGTTCACATATTTTCCATAATAGAGGGATAAACAGATAATAGTTTCTTATCTGGTCTTCCTCATATGTTCTGTTGAATACAGTTTGTAGCAAGAGTCTGGTTACTAGTGTGCAGCAAGCGTGTCACCTTTACAGTGTATACAGCAGAGTGTGCAGACGTTTCGCATTCACTGCTTCCTCAGTGCACTCTCTAATGAATGATACAAGTATTACATCAGACACGTATGTACAATAGATGTGAAAGGTATATCTATTATATAAAAGAAGAAAAGGAAAGATAAATGGTACCTCTGTATGAAGGAGCGCTTGCTTTCCCTTATATAGATATATATCTTCTTTTCACTATCTATAATGGATAATAATATTGTAAGCGTGGTCCAAAGAGGTTGTGAGGGCAAATAGGGAAGGTTAAATATGTCACCTTATTAATATTTATAGCTGGTGCTGGGCTGGCGCTTTCATATGTGTGATTTGCTGCGGAGTCAGGAATTGCTGTGGACAATAGTATTAGTGTTAATGGCCAGCAAAGAATAAACAGCAGCGTACCTGTACCATAAGGTGATGTATTAAATACCTCAAATCCAGAGTTCTTAACCCGTTCTGAGAACGGGTGCCGTCTGTCGTCCCGCTCCCGCCTGCGTGCCGGTTACATGCGCCGCACTGCGCTCGTGGTGGCTGTGCGCGCTTTTAAACCGGCCGGCAGAGCTATAGGGGGGCGGGGCTACGACGTCCCAGGGCCGCCCGTACGTGTCAGTAGCGTCTGGCACGTAAACCGTTGTCAGAGCAACGGTTGCTGGAGTGACGCATAGAGGCGCGTCACTTCCGGGCCGGGCGGCCCCTATCGAATCCGGGAGGTGATATGGGGATGACTAAGGCGCCATTTTCTTGTAGTCTCGCCCGGACGGGCTAGAAGACTATAGAGATTTAGAATGGCGCCCTCACAACCTCTTTGGACCACGCTTACAATATTATTATCCATTATAGATAGTGAAAAGAAGATATATATCTATATAAGGGAAAGCAAGCGCTCCTTCATACAGAGGTACCATTTATCTTTCCTTTTCTTCTTTTATATAATAGATATACCTTTCACATCTATTGTACATACGTGTCTGATGTAATACTTGTATCATTCATTAGAGAGTGCACTGAGGAAGCAGTGAATGCGAAACGTCTGCACACTCTGCTGTATACACTGTAAAGGTGACACGCTTGCTGCACACTAGTAACCAGACTCTTGCTACAAACTGTATTCAACAGAACATATGAGGAAGACCAGATAAGAAACTATTATCTGTTTATCCCTCTATTATGGAAAATATGTGAACAAAATTATGTGAATGGTGAAATATACCTATGTATATATTATTGGAAATATGTGAAAAAAATGTATATGGAATGTGAAATTGATGTGACACCAAGTATAAACAATTATGCAAATAAAGAAACTTACTAAAAAGACCGAATAACTTTACAATATTTTCAGTGATCGATTGTCCAACAAATTACTCAACCTCTAGGGGGCTTTCACAGTGAAACACCCCCTCCCCCCCATTTTACTTTAAAGAGACCCTGGGGTTGGCTTCAGGATGCCAAAAATTGGATGAATCACACCCTGGAGTTGGCAGCAGCAGCAGGAGCCCAAACATTACTTTAAAGAGACACTGGGGTTGGCTTCAGTAGCCCAAAAATTGGATGAATCACACCCTGGAGTTGGCAGCAGCAGCAGCAGCAACAGGAGCCCAAACATTACTTTAAAGAGACACTGGAGTTGGCTTCAGTAGCCCAAAAATTGGATGATTCACACCCTGGAGTTGGCAGCAGCAGCAGCAGGAGCAGCAGCAGCAGCAGGAGCCCAAACATTACTTTAAAGAGACACTGGAGTTGGCTTCAGGAGCCCAAAAATTGGATGATTCACACCCTGGAGTTGGCAGCAGCAGCAGCAGGAGCCCAAATATTACTTTAAAGAGACACTGGAGTTGGCTTCAGGAGCCCAAAAATTGGATGATTCACACCCTGGAGTTGGCAGCAGCAGCAGAAGGAGCCCAAACATTACTTTAAAGAGACACTGGGGTTGGCTTCAGTAGCCCAAAAATTGGATGATTCACACCCTGGAGTTGGCAGAAGCAGCAACAGGAGCAGCAGCAGCAGCAGGAGCCCAGACATTACTTTAAAGAGACACTGGGGTTGGCTTCAGTAGCCCAAAAATTGGATGAATCACACCCTGGAGTTGGCAGCAGCAGCAGCAGGAGCCCAAATATTACTTTAAAGAGACACTGGAGTTGGCTTCAGGAGCCCAAAAATTGGATGATTCACACCCTGGAGTTGGCAGCAGCAGCAGGAGCCCAAATATTACTTCAAAGAGACCCTGGGGTTGGCTTCAGGAGCCCAAAAATTGGATGAATCACACCCTGGAGTTGGCAGCAGCAGCAGCAGGAGCCCAAACATTACTTTAAAGAGACCCTGGGGTTGGCTTCAGGAGGCCAAAAATTGGATGAATCACACCCTGGAGTTGGCAGCAGCAGGAGCCCAAATATTACTTTAAAGAGACACTGGAGTTGGCTTCAGGAGCCCAAAAATTGGATGATTCACACCCTGGAGTTGGCAGCAGCAGCAGCAGGAGCCCAAATATTACTTTAAAGAGACCCTGGGGTTGGCTTCAGGAGGCCAAAAATTGGATGATTCACACCCTGGAGTTGGCAGCAGCAGCAGCAGGAGCCCAAATATTACTTTAAAGAGACCCTGGGGTTGGCTTCAGGATGCCAAAAATTGGATGAATCACACCCTGGAGTTGGCAGCAGCAGCAGGAGCCCAAACATTACTTTAAAGAGACACTGGGGTTGGCTTCAGTAGCCCAAAAATTGGATGAATCACACCCTGGAGTTGGCAGCAGCAGCAGCAGGAGCCCAAATATTACTTTAATGAGACACTGGAGTTGGCTTCAGGAGCCCAAAAGTTGGATGATTCACACCCTGGAGTTGGCAGCAGCAGCAGCAGGAGCCCAAATATTACTTTAAAGAGACCCTGGGGTTGGCTTTGGAGCCCACAAATTGGATGAATCACACCCTGGAGTTGGCAGCAGCAGCAGCAGGAGCCCAAATATTACTTTAAAGAGACACTGGAGTTGGCTTCAGGAGCCCAAAAATTGGATGATTCACACCCTGGAGTTGGCAGCAGCAGCAGCAGGAGCCCAAATATTACTTTAAAGAGACCCTGGGGTTGGCTTCAGGAGCCCAAAAATTGGATGATTCACACCCTGGAGTTGGCAGCAGCAGCAGGAGCCCAAACATTACTTTAAAGAGACACTGGGGTTGGCTTCAGTAGCCCAAAAATTGGATGAATCACACCCTGGAGTTGGCAGCAGCAGCAGGAGCCCAAACATTACTTTAAAGAGACACTGGGGTTGGCTTCAGTAGCCCAAAAATTGGATGAATCACACCCTGGAGTTGGCAGCAGCAGCAGGAGCCCAAATATTACTTTAAAGAGACACTGGGATTGGCTTCAGGAGCCCAACAATTGGATGATTCACACCCTGGAGTTGGCAGAAGCAGCAGGAGCCCAAATATTACTTTAAAGAGACCCTGGGGTTGGCATCAGGAGCCCAAAAATTGGATGAATCACGCCCTGGAGTTGGCAGCAGCAGCAGGAGCCCAAACATTACTTTAAAGTGACACTGTGGTTGGCTTCAGTAGCCCAAAAATTGGATGAATCAAACCCTGGAGTTGGCAGCAGCAGCAGGAGCCCAAACATTACTTTAAAGAGAAACTGGGGTTGGCTTCAGTAGCCCAAAAATTGGATGAATCACACCCTGGAGTTGGCAGCAGCAGCAGCAGCAGGAGCCCAAATATTACTTTAAAAAGACACTGGAGTTGGCTTCAGGAGCCCAAAAATTGGATGATTCACACCGTGGAGTTGGCAGCAGCAGCAGGAGCCCAAATATTACTTTAAAGAGACCCTGGGGTTGGCTTCAGGAGCCCAAAAATTGGATGAATCACACCCTGGAGTTGGCAGCAGCAGCAGGAGCCCAAACATTACTTTAAAGAGACACTGGGGTTGGCTTCAGTAGCCCAAAAATTGGATGAATCACACCTTAGAGTTGGCAGCAGCAGCAGCAGCAGCAGGAGCCCAAACATTACTTTAAAGAGACCCTGGGGTTGGCTTCAGGAGGCCAAAAATTGGATGATTCACACCCTGGAGTTGGCAGCAGCAGGAGCCCAAATATTACTTTAAAGAGACCCTGGGGTTGGCTTCAGGATGCCAAAAATTGGATGAATCACACCCTGGAGTTGGCAGCAGCAGCAGGAGCCCAAATATTACTTTACAGAGACCCTGGGGTTGGTTTCAGGAGCCCAAAAATTGGATGAATCACACCCTGGAGTTGGCAGCAGCAGCAGGAGCCCAAACATTACTTTAAAGAGACACTGGGGTTGGCTTCAGTAGCCCAAAAATTGGATGAATCACACCCTGGAGTTGGCAGCAGCAGCAGCAGCAACAGGAGCCCAAACATTACTTTAAAGAGACACTGGAGTTGGCTTCAGGAGCCCAAAAATTGGATGATTCACACCCTGGAGTTGGCAGCAGCAGCAGCAGGAGCCCAAATATTACTTTAAAGAGACACTGGGGTTGGCTTCAGGAGCCCAAAAATTGGATGAATCACACCCTGGAGTTGGCAGCAGTAGCAGCAGGAGCCCAAATATTACTTTAAAGAGACACTGGAGTTGGCTTCAGGAGCCCAAAAATTGGATGATTCACACCCTGGAGTTGGCAGCAGCAGCAGGAGCCCAAATATTACTTTAAAGAGACCCTGGGGTTGGCTTCAGGAGCCCAAAAATTGGATGAATCACACCCTGGAGTGGGCAGCAGCAGCAGGAGCCCAAACATTACTTTAAAGAGACACTGGGGTTGGCTTCAGTAGCCCAAAAATTGGATGAATCACACCCTGGAGTTGGCAGCAGCAGCAGCAGCAGGAGCCCAAACATTACTTTAAAGAGACCCTGGGGTTGGCTTCAGGAGGCCAAAAATTGGATGAATCACACCCTGGAGTTGGCAGCAGCAGCAGGAGCCCAAATATTACTTTAAAGAGACACTGGAGTTGGCTTCAGGAGCCCAAAAATTGGATGAATCACACCCTGGAGTTGGCAGCAGCAGCAGCAGGAGCCCAAATATTAATTTAAAGAGACCCTGGGGTTGGCTTCAGGAGCCCAAAAATTGGATGAATCACACCCTGGAGTTGGCAGCAGCAGCAGGAGCCCAAACATTACTTTAAAGAGACACTGGGGTTGGCTTCAGTAGCCCAAAAATTGGATGAATCACACCCTGGAGTTGGCAGCAGCAGCAGCAGGAGCCCAAACATTACTTTAAAGAGACACTGGGGTTGGCTTCAGGAGGCCAAAAATTGGATGATTCACACCCTGGAGTTGGCAGCAGCAGCAGCAGGAGCCCAAATATTACTTTAAAGAGACCCTGGGGTTGGCTTCAGGATGCCAAAAATTGGATGAATCACACCCTGGAGTTGGCAGCAGCAGCAGGAGCCCAAATATTACTTTAAAGAGACCCTGGGGTTGGCTTCAGGAGCCCAAAAATTGGATGAATCACACCCTGGAGTGGGCAGCAGCAGCAGCAGCAACAGGAGCCCAAACATTACTTTAAAGAGACACTGGAGTTGGCTTCAGGAGCCCAAAAATTGGATGATTCACACCCTGGAGTTGGCAGCAGCAGCAGCAGGAGCAGCAGCAGCAGCAGGAGCCCAAACATTACTTTAAAGAGACACTGGAGTTGGCTTCAGGAGCCCAAAAATTGGATGATTCACACCCTGGAGTTGGCAGCAGCAGCAGCAGGAGCCCAAATATTACTTTAAAGAGACACTGGAGTTGGCTTCAGGAGCCCAAAAATTGGATGAATCACACCCTGGAGTTGGCAGCAGCAGCAGCAGGAGCCCAAATATTACTTTAAAGCGACCCTGGGGTTAGCTTCAGGAGGCCAAAAATTGGATGAATCACACCCTGGAGTTGGCAGCAGCAGCAGGAGCCCAAATATTAGTTTAAAGAGACCCTGGGGTTGGCTTCAGGAGCCCAAAAATTGGATGAATCACACCCTGGAGTTGGCAGCAGTAGCAGCAGGAGCCCAAATATTACTTTAAAGAGACACTGGAGTTGGCTTCAGGAGCCCAAAAATTGGATGATTCACACCCTGGAGTTGGCAGCAGCAGCAGGAGCCCAAATATTACTTTAAAGAGACCCTGGGGTTGGCATCAGGAGCCCAAAAATTGGATGAATCACACCCTGGAGTGGGCAGCAGCAGCAGGAGCCCAAACAATACTTTAAAGAGACACTGGGGTTGGCTTCAGTAGCCCAAAAATTGGATGAATCACACCCTGGAGTTGGCAGCAGCAGCAGCAGCAGGAGCCCAAACATTACTTTAAAGAGACCCTGGGGTTGGCTTCAGGAGGCCAAAAATTGGATGAATCACACCCTGGAGTTGGCAGCAGCAGCAGGAGCCCAAATATTACTTTAAAGAGACACTGGAGTTGGCTTCAGGAGCCCAAAAATTGGATGAATCACACCCTGGAGTTGGCAGCAGCAGCAGCAGGAGCCCAAATACTAATTTAAAGAGACCCTGGGGTTGGCTTCAGGAGCCCAAAAATTGGATGAATCACACCCTGGAGTTGGCAGCAGCAGCAGGAGCCCAAACATTACTTTAAAGAGACACTGGGGTTGGCTTCAGTAGCCCAAAAATTGGATGAATCACACCCTGGAGTTGGCAGCAGCAGCAGCAGGAGCCCAAATATTACTTTAAAGAGACACTGGGGTTGGCTTCAGGAGGCCAAAAATTGGATGATTCACACCCTGGAGTTGGCAGCAGCAGCAGCAGGAGCCCAAATATTACTTTAAAGAGACCCTGGGGTTGGCTTCAGGATGCCAAAAATTGGATGAATCACACCCTGGAGTTGGCAGCAGCAGCAGGAGCCCAAATATTACTTTAAAGAGACCCTGGGGTTGGCTTCAGGAGCCCAAAAATTGGATGAATCACACCCTGGAGTTGGCAGCAGCAGCAGGAGCCCAAACATTACTTTAAAGAGACACTGGGATTGGCTTCAGTAGCCCAAAAATTGGATGAATCACACCCTGGAGTTGGCAGCAGCAGCAGCAGCAACAGGAGCCCAAACATTACTTTAAAGAGACACTGGAGTTGGCTTCAGGAGCCCAAAAATTGGATGATTCACACCCTGGAGTTGGCAGCAGCAGCAGCAGGAGCAGCAGCAGCAGCAGGAGCCCAAACATTACTTTAAAGAGACACTGGAGTTGGCTTCAGGAGCCCAAAAATTGGATGATTCACACCCTGGAGTTGGCAGCAGCAGCAGCAGGAGCCCAAATATTACTTTAAAGAGACACTGGAGTTGGCTTCAGGAGCCCAAAAATTGGATGAATCACACCCTGGAGTTGGCAGCAGCAGCAGCAGGAGCCCAAATATTACTTTAAAGCGACCCTGGGGTTAGCTTCAGGAGGCCAAAAATTGGATGAATCACACCCTGGAGTTGGCAGCAGCAGCAGGAGCCCAAATATTAGTTTAAAGAGACCCTGGGGTTGGCTTCAGGAGCCCAAAAATTGGATGAATCACACCCTGGAGTTGGCAGGAGTTGGCAGCAGCAGCAGCAGCAACAGGAGCCCAAACATTACTTTAAAGAGACACTGGAGTTGGCTTCAGGAGCCCAAAAATTGGATGATTCACACCCTGGAGTTGGCAGCAGAAGCAGCAGGAGCAGCAGCAGCAGCAGGAGCCCAAACATTACTTTAAAGAGACACTGGAGTTGGCTTCAGGAGCCCAAAAATTGGATGAATCACACCCTGGAGTTGGCAGCAGCAGCAGCAGGAGCCCAAATATTACTTTAAAGAGACCCTGGGGTTGGCTTCAGGAGCCCAACAATTGGATGAATCACACCCTGGAGTTGGCAGCAGCAGGAGCCCAAAAATTGGCCTAAAGACATAAATATGTTTTGCTCCATTTGTAAAGTGTAAAACGTGGCACCATGCTGAATCTAGTCGCATGCATCAGGCATTGGTGGGTGGAAATCCTGGCTGATCCATCCCTGATTCATTTTGACAAAGGTGAGTCTCTCCACATTTTTAGTTGACAGACGAGTTCTCCTCGCCGTAACTATGGCCCCCGCCGCACTAAACACCCGCTCAGATGGCACGCTACTTGCCGGGCAGGACAGCTTTTCCAGGGCAAACTCTGCTAGTTGCGGCCACAAATCAAGTTTGGCTGCCCAGAAGTCCAGCGGATCCTCAAGGTGTGTTGGCATGGTCATGTCAAAGTATGACATGACCTGCTGGTTGAGGTCCTGCTCCAGGTCTTCCTGCTGCTCATGAGTAGCCTCACTATGCGGGTGTAGAAAGCTACTCATTAGCGACTGAAGACTGAGGCTGCTGCTGCTGATGGAGCTGCTGCTGCTGCTTCTGCCAACCCCCCCAGCGGCCATGGCAGTGGAAGGTGAGCGCAGAGGTCCCCTCGAGTCAGACCTGCGAGAGTATGGACCATGGCGCAGATAGGCATCGGCCAACTGCCTGCGTAGAATGTCTTTGTAGTAGTTGAGTTTGTCCTCCCTCTTGGTGGGTTTAAAAAATGCCCCCATTTTGTGCCGGAAGCGAGGGTCCAATAAGGTGGACAGCCAGAAGTCATCCCGCCGACAGATGGAAACAATTCTGGGGTCACTACGCAAGCACGTGAGCATGCTTCGTGCCATTTGCACAAGTGACTCGGATGGACTACCTGTCTCCATCTCCACTGCATACTGCCACGTTGTGCCCGGGTCCTCTGTCTCGCCTTCCTCAAAAACCTCTAGCTCCTCTGGCTGCTCCTGCTCCTCCTCTCCTGTCCGCTGACTTGATAAACCAGCCATTTCGCCAAGCCTAAACTGTGTTTCGCTGGGCAACTCCTCCTCCTCCTCTTCCTCCTCCTCCTCCAGTTCAGCTCCAACGGGGTTCATGTGGCCGTAAGATGTAAACGCCATGTCTCCAGTGCCCTGACCAGCCATGGTTTCCAACATGTGCTGTAGTACATGAAGCAGTGGAATCACGTCGTTCATCCCGTAATCCTGCCGACTGACAAATAAAGTGGCTTCCTCAAAGGGCCTGAGCAAACGGCAGGTGTCACGTATGAGCTGTCCCCCTATCTGCTTGGATCATCAGGAAATCCGTGATGGCTTTTCTCTGTTCATATAATCGGTCCAACATGTGAAGGGTGGAATTCCAACGGGTGGAAACATCGCAAATCAGACTATGTTGGGGGATACCATTCTGACGCTGTAGCTCAAGAAGGGTGTGTTTGGCGGTGTATGAGTGGCTGAAGTGCATGCAAAGTTTCCTTGAAGTTGTTAGGATGTCTTGCAGATGGGGGGAACACTTCAGAAACCGCTTGACAACCAGATTGAAGACGTGAGCCATGCAGGGGGCATGGGTCAGGCTTCCTTGGCGCAGCGCAGACAAAATGTTCTTCCCATTGTCGGTAACCATGATTCCCATTTTTAGTTTTCTTGGAGTAAGCCATGTTTGGATTTCCTGATGAATACATTTAAGCAGTTCCTCCCCTGTGTGACTCAGTTCGCCAAGACAAACCATGTGAAGCACTGCGTGACACCTCCGTGCCCTGCACACATGGTAGACTGGAGGGGCACTGAGACTTGAGCCTACAGTAGAGGGTGAGGAGATGGCGGAGGATGAGGAGGCCGAGTCGCATGGTGTCACAGGCCCAACGGGCAGGGAGCGCGGAGGCCGAAGCGGCGTGACCTGTCCAAGTTGCTGCTGCTGCTGCAAAGGGACCACATTCACCCAGTGGGCCGTAAACGACATGTACTGTCCCTGACCGTAGTTACAGCTCCAGATGTCGGCGCTGCCATGCACTTTGCTACACACCGACAGGCTCAAGGACTGGCCCACCTTCTGTTCAACAAAAGTGTGCAGCGCTGGTACTGCCTTCTTGGCAAAGAAATGACGGCTTGGGACTCTCCACCTCGGCTCGGCACAAGCCATCAGTTCTCTGAAAGGTGCAGATTCCACCACCTGAAAAGGGAGCGACTGCAGCACCAGCAACTTGGAAAGGAGCACATTCAGCTTCTGTGCCGTAGGATGAGTGGGTGCATACTGCTGTCTCTTGGACATGGCTTCGCTGATGGATTGCTGGCGGGATGCATGACTTGGAGGAGGAGGAGCAGGAGCGACAGAGGATGGGTATGACGCACAGCTGCCTTCGGCTGAGGTGCTGGAGGCTTGGCTGGCAGAAATTGGGAGCGGCGTGCCACTTGTTGAGGAAGCAGACTGGACCACCCCTTGGGAGCCTCGGTTCTCCCAGGTCGCTTTATGGTGACGCATCATAAGTTGACGCAGGGCCGTGGTGCCAACATTTGGACCCTGGCCACGCTTCACCTTTTGCCTACATATCTTGCATGTGGCCATGTTACCCTCCTGCGGATGCTTCAGGAAAAACTACCACACTGCCGAGTAGCTACTTTTCCCACCCCCTGGCCTCACTGATTCACTGCTGCTGTTGCCAACTCCAGGAACCCCTGCTCCACTACCTCCCGATAAGGTAGACTGCCGCACAGCAGGTGCTCTACCCCGGCCCCGGCCCCGGCCGGCTCCAGCCTTTGGAATTGTGCCCCCATGCTGACTGCTACCACCTTGGTAGCCCCTTCATCACCCGGCTCCCAAGTGCGATCGGCTTCATCATCATTATCACCGAGTTGTGGCTGTACGTCACTGATGTTCGTGGATTCGTCAACAGTGTCTGGCGCAGGAGCTGGAACGCTCGCAGCACCCACGACACTGTCCACATCACTATTTGTCTGCCTAGCTAAAGAAGCCAAATCCATTTCTTGACTGGGCAGTAGCTGCTGACTGTCCTCTATCTGATCGTCCTCCTCACTAAAGAGTGGAGCTGAACCCAAAGCATTGGATACGTCGCTGGGGGAGGGAACGGCGTAGGACAGAGGCAATGGGAGGACAGGGACTGCTCTCGGGGCATGCCAACTCAGGGTTGTGTCAGAGGAACCTACCGACCCTAGACTGGGGGTCTCAGACGTAAGTTGTGATGATGTTGTTGATGAGCGCGTCAACCAATCTACCACGGCAGATGCGTTACTGGTGGAGACCCGACCGCTAGCAGACACTGGCAGATTAGGTCTCTCAGCGTGACTCCTGCTGCTACTGGCCCCCAGTCTGCTGCGAGCTCTGCCTGCGGAATCTTGGCCTCTGCCACTCCTCTTTTCACTTCCAGGCACTTGTCTGCCCGACATTGTCTAACTGGCGTGGTAGTAGGTGATATTTTAAGAACCCCCAGGCAGCGGTGGGTCTATATGAAACAGAATATAATGCACACCAAAAGTGAGCAGTAACACTCAGCCTCCAACAGGCCTGTCTAGTGTAAATAAGAGAGCTGCTTAGTGTAAATAAAGAGGGGTATGCTATGTTACAGAATGGGATGCCCCAACAGCCAGCAGTGCACCTGTGAGCAGTACTACTATGCACAGCAAAAGTGTCTTTATCAGGCCTAATTTCAATTAGAATAAGTGCAAATGGTTATGGTCTTAAATAGAGGCTGGTGTAGTCACAGAATGGGATGCCACAAAAACCAGAGAGCATGCACAGCAAAAGTGTCTTTATCAGGCCTAATTTCAATTAGAATAAGTGCAAATGGTTATGGTCTTAAATAGAGGCTGGTGTAGTCACAGAATGGGATGCCCCAAAAACCAGCAGTGCACCTGGCAGGCAGCAGTAAGTCTATACACAGCAAAAGTGTCTTTATCAGGCCTAATTTCAATTAGAATAAGTGCAAATGGTTATGGTCTTAAATAGAGGCTGGTGTAGTCACAGAATGGGATGCCCCAAAAACCAGCAGTGCACCTGGCAGGCAGCAGTAAGTCTATGCACAGCAAAAGTGTCTTTATCAGGCCTAATTTCAATTAGAATAAGTGCAAATGGTTATGGTCTTAAATAGAGGCTGGTGTAGTCACAGAATGGGATGCCACAAAAACCAGCAGTGCACCTGGGACCAGTAGTGCTATGCACAGCAAAAGTGTCTTTATCAGGCCTAATTTCAATTAGAATAAGTGCAAATGGTTATGGTCTTAAATAGAGGCTGGTGTAGTCACAGAATGGGATGCCTCACAGCAGACTTAAGATCAGTTCAGTATATATGCACAGTTAGTGTATAAGCATTTGGGGGGGAAAAGGGGGCCCTGGGTACGGGTAACCCCTAATAGTGAAGGGCTTTATGGGGGAAAAGGAGGTAATTCCTTAGTTAACTCAGTATAAGCATTATGAACACGTTATTAAAAAGTTCAACATTTATTTTCTATACAATACATATACATTGTATCACCACAGTGTCCACGTTAATGGCATTCCATACATACATTTTTTCACATATCTTACTCTGTTCCTGTTAGTGTACAGAGGTACAAACAGTGAGGTAAGGATCTCTGTTCGTCTGGGAGCTGCCCTTTAACTGAGGGCTCAATCCCATCTAATATCATCTAAAGTCAGTTTGTAGCAAGCTTCAGGTCAGTATACACTCAGTTGTAGCAAGTAGTTCCTTATGTGCAAACGTTTCACTCCTCTGGAGCTTCCTCAGTGCACTAAAGATAGTCTGGTACATGACAGAGTATACAGTTAGCTTACATCTTCTTGGTAATGCCTTCATTACAAATACTGTACAGTATAACATACCTCTTTATATCTTTATATTCTGTATTAACAAGGGAGCGCTTACTTCCAAACGTCCTATTATCCTATGCCAAGCTGTAGGATCTGCAAATCATTTGGGCCAGTTTAAATGCATGTCACTAGTAATCATAGAGCTAGGATCAAATATTTAATTAGACAGCTTTTACCTTTATAAGATTGTGGTGGAGGCGCTGATTAGCAGGGTTATCCTGTTGGATTGAAGTACTGGAGCCTATTCTGGCTGTTCTAGTCGGGAAAGTGATTAATCCTTCACTGGCTGTTTAGACAGGGAGGGTGGTATATACAGGGAGGATGGTACAGTATCCTATTACTCAAACTTTTTACGCGCTGCCTAAAATACACAAATCTATGACTAACCCACCTGGACGCCCCATAATAGCGGGCATAGGCTCCCTTACGAGCAGGGCAAGTGAGTACATAGACTCCGTCCTAAGACCATTTGTGAGCTCTTTAGCTTCTTACGTCAGAGACACACCCCACCTTCTCCAGATATTAGAGGACATGACTGTTCCCAAAGACTCACTATTAGTCACATTAGACGTAGAAGCATTATATTCAAGCATTCCACACCCACAAGGACTTAGAGCAATTAAACACTATCTGGACCAGTTGGACATACAGGAACAAGACCACAACCAACTCATCCTAGATCTGTTACATTTTATACTTACACACAACACATTCCTTTTCAATAACCAACTCTACAACCAAACACAAGGAACGGCGATGGGCACGATTTGTGCGCCATCCTACGCAAACCTTTACCTAGGGCATTGGGAGGAGGAACTATGGGGAGAAGAAAACCTGCAGGAACACACGAGACACATTATCACATGGCACCGCTACATAGATGACGTTTTAATCATCTGGGGAGGAAACGAAAACCAATTAGAGACATTTGTAGCACTCTTAAACACAAATAGTTACAATTTAAAATTCACCCTTGAATATGACAAAAACGAGGTAAATTTTCTAGACTTAAAAATAATGAAAGATGGAGCAGGGACAATCTCTACTAATTTCTACCGAAAACCGTCAGCAGCTAACAACATCCTGAGAGCGACAAGCGCACATCCTACAACTCTAAAAAACAGTATCCCCTATGGGGAGTATCTGAGGGCGAAACGCAATTGCACAAATGAAGGAGACTTTAAAATAGCCGCAGAGGGGATCAGGGACAGGTTGAAAGCTAGGGGTTATTCCAACAGAGTCTTGAAACGGGCATACCAAAGAACCCAAGAGAGAAGCAGGACAGATATAATACACACGAAGAGACAGAAACCACAACTGAGGGAATCTACCCCATTTATACTTACCTACAATACACAACACCAGCACATCAGACAAATACTTAATAACCACTGGTACATCCTTCAGAGGGATCCACAAATAGGTAGGTACATATCCGATGTCCCAAAACTCACATTTCGCAGAACAAGATCTATCAAGGATGATTTAGTAAGAAGTCACTTTCTCAAAGAGAAACGGAATGTCTGCTGCAAAACTGTAGGCACATACAAATGCCAAGCTTGCTCAACATGCAAATACATCAAAGAAGGTCGAACAATAGAAGTACCAAATGGCCAGACCATCAAACAAAGGCATTTTGCAAATTGCAATACCACTGATGTGGTATATATCCTCATGTGTACATGCCCAAACTTCTATGTGGGCAAAACTAATCGCAAATTAAAAACGAGAATGTACGAGCACATTAGGGATATAAAGAATAAAAACCTTCTGACCCCAGTGGGCAAACACTGGGCCCTTAAACACCAAGGCTCCCCTGGGGGGGCTACTTTCCAGGTCCTCGACAGAATCCATCAGCACCCTAGAGGAGGAGACATCAGAAAATCAACATTACAGAAAGAAACCAAGTGGATAGTGTCACTGAAAGCACTTGTTCCCCCAGGCATTAACGACTCCTGTAGCTTCGTTCCCTTTCTCAGATAACCACGAACCATCAAACCATCCTCCCAAAAAACCTTTTCCCCTGTAGCCCCCCTTTTCCCTCCCCTAATCTCATAAGAATCCTCAACAGGGATAGTAGAAGCTAGTAGTAGCTTATATAAACAAGTAAACAAGAGAAGTGAAGAAATAACTACTTATATATAAATCCACTAGGAAGCAATAACATTAAAACGCCAATGCACTAGAAAATAATAATAATTACAGCTAAGCACAACACTAGGTAAACAAGCACACGTTTTACTGAATACAGATATAAGAATGGGTTTAATCAGCACAGTATCAGAAAACTAGGATTCCTGAATATGAAATAAGAATGTAACTAAGAAATAAATACAAAGGCAGCGCTAATTTTCCAAACAGTCCGTTAGGCTAAAAGCATTTCTATTTGCTACTACATTTATATACTAGCTGCTAACACAGGGCTCCAAGAAAATGGCGCCTGACAGCTCCCCTCACAGCGCCCGAAGGCCGCCCAGCCCACAATGACGCAAGAAGCGTCATGAATTTGGGACTGCCCCTTGGCAGTAGGACATTGGAGGACGGACAAAGCCCGCCCCCTATGACGTCCCTGGGCGGCCTCCGGAATTTAGAGACAGACATGCCGCCGCAGCAAGCCAGACCGGAACTAGACCGGCACGCTGCTGACAGGCGGTTAGCTGGTCTCTCAGCCTGTCTTACAGGCAGGATCCGCGCTGTGGAAGGTAAGTGCGCTACACCATTATATACTTAAAAGATATATAGTAGAGCAATGGAGGTTTACAATAGATAGCCACACTCATAATATTTACCACCCTCCCTGTCTAAACAGCCAGTGAAGGATTAATCACTTTCCCGACTAGAACAGCCAGAATAGGCTCCAGTACTTCAATCCAACAGGATAACCCTGCTAATCAGCGCCTCCACCACAATCTTATAAAGGTAAAAGCTGTCTAATTAAATATTTGATCCTAGCTCTATGATTACTAGTGACATGCACTTAAACTGGCCCAAATGATTTGCAGATCCTACAGCTTGGCATAGGATAATAGGACGTTTGGAAGTAAGCGCTCCCTTGTTAATACAGAATATAAAGATATAAAGAGGTATGTTATACTGTACAGTATTTGTAATGAAGGCATTACCAAGAAGATGTAAGCTAACTGTATACTCTGTCATGTACCAGACTATCTTTAGTGCACTGAGGAAGCTCCAGAGGAGTGAAACGTTTGCACATAAGGAACTACTTGCTACAACTGAGTGTATACTGACCTGAAGCTTGCTACAAACTGACTTTAGATGATATTAGATGGGATTGAGCCCTCAGTTAAAGGGCAGCTCCCAGACGAACAGAGATCCTTACCTCACTGTTTGTACCTCTGTACACTAACAGGAACAGAGTAAGATATGTGAAAAAATGTATGTATGGAATGCCATTAACGTGGACACTGTGGTGATACAATGTATATGTATTGTATAGAAAATAAATGTTGAACTTTTTAATAACGTGTTCATAATGCTTATACTGAGTTAACTAAGGAATTACCTCCTTTTCCCCCATAAAGCCCTTCACTATTAGGGGTTACCCGTACCCAGGGCCCCCTTTTCCCCCCCAAAAGTATACATAAAGTTAGAAGGGTGGGGACACAAAGAAAATATTTTTCTTAGCTAGACCAAATGAAGGGAGAGCTCGCCTAGACCTCATCCCTTACCCCCCTTTTCAATTAGTGTATAAGCAGCCTGAAAACGCTAACAAAGCCAGTCAGCCAGCCAGTAACACTCAGGCTGGATGAAAAAAAGAAAAATCTCCCTGTGACTGCCTCCGATTTTTCCTAACTTTCCCTGTTTTTCGCTGACTTTCTGTCTGTCTCCTGCCTGTCTCCAGCCTGTCCCTGTCTGTCCCTGTCTGTCTAACTGTCTCTCTCCCTGCCTACAGCAGCGTTCTGTCTCTCACGAATGCAATACAGAAATAAGGAAAAGCAAGATGGCCGCCGGCCTTAAATAGCGCTGTGACGTCACCGGGCTTGCTGGCTGCTGACAGGCTGCATGTGACTGTCCCAGCATACACTGCCCCAGCTTACATGTCTGGACATGTCACGTAGACCATCCTAGAATGCCTGTCATTGAAATGAATGGATTTTAGAAAAAAACTTCGCTCGATCGAATCGCGGGGAAATTCGGATTCGATCTGAAACGAATTTTCCATGAAATTCGGATCGAATCCGTGTTCGTCCGGATCGATTCGCTCATCCCTAGGGGTGACCATCGCTAGATCACCCCCACCATGCCTCCCTTACAAAGCGCTAAAGCAGCGTTAAGGCTCTAAATAATAAAGAGACACTTACCTTGGCCATACTACAGTAATGACTATCACTAAATCACCTGCCCCCTTGCAAAGCGATAAAGCAGCGCTAAGGTTCTAAATAATAAACATATATTTACCTTGGCCATACTACAATGGTGACCATCGACATCTTCCCTGGGCTGCACAGGTGCAGTCGGACAGGAAGCTTGCTGCCCTTTTTGCGTGACATTCCGGGAGCTTTAGCACTTTATAAGGGAGGCAGTGTGGGGGGTGGTTTAAAAACAGGTAGTCTGGCTGGACTGGCCCTTTAAGGTAATATTTAAAAAAAATGTATTCAAGCATTTGACACTAAAAGTTTATTGCAGGGCCACTGCCTACCTACTTAAATTCTTCCTATATACTCATAACAACCATAGTAAATGATCAATCAATGACATGGGGGGCGGTTATTTAACATAGACTGCGAAAATCCAGGGGCATTTTTCCTCACTCTACACACAATAAAACAAACAGATATATTTTTATTTGAAAATCAAAATCCGTTGCCGCTGCAAAAGGGTAGTTCTACAGGTGAGGGGGGGGGGGTAATATTTTCAATGAGTTAGATATATTCTTTTAGAGGAATTCAGCAAAACCTATTGTAAATTTTCATAGGCCACTCAAAAAAAAAAAAGAAAATCTTATCTATCTATCTTCTTATCTATAATTTGCCCCTCACCTATAACAAGTGCAAGGGATTTAAATTTCTTAAATGAAACACTCAAAGCTTCTCATACTAAAAAACACAAAAATGTTTACATTTTTCAAGGCTTGCCATGGTAAGCACAGTAGTATGCTTGGCACATTTTTGCATAGGTTACAACAGGATGTTATGATATTGCCAAACCATACAATATTACTATTTATACCAACTAGTGGTGAATAATGTATTTATTACTTGAAAAAGAACAATTTAGGGACCAAAATCAAAACACCTTACACTGTGTATGCTACAAATGTTACTACCAGAGACTAAATATTTACAGACATTAAAGTTTAATATGCCCAATATTTACAGTTATACACTAACTGAAACTACTCAAGCTTGGTGCCTAGAAGTCATTCTGCACTCCGCTCTTTCATTTAAACTGCATATTCACCGCATGTCTTCTCCAAATTAAAACATTTGTTCCTCTTGTCTGACCCCACTAACATTTTAGTAATGCCCTGGACTACTGCAACATCATTCTTTGTGGTGTACCAACTAACAAACTGGCACCCCTCCAATCGATTCTAAATGTGTTTGCTTGTCTTATCCATCTCGACCACTTATTCCTCCAACTCTGCTTCCCTCTGTCAGTCCCTCCACTGGCTGCCAGCTCCACAGCAAATCCTGTTTAAAATGGACCAACACCCACCCCTGATTGGCCCGGGTATCTATAAGATTCCTGGGCCAATCAGCTCCCTCCCCGTGGGGCATCCAAAATCGGGATGCCCTGCTGTGTGAAACCCCCCAGAAAGCCCCTAAAAAACGTACCTTATCGGCGACGGACAAGCGACGGATAAGCCGCCGCCACCACCTCCTGCGTGTCCCTCTAGCACTGTAAGAGGGACGCGCGAGAGGCAGCGGCTTATCCGTCGCTTGTCCGATCGGGGTGCCCCACGGAAGTGGACCAACACCCAGGATAGTGAAAATCCTGGGTGTTGGTCCACTTTAAAACGGTAACTTTGGCCTACAAAGCTCTCTCCAGCCAGGCCCCTCCTTACAACTAATCTCAAATTCCAAAATATCAACCTAGGCGCAGCCTCCGCTCTGCCACTGACCTCCTGTCCTCCACCCTGGTCACCTCCTCTCATGCTTGCCTCCACGACTTCTCATGTGCCACTCCAGTATTCCGGAATGCCCTCCCCGCCCAATCTACTATTCCCCAACAATCAAAGCTTTCAAAAGTGCCCTTAAAACCCACCTATTTAGACGAGCATACAATCTGGCTTAAGCAATTCTCTAAAGGGCACATGCCATAGAGCTCAATACTGTTCGTGATTCTTCCCCTTCATCTTCACCCCTCATCCTTTAGACTGTAAGCTCGCAAGTGCAGGGCTCTCTCTCGTATTGTATCTTGTATTCAGAATATTCATTGTGAACTCTATAACACTGCATTTCTAATAGACTATGTGCTGTATGTTTCTACCCTGTCTGTAAATACAGTACTATGAAAGATGGTGGCGCTTTATAAATAAATAATAATTTAATTTAAATTATCTTTGATCCAGCAGTATCAACCTAGACAAAGCCTCTGCTCTGCACAACCTTTTCCTGTGCTCCACACTACACTCCAAGACTTTTCACGTGCCTTTTTTTTTTGGAATGCCCCCCTCTCCCAACACTCCAAGCTTTCAAATGCTCCTCCAAACCCACTTATTCAGACTAGCATACAATTTGGCTTAAACCGGACCTTCAGCATGGTTTAATGAAAAGCCTAAACCTTTAAAAAACTATTCCCCAGCATCTAAAATTATTAAATTTTACGTTTTTAGTCACTTACTTATTATTCTTTCCCCCACTGGGCTGCAACTCTGTTCAGGACTCTAGGATACGGGCACCACCATCTTGACTCAGAAGCATCACCCACACTGAGAAGAGGAGAGCAGGATAAAGTACAGGGGTTATAGCTGTGCTTTGCACTGACACAGCTTAGCTGGGGCCAGGGAAAAGACAGCAATCCCAGAATGCAGAGCGACACAGTCAGAAGACACTTGCCTGATGCTCCATGAGCCGCCATCTTGGATATTTAAAGGCTCATAACATGCAGTAGATGCAGGTAAGATGATTTTTAATGTGGGTAATCTGTATGTACAGGGTGTGGGAAACATATAAGATAGGCTCTTATTCAGGGTAAAGGTCCGCTTTAAGTCATTCTCTGAAGGGCATATGCCACAAGCAATGCTGACTGTTTGTGATCCTTCTCCTTTGTCTTCACCTCTAAACCTTTAGACTGTAAGTGCATAAGGACAGGGCTCTTTCCTAGTAGTGTAGTATAAGTGTAATCACTATTTTGTACAGAGCTACAGAAGAGGATAGGGTTTTATAAATAAATAATAATAACCTCCTCGAGCAATTGTAATGCCGTGCAATGCAATAATAGGCTCTGTTCTGTGTCAAAGTCTGGTATGGTGGTGCATCTAAATAAACTAAGGTTGGATAGAGTAACTGGAATTTCTGGAAGGATAATTGGTCCCCTCCGGTTCCAATAAAAAACCTTTACGATAGTAAGATGACTTCCACAGCCATGAAGATCATTGCTGGAGACTCACTTGGCCCATCTATACTTTTAACTCCTTCCATCTGATGGTGGTTTTTGTGTCCCTTCACTGAGGACATCATGATTTAAGATGAGATTCTTTCTGATGGCCATCCAGGTCCTAAACAATTCCTAACATTGCTCCTACAGTAATTTATCTAAGACATAGTTTATCGAAAACTAGACAGATTGTTCATTAGTAACTACTTGGAATTACAATACCTGGTGTGTTACATGTGTCCTACTAAATGTCTCTATGCTCCCTACCAAAAATAATTACTTGTGGTATTTATGTATGTATGTTCATACTTGGTGAACAGAGATTATTCCTGATATAGGAAAGATTGTGTTTAGAGATGAGCGAACTTTTGAAAAGTTCGATTCGGCCGATTCGCCGAATTTCACAAAGAAATTCGGGTTCGGCCGAATCGAACTTTTACGAAGTTCCCCATCATAAATGCCGGCATGGTGGGAGCGGGCCGGCCGGTTCCGCTGTCAGCGGGCCGGCAAAGCCGGCCCGCTGACAGCGGAGCCGGCCGGCGGGCCGGTAAAGCCGGCCGGCCCGCTCCCACCATGCCGGCATTTAAAAAACAAAAAAAAAAAAGCATTTTTGCCGGCATGGTGGGAGCGGGCCGGCCGGCTCCGCTGTCAGCGGAACCGGCCGGCCCGCTCCCACCATGCCGGCATTTCAAAAAAAAGCAAACACTTACCTGCAGGTCCGGAGCGTGGAGGCCGGCGCCGCTCTCAGCTGTCATCTGAGGGCGCGTCATCACCGGCCGGCCCGCTCCCACCATGCCGGCAAAAATGCTTTTTTTTTTTTGTTTTTTAAATGCCGGCATGGTGGGAGCGGGCCGGCCGGCTTTACCGGCCCGCCGGTCGGCCCCGCTGTCAGCGGGCCGGCTTCGCCGGCCCGCTGACAGCGGAGCCGGCCGGCCCGCTACCACCATGCCGGCATTTTTTTTTTTTTATTTCAGGAAAAATTCGATCGGCACGAACCACAAAATATTCGGGTTCGTGCCGAATCGAATATTTCCTGAAATTCGGAGCGAATTCCGGTTCGTCCGAACCGGTTCGCTCATCTCTAATTGTGTTTATCGAATCATTATCATTGATTTGATATAATGGATTTTTGTATATATTTTTTGTGCGGTTATTCAACATTGTATAATATTGATTAATTTTAGTTGTTTTGAGTATATAGGAATAAATATTTTTGGCGGCACTTTATCTTTATTGATAATTAAATCTCAGAGGATGTGAATTTTGCAGTAGGAAGGAAGCAACCCTTTTAACGGGTCTAGTGTTTGAATGTGTTTATTTTGTATTGCCTTAATAAATTGGAAACATATTACATATAGTCATACAGATTCTTGATTTATGGAAGCTTTGGCCCCTTTTGGGGCATTTTTTGTGATTGCTAGGGAGCATGCTGGCCATAGGGGGGGCATATTGGGCTGCTACTTCCAACACTTACATTTACTCCCCACCTTCCTAGTCTCCCCCCTATACCCAGCCCAACCATTCCAGGCCCTACTGTACTCCCCAGCCAAGAAACTCCAGTCCATATTCTGCCTTCAATACTGTAGCCTCAACCACATGGCTATGGAGACCATACACACCCCTGTCTTATTATGTGCTCTAAAAATACAAATGCCTCAGTACCATTGATTTGCTCCTGCTGATTTGTAACTGCGACCATATAGCATCAGCCTTGGAGTGCAATCATTGACCATCCTGGAAACATTTTGTGGGGGGTCAGCAGGCTATCTGTGGGGTGTTGAATCCTGTACTGATTTTTGGTGCCCTTCCGCCCTTAAATTACCATACCCACCCCTATTTTATTACATGTCTCTTCAATACAAAAGCAGTACCGTTGATTTGACTCTGCTCATAATCATTCACTGATACTCTACAGCCTCAGTTTTCAAGTGAACTTGTTGACCATCCTGAAAAGGTAGGGAGTCAGTTGGCTGCCTGCGGGGAGTTTTTGGTCCTAGTCGGACACTTGGGCCCTTATTTAACAAGGGATAGCGACAGGTAGCGACTGGTGAGCGGCCGGTAATGACGGGCCCCGCCACGAGAACGCCGGCTCCCCACCACAATCACACATTTATCAAGGCAATCCTGCTTAGCGACTGAGATAGCGCCAGATAGCCACTCATTCATCATTATTCCAGCCTCAGCCCACAGCGCCAGCGTCCGACCTTGAACAGCGACAGGTATGACCTCTCGCTACCTGGCGCTCTCCAATGCATTTCAATGGAACAATCTTTAAATATTCATAATTAATTGTTATTAATTTTTTTTTTTTTTTTTTTTTAATGTGAAAAATTCTGTGACCACTTCTGCCATTTTAAATAATTTTTTTAAGGTAAAAAAAAAAAAATTTACAGAATTGATATTACAAGTCTGATATTAATGTATTCATATTACAAAATTATTTTAAAAACATGTTTTTTTTGGTTTCCAAAAATATGGTTGTTTGGGGGTTAAAAACTACTTTTAACCCATCGCCGCCAGCGCTCTGGGGTTTAAACATGCATTTTACAGCGCAAGAATTTTTTGAGCGTGATTTGTTAATTAAAATGGTGGAAGCCGGTCGCTCTGACCAGTCGCTATCATGAGCTCCCATACAGCGCGGAACCTGTCAAATAGCGACTCCTCACCCAATATTCAACATTACGGCAAACCGACTGAGTCGCTATCAACTACCGAACAACGGGCAAGCACAGCGACTACTAGCGGGCGCTCTGAAAATGCCGCTACAGTCGCTCAACTGTCACTACCTGCCGCTGTTAATGAATCGGCCTCTTGGCTAGATTAGTAGGGCTATAATATGATCTAATATAAAACGGTGAACCCGGAAATTGCTTTAATTTGTTGCAAAAAAAGGTCATTATACAATATAAGGTATAGCAATATCCATATTAAATATTAAAGCAGAACAAAACCCACAGAAATTGTGAAATACATTCGTCCAAAGCCCCAGCCGCAACATTTGTCCAAAGAGCTAGAAAAGGATATGTCCACCTGCTGAATTTGGGGACACTGATTTTTTTTGTTGCCCCTCTCTGTGAGATATCAGGTGATATGTCAGCAATGACATCACTGCCCCTGACAACACTGGCAAGTACTTAAAGAGACAGGGCTCCCAGCTTAAAGTGGACCAAAACCCAGGATTTTGACTATGCTGGGACATGGTCCTTGCCTCTGGGACACCCCCAAATGCCTGGCGTGGGCACGCACCCTGCTAGAGGGAGAGCGGTGACGCAACTCACGCATGTGCCGTTGGACCAGGAAGAAAGGTAAGTGTATGGGCGACCTGGGGGGGTTTCACACAGTGGGGCATCCTGATTTTAGATGGCCCAGGGGGGGCGATCGCCGTGGGTTTTGGTCCACTTTAAACAGGCGGCATTAGCGGGCAGCAGAGTGAAGAAGGGGCGACAAAAATTGCATGAAGGTACCCCTAATAGGGGGAGCAATTCAGGGGATGCTAGGTAAAAATAAGGGTTTTGGTCTGATTTAATACAAATGTCTCTACTTGTTTAGTCGACTGCAAGCCAGCTCTTTGAAACATCCTACATGCATGTAAAATGAAATCCATCCTTTTTTAACAGCAATCACACCATACAGAATTGACTTCAGGTATCTACTTCACTGACTCTCATCTTTCCCAGAACTCAACGAGGAATAAAATGTCAAGCATTCTTCACACTGACTGTTGGCTAACTGCTCCGATATCTCTGGCTGCTCATTTATGAGTATCATGGTTTCAGAGAGGATAGGTATGCAGCATCTCAAATCTCTGGCAGGTGGATCCTCAGAAGTTACTATGCTGGACATAATACAAATCACCTTTATATCTTCACATTAAAAACAGATAAGCATCTGTTGAAACATTGATAGAAACCTGTTATTGTATAGGACGTGGCCGAATTATGTATGAAAGTTGTCTTTCTATCAGAAGTATTGTAAAAGAGGTAAGTATACCTGATTGTTTTAGGGTACAGCCTCTGTATATGGTTCATTTAGAGGGCACCCAACTGGAACGCTGTTGGCACCATCTTTGTCTAGGAAGAAGTGCACCTTCTTGCCAGTAGGGAGCCTTCAGGTTCTCACGAAAATGGGCAAAGGTGAGAGGGCGTGACCCATATAAAAAGGGTGGGGCTAGAGAGTGCGGGAAGAGAGACACCACAAGGGAGCTGGGAGAGCTGGACAGTGGATGCAGGGCCCAAACTGTTATGCCTCAAGGTGATAAGAAAGGCCTGGTGGTTGTGCAGTGGGGTGGCAGCGACAGGCTCACCCCTCTATGGACACTTACATATACCCATAGGGACGAAACAGAAACATGTTCAATTAAGAAAAACATCAAAAGATCTCTTTGCTGTCCAAGTGCTGTGCACCCACCATGGAATTCCTATCCCCCACCCGGGACATTGGTTACAGGACAAACAAAGACATTCTTCTAATTCAATTCAATTTTCAATTCAATTTAATAAATCTTTATTGGCAAGTCAAATGAAGGAGGTAGATGGGGGTTAAAGGGGCCATCCATGGAGTTTATTGTCCTCTCTGGGGGCGGCAGGTGCAGACATAAAGGGGGCAGTAAGGGGTAGTGATGATTTCTTTCATTCTGTGCTGGCTAAAAGAAGTTGATGACCTCATGCAGAATCCATAGGTTTGCTTTGATTCTAGTGTCTGGTAGACTGGCCTGAGATCAAATAATATTTTTCATAGAAAAAAGATTATATATACCATGTCGCCTGCTCTTATGTGTTCATGTTCTATGAGAAAGTTTATAGTAGAACCGAACATTTTGAATAGAAACATGTGGGAACGTAGCCTGAAAACCTTGAAGAGATTGATTTAATTGTCAATAGTGTGGTCAGGGACAGACTGCTGCTGCTGCTTCCAACATCCCTATCCAAAAGCTGCCTCCCTAGTCTCTCCTCTGTATCCCTTCCCAGCCAAGAAACCCCAGCACATGTTTTGCCCCTTTTCTTTAACCTTAGCATCATGACTGTATGGGGGTAGGAGGTCCTATCGTGCTCCTCCAATAATAAGGCTTCTGTCCCATCAATTTAAGAAAGGCCATAGCTGTCCCTGCCTATAGTCTGTCCCTTCAACACAATAGCTATAGAGAACATGCATATACTGTCACAATATTTGTGGCCCCAGTACACCATTGGCTCTGGTACTAGAAGGGTAGCAAGCCTCAGGGAAGTAGTGAATAACTGTTACAAGCCACGTTACCACACCCTCACCATGTATGCCAGGTTTTGAGTGCACTACAGTATAAATTACATTTATTCTACATGCATTGTGTGTGTTAACAGCTATATTTAGTATTTGTATATTTATTTTAATCTCACTTGCTCTCGCTTAAAAAGACAGTTCTTTCTTTCCTATGCAGTGCCCTAATTTATAGTTCGACCTTTACAGACCTAATAGCAGTAATTTATGCAAATGATGCCTCTTTGTAATTAGGTTGCATGTTGTTTCAAATCTCCATGTCATTATGCCAAATCTGCAAATCATCAACCAGGCCAAGGCAATGTTACTTGGCAGTTGTAGGTTAACGCATCTATTAAATTCTGTTGTTTTGTTAACATGATTTTTTTGTTGGGTGACTGCTTTATATTGGGCTACTTTTTGCAAAAGGGGGCAAACAGATTATGCAAGGCACTGTAGCCTTTTACTAGTATTCTGCGCACTCAATAGGGATCGGTTTATCCTAAAAGAGTCCTGTGTATAGAGCCAGCAACATTTTTAGCAGCATTACAAGTAAAGTTTGTTATTGTAGGTTCCAAATTGAGGCAGAAAGGATAATATATGATATTGCTTGTTTCAATGGCGCAACTTGGAAGTCCTCCATCCGAAAAGGCCCTAGTGCTCGGCATTCAGTAACCAAATGAGGAATACAATTAAAGCTTATGGGAGGGAAATCCAAAGTACAGTGCTTGGCTATGAACTCAATCGGGTGGGGGTATTGGTATGCCACCAGCTCCTCTACCCTGTGAACTAGTATAATGGTTCCTTATTATTGTTAATATTGTTGTTGTTAAAATAAATAAGACCCAACACAAAAAAATATTACTCTACCCTCTTCAGGGAGGCATCCTCACCTCAGGTCTGCAGGTTTGGGGGCCCCTTCTCTCTCCAAGAGAGTGGCAAGTCACCTGCTCCACATGCCAGCAATTGGCTTGCACATACCCTCTGCTCCATTACCGTCAATGATGCCAGCCAGTGGGGTGAAGAAAGTGGCCATCGGTATGGGTTCGGGGTTCTTCCAGGGGTGCCGGGGGGGGGGGGGGGGGGTAATAGAATATAAATACCTAAAGTATACATGTTGCACTCACAACTGGATTACATTTGGGCCCTGAGGTGTCCTTTGTGGCACTTGGGGGATGTGGTCAAGCATTCCCATGTTTTGACCAGTATTTTATAACCTTCCAAGCCTTCCATCTAGCAATACAAACACAGTCCCAGGCAGGTCTCTAAGGGAAGATCCGATTACTAAATTAAAGAACAACTTCACACCCAGCTGTTCCAGTAGTAAAAACTCCAAAGTTCCAATAGCAATGTCACTATACATTCTAACCCTAGAAGTACCAGGCCTTGGCTACCCTGTAGTAGATTCAGCTGGCTCAACACAGCCTAACTCACACAATTGGATACCTGGGCTTTTATATCCACCCCCTCATGTAAACTGGTGGTTGCCATTAAGCCTATTTCTGGTTGATTCCCTCTAAGTCTAGCTGCTCCCTCCTGCACATGATTCTTGCTGGTTACACACCCAGAACAATTAATAACTTATTTCTGACTAGCTACCTGCTTTTATTACTTCTGATTCCACCCATTTACATTATTACAACATTAACACCGCAGGGCACATATCTATGCCATCTGCAGAACCTTCCAGCCACCTAAACATGTTTAGTTATGTAACTGCTTCTACATCTAACTCTATTTCTACAATGACTCCCTTTGTTTAATGCAACTGCCTCTGCCACTGAATCCCACAAGGGGAGATATTACGATTCCAGACCATTTATCCCAATATAGCACTGCTAAAATGAGGAGACACCACTAATCATACTTCATACATAATGACAAACAGAAAATACAATATATTTACAATTACTACGATACACACCTGTAAATCAGTGTGGGTGGCCTAGATCCCGAGATTTTACCCAGAAGTCAGTTGGCTGCTGGAAAGTGTTTTTGTTCTGAGTTGCCCTGCATGGAGGCCCTCTAAGAGTTTAACCAAGTGCACCATGGATAAGCAGCAATTTATAACACTAGAGAACAATGGGAGAGCACATTCTGGGGGGGGGGGGGGGGGGTTCCATGGCATTTCAGACTGATTCTTTCTTCCAAAGTGTTTATCCTTCTGTTGTGAAGCAGGCTAAATTATATAATCAATTAAAAAATCAGTTAATTCATTGATGTTAAAAATCACCTGCAGGGGTTTCAACACTCTGAACATGTGCAGAAACGGCAGGAGACCGTTATCTTGCTGTGTAAAGAAATGAAGCTGGCGGCTGTGACACGTTGCCTTCAAAGGCTTCGATCTTACACATTAAATGCATTGATAGCTGCATATACAGTATATTCTGATTCAGTTTATAAAAATACACTTAAAAGAATACTCCTTTTTTTCTTGTTTTTTGGAGTTTTATGCATTATTGTTTTCCTATTTTGGAATGGGAAATAAAGATTTGTGTTAGGATTGCGCCCCATACCTATGATTTACTTATCAGTATGCAGTTGCCACATTTCTTATATTCCTGTGGCTCTGCGTTGCTAAAGTGGCAGTGGCTTTTCTGGCCTTGAGCAAAAATCCACTGACTACAAGTCCCAAAACCCTTCCACTGTAACAGGTGAGATAATCAGCAGCTTTGGCGAAATCAAGCAGCAGTAATGACTTCCCAGATGAGAGCACTGCCTTTAGCTACTGGAACACAACATTGTGATCCATTCATCTGAAAAGGTTAAATATCAGCAGGAAGGGTTCAATTTGCAAGCTTAGGAATGTGGAGCATTGTCTCGGCCTTAGACAATCAGATGAATAGCAAGCCAGAGTAAGGAAGTCTCTGCTATGTACACCAAACTAACCAGTCACAGTATGTTGCTAAGGTAAATTGTTGCTCAAGAAAAAGCTAAAGAAAACTAAAAAAACAGATAAGCTTAGCACCTTGAGAACATAATTTTGCCACACAAGTAAAAATGCTATTGAAAGTGGAATTAGTGTTTGGACACGCTAATTTGTACTTGAAAAACTTATCATTTCTAAAACACAGGCACAAAAATGTGGTTTGCCAGACTCCTGTTCTCTTGGAAAGAGTTTTTCTGCATTTTGGAACTTGAGTTATACGGCTCCAGTATTTTCTTCTGCTTAAAACACAAGCCCTTCAGTGAACAACATGGTTCAGATCCCAGTGGTTACTTCAGTTATTCCCAAATAAATTTACAATGGGATTTAGGTGTGATGCTCTGTGGATCCCAGCTGAGTAACTTGTTCTACAATAGACCTTGCTTTGTGGACAAGGTTGAGAGTTATATTCTGCAGCACTATAACAGTCCTACACTCAAATTAGGGACTAGCACATACCATAAAAATTAGCCCTATGCTCTTTTATATCTACAACCAAATTCCACAGAGGCACAAGGTATGTCAGTGTCTACAAAACCAAGATTCATCCAATCGCTGTCTCTCATAGTAAACATTTCTCATCATTTCAGAGCACACATTTTCGCTATTCTAGATAGTGTTGTAATGAGAGGAGGGGTAAGTTATACATCCGAACTGAATAAAACTCCCGCCAAGCTTGTGGTTTATTCTCTCATGGTAGGAATATAATCCAGGGTTGACACATTTACGTCTATCAGGGCTGACAAAGCCTGTCACCCCCCGATTTCCTCTTTCTTCCAAGAGACTCCTCCCCCTGGCAGCAAATGTATATGGATTTTTATCATTGAGCAATTTTTCCCGATAGTGCTTCATTAAGGAACAAATATCCACAGCATTCTATGCTACTCATGTGTGTAAGTAGATGTAGATCCGTCCCTGGTAACATACTCCAGTGATCATTGGTCTATAAAAGATATTGGTGATTGAGCAAATCCATACATTCAACTGCTGCCATACAGCCAATGATTCACCCTGCATTGGTGACACAATGCTCCCCATAGTTTCAGCAAAGTGGCATGTTTAGGTGTCCAGGGGAAGGGCGCTTGGTGGTGCAGCTTAAGCATAATTCTGCAGGAGTGTGGACCGAGCCCTCTGTTTTTAACCAGATTTAGAGACAGATTTTAGTTTGGTCTGCAAGCTAACAGGGTTGAGTGCTGTGGCTCCTTTAAGACTTTTGTATCCTAATTGCCTTGCTAACGTGCACCTCCCAGGTTAGTTATAAAATGGTCTGAGCGGTACCCACCAGGGGTTGTGACCACACTGGGGCCAATAAGGTCAGGGGGCCCCCATCATTGTGGCTGCTCCACCTAATTAATCAGATGTATGCTCTCATTGCATCATGTACAAGAATAAGAAGCAACAAATGTCTCAGCTGTTCGGTATTTAGCTGTCTAGTTATATCCAAATGAGTTAAAATGACCCCAAAAAATGCAGCGACGGCCCCATTTAATTATTTTTAACTAGCTGTAAAAAGATAGACCCTACATTGAATTTACTATATTTACGCTTGTAAATATGTTTTCTGTTTTAGTTCTGGAAAAAAGTTTGAACAGCTTATTACTGCATGTGAGTGAAGATAAAAGTACTTGACAGAGAGACAGATTATGTATCTGATCTGTGGAACAGTAAAACATTTATTGGTCTATTTATTTTTTATTAGTGACATCAAGCTATACATCATGCTCAAATCAACTAGAATATCTTCACTAGTAACCTCATTAGCTCTCATATTTCCCATATGAATGTCTGTAAATCAGAGGCAGAGGACTAAGTAATGGTGTTTTGAAAAGTATAGTTTAATTGCTGGAGCTCCTGATATCCTATTACAACTTTACCATGGCTCTCCAATTAGATGGGAGAACGTATCATCATTTGGCTGAAACAATGATACAATCAAAGCGAGAGAGATACCAACACTATCGCATTGTTAAGATAAAATATGTAGCGTCTACATCAGGCCTGGGCAATGTACGGCCCGCGGGCCGTATACGCCCTTTGCTAGGCTAGGTAAGAGACGCAGAGGAAAGGAGAACACGCCAGACCCGACGAGCCAAGCGGCTGCTGCTTAACTTAAAGCGGTCCTTCACTCTGAATAAGAGTTTATCTTATATGTTTCCCTCACCCTGTACATACAGATTGCTCACATTAAAAATCATCCTACCTGCATCTACTGCATGTTATGAGCCTTTAAAGTGGACCAACACCCAGGGGGGATCGGCCCGGGAATCTATAAGATTCCCGGACCGATCAGATCCCTCCCCGCGGGGCATCCAAAATCGGGATGTCCCGCGGGGAGGAACCCCCCAGGAGGCCCACAATCCTTACCTTACCGGCGATCCAACGGCGCATGCGCGAGACGCGGGCGCGTCTCTCGCTTCCCTCTAGCAGGGCGCGCTCCCGCGCCGGCCGTTTTGTGAATGGCCGGCGCAGGCGCGCTCCCTGTTAGAGGGAAGCGAGAGACGCAGCCAATGACAGCGCTCTGGTATGCGCGTCCAAGCAGCTTTGGACGCGCATACCAGAGCGGCTCTGAGCGCTGTCATTGGCCGGACGAGGTCACGTGGGAGCGGGGAGAGGTGAGTTTTTGCGGCGATCGGGGAGGTTTCACACAGCGGGGCACCCCCGATCGGGGTGCCCCACCTAAGTGGACCAACACCCAGGATAGTCAAAATCCTGGGTGTTGGTCCACTTTAAACATCCAAGATGGTGGCTTATGGGACATCAGGCAGCCTGCAAACAGGAAGTGCCTTCTGACTGTGCTGCTCTGCATTCTGGGATTGCTGACCTTTTCCTGACCCCGGCTCTGCTCTGTCTGAGCAAAGCACAGCTGTAACCCTCCCGCCTGTACCTTACCCCACTCTCCTCTCCTCACTAAGTGTGATGCCTCTGAATCAAAATGGCGGCGCCCATATCCTAAAGTCCTTAACAGAGTTGTAGCCCAGTGGGGGAAAGAGTAATAAGTGATTAAAAACTTAAAATATATTAATTTTAGATGCTAGGGAATCGCTTTTCAAGGGTTTGGGCTTTTCAATAAATCATGGTGAAGGTCCGATTTAACAGGTGATCGCCTGTGTACAGTGCGGGAGGCATAAGTTAAGCAGCAGCGGATCGGCCGCTCGGCTTGTCGGGTCTGGCGCGTTCTCCCTTCCTCTGAGGAAGCCAGATGAGCAGGTGATAGAAACCCGGGGACTTGGGCAGGGCAGAGTTGGGGCTCCAGAGCCGTCTCCACTCACTGACTGTAGCAGTTCCTCTCATTGGTAGTGCAGGGATTCATTGCAGACGTAGCCATGGTGCAGGCTGTCTGGCCGGGAGGTTTGCTGTCTGTCACACAGCCTGTTTCTCTTTGCAGGTGAGCGGGAGGGAGGGGGGCTGCTAAACAATCCTCTGCTGCCAGTGTCCCACACAGTGTGTTGGAGAGGGGAAGGGGAGATTGTGCTGAGCCACAGGACATGACAGGCAGAGAAAGCTGTACTGTGCTCAGCCAGCTGCTGCCATAGTCTCCCGGGCTTTGCAGAAGAATGAAAAGAAAGACTGCAGCGCGGGGGATGGACTGTGACATTGGTGCTCAGTGAGTCTGCTCAGAAAGATGAGGTAGTTTGATTGTGTTTTCCCTTCTGCCTCCTTCCTGCCTGCTGTCTCTTTTCCACCCTGTACCTGCCCACCATGTTCTCACCTGCCCCCCCAGCTGCCCACCATGTTCTCACCTGCCCCCCCAGCTGCCCACCATGCTCTCACCTGCCCCCCCAGCTGCCCACCATGCTCTCACCTGCCCCCCCAGCTGCCCGCCATGCTCTCACCTGCCCCCCAGCTGCCCACCATGCTCTCACCTGCCCCCCCAGCTGCCCACCATGCTCTCACCTGCCCCCCAGCTGCCCACCCTGCTCTCACCTGCCCCCCATCTGCCCACCATGCTCTCACCATGCCCCCCCATCTGCCCACCATGCTCACACTTTGCCCCCAGCTGCCCACCATGCTCTCACCATGCTCCCCAGCTGCCCACTATGCTCTCACCATGCTTCCCAGCTGCCCACCATGCTCTCACCATGCCCCCCCATCTGCCCACCATGTTCACACTTTCCCCACCATGCTTTTACCATGCCCCCCATCTGCCCACCATGCTCACACTTTGCCCCCCAGCTGCCCACCATGCTCTCACCATGCTCCCCAGCTGCCCACCATGCTCTCACCATGCCCCCCATCTGCCCACCATGCTCACACTTTGCCCCCCAGCTGCCCACCTTGCTCTCACCTGCCCCCCCTACTGCCCACCATACTCACACTTTGCCCCCTTCCTGCTGCCCACCATGCTCTCACTTTGCCCCCTTCCTACTGCCCACTATGCTCCCACCATGCCCCCCTATCTGCCAACCATGCTCTCACCATGCCCCCCATCTGCCCACCATGCTCACACTTTGCCCCCCCAGCTGCCCACCATGCTTTCACCATGCTCCCCAGCTGCCCACCATGCTCTCACCATGCCCCCCCATCTGCCCACCATGCTCACACTTTGCCCCCCAGCTGCCCACCATGCTTTTACCATGCCCCCATCTGCCCACCATGCTCACACTTTGCCCCCCAGCTGCCCACTATGCTCTCACCATGCTCCCCAGCTGCCCACCATGCTCTCACCATGCCCCCCCATCTGCCCACCATGCTCACACTTTGCCCCCCAGCTGCCCACCTTGCTCTCACCATGCCCCCCCATCTGCCCACCATGCTCTCACCATGCCCCCCATCTGCCCACCATGCTCACACTTTGCCCCCCAGCTGCCCACCTTGCTCTCACCATGCCCCCCCATCTGCCCACCATGCTCTCACCATGCCCCCCATCTGCCCACCATGCTCACACTTTGCCCCCCAGCTGCCCACCTTGCTCTCACCTGCCCCCCCCCTACTGCCCACCATGCTCACACTTTGCCCCCTTCCTGCTGCCTACCATGCTCTCACTTTGCCCCCTTCCTACTGCCCACCATGCTCCCACCATGCCCCCCTATCTGCCCACCATGCTCTCACCATGCCCCCCATCTGCCCACCATGCTCACACTTTGCCCCCATCTGCCCACCATGCTCACACTTTGCCCCCCAGCTGCCCACCTTGCTCTCACCTGCCCCCCCTACTGTCCACCATGCTCACACTTTGCCCCTTCCTGCTGCCCACCATGCTCTCACTTTGCCCCCTTCCTACTGCCCACCATGCTCCCACCATGCCCCCCTACCTGCCCACCATGCTCTCACCATGCCCCCCAGCTGCCCACCATGCTCTCTCCATGCTCCCCAGCTGCCCACCATGCTCTCACCATGCCCCCCCATCTGCCCACCATGCTCACACTTTGCCCCCCAGCTGCCCACCATGCTTTTACCATGCCCCCCATCTGCCCACCATGCTCACACTTTGCCCCCCAGCTGCCCACCATGCTCACACTTTGCCCCCCAGCTGCCCACCATGCTCTCACCATGCTCCCCAGCTGCCCACCATGCTCTCACCATGCCCCCCATCTGCCCACCATGCTCACACTTTGCCCCCCCAGCTGCCCACCTTGCTCTCACCATGCCCCCCCATCTGCCCACCATGCTCTCACCATGCCCCCCCATCTGCCCACCATGCTCACACTTTGCCCCCCAGCTGCCCAACTTGCTCTCACCATGCCCCCCCATCTGCCCACCATGTTCTCACCATGCCCCCCCCATCTGCCCACCATGCTCACACTTTGCCCCCCAGCTGCCCACCATGCTCTCACCATGCTCCCCAGCTGCCCACCATGCTCTCACCATGCCCCCCCATCTGCCCACCATGCTCACACTTTGCCCCCCAGCTGCCCACCTTGCTCTCACCATGCCCCCCCATCTGCCCACCAGGCTCCCACCATGCCCCCATCTGCCCACCATGCTCACACTTTGCCCCCCAGCTGCCCACCTTGCTCTCACCATGCCCCACCATGCTCTCACCATGCCCCCCATCTGCCCACCATGCTCACACTTTGCCCCCCAGCTGCCCACCATGCTCTCACCATGCTCCCCAGCTGCCCACCATGCTCTCACCATGCCTCCCCATCTGCCCACCATGCTCACACTTTGCCCCCCAGCTGCCCACCATGCTCTCACCATGCCCCCCCATCTGCCCACCATGCTCACACTTTGCCCCCCAGCTGCCCACCATGCTCTCACCATGCCTCCCCATCTGCCCACCATGCTCACACTTTGCCCCCCAGCTGCCCACCATGCTCTCACCATGCCTCCCCATCTGCCCACCATGCTCACACTTTGCCCCCCAGCTGCCCACCATGCTCTCACCATGCCTCCCCATCTGCCCACCATGCTCACACTTTGCCCCCCAGCTGCCCACCATGCTCTCACCATGCCTCCCCATCTGCCCACCATGCTCACACTTTGCCCCCCAGCTGTCCACCATGCTCTCACCATGCTCCCCAGCTGCCCACCATGCTCTCACCATGCCTCCCCATCTGCCCACCATGCTCACACTTTGTCCCCCAGCTGCCCACCGTGCTCTCACCATGCTCCCAAGCTGCCCACCATGCTCTCACCATGCTCCCAAGCTGCCCACCATGCTCTCACCATGCTCCCAAGCTGCCCACCATGCTCACACTTTGCCCCCCAGCTGATCTGAGCTCTCCTTCCAGACTGCCAGAAGCCAAAGGCTTCTCTGATTGGCTGGGAAATTATCAAACCAGAACGTTTGAAGTGGACCAAAACCCTGCTGTATCAGGCCGGGAATCTTATAGATCCCCTCCCCGCAGGGCATCCAAAATTGGAGTGCCCCACTGTGTGAAACCCCCAGGTCGCCCATAAACTCACCTTCTTTATCGGTCCAACGGCGCATGCTCGGGTCGCAGCCACATCCCCACTATCCCTCTAGCAGGGCGCGTGTCCGTGTCAGCCATTTGTGAATGGCAGGCGCGGACACGCTCCCTGTTAGATGGAAGTGCGAGATGCAGCCACCAGCGCGCTTGGAGCCGCTGAGCTTAGACATCGCTTAGACGCCCATAGCTCAGCGGCCCTCCACAATATTTTTAGATTCTCATGTGGCCCCATGGAAAAAATAATTGCCCACCCCTGGTCTAGATGTTCTGCATGATGAAATCACAATCTCATCTTAAAAAAAGTGTTTGCTCATTAACATTCAGCTCACTGAAAGACTGGAATAGGGAATGCAGTAGATCTGTTTAGGATGCACGTCAAGGCATAAACACCTGACCCCCAGCCCATGTGTGTAAAGTCCGTAGACGCATGCTAGGCAACTACTACTGGGCCCATGGCAGAAGGGGCCTATTCAAGCTGCTTCCCGACGCCTTGAAGCACCTGGGGCAATAGCATCAGTCTGGGGCCACAGCATTATGCAGTCCCTCACCAGGGCCTCACCAACCCGAGCTCCACAGCGCTCCAACCCTACCTAGAACCCCAATCAGACCACCGTCTCAGACACCAGTTAAATGGACACCGGGGGCCCACCTGAAAGCTACATGAAAATATTACTGGCTTATTTTTATGGCTTATGCACACATAAAAGTGCATACCTTTAAAGGAAGTTTATGTCTTCACCTTCTATCCCCATCTACTTCCCCAAAACAGACTGCTTTAACTAAAACCTTTGCAAAATATTTGTTAAAACACTAACATTATTGCAGTTCTTTTAACAGATAAGGCTGACCCCTTGTGCCGAGCTGTGTATACTGTAACTGATTGTATCATTGCTGGAAAGCACTAGTCAGCCAAGGAGCAACATGGTCGACTCTATCCGGTTCGTAGTGTTATAAATATTGGGCATTGGCTTTATTAAATAAGAAACACAGGCTGTTTTGGGGCACTGGGTTGGGAATGGAAAGTGACAACATAAACTATTTCTGGTTATAGGATCACTTTTAAATCTAACTGTATTGTGCATGTGTGGATAATCTGTGCTCTCCTGCTACAGGACAGCATTACTTACATCTTTTCTAGAAACATGGACAACACAATATTTGCTTTCACAAAGTGCATACATTTTGGAGATGTTGTGGCCACATCTAAAATACTGTGTGAAATTCTGGAGACCTCACCTACAAAACATTGCTTAAATAGAAAGAGATCAAAGGTAGGCTACAAAAAAAGTGGATGAGCTTAAACCTAAACTTATCAGGAGAGATTTAAAGAACTAATCTGATCAGGAATACAAAAATACTTAACCTTTTGCCCCCCCCCATCTCCTATGTGCAGGTCTGGTGTTCCCCCATAGCTCCTGCTGAACTTGCAGGTATAAGCATACCTACCGAGGAAGGAGATCCAGCTATTCCATTTTCCGGTATGCAGGCCTCTCTCGGCAGCGTCCGGGGGCCTTGTTTCCCCCACGCGCCTACTCAATTCATTGCAATGGAGGGGGCGTAGCAAGGCAGGTAGGGCATATCCCCCCACCTCACTACGCCCCAGAATCAATGCTTCTCTATTATTGGATAGTAAGATGATGGTGGCGGTGCACAGGTGAGCTGCTGGGGACAAAGAGGGAACATAGACTTTTATTTTTGCCTGGGATGGGGCTTTACTTTGTACAGCCTGAAGGAAAGAGATGATACTTAATTGAGACCTTTATGTGTGAAAGGATTGAATAAGGTTCAGGAGGAAAGTGTTTTTAAGAAGAAACTTAATGACAGAACAAGGGGGCACAACCTGAAGCTAGTCGGGGGGAAGATCAGGAGCAATGTCAGAAAATACGATTTAACAGAAAGTAGTAGATGCTTGGAACTAACTTCCAGCAGAAGTGGTCAGAAAATCATCAGTAAAAGATATTTAAACATGGCTGGGATAAACATAAATGTATCCTACGATAAAGAGAACATATACACATAAGGGCAGACTAGGCAACCTTTTGTTTGTAAGCGAGGGCACCACACACAATACAGTCTCACCATCATACAATCTGGCATACAGACACTGCTAATGGCATGATAACATGTCTTTCTTTCTAAATGTACCGTGAAAAATATTTACAAAACCAAGAACTAATTATGACATTCGGAACATTTTTGAAAGCAAAAGTGGGGTAAGATCCCCAGACAAATTAAAACCGTCATTTGAGAATGAAACCAGGGTTTGCAGGGGTTATGCACAGTGGGGTGAGGGGCTCTATCAATCTGGATGCCTCCCAGAGACCATGATACATATGTGGGCTGCAGAGATGTTATCATGTCTAACAGATAAGACTGCAATCAGAGAATGGATTCACACTGGTTTTGTTCCTACAAAGCTCTTATATTTATGTTATAAATATTTATATTCGAGTATGTGAGTTTATGTATTTATAGCAAGGGGTAATATTTAGGTGAGATATTATTTATTAGGGTATTTTGGTTGTAGTTTGAAATGTTACTCTATATATAACACTGGGTAAAACAACAATGGAAAAAGACCTAGGGGTTTTAGTAAGTAATAAACTAAACTGTAGTGATTAATGTCAGGCAGCAGCTGCCAAGGCAAACACGATCACAAGGCGCATCAAGAGGGGCATAGATAAGAAGGACATATTATAACTCGAGTATGTTCAAAGGCGAACAACTAGAGTAACCCTGAAAGATTCTCAAACTTAGACCCTTATTTATGAAGGAATAGCGACAGGTAGTGATTGGTGAGCGGCCGGTAATGACGGGCCCCGCCACGAGAACGCCGGCTCCCCACCACAATCACACATTTATCAAGCCAATCCTGCTTAGCAACTGAGATAGCGCCATATAGCGACTCATTCATCATTATTCCAGCCTCAGCCCACAGCGCCAGCGTCCGACCTTGAACAGCGACAGGTATGATCTCTTGCTACCTGGCGCGCTCCAATGCATTTCAATGGAACAATCTTTAAATATTCACAATTAATTGTTATTATTTGTTGACCACTTCTGCCATTTTAGATAATTTTTTAAGGTAAAAAAAATTAAAAAAACAATTGTACAGAATTGATATTACAGGTCTGATATTAATATATTCATATTACCAAATTATTTAAAAAACTTGCTTTTTTTTGTTTCCAAAAATATGGTTGTTTGGGGGTTAAAAAACTACTTTTAACCCATCGCCGCCAGCGCTCTGGGGTTTAAACATGCATTTTACAGCGCGAGAATTTTTTGAGTGCGATTTTTTAATGAATATGGTGGAAGCCGGTCGCTAGGGCCAGTCGCTATCATGCGCTCCCATACAGCGCGGAACCTGTCAAATAGCGACTCCTCACCCAATATTCAACATTACGGCAAACCGACTGAGTCGCTATCAACTACCGAACAACGGCCAAGCACATCGACTACTAGCGGGCGCTCTGAAAATGCTGCTACAGTCGCTCAACTGTCGCTACCTGCCGCTATTAATGAATCGGCCTCTTAGGTTCATTTAGTTTGGAAAAGAGATGCCTGAGGGGTGACCTAATAACTATGTATAAATATATCCGGTGTCAATACAAAGATCTGTCCCACAATCTATTTAAAGTAAATAAAACTTGGGGGGCACCCACTAAGGTTAGAAGAAAGACGCTTCTTGCACTAGCATAGGAGGGGATTCTTTTATGTAAGGGCAGTGAGACTATGGAACTCTCAGCCAGGGGAGGTGGTCATGAAGAATACACTAAAAGACTTCAAAAGTGGCCTTGATGCCTTCCTTGCATGTAATAACATTATCAGCTATGGCTACTAGACCACTAATAAACAGGCAGAACTGGATGGACCAAAGTGTTTTTCAGCCTTACATACTATGTTACTATGTTTATTTAAAAAGCGCTAGTGTCATCTAGTGCCAGATAAATGTCAGGTGAATGTCAGGTTCCAGTGCAAAAGGTGTAGCACCTCTGCCAGGCAGTGTCCCATCTATAATCAGGACCGAGGATGGGATGAGTGCCGACGCTTAGTTCCCTACAGTGCCACATAAGACCAGGCGCTCACCCTGCACAATGGGCTTGGATGGATATGATTTTTGGGCCACTTTTCAATTTTTTTTGGGGGGGGGGGGGGGCTGGTGCAGGTGCCACGGGATCCCTGGGCGGTTTAGGCCTTTTGGCTAAGATCAAGAGTAGTATCTGTTTTATATCAGAATTGACATTAATCTACCCAAAGCCTGAGGTCTTTGTGGCTTGAGACCCCACAAAGAACAAGTTTACATTTTTCCTAAAAGAGAAAGTATTTGCACATTACCCATCAATACTTCCAGCAGGCGGAGCTATGCAAATCATCTCTTTAGGTCTCTGAGCCATTCAAGACCCATAGAAACGCTAAGGGTGCAACGCCAAACACATCCAACTAGTGGTCACATGTTTTGAGCCTTAGGCTCTCATCAGCACTAGGGCAGATGTTTCCATCTGTATGGGGAGCGACACTTGGTGAGTACCAAATCAGAGTCGCAAGCCACTATGTGAAGAGTTTAGTCTTAATATAGGGAGGTAAAGAGATCAAAAAAACATCTACTCAAAGGTAAAGTAAAAGAGACACTTTGCTAAAACCTAAAGTATTTGCACAGTACCCAACACAAGAAAAAATAGCATTACCCATCAATCCTTGCAGCAGGCAGAGCTAAAGAAATTATCTCTTTACACATTAGACATAAAGAGATGAGACAGAAAAAAAATCATCCAATGGTAAGGAAAATAGAAAACAAACAGACAGCATAAGTATATGTCACACCAAAATGCAGAGTTTGCATATGTATTTGCCATTGTCAGTTACTCACTTATTATTATTACTTGTTATGTCAGTTAAATCCAGGCAGTAGCACGACTGGAAAGCTGGTAAAGGAAGTCTCTGGGGTGCTTCAAGATGGCTGCGCCCAGGAGAAAATTGGCAAGGCGGTGTTTCCAATTTGAGTCGGTGCTGGAGCAAATGTAAGTGCTGATAATGATTCAGCATCATGCATGCAGATCGCAAAAGGGAGGTATGCCTCGGATTTCTTTCAACTGAGCCTAAAAGACTCCTGGGCCGTCTGAGTTCCTGTCCTTGGGGCTTCTTCCAGGGGTCATATGAGCACCGGACCCATAACGAAGGGCTGGTCATGCAAGTTGCAAAATAGCTCATGATTCATGCACATGCAGAACTGAGTCACATGAGTCCCTGAATCATGCACCAGTGGGAACATTTTCCTTCTCTCACCGTGGATTGCGCATGGCCATAGAAAATGGCACATGCTGCTTAATCAACCCTAATGTGGAGATTTTCCAAGGTTCTGGGTCCGGCTGTGCCAGAGGTAACTACAATAGTCCTCCTGTAGCCCCGTTTATGAAGACAGCAGCTGCACTTCCGAGTTCTGGCTGGTGGATGTGCGTGGCCTCTGTACGTCCAACTCCCATTGAAAAATTTGGGTGGCACCTGACACAAAGAACTTTTGTTTACAGTGGATGCCCCTCTGTGCTTGAAACCCAACAGAATTGCCAATATCTTTCCCTCCTCGTGGCTCTCACAGCACTTGCACAGGCTTCCACTAATGATTATTAATTACCATGCACCTCCCATTGGCCGTTCCCTGCAGCTTTCTACTGCCAGCCATTTAGATCTGCCTGGTGTGCGGTGCCCACAGGGATGCTGAAGGAGATGCAAATGTCGTGGGAGCAAAGAGCAAGGTACGAATCAGGCGGTTCCAGGAGTTCCACAAAGCAGAGCATGCCACGACTCTAGGGCTGGTATGAGTAGGCTTTGGTCTGCTTTAATGGAGTTTCTGAGGTAGGGTCCCCACAGCCAAAAACATATTCCCCTCCCCCCAAAAAAGCAAATATTATGAACCTACTGATTCTGCCGACTACTATTGGGCCTTGGCGGGAGCAGTGGTGCCCCCTGTGGTCCATTTCTTGTAAAGAGCACCATCACAGTGCAGAGTGCTGGGGAGTAACAATGTGCTGGCATGTTAGTTATGTCCTGTGCAACCACAGCACAACAACCTGCAGACAGCAAACCTGACATTGTATATTGTGGCCCCGGACAAGGAACAGACTGCACCAAGTTTCCTACATGTGCTCAGTGCTGTGGAGTCGGAGTTGAGGAGTCGGAGTCGGAGGAAATTTTGGGTACCTGGAGTCAGAGCAAACAATGCACCGACTCCGACTCCTACTAAATTTTGATTTAGCAAGTTTAAATGTCCAAATTCACAAAAAGTTATAATGAATGACTTCTCTATTGTAAGAATAAAGACCAATGCATGCAGTGCCTCATGTAACCGCAAAACGAACACGTTAAGTGACCGCGAAGAAGCATGCTTTTCATGTGCTTCACTATATGGCACGCAACGCACAATTAGAAGCGGCAATACTTATACTTTGCATAGTGTTGTGTTCTGCTGTTACAGAGAACCCATGGGTAACCTAGCCTCTCACTGATAAGGGATTTTGGCCCTTATTCATCAAGCGATAGCGCCAGGTAGTGTCTGACGAGCGCCAGGTAGCGGCAGCTAACGGCGACTACCGACTCAAGTACGCCCGGCGGCGGTCACAATGACGCATTTATCAAGCAAAATGAGGCTAGCGCCGGCGAGAGCGACGGCTAGTGCGGCATTCATCATGAAGCCGCCTGGACCGAACAGCGCCGCTGCAAATTCCCTCACAGCGCCAGGTATGAGCTGTCGCTCCCTGGCGATGTCCAATGCATTTCAATGGAGCAATCTATAATTAATCATGATTAATTGGTAATAATTTTTTTTTTTTTTTTTTTTTTTAATGTCAAAAAATCGGAGAACACTTCTGCAATGTTAGGATTTATTTTTAAGTAAAAAAAAAAAAATATGTGCAGAATTGATCTAACAGGTCTGAGATTAATGTATTCATATTACAAAATGATTCTAAAAACATGTCTAATGTTACATTCAAAAAATATGGTTGTTTAGGGGTTAAAAACTAGTTAATACACATCGCCGCCAGCGCTCTGGGGTTTAAACAAGGAATGGACAGCGACAGCACATTCGGATTGTGATTTGTTGATGAATATGAAGCTAGCCGTTCGCTCTGGCCATTCGTTGTCAGGCACACACATACAACGCTGGACCTGTGAAACAGCGACCCCCCAGCCCGTATTCAACATTACCGCACACCGACTGAGTCGCTGTCATCAAGCTAATGCCGGCCAAGCACAGCGAATACTGGCTGGCACTGAAAAAATCACGCTACAGTCGCTCATCTGTCGCTACCTGGCGCTATTAATGAATCGGCCTCTAAGTAAATATGTTTTTTGCAGGACTAGAGACACTTGTATAAGTGAAGGGAATGGAGGATCAATAGTTCAAGACTGAAGCTGTACCATTGGAAAAACTGCTGTCATTCAGCAAAAGGCTATAAAAACTTGTAAACTTCGATTGTTAGCTTAAATTTTAAACATGACTATGGGATTCTACTAGGGAAATCATGTTTTATAATAAAGGCCCCTTTCTGGATCCTCCCACTGCCCTATCTTCAGCAGAAGATCAGCACACAGAAAGGAGAAGGCAGCTTCTGCCCAACTACCTCTCTCTTCTAGAAGTAATGTATGTTGCCTTTCTTTCCTTCAAGGAATGTATAAAATACATTCACATATTAATACAGAGGAGTCGGAGTCGGGGAGTCGGAGTCGGAAGTACAAAAAACTGAGAAGTCGGAGTTGGAGTCGGAGTCGGAACATTTATCTAGAGTCGACTCCACATGTGTTGCAAGGCGGGGTAACGCAGCTTGCACCGCGCCCCTCTCTGCATGGGCCCAGAAGCAACTGCCTCTATGGTATGTACGCCCCTGTTTAGAGGGCTTCTCCTTTCACTCTTCTTTTCAGTCCTAATAGGTAGGGAGGCTGCGGGATGGATGTGTCTTGTACCTACTGTACCTCTGATTATATTGCAAATACTTATACAGTGTAACCGTATCGGATGGCTGTGTCACAATTCATTAGTGAGTGCATTTATTTCTGGCGTTACCTCGGGGTTGTGTAGTCAGATTACAGAGCGATGCGGCATATTCACGGTGCATTTTGGATATTTCAGCTCAAAGCATTTCCTAAATATTGAATCTGCTTTCTAATCACGTCCAAGCATCAACACAGCGTTGTTTTTATTCTGACAGCACGCCTCACCTTACAGTCCTCCTTTTTTGGGCTGCGCTTTCATTTGTCTTCCCTTTTTGGCCTAAAGCTTTGGTGAGGTTAACAGTACAGTAATGTCAAAGGAAATCTGGAGATTCAGGTATAATTGGTTTTCTTGCAAAACTTCAATCATGCTTTAAATAATAATGAGGATAACCTGCTACTACCTTGGATGTGTTCTGACTTCAATAACATGCTGTGTTCCTGTGCTGTCTGCAGAGAATTGCAATATTCTCCGGCAAGTGCTTCTAGCCAAGTATTGTGTTTATTGGCTTACAACTTTTATTGTGATTAGAAATGTTATTTGAAATTTAACAGAAATCCTCCCCCAATATTCAATCACTTTCCCGCTCATGCCACATGCACCTCAAAATCATCTCTAGAATCCGACCCTATCTAACTGTGGAAATGTAAACCTTTTCTTGTCTTGATTAGCTGGTCTCCTACTCACTAAACTCTTTCCTCTCCAATCCGTCTGTAAAGCAGAACAAAACCCAGGAATTTGACCTTCCCTTGTTTTGTTCCATGCACTGTGGCATCCTGAAATGGGATGCTCCGCTGTGTGAAGCCCACCAGAACACTCAGTAAAACTCACCTCTCCTCGGTCCAATGGCGCATGCGCAGGCTCCCGTTCTATCAATGCCTTTGCCTTGACTTCACCATTCGGCAAAGGGTTCTGATTAAATTTAATGTGTGAGCGGGCGCTGCCACATACCCACGTATCCCCTGCTGTGCGTCCGCTCCCGCCCCAGCCTATCTGAATGGCTGGGACAGGCGCACATTGCCACGGATGCAGGGGATGCAGCAGCGCGCACTCCCCATTGTAAACATTTAAATGGCAGGCTGAAAGGCAAATGGCTCTGATTGGACGAGAGACTGCTTATTATCGCCCTGGGGGGTTTAACACAGCGGGGCATTCCAATTCAAGATGTCCCAGGGGAAAGCTAGCAGCTGGCTACATTCTCTTTTACATTCCAGAACAGCCGCTGGTGGGTTTTTCTGCTTTAAGGCTCTATTGATACCTATCCACTTGCGCTGCATTGGCATGGGCCAGTTCACATATATACGCAGCTTATATTTATTCATATTTATTGCATATTCATTTGGCATGGGCCAGTTCACATATATTATATATCTAAACTGGACCTTTAAAAATAATGTGCACTGTGACTGCAGTGCCCAACGCAGCACAAGCACATAGGTGTGAATAGAGTAAAACAGCCAAGACCAGGGCCCCAGGATGACCCCAAAGAACCCCTGGTATAAGGTTTTGGTTTATATGTATTAGTGACTTATTTTAATTCCAGACGGCTTATTACAACTTTATACGATTCTCTAATTGCATTTTTTTCAAGGAGCGGTGGACCAGGGCAGCACCTGCGGTGTTTTTTGGATTATCTATTGTGTTTATGTTTTATGTTTTAGGAAGAAGTGCTTGTAATTTTCTATTTCAAATTAATTCTTAGTGACTTAATTTCAAGTGTACAGTATAATTTTACAGGGAATTTTCTTGGGGGTCATTCTGGGGCCCTGGCCTTGACTGCTATATATTATTGTAGTACGCCATGTTTTTTCAGCACTTTAGGTGGCTGTGCGCATCCATAGAATCACATATACAGGTGTGAGTCAAAAGTTGACCCCATAAACTGAAGAGATGAAAGTGGCTTTGCTTAGAATACATAAAGTATTTACATGTGGAGGCTGATTCATTACTAATGCCAGGTATCGATAGATGAGCGTCTGTATAATGGCGCTTAGAGCGACTGCTAGTAGACGCTGTAAGCAGGTAGCAGGCGCTGTAACAGAGGTCACACAATGATTTGAGGAAAAAAAAAGGCCAAACACGCTGTTTAAACACAAGCAAATGAACGACCATTGAAATGTACAGTATGGGAGAGCGACACTGAGCGAAAAGTAATACCTGACGCTCTGGAAGCTAGAGCATGGCGCTATACGCTGAGCCTCCTGTAATAATACACGTGATGCTGCATGGCGCTGTTAGAGTCACTCACCAGATTCACTTTCATAAATGTGGTTTTGCCTTTGAGCCCAGTGTTCACCAAACGCTGCCTGCCACTATGAGGCACTACCTAGCGCCATCCCTTCTTAAATAACCCCCTTAGAGTGTGTGTCTGGACAGGAACTTTAAAAGACAATAGAAGGGAGTTAGCAATAAGAAGGTGGTCCTGTACTGTGCCATCCAGGCAGTCCATGTGCCTCCACATCCTAGCATCAAGTCCTCTTCAAAAGTCTTGTCTCTCTAGTCAGCTTGGGCATTTTTTCCAGTCTTGAAAGGAAATTCCACTTTCAATTGCATTTTTCCATTATTGTGTGCCAAAATGATGTCATCAGGGTTCTGAGCTTATCTGTTACGTTTTCTTTGTATTTGTTTGCAACTCTGTGTTATATAAGAAAACAGTCTTCTCCAACAACAATGTGTTTACCTTAGCAGTCGCAAAAGCACTGGTGTGTTTGGTGTACATAGCAGGGGCTTCCTGACTCTTGCTTGATATTCATCTGATTGGGGGATCACAGCCTTTTCAGATGAGGGGATCACGATCTTCTGTTCCAGTAGCTAATTGGTTATTAGCAGCACTCTCAAGCGGGGAGGTCATTACTTAGGCTTGATTTTTCCAATACTGCTGCTTGATTTTTCCAAAACTGCTGATGGGGTCACCTGTTACAGTGGAAGGATTCTGGGATTTGTAGGCAGAGGCTATACTAAGGGCTTTACTCAAGGCCAGAAAAGCCGCTCCCACAAGAATATAGGAATATAATATTAGAATTTAAGAAACCTGAAAGCAGCATGCTGACAAGTAAATTACAGGTATTATTATTATTGTTTACAGTTTATTTATAAAGTGCCATCGTATTCCATGGCACTGTACTAAACATATATTACAGGAGGGAGGGACAAGTAACATAATACACAAGGCATTATGAGTCATAAATAACAGAGATATGACAACATATGCATAACATTATACAGTATAATGAGCCAAATGCAACAAAGCACATTAATACAGAAGTACCCTAGGAAATACCGCCCATCCTTGCGAGCTTACAATCTAAGGATTATAGGGGCACGATCTTAACCCTTAATTGACATTTCAAAAGAGGAACACAATAAGGTCCTGCCTGTAGGGGCCTTTGCTTTACACAGGCTGCTCAGACCTCTGGCTGACCAATTATCTCACAGATATCAGAAGCTTTAGTATTGTCTCTAGGGCCCTTATTTAACAAGGGATAGCGACAGGTAGCGCCTGGTGAGCGACCGGTAATGACGGTCACCGCCACGAGAACGCCGGCTCCCCACCACAGTCACACATTTATCAAGGCAATCCTGCTTAGCGACTGAGATAGCGCCATATAGCGACTCATTCATCATTATTCCAGCCTCAGCCCACAGCGCCAGCGTCCGACCTTGAACAGCGACAGGTATGACCTCTCGCTACCTGGCGCTCTCCAATGCATTTCAATGGAACAATCTTTAAATATTCAAAATTAATTCATATTAATGTTTTTTTTTTTTTTTTTTTTAATGTGATAAATTCTGTGACCACTTCTGCCATGTTATATATTTTTTTTAAGCTAAAAAAAAAGAAAAAAAAAAACTTTGTGCAGAATTAATATTACAGGTCTGATATTAATGTATTAATATTACAAAATTATTTGTAAAACTTGTTTTTTTTGTTTCCAAAAATATGGTGGTTTGGGGGTTAAAAAACTACTTTTAACACATCGCCGCCAGCGCTCTGGGGTTTAAACATGCATTTCACAGCGCGAGAATTTTTTGAGCGTGATTTTTTGATGAATGTGGTGGGAGCCGGTCGCTCTGACCAGTCGCTATCATGCGCACCCATACATCGCGGAACCTGTCAAATAGCGACTCGTCACCCTGTATTCAACATTACTGCACACCGACTCTGCTACAGTCGCTCAACTGTCGCTACCTGCCGCTATTAATGAACCGGCCTCCCCGTGTTGCTTGAATTGCTTTTGAAGTTTGGGGGCTGACTGTTTCTTTTTCTGTATGACATTAATGGACTGCGCATTTTTTCTCCAAATCACAACTTGGTTTGCAGTGAAGCTTTCATAGTAACAATGTCTAAGGCAGTACCCAAATGCCAGTTATTTAGACCTTTACTAGAAATACATTAAAGTGGACCCCGCTGCAATAAGACAGGCTGGGAGAGGGACATCCAGAATGGTGGAGCCCCCCCCCCCCACACATAACTTCCCAGAACGCCCAATACTCTTACCTTACCCTTGATCCTCACCAGAAATTCAGTACTGTGATTGGCCGTCCGTTGCTCACGGGGGTAGCGATGTTTTTGCTGCCAGGCAGCCACATCCAGGTGTGCAGACAATCAAGACTCTGTATTCCCAGTGAGGATCATGGCTAAGGTAAGAATATTGGGTGTTCTGGGGAGTTCTGTGCCTGGGGCTCAGCTTTTTGGATGCCCCCCAGCCTGTCTTTAAGCAGCGGGACCAACACCCGCACTCACCTGCTGCTCCTTTCTGCAGCTACAGTCTTTCTACCTACTGCTGTTGTATGGGTTAAATCACAAGTTTGCTGTATCGAATGTGTCAAGATTCCTGCTGTAAGAAGTTTTGCTGCAAGATTCTTTACTGAAATAAAGCTTTTGAAACTTATTCAACACGATCCAGGAGCAGCTGAGCAAGCTATCTGCCAAGCCTTATGGAGTAAAGAACACATCCGTCACAGACACACACAGAGAACATGGAGCTGTCTATAGGATTCACATTACTGCCATCTGGGGAGTCAGAATAAATACAATCTGGAGGCTTTTAGCTGCCAGGAATTATGGCACACACCTAGAAATTGCACCCCCTCCCAACAGCCTTTCTGCAGCAACACTAGTGTAAAACCTTTTCTACAAAGACCAGATGAAACAAGTTGGAGTAGGCACTGTTACAGTAAAGTATCTCCCTTCTGACACTCCTGTACAGCTCTTCAGGTGGTGCCCCAGCAAGTGATACTGTTGCGCCCTTGGCAATGCCTTTAGTAAGCAGCACCCCCTCTCCCTCCTGTGTCTGCTACCCGACACAATGGGAGATGCTAGTCGGCTGTTGTTCCAGCTTATTGGAGGGGGCTAGCTCAAAAGCTATCTTCGGGAACATTAGTGCGTATTTTCAGGTATTTTCATATTGTCTCGCACAGGGCGCCTTCCATCCTAAGGCCTGCCCTGCCACCATTTGCCACATGTGACCACGTTGAGATATTACCCATGTTGCTGACCACTCATCATGTCTATGGCGTTCACAGCCGCTAACATCACTGAAACAATCCACAACCTCAACTGCATTCCGATGTGTCAGTTGCTGATCATGTCCCAGCACAGCAAAGACTTAGGGGGTTATTCATCAAGGGATAGCGGCAGGTAGTGCCTCGTAGCGGTAGGCAGCATCTGGTGAATGTATAGTGCCGGCACTCTAGCTTCCAGAGCGGCAGGTGTTACCTGTCGCTCTCCCATACATTTCAAGGGACGTTCCTTTTCTTCTGTTTAAACAGGGTTTTTTTGTTTTTATTTTTTTTTTTCTCTCAAATTATTGTGTCATCTCTCCTGGCCTAGAAAAAGTCATTTTTATCTTTTAATGGAGAATTGTATTTACAGGTCTGACATTAAAGTATTAATGTCACAATGTTACAACAATGTAATTCCAAGTGTTTTCGCTTTGTTACTGGTGCATATGTGTTCAAAAACAAACTTTAATCACACAGCGTCAGCCACTCTATGCCATAGCGACCAGATCCAGAGCGCCTACGAGTGGTTTTGTTGAATATGGTGTGAGTCACTGAGAGTCAGTTGCACTGAGCTGGTGCTGCCTCCCGCTCCCTGCAACGCTGTACTGGTGTTAGAACACCCAACATACATCTCATTCATCAATGCTGGTCAGGTTACTACAGCGACTGAGACGATCTGTTACAGCACCCGATCGCCGATCACAGCGTATACTAGCAGTCGCTCTAAGCGCCACTATACAGACGCAGATACAGATACCTGGCGCTAGTAATGAATCAGCCTCCACGACACACTAGAGCTTTAAATAATGCCACTTGACTGTTTAACAGATTGTAATTGTGAGAGACTCTGGTGAAGCGTTCCAGGCACTAGGACCACCATTTTTGGAAATCCTTTTAAAGATTTATTTTTACCATGACACAGTCCCTTTAAACTATGATTGTTATTGTAGCTGTTAATAAATGTGAGTAAATCACTCCCATTATAACTAGTCATAGGCAATGTTTGAGTGAGTAGTGGACCAAGCTGTTCATTTAAAATGGTAGACTATAATGATTGAGAGGGGTTTATTGTGTTTACAATAGTCATGTCTGGCCGAGTTTTCCAAAGACTACAGAGCAACCTGCCAAGTATTATTCACAGAAAGCGATTCTTCACACTTTCAGTGACAGTGCCCCAATTCATTTCCCAGCATCAAAGAAAGGATCATTGCATTAAAACCCATAGATTTGAAATCAAACAGCATCCAGCGCCCGCTAATGTGATTTTCTTAGACATGCCCCAGGCTTGTTAATGATCCTCGCGATTTGTCAGTGTTTTAAGGCTAAACAGCACTCATCAAATTTCCTTGGGCCAAACAAAAACGCCTTCATGTCACCCATTAGAGCAAATTCATGTTAATGTGAAATCCTTTTAGAAGTCTGTTTTATGTTCTTTAATAAACAGGAATAAACACTCCAGCCTTGGATCTGTCTGGCACCTTTTTATGCTCCACATTATTAGTGATAATTAAAGAAATCGCACATCATGCCCCACTCCTGCTGCTTGGGGACCTCATGTCAGAAGTACAGTATAGATCCAAAAGTAATTTTAGGCTGTCTACATCAAGCCGCGGTGATATAAAATTATGACAGCACAATCATTCTGCTCCTCTTTTACCTTAGAACTAAAACCTCCAGTGCTTTAGAGCAGGTTTGAAAATTTAATGACGGAGATGATTTAACAGTCATTGTTCCTTGACTGTACAGACATCTAAGGCCCTTATTTTTAAAGGAATAGCGACAGGTAGCGACTGGTGAGCGGCCGGTAATGACGGGCACCGCCACGAGAACGCCGGCTCCCCACCACAATCACACATTTATCAAGCCAATCCTGCTTAGCGACTGAGATAGCGCCATATAGCGACTCATTCATCATTATTCCAGCCTCAGCCCACAGCGCCAGCGTCCGACCTTAAACAGTGACAGGTATGACCTCTCGCTACCTGGCGCTCTCCAATGCATTTCAATGGAACAATCTTTAAATATTAATAATTAATTGTTATTAATGTTTTTTTTTTATGTGAAAAATTCTGTGACCACTTCTGCCATTTTAGATTTTTTAAGGGAAAAAAAATTTTTAAAAAAAATTGTACAGAATTGATATTACAGGTCTGATATTAATGTATTCATATTACTAAATTATTTAAAATACTTTTTTTTTTTGGTTTCCAAAAATATGGTGGTTTGGGGGTTAAAGAACTACTTTTAACCCATCGCCGCCAGCGCTCTGCTTGAATTTTTTGAGCGTGATTTTTTGATGAATATGGTGGAAGCCAGTCACTCTGACCAGTCGCTATCATGCGCACCCATACATGAACCTGTCAAATAGCAACTCCTAACCTTGTATTCAACATTACGCCACACCGACTGAGTCGCTGTCAACAACCGAACAACGGCCAAGCGCACCGACTACTAGCGGGGGCGCTGTGAAAATACTGCTACAGTCGCTCAACTGTCGCTACCTGCCGCTATTAATGAATCGGCCTCTAAGAGATTGATAGAAAAATCTTACACTTTTTCATAAATGTTTTCAAATATTTGTTAATGGTGTACCTTAACGATCCATACAAAGGGGCTGATTTACTAAAAAACTTTTTTATATTGATTTAAAATATCCAGTAAGATGATACATTATATCCAACTGAGCACTATTGAACAGTCGCTGGTGTTAATATTGTCTGTAGTCTTGGATTTCAAGTATTCTGAGTGGCTGTAGATCAGGAGTGATGGTTTTATCATCCAATTACTGCAGCAGCAGAGACTGTCAGTTATGATCCCAAGGCAGCAACAATCGGGACTCCACTTCTGGCATAGGGTTGGGCAGTAGCAAAAGTTTTTTGTTGTTGTTGTTAAAACTAAAAGGAATGGCAATTTGCTCAAACTTTGTAAACAATGGATTTGGGGTCTGGGAAGTATACATTGGGTGAGCCCAGCTATTATCCATAAAATATTAAGCAACAAGGCTTGTATAAAGAAAGCAGAGGCCTTTGTTGTCATACAACTGGAATTGCATGTACAGTATAAATGGTGATGGTGAAGTCCTTACTCCTATTAGTGAAAGTGTTCATACACTGTAATTTAATACTTAAAGTGGACCAAAACCCACCCTAGATTCTATGAGATTCCAGGGCACGGAACGCTCCCCCCTGGGGCATCCAGATTCAGGATGCCTTGCTGTGTTAAACCCCCAGGTCAACCAAAAACTCATCTTCTTTCCTGGTCCAATGGCACATGCATGAGCAGCGGTCACATTCCTGCTATGCCTTTAGCAGTGTCTGGCATTTATGAATGGCCAGCATTGACAGACTGCCGGTTAAAGGGTAGCGAGGGATGCAGCCTAGTGGACTAACCATGTCATTTGGAAGGTTAAATAAAAAAAAACACCTATCAGCTCCCCTTAGTGTCCTGGTAATGAATTGGATACAAATGACTTGGCCTTCAAATGAAAAACTGCTGAAAATTAAGGGAAAATTTAATTTTCTTTTGGCTTATCTTATATTCCTTCTGGCACTATTTTCAATAGGTTGTAATTGCTCCCAGCATGATATTGCGAGGAGGGAGCATAAACAGCCAGTTTAGAACAATGGTATCCTGTCGAAACCAATGGCATACCTGAGGGCAGAACACATCCAAACGGTAATGTACCTGGGGTGGGAGAGCAAAAAAGATTGGGTTGTATTTGGGGGTTTTGGTCCACTTTAAGAGTACTCACCTGGGAAGCTGCCAACCCCCTTTGGAGCACTAAACACTATTGCAATGAAGGGGGAGCTCTGCTATAGTGAAAGTGCAAATCATCCTTTAACTTCCCCCATTTACTGAATCACACAGTATTTAATCTCGTGTCTTATTTTGAAATAAAGCAAGAAACTGGCCAAATTATCATGAGATATTTAAAGGCAAGTTATCTGAATGAAGTCCCCTGTGATAGTCCACCACAGATATGCATGTGCATTGTGAGCAAGACTGGCAACTTCAGAGCAAAACTGGTTTAGCCTGAAGAACTCCAAAAGATATATATAGCCTGGGGTTGGTCAAATACATTATATAAATATATTTGCTTTCATAACCCTTTAAAGTAATCCTCCTTTCAATCCAAAATGGCCTTACCTTACTGATTAACAGAGCCTGGGATTTTCATTCTCTCCTGTTTTGTTCCTCTTCCAGTGGACATCCTAATTCGGGAAGTCCCACAGTGTGTCAGCCTTAGGAAGGCCAAGTAGTCTAACCTCCCTGCAGGTACCATGGCGCTCTCCTACTATGCTGTGTATATTGATGAGCAGCATAGAAAGCTGAATGGATCAGGCAGGGACGTAGCTAGGGAGGAGCAGGAGGGGCACATGCCCTGGGTGCAGCAGGTCAGGGGGTTGCCAAAGGGGGGTCTGAGAAGAGGTGGGGGTCACCATTGTTAATCTTTGCCCCGGGTGCCAGAAAGCCTAGCTACTCCTCTGGGATCAGGAGCAGATACATGCCCTGCCAACCAGACAGGCCTGTCATGGAAGTGTGCATCAGCTGGCAGAATCCCAGGGATGCAGTTGCAGCCCGGGCATGCACAGCAGGATCGCAGGAAAGTCAAGTTTGAGTGCAATCCCAGGAATTACACACAGTGGGGCATCCCAAACTAAGATGCTCCAAAAAGTGGACTACTGGCCCTACAGTCTCTAGGCTGGTGGTTGCTCCTTTTTGTATAGCAAAATTTGGGTTGGCTTGAATCCAAAAAGCAACATCTCTTATGTGCGATCACATTTGGCATAGAGGCTGATTAAAGTGGACCAACTGGGTTTTGGTCCACTTCCCCGGGCACCCCGATCGGGGGTGCCCCGCTATGTGAAACCCCCCCAGATCACAGGATTCAACTCACCTCACCCCGCTCCTATGGCACATGCGTGGCTGCTCGTCCAATCAGTGCGTTCTGAGCCGCTGAGCTATGCGCGTCAAAGCTCAGTGTCTCCGAGCACGCTGGCGGATGCATCTTGCGCTGCCCTCTAACAGGGAGCGCTCCCCTGCTGGCCAATCACAAATGGCTCTCTGCTAGAGAGAAGGATGAGATGCGCTCCGCACATGCGCCGTTGGACTGGGAATCAGATAAGGTTTGCGGGCGTATTCACACAGCGGGGCATCCCGATTTTGAATGCCCTGCAGGGAGGGTATAGATCGGCCCAGGAATTTTATAGATTCCCAGGCCGATCAGACTTTGAGGCCGATTCATTAATAGCGCCAGGTAGCGCCAGATGAGCGCCAGTAGCGTTATTTTCACAGCGCGCGCTAGTATTCGCTGTGCTTGGCCGTTGTTCGGCTGTTGACAGCGACTCAGTCGGTGTGCGGTAATGTTGAATACGGGGTTAGGAGTCGCTGTTTGACAGGTTCCGCGCTGTATGGGAGCACATGACAGCGAATGGCCATAGCGAACGGCTCCCAGCATATTCATTAACAAATCACGCTCAAAAAATTCTCGCGCTGTGAAATGCTTGTTTAAACCCCAGAGCGCTGACGGCGATGGGTTAAAAGTAGTTTTTTAACCCCCAAACAACCATATTTTTGGAAAAAAAAAAAATATGTTTTTACAAACATTTTGTAATGCGTCTATGTAGCTGCGCTCAGAGCATCTGGAAGTGGAAGCTGCAAACGGGGCTCTGGTGCTGTCACCTAGCTTCGCCACTAGATGACGCTGTAGTATCCTGTCCAGCATTGATAAATGTGATGTCTGGAGGGTGCTGTAGAAGTGCTCTCCCTGATACACTGCAGCGCCTGAGTGTACCAATGCTACTATTGTTTCATGTAGCGCCCCGAAGGAAAGCAGGCCAAGGCGACGCCACATATAACAACAGGACAACGCTGCAGCCAATGATAGGTAGCTCCAGTGAAGAGCGGCCGACACTCAGCGCTGAAGCCCATATTTAAGACCACAAAACACAACACCAGCATCGGTGCTCTAAAACTGGACACTCTGGAGCTGAGCTATTTGAAAAAAGTCTGTTACTCACAATAAAAACCCCAGCCTCAGAGCATAACACAATGAAGCACTGGCACTGCAATGGCGGAACACCAAATACAATTCTGCAGCCTAAACCTAAAGTGCGAGGAACAGCAAGTCTTTTGTTGCTGCCCAGAAGCCAACACACTCATTTTATGTGAAAAAATATAGGAAAATGTAATCAAAACATTATTTCTACTCAACCAAAATATACACTATTGAATTGTATGGGAGAGCACAACCGTGCAACAGGTGCTACGTGGTGTTGCTGAACATACAGCGCCGGCGCTTTACCCTGAGCTACCACTAGTGATACATGTGATGCTACATGATGCTATTATGCACTCATTAGTTTGACTTTCATATATATGGTTCTCACATACTGCACCCGGCATTCATCTGACACTACGTGGTACTACGTGGCATTAGCACTTCTTAAAGTGGACCAAAACCCTCCCCCTCGGGCATCCAAAATTGGGATGCCCCACTGTGTGAAACCCCCCAGGTCATCCATACACTTACCTTCGTAAGAGGGTAGCGAGGGATGCGGGTGCCAGCGCACTCGGAGCCGCATGCCATAGACGAAGGCTTAGGCCCTTATTTCAGAAGGGATAGCGTCAGGTAGTGGCTGATTAATGAGAGTTAGTGACAGGTAGCGACTGGTGAACGCCGGACACGGCACAAAATTACATATTTATCATGCAGAATCTGTTTAGCGACTGGGATAACGCCATGTAGCGTACGATTCATCATTTTCACACCCTCAGCGAACAACGCCGGCGTTCAGCCTTGCACAGCGCCAGGTATGACCTCTCGCTAACTGTCGCTCTCCCATACATTTCAATGGACAATCCTTTTCTTCTCCTTAAACAGGGTTTTTGGTTTTTATTTTTTTTCCAAAAAATCTCAAATAATGCTGTGACCTCTTCTGGCATTGAAAAAGCATTTTTTGTCAAATTTTTCATTTTTCAGATATTTCTGCAGAAATGACATTACAGGTCTGGCATTAAAGTGTTCATGTTACAATGTTGTTACAATGTAATTCCATATGTTTTCGCTTTGTTACTAGTGGATAGATGCTGAAAAACCCACTTTAAACACACAGCCTCCGGCGCTCTGGGCTTCAAACAAGCATTTTTCAGCTCCAGAGTTTTGTGAGGCTGTTTTTTTGCTGAATATGGTGTGAGTCGGTCTCTATGACCAGTCGCTAACATACACTCCCATACAGCACTGTACTGGTCAAAGAGTGACCCCTCACAATGTATTCAACATGACTGTACAGCGACTGAGTCGCTATAAACTAGCGACCCACAGTCGAGCCCAGCGACTACTAGCGAGCGCTCTGAAAATGCCTGCTACAGACGCTCATCTGTCGCTACCTGCCGCTAATGATGAATCAGCCTGCCCGACGACGTGATGTCAGCAGATCTGAGCGCGTTGATTAGACAAGCAGCTGCGCATGCGCCGTAAGACAGGTAAGAGGTGAGTTGGTTTCGGCGACCTAAGTGGTATCACACATTTGAAATAATACCCAAAAACTATATATTTTCACACCTTAAGCTTTCTAGGCATACCAGGCTTGTTGATGTGGCCGCAGTTTTCTAGGAGTAATATTTGGTTGCACAGTGTTTCTCCCCCCCCCCCCCAAAAAAAAGTATAACAAATCAAGGACCAAAACCCAGGATAGTCAAAATCCTGGGTTTTGGTCCACTTTAAATAAGACCCATAGTTGCAGGTTGCTTTTTGGATATTTGAACATTTACAGATGACATATGTATTTTTAGTAGATAAATAGTTGCTATGCTAGGCAGCAGTTTGTAGCTTCACAGTTTGATTTGCATTAACAGTAAATAATTTTAGCATACCAGACCGCAGATGTTTAAATAAGCTAATTCTGTTGATGTGATATATAACTGAGTTCTGGATTCGTTTTTTTCCAAAACACATAATAGTGCAGCCAGTAATAATGATTTAATTCCCCTGCTATACAGGCAGAGCTGCACAAATACATTTGTATCAGTGATCTGATTAGGATTCAGCAGTGTATTACTAAATATCACAGATATATTAATAATTTGCAGCTGCAGAACTAATTCCTTGTGAGTGACTGCTACTTCTTATTATGCCTTTGCTGCTTTATTGTTCTGCATTTTTATACAGTACAAATGCAAACTCAATAATAAATAATGAGGAATGAAGGTCTGCCAGTGCGGCGCTCTCGTCTGTAATCCAGAGAAAAACTGACATTCCTATGAATCACATTATTATTACAGCTTTAATGACTTTAGCTCAGTCTGACAAGAAATCAATATACAAACTTTTAAACAATAAAGCTATTTTCTACTGTAAACAATTGGATAAATGTCTTTATCTAGTACCAAAACTCAACTGCACCATGAGATCTACAATACTGAAAGTAGCAGTTAATTACGTCTTAAAGAAGAATATTTAGTTATTTGGGCTTTAATATATACATTAATTGAATACCTGATTTTAAATTATGGCTGCCAAAAATGCATCTGAAATGAAGAGTGGGCACCATGGCTATATTCACATAGCTAGAAGATGGCTGCCCTTGTGCCCTTGTGTCCCTACTTCCCTTATTACAAGAAGTGATGGGATGTGAGGTCCACGTGATCTGAGGGTGACAGCAACAATCAAGCTAGAAGATGGCTGCCTTGGCATGAGGATCCTATCCTGCGATGCCCGTTATTCCCCTGTTTTGTCCTTTCCTCTCCCTTGTGTCCCTATTTCCCTTATTACAAGAAGTGATGAGATGTGAGATCCACGAGATCCGGGGGCGGCAGCAACAATCGAGCTGGGACTGGAAGAGAGGACTGTGACGAGGACCTGGGCAGGTCTGAGAGGGTCTGATGGTCCTAGTTGCACTGCACCACTTTTGGGCATTGGAGGAGAAAGGCAATCTGGGCCCTGGGCTGCTTCCAAAGGGTGGATTTATTCCCATCAGAGCTGAGAAGCCAATCCAGTGCATGAAGAGCCTAAAAGGCATCACCCCAAGAAAGGACGGTGATAATTTTCCAAACTGCTGCCTACCTGAAGAAGATCAGGAGTCTGGCTTTCCAGAGCAATGGCGGCCTCCAGCAGAGCTGTATGCAAAGGGCAGGCAAGTATTCTTTCACCTCTCGTGTTTTCCCATTCCTTTAAGCTTTCTAAAGTTTCTTCACCTATTCTAGAGAGCTCAATATCTGCCTTGTGCAAAATACTTCACGTCACCATGCTGAGCACTTTTCACCATACTACCTGGCACTTTAAAGCAGAACAAAACACAGGAATTTGACTCAGGTTTTGTTAAGGATGCCCCTCTGTGTGAAACCCCCCAAACTACTCACCTCTTCTAATGGTGCATGAACAGCCACACAGCCAATGAGAGTCATTTGCTCTGTTTACCTCTTTTTTGGCAAATGGCTCTTATTGAATTGAATGGGGAGCATGTGCTGCCGCATCCCCCTGCGCATGATCCTTCCTGAGCCGGACGAATGACATATTCATAGCAGGTGGCTCTGATGGGATGAGAACCTGTGCATGCGTCATTGGACCGGGGAAAGCTAAGAGATTTTTGGGGGTGTTCACACAGAGTGACTTCTCATTTCTGGATGCCCCGGAGTGAAAGGCAGTGGCCAGCCTTGGTATATATTCCAAGTATGTCACACACCCCGCTTCCACTATTCTTGACATATGGGTTATGGTCCAGTAGAGGGCGAACCTCTGCAGAGATGAAAGCAAAAAAGAAACCCCTCCCAGTCCATAAATACCTGGGACCTCCCACACATTCCCCAGTTCCTTCTCTGCAGGACGGCGAGCAAGTCAGAAGATGTCTGCTTCTCTTCCTTGCAGGTAAGCCGAGCTTACGCCCGGCCATTTTTTGCCCTATTTCTGCCCGGACCTTTATACATTAAGCCCAATATTAGCCTCCCAGCCTTGGCTGCAGGTCCGGGCGAGGGTAGGAGTCACCTTAATAGGTGTTTAGGGAGCCATGCTCTCCCGTGAGACCCCATATAAAGGGGTAGGCGGAATCCGGGTTGGTGATCCCGGTTTGGGATGCCCTGTCCCTAATTGCATATATATATATATATATCCCTTGCACCATACTTGGTACGGGATTATCCCCCTTCCGGTTCCCTCTGTTAACCCTCCAGTGGGGGGGGGGGACTTTTCCTTTTTTCTTTCAAGTGTGAATGTGTGTGTGTATGTGTGCTTGGTGCTTCACATTACTGGCTGGTCGCCATTTTTTGCTTCTGCTGAGGGGAGCTTCTTTCTCTCAGGCTGCGGTGTTAAGGGGGCGTGGCCGGGCGCTCACGCGTTGCCAAGGCCCGCCTCCCCTTCTGTTGTGGAGCCAATTGTGGAGCCCAGCCCACGGCTGGGAACCGCGCTGCTGGTTGTGTGAGTAGGGGGGCGTGGCCAGGTGCCGCGCGCGATCCGCGCTGGCCCGCCCCTCCTTCTTCCCTTTCTCACTTTCCTTCTCTGGGCTGAGAGCGGTGGCAGCCATTGTACAAAGCACGTGAGTGCCCTCCCAGGCTCCCCCCTTTTTATGTACCTGACTCAGCCATGAGCCCCATCCTGTCAGGGGACAGCGCTATTCCTTTGTCACTTTTTCCTTGATTTATGATGGTATATATAATATATATGTATATATATATATATGTGTGTGTGCATGTGCTTCTGGCCACTCCTTTGTGTCTTTCAGGAGGACTCCCTGTGCCTTGCTTAAAAGGGGGTTCTCCCGGTCCTAGGGTCCCTAGCAGAAATTTGGGGCACTTATAAATCCTCCCACTTGGGACTTAAGGGGCATCCCGGGTTGCTTACCAGCGTAATTCCCTCGGGTCATTGCGACTACCAAAAAATCACCATATGGAGGCTCCACAGGATACCGGGCTCTGGCTCCCCTTGGGACAATCCCGGCTATGTGTGGGTTGTGGGGTATCCCTTATGGGGGAGAATGTACTTATTTGCATACTATGTGCGCAACAGGCCATAACGCGGCAGTCGGGACCCCAGGCGTCTGGGTCAGTGCCGCTCGCCTCTCCTACCCCACCCCGCATCATCCTTACCCCAAGTGACACTGTCATTAGTGGGGAGTTGCACTCGGATGTATGTGCCAGGCTGGCCAACCTCGAGAAAATTATTTCTAGCTCAGTGGGCAGAAAGGCCACTGCTAAGAAAAGGCATCTGTCACCGGCTACCCGGGAATTGATTTTGATGGTTATGACTCCCCTGATTGGGCTGATTATTCCCTGCTTGAGGAGGGGTAATTGTTTGAGGAATCTGAGACTGAGGAATTGCGGTTCTTTTATTCTGATGCCGGGCAGGCACTGGGGGATGCTGTTGACCCATCTGACCCATCTGTTAGAGGTTCTGGATATTTCCCCACCAGCGGAGGCCCCTCCAAAGAAGGGGGAATTCTTTGGGTTCTCTAAGCCCCGCTTGGAGTTTCCAAATTAGGATAATTTTGACAGCATGATTCTTAGAGAATGGCTGAAGCCGAGTCGCCTTCACGGTGTTCCTCAGGGATGGGATAGGAAGTATCCCTTTCCGGTGGACGCGGTGAAGCGCTGGTCTTCCCCTCCCAAGGGGGATTGTCCAACACCTCCGTTGTACATACTCCTGACTCCACTACCCTTAAGGATGGCGAGGACAAGCGCATTGATCAGATGGCATGTCATGCCTTTGCCAGTGTGGGTTCTGCCTTGCGGCCTGTCTGTGCATCGGCACTCGTGGCTGTGGCTACCAGGTCGGAGATCAGGGACATGTTAAATGGGTCCCAGCTTAACTCGGACAGCGTTGAATTCACAGCCCTTAAGAGGTGTGAATTGTTCATGAATTTTGTTTTGTCGGCTATGGACGACACTATTACCATGTGTAGTAGAACTTCGGCCCTGTTGGTGGCCATGCGCCGATCGGTCTGGCTACGCCAGTGGGCGGCTGACATTGCCAACAACAACGGCCAACAAGTCACTTACAGCGTTGCCTTTTTTGGGAACGCGGCTGTTTGGACTATAACAGATGTAAACCAAGAAACTATGTTTATAGATATGGTTCTTATTCATTACATGATAGATTAGTAATTAAATCAATGTGGAGATGTAAGTATAAGTGGAAATGTGTAGTTTTAGGTTAATTTCAGTATTTTTATAAGCTTTCAGAAATTCAGCCATTGTGTAACTTCGCGTACACTTACAAGGATTGAAGGCTCATTTTCTATTTTCTTTCTGTACCTGTTTTGTGTGGGAGTAAAGTGATATATGCTATAAAGGACCATTTTTCTATATGTGTTAGAATAACTCAATTTACTACCTGAAAATATGGAATACATATAAACGGTTATGTTTTATTTCAAATGCAATACAAATTGCACCCAATAAGAGACACCAACAATACAAATGTACTATACATTCCCTTAATTCAGCTTAGTAACAAAAACAATGCCTCCTATGGGAACAACACATTGCATAAAGGTGAAATGTGCCTACTTTGCCATTTTTAGACTCTATCCCCTCGATTCAAAGAGCAAAAGTTAAGTGATTTCGTATCGAGAATCGTAAGTTTGGGTGGGTGTTTGTCATTTTTTCTTGTTTTTTTGGCCATTTCGTATTCGCACGATCGTTCGCGCATAGACGTATATGAACATACGCATTTCGTACGAGAATCGTATAATTTGCGTTAGTTCGTGTGTTTTTCCCGTCCAAATCGTATTATTTGCGTCCGATCCTATTTTTTACGTCCTTCACATGGGCTTGCGCCCAATTCAGAGAGGTGATTGCTAATTGTTTTGAAGCCCATTAAAGAGCTGCTTTACGAAATGTTTGCCGGCAGCTATTTGGCCTCGGGAGTAGGATGGAGCGGAGCGAGTTTGTGGCACATCAAGGGCTTATGCTTTTTGGCATTGAGTTGATCGAGATGTCTGAGAGCAGATTGCCCCTGCGTCGTCGCATGAACATCGATAGCATGAATGATGTTGAGCTGTTCGAGCTGACCAGGCTTAATCGCGCTTCCCTCCATAAATTATATAGTGAGCTGCGGCCATGGTTAGCCCGCACCACAAGGAAGGGGCATGCAATTTCAGGTATGACCAAGATGCTTGGCTGCCTGCAATTTTTGGCGAACGGCTCGTTCCAGAGGCTGGGTGCCCTCTCTGTGGGGATGTCACAGCCTACGCTGAGCCGCGCACTGTCTAAATTTTTGGAAGGCATGGCTGCCATAACTCAAAAATATATTTTTTTTCCAGATGATATGGCAGCCAGAAACGCCATTAAGCTTGGTTTTTATAATGTGGCCGACATGCCCAACGTTATTGGTGCAATTGACTGCACACATGTGGCACTCGTACCTAGGGCAGCCGACGAGTATATATATAGGTATTGAGATTGGTTATTATGTTGCCCAACGTGTCATGTAACCTGTTTTCCTTTGCGGAAGCATATTTGTTTATCCCTCATTTGTGTAGCTGCTTTATCTCGGCTTTTCATTAGTCTTTCCCAATAGAGTGCAGACATGTTTTGTGGTTAATTTATTAGTTTGGGTCAAATATCAATTACCCTTTTTGTATGTTTTTTCCTTAAGGAATCGTAAAATGGGACACTCACTTAATGTCCAGGCCGTGGTTGGTCCGGATATGCGGTTTATGAGTGTCCTTGCCGGCTACCCCGGATCGTCCCACGACTCCTATATCCTCCGGCGATCTGGGTTGTTTCGGAGATTTGAGGCAGGTGAATTTTCGGGGGCATGGCTGCTTGGTAAGTGTGTCCTATTTGTGTGTTATTAAATGTGGCATTAATCTTGTATTTGTTGATATGTTTGTTTTGGAAAACTTTACAGAAGCGTCCAACTGCCTTTTTCTTGGCTCATATATTAGGAACTTACCCAAAAAATCCTTGTCTCGCTGTGGCCTTCAGAATGTTTTCCCTTTAGTTAGGATGTCTGTAAGTTCCTTGTGCCTAAATATATTGGTTTGGAGTTTATACCCAAGGATCTTTGACCTTTGGCTCCTTTTGGACTATTGGTCTTTAAATGTCAAAGTGGACTTAAACTGCATACATTGTAGTTTCCTGTGAAATGTGGATAGGGATCTTTGACCTTTGGCTCCTTTTGTACTATTGGTCTTTAAATGTCAAAGTGGACTTAAACTGCATACATTGTAGTTTCCTGTGAAATGTGGATAGGGATCTTTGACATTTGGCTCCTTTGGTACTATTGGTCGTTAAATGTCAAAGTGGACTTAAACTGCATACATTGTATTTTCCAGTGAAATGTGGATAGGGATCTTTGACCTTTGGCTCCTTTTGTACTATTGGTCGTTAAATGTCAAAGTGGACTTAAACTGCATACATTGTAGTTTCCAGTGAAATGTGGATAGGGTTCTTTGACATTTGGCTCCTTTTGTACTATTGGTCGTTAAATGTCAAAGTGGACTTAAACTGCATACATTGTAGTTTCCAGTGAAATGTGGATAGGGTTCTTTGACATTTGGCTCCTTTTGTACTATTGGTCGTTAAATGTCAAAGTGGACTTAAACTGCATACATTGTAGTTTCCAGAGAAATGTGGATAGGCCCTCCGCAGCATCCTAATTGTAACATGTCTGAAAACTACAAATATATGTAAAATACAAATACCCTTGGCCGTGCAGATGTTTGTTAATTAATTGGTATATAGAAGTGCCATTTTTATTTAGGTTATACCTTAGTGCAATTTTTGGGGGCCCTAATGTGCCGTGTTTTTTTTTTGGAACACTTTACCTTACATCATTATGATATCTGTGAAATTTTTGGTGTTGGTTGTGTTGCCTTTTTAATTTTGATTACATTTAATTCTCTGTTTAAGGTGATTCCGGGTACCCACTTCTACCCTGGCTCATGACGCCTGTGCTGCGGCCCCAGGATGCCTCTCAGGAAGCGTATAACCGTGCGCATCGCAAGACCCGGGCTGTTGTGGAGAGGGCCTTTGGTCTGCTGAAGACACGTTTTCGTTGCCTTGACCATACTGGGGGGGCCCTGCAATATGATCCCAAGAAAGTGATCGACATTATAATGGCATGTGCTGTTTTGCACAATTTTGCCATCATGGAACGTGTCCCACGTTATGTGGACAGCCTGCCCTCTTCAGCCGTCGAGGATGAAGTCGAGAATTTTGAGGGGCCCCCCAGTGAGTCTGGCCAATCTGTTCGAGCCAACCTGATCAGCCAGCATTTTAGTTAACTTTTTTCCCTGTCTCACCATTCTGTATGTCTGTGTTATCCTTTTTGTTACATATGTTGTTTTGCCGTAATGTGGCATTACCTCTAAGTAAAACATTTAGACCTTAATTGTTGCCTAATGTATTTCATGTAGTTTCCTTAGCTTTAGCTTTGCATTGTTACACCTCTTCAAACCAAAATTATCTGGTTTAGCCCAAGCTGTTAAAAATGTCTTCCCACTAAAAACGCCACAAGTATTGTAAGTGAATTTTTTGTTTTACTTTGAAAATGAAAAATTATAGTGGTTAACAGAAATCAGTCCACATACATCTGTGGTAACAAATGGATAACATTAAAAAAAAACATCGAGCACATCTACACCTGGAAGTGAGTGGCACAACCAAACAAGGACACCCAGTCCAAAGGCCAGCCTAGTCCAGTCATTAATATTGCCTGTGCCCAGGGATATTTGGGCATGGCCATAATGTCACACAAACATGTCTGCAAACAGGAGGAGCACCAACCAAATACATAGGTAAAGCCATAAGTGGCCAGATAAACTCCACATAGACCTATGGCATTGGCTAGTGGCCTTAAGCATTACTCTAAGGAGCTATATGGGAGCAAATACAAAACACAACCTGCCAGAGCAACACAAAATGGATTGTTTGAAACCTCAAAGGACAAGTAAATACAGTGGGGGTTAAGAGAAAAGATGTCCCACACACCCATGGCTTAATAGGGTGGCTGCCCATAATACCCAGGTGGAGGTCCAGGTGGAGGTCCATGGGAATGGGACCTAGCCTGGGCCATGGCAGCATTGTGAATTTGAAACTGCTCCACAATGTTTCTCTGCATATTGGTCATCTCAGCCATGGCTGACTGGATGCCATTACTTGCATTGGCCACGTTGCTGTTGAGGGTACGCAACTCCGCGAGGATGCCCTGTAGACTGGTATGGATGTTCACCATGTCGGCATGCCTTTGCTCACGCTCTGTAACGAGCTGGGCGTCATAAGAGTCCCTTTGTTGGGTCCATAATTGAAGCAGGGCACTCTGCCTCCCCTGGGAAATTGTGGGGCGGCGTAATGGCGTCCGCCGCACAATTACCCTGGCTCTTGGGCGTGCCCTGCCGCGTGGTGTCGTACCCTCAACAGCAACCGGCCTGCTTTGCAAATCCTCAGCAGCAGAGTGAACACTGGGGACTGTAGTGTCAGTCTCCCCATGTGCAAGCACAATGGATGGAGATTCACTCTGCTGCTGAGGATTGGCCAGAGAAACATTATGGAGCAGTTCCAAATTGGGACCCAGGGGGAGTTCATCCGACGTGCCCTGTACGGAGACATCATCATCTTCCTCCATGTCCTGGATCTCTTCCATGAGTGTGCGGGTCTGTAGGGACATATCAAAAAAAAAAGGCTAAGTTTGCGTCCAAATTTTGGATTTCAACAGTTTAACACATTCTTAAGCACTTGTTAGTATTTATGCTACTAAATTAACTTACCGAAAATCTCTGATCTGGGCTCCTATGCTGTACGGACCTGGTAGGCATAACCAAACTGGGGGGTGAGTTTACCCTTGCTGAGGGATCATGCTGGGCTGAAGAAGAGAAAAACAAACCACGTAAACACACACACATAACCTTTTTTAGGATAGGTAATCAAATATAGCTCTATTTGTAATATTATTCAACTCTAGAGCAATGGTGACCTTTGTTCAAACACACGCAAGTTTACATAGGTGCAATGGCTCTGACAAACTGCTAAGTGACCTCAGTTCTAAGTCATGAAGTGTACCCAGTCAGCATACAACTTTCAAGGCACATTTTTGGATTTAGCCTACCATTCGCTAGGTCCGGGGTACTCAAACAATTGTTTGAAACGCCCATTTAAAGGTATGTGGTGAGAGGTGAATGTCTGGCCATGGTGCTGACGCAGGGGGTGTCTAGTTAAAAATAAAGACACTGGTGGAGGGGCTGGAGATTTCAAAGTGCCAACTAATAAAGGCTGCTTGCCCTTGCTGGGCTGGATGGGCCAGAGCTGAGGGGACAGGGATTGGATGGCTAAAGGGGGGAGTTAACGTATTGATGGTGATGGGATGGATGGAGCCAATCTGTTACAAATGTATGGGGCTTATGTGGGGGGGGGGCATGGGGGGACTGTGGCAGATGGGCCAGAGCAGGGGCAGCGGGACACGATTGTGGCCAGAGAAAATTAAAATAAGTTACTGTGTACCTTGCAATGCCACTTCCTCGGGCAGTACTTCATATTGCAATGCTATGTTTCACGGAGCCATGACATTGGGCAGGAGACCAACCACTACATGGCCGATCAAGGGGGCAGCTCTGAGCACGTCAACACAGAAGTAACTGAGTGCAGGGCTGTCTGGGCAGGGGTCCTTGAATGTGGTGCCAAGGTCCGCATTGGGACCCCGGGCCGCCAGTTGAGTCTCGCTGCTCTAGGTCACATATGTTTGTGGGTGGCTAATTAAATTGTTAACTCAAACACAACTCACACAACCAAAAGGCAACCCATACATAATGATGTGTGTTTTGTGATTGATTCAAAATATCTCACTTATCTTGCGAAACTTCATGACTTTAACAATACAATTGGACATTTGAACTTTGCCATAATGGCTGTGGGCCTAAATGTGTGATTCCCAGGGACAAAAAGAGGACACAAACAGCCACAGTAGTGCGAGGCCAAGCAAGGCAAACCATAGGGGCATCCCGTTAGCTTGTTACTAGTGAACTGTAGATTATTTAGCAAACAGGCAAACATGCAGATTTAAGAGTACTCACCGTGGGTACGGGTCGGTGAGTCTGTGTCCCTTAGACCAGCATGTCCACCGACCGCGACCGGATGGAGAAGTCCAAGCACAATCTCCTCAGCAGGGGTAAACTCCAATTTAGATGGAAAGCCACCGCCAGTTTTCAGGCTGAAAAGAGAAAATCGTTTGGTACTCAGAAAAGGTGCATACAGTACATCCAAAACATTAGATTTAGCGTAAACATTTAGTTACCTGTAATTATGCCTTTTAATTTCTTTTTGCCGTACAGCATACTTCAGATCAGAGATTTTCTTCTGAATTTGGGACACATCTTTCCTCTCTTCCCCCGCTGCATTTACTTGTCGGAGGATGGTTTCAAACAATTCCATCTTGCGCTGCTTGGTGGTGTGTTTGGATTTGCTCCCATATAGCTCGTCATAGTATAATGTAAGGCCACTAGCCAATGCCATATTTTGGTCATGGGAGAATCTCCCACTCAACTGGCCGCGGCGCAATGTGCGGCCAGATGGTTGGCTTGGCTGCTCCTCCATGTGTGCAGACACATGTGGTGACATTATGGCCTGGGGCTGGGTAGGGGAATGGCCGGATTGGTGGCTTCCCAATGACTGGACTGGACTGGCCAAGGGACTGGGTGTTCTTGCGTGGCTGGCCACCGAACTTCCAGGTGTAGATGTGGTCATGGGGGCAATTCGGGGCCCTCTTGGGGGGCTAGGTTCCCGGCTGGTGCCAGGTCGGGGGCTCTGTTCCCGGCTGGTGCCAGGTCGGGGGCTTCTGGCCCTGGATTGGGTTCGTCGGGCCCTGTAGGGGCTTCTGGCCCTGGATTGGGTTCTTCTGGCCCTGTAGGGGCTTCTGGCCCTGGATTGTGTTCTTCTGGGCCTGTCGGGGCTTCTGGCCCTGGATTGGGATCTGCGGGCCCTGTAGGGGCTTCTCGGCCTGGATTGTGTTCGGCGGGCCCTGTCGGGGCTTCTGGCCCTGGATTGGGTTTTTCTGGGCCTGTCGGGGCTTCTGGCCCTGGATTGGGATCTGCGGGCCCTGTAGGGGCTTCTGGCCCTGGTTTGGGATCTGCGGGCCCTGTAGGGGCTTCTGGCCCTGGATTGGGTTCTTCTGGGCCTGTCGGGGCTTCTGGCCCTGGATTGGGATCTGCGGGCCCTGTAGGGGCTTCTGGCCCTGGTTTGGGATCTGCGGGCCCTGTCGGGGCTTCTGGCCCTGGATTGGGTTCTTCTGGGCCTGTCGGGGCTTCTGGCCCTGGATTGGGATCTGCGGGCCCTGTAGGGGCTTCTGGCCCTGGTTTGGGATCTGCGGGCCCTGTAGGGGCTTCTGGCCCTGGTTTTGGATCTGCGGGCCCTGTAGGGGCTTCTGGCCCTGGTTTGGGATCTGCGGCCTCTGGATGGGCTTCGGGGCCTGGATGGGGTTCTTCTGGGCCTGTCGGGGCTTCTGGCCCTGGATTGGGATCTGCGGGCCCTGTAGGGGCTTCTGGCCCTGGTTTGGGATCTGCGGGCCCTGTAGGGGCTTCTGGCCCTGGTTTTGGATCTGCGGGCCCTGTAGGGGCTTCTGGCCCTGGTTTGGGATCTGCGGCCTCTGGATGGGCTTCGGGGCCTGGATGGGGTTCGGGCCCTGGATGGGGTTCGGGCCCTGGCTGGACTTCGTGCCCTGGATTGGGTTCTTCGCCCTCTGGCTGTGCTTCGGGCCCTGGATGGGGTTCGGGCCCTGCTGCGGGGCATGGGTTTCCGAACTGCCCTACTTGAAGGCATGGCCGGTGTGGGCTCACTGGTGCTGCCTGTTCTGGGGGCAGAGGTGGTGGGTGCTGCAGTTGCCAGCTTTTTGGCTGCAGGAGGGGCACGGGGCTTGGGGCCCCTTTTTTTGGTACCTGAGGGTCCAGGGTCCCTTGGTGGGGCCGAGGTGGGAGTCTTGGATCTCAGTTTTCGGCCAGCTTGCTGGGACCTTGTGGTGGGGCCCTCCGCGTTCTTGCTTGCCTGGGGTCGCTTGCTCATCGCCTTTTTTGGTGCCATCGTACACAAATGCTCAAAGAGAATGAGCTTTGGGTGCAGGGACCTTTAAATAATGAGCCCAGCGTGTGACGCCTATGCGCACGACTACGCGCTCGTACGAACGTACGTTCGAGCGGAACCAGGAAACCGCTGGGGTTTCACTTATCTGCTGCCTGGAAGAAGCCTAAAGATGGCGCCCACTATCTTCACCCGTCAACAGGAAGAGATCCTCATGCTGGTAAGTGGCTGCCTGTGCATTTTAATAGAATAGTCAATGATGGCCTAAATGTAAATGATGCGTTGGGAACTAGTTTGGGGTCTCTTAATGTTTAATCACTGGCTCCTCACACTTCATCCTCAAGGGCCGAGCCTGGCCACGTTTTCAACTGTCTATGCTGATGTCCTAATTCGGCCAATTGCTCCGGCTTAGCAACAGTTAATTAACCTGTGGAGTAGCGGGGCGAGCTGTCAAACCTGGCCTGTCTCGGACCTTGATGCGGATGTTTGAGGAACACTGTTTTCCTAAGCCATAAAAACACAACGGGAAGCCACACACGTGGTCCAAAAGCCTAAGCATTAGGCTACATCTTGGATGTTTAAACCATCCTAACATGCCATAGATGCAAGTGGCCTGATTCTTGATGTTGGCTATTATCTGTATGTACATGGTGTGTGATACATATAACATAAGACCAGACTGTCAATCACAGTCAACGTCCTCTTTAAGGCACTCCCCAAAAATGGCGGCCACTCGAAATGTGTGTGTTAATGACATTAAATTCTCAACTTGTGATGCAACACATATGGGTCTGTGTGTAAAAGTAAAAGCTCTGTGTCCATTATGTTTTTCAGATCATGCTTCAGCGCCGGTATGACTTCGCGCCCAATGTGTGCGAGAAAAGGGACATCGCCCGGGAGATCATCGCCGAGATCCACCGTGTGACCAGCACCACCTTCACTCACACCCAGATAATGCAGCATTGGTCGGACCTGAAGCGTCTGCACATGCCCCGGGTGCGGAGGTTTTTTGGGATCCATTTCCCAAGTAAGTACAAAGCAATTGCATGGTATATGTTCCAAATGTCTAAGTTATGCCTTTATTTATAATGACTTTTCTTTGGTAGTGTTGGAAATGGATTTCAGAATTCGCCGCACCCGGAGACGTACAGGCCGACCAGTGCTGCATGACTCTGCATCTGTGAGTGAAGGTGGTGGATCTCCCGGGCGACGGACCTACCCCTCCTCTGTGGCCTCCTCAGACCAGCCCCTGGACCTTACCACAGAGGAGGGGCCAAGGCGCGTGGGCGTGGAGTCATACCTGGCCAGGCATGGGGAAGGCTCTGGTATGTCACTCTTCATGTATAGGCACAAAGATATACATGGCAGGCCAAAAACTAAGTTATCCTTTATTATGTATTTGTAGAAGCTTCAGGAGCGGGTGAGATAGTGGAGGAGGAGGCAGCAGAGATGCTTGAAGTCGATCCTGGCGAAGGTGAGTGATGTCAGCCAGACTGGGAGCCAGATATGTTGGGAATAGTGACTCTCTACAAATACTAACCAAATGTCACATGTTTCTCCAGGGACTTCTTCACAGCAGAGCCAGGACCAAGGGCAGCCTGTTGGCCCCAACCAGCCATCTGTCGGCCACCAACTCCGTAAGTCTCCATGCCATTATTCATATTAATGTTTGCTTAGCTAATAACACACACATAACTAAAGGCGTAGCCAATGTGTAGTTCACACTTTAATGTGGGCACTTCGTTAGCTTAAAGAGGACCCTAACTAGTATTAAGAACCAAAGACTTAGCCATCACACTGTACCTACAGATTAGAAACATGGAAAAACACCCTTCACCCATCTAATGCATGTTATTAGACAGAACAAAACCAATATTGGGGAATATGGAATGCACAATATTTACAGGCAGCATGGGATACAGATTGAAAAAAGGAAGGTGCTGCCATGCATTGTGTGAGTGATGACCTTTCCCTCAACCCAGCTATGCTCTGGATTCCCAACGCACCACTGTAACCTACTCCCCTGTACTTTATCCAACTCTCCACTCCTCATTAAGTGTTATGCTTCAGAGTCCAGATGGCGGCGCTGTAATCCCCAAAAAACCCTAAATAACTTTGAGGTGGTGCAGAATCATTTGTGAATAGTTTTTGGTTTTCATTAAATAATGTTGAAGGTCCGGTTTAAGGAGTTTAAACACTTACCTGTGGGAAATGCATTAACTGTATCCCTTTGAAGAAGGACATATGTCATGCATTTACATGTATTTGATTAACCCTAAATCTATTTCCAGCATACAAACCGGTCTGGGACTCCTATTTATGTTTCTTTCTCTATTGGTTACAGGGATGATCCCCCAAACCTTGGCGGGAAAAAAAAAAAGAATTAAGGAGTTGGTGGCCGAGCTGCTGGCCATACAGGCGACGTTGGGGCCAACAGATGAAGAAGACGAGGAGGATTAGTGCCCTTGGTCCTGGCTCCTTTCTTCAAGTTGTTTTTAAATGTTTCCAAATTTTAAAACTTGTTTTATTGTTTTGGTGAAAAACCCAAAAAGTTGTTTTTAAAAAAAAAAAAAAAAAAACAAAAAAAAAAAATGTGTTTTCCTGTTAAAAAAATACCAAATAATTTTATGTGTTTTTACTTGCCAAAAAAAAAAAAAAGTTTTTACAATTATTCCAAAAAAAACTAAGAAAATATTTAAAATAAATTATATTTTAAGCCTTCCGAAATGTGTCTTTTCTAATATGCACACACCCAAAAAATTACACAAACCAGAAACAACACACTTAGAAACATATAGACATATGTAAATTATGTGATATTCTTACGTTTTAGGGACCGAGAAATGAAGTGGGATGCAGCCGCTACGGGGTTTAGGTAAGTTTGAGGGACCGAGAAATGAAGTGGGATGCAGCCGCTAAGGGGTTTAGGTAAGTTTGAGGGACCGAGAAATGAAGTTGGATGCAGCCGCTAAGGGGTTTAGGTAAGTTTGAGGGACCGAGAAATGAAGTGGGATGCAGCCGCTAAGGGGTTTAGGTAAGTTTGAGGGACCGAGAAATGAAGTTGGATGCAAGCGCTAAGGGGTTTAGGTAAGTTTGAGGGACCGAGAAATGAAGTGGGATGCAAGCGCTAAGGGGTTTAGGTAAGTTTGAGGGACCGAGAAATGAAGTTGGATGCAGCCGCTAAGGGGTTTAGGTAAGTTTGAGGGACCGAGAAATGAAGTGGGATGCAGCCGCTAAGGGGTTTAGGTAAGTTTGAGGGACCGAGAAATGAAGTTGGATGCAAGCGCTAAGGGGTTTAGGTAAGTTTGAGGGACCGAGAAATGAAGTGGGATGCAAGCGCTAAGGGGTTTAGGTAAGTTTGAGGGACCGCGAAATGAAGTTGGATGCAAGCGCTAAGGGGTTTAGGTAAGTTTGAGGGACCGAGAAATGAAGTGGGATGCAAGCGCTAAGGGGTTTAGGTAAGTTTGAGGGACCGAGAAATGAAGTTGGATGCAAGCGCTAAGGGGTTTAGGTAAGTTTGAGGGACCGAGAAATGAAGTGGGATGCAAGCGCTAAGGGGTTTAGGTAAGTTTGAGGGACCGAGAAATGAAGTTGGATGCAGCCGCTAAGGGGTTTAGGTAAGTTTGAGGGACCGAGAAATGAAGTGGGATGCAGCCGCTAAGGGGTTTAGGTAAGTTTGAGGGACCGAGAAATGAAGTTGGATGCAGCCGCTAAGGGGTTTAGGTAAGTTTGAGGGACCGAGAAATGAAGTGGGATGCAAGCGCTAAGGGGTTTAGGTAAGTTTGAGGGACCGAGAAATGAAGTTGGATGCAAGCGCTAAGGGGTTTAGGTAAGTTTGAGGGACCGAGAAATGAAGTGGGATGCAAGCGCTAAGGGGTTTAGGTAAGTTTGAGGGACCGAGAAATGAAGTGGGATGCAAGCGCTAAGGGGTTTAGGTAAGTTTGAGGGACCGAGAAATGAAGTTGGATGCAGCCGCTAAGGGGTTTAGGTAAGTTTGAGGGACCGAGAAATGAAGTGGGATGCAGCCGCTAAGGGGTTTAGGTAAGTTTGAGGGACCGAGAAATGAAGTTGGATGCAGCCGCTAAGGGGTTTAGGTAAGTTTGAGGGACCGAGAAATGAAGTGGGATGCAGCCGCTAAGGGGTTTAGGTAAGTTTGAGGGACCGAGAAATGAAGTTGGATGCAAGCGCTAAGGGGTTTAGGTAAGTTTCTGGTTGAGGGTGCGCATGCGCAAGATCTTATAAACATACGAACGCACAAATCTAAGAGACCAAAAACCAATGAAAACCAGAGGCTAACGCAAGTAATTGGAAGAGCTTGACGATGGAAGCTGCCGAAAAAACAGGCTGCCGCCGCAACAGGTGAGCACATGAACGTGATTTTTACGATTGGCAACTGACTGAGGCAAGTTCGGGAGATATCATACGAACGGACGTATCTTTTAGGATAGAAACGTATTTGCTTATTGAATCACTCGCAAGTTCATACGAACGCACGAGCGGACGTGAAAAATAGGATGATCGTGAGCAAAATCCAAGCTGTTACATGTTTCTTTGAATCAACCCATATTTCTGTGAACATTTCTTTTTTTTTTTCTTAGTTTTTTCTAAGTTCAGTTAAAACCGACCCACTCCCGAATGGTGGTATGTGAAAGCCTGTCTTCCTGCTACTCAAGCGGAAATGTATTATGCTTTAGGTTGTAGAAAGAATATTGCCTATGTTATGTGATTACCAGAGACGTAAGTGATTTTGGACATTTCAGTAATGGGGTACATGATTGTGCTATCAACATTCACAGATGAAACTTTTGCCTAAAGTGAAGTCTAATGCCCTGTAAGCAGCCTATATGCATCTCTCCTGGCTAACCTGAGAAAGTGGCTGTAGTTGTATAATTAGTCCTGAATTCTCTCTCCCTGAAGTCACTCGGGTTCCAATCATCATTCCACGCATACTAATGAAGAAGCATCAGCATTGTCAATAGGTTACACAGTATCTTTATCTTACCAGAGGTGCTTCCCCACACCAAGCATCATCACTAGTAAATATTGAAACAAAAGCCTTTAGGGTTACCATAAGGTAAATTTAGATACCATAGGTGGCCACTGGCCACTAATGTTACTTAAATATGTTTCTGTTGAACTTCTGTTCACTATTAAAATCTATGGGGGAGAGTTAGGAGTCTCAAGAGTATCATGATTGCAGAAGGCCTATAGGGGAGCTTTCTAACAAAAAAGTAGGCCTCAAAGTAAAGGGCAGAACCTCTTAGCAGGCAGGGTTTACATCACATGTAACGTATGTAATGACCATTCTACAGGTTTAACAATAGCAGAGGGAGTAATCTAGATAATCACAATGTTTGTAGTCATGTCAAGTAATTATCCTGTAACAGCAGTAATTAAGTCGTAACAGCAGATATATACCGGGATAACTGGATGTTGTTGAAATTACAACGACATGGTTCAGGAATTAAAATGATTGGGACATAACTATCCCAACTGTGCACATTTTACAGAAAAGACAGTAATGGACAAAGAAAAACAGAATTGTCAAGAAAAGCATCAAATCAACATTTACTCTAAAAACACACAAATAGTGAAAAGCAAACCCGAACCACAAAGTTAGGGTTTGTACAAAGTTCAAAGAGTTCAGGTTTCCAAGCCCGAACACGGACTACAGCCAAAAGTTTGGGTCCGGCTCGAAGACGGAAAAGCTGGTTCATGGGCTGCTGAAAAGCCCATCAACCCGCTTCACCTAAGGGTGCAGCAGCAGCAGAAAGCGCTGCTGTAACTTACCTCAGCCCCGCAATCCTCTTCCGATCAGTGGCAGCTTCTATTGAAATCAGCCCCAGCCTCAGCCACAGCTACATTTGGAGGGGAAAAATTAGAAAAAAAATATTCTGAACTAAATGGTGTGCTAAAATACCCCCTACCAATCTCCCCAGTGTGCAGAATTCCCCCAGTCACGCCATTACAGACCCCACATTACAGGCAGTGAGCAGTATCCCACATTAAAGGCAGTGAGGGGCATCCCAAATTACAGGCAGTGGGCGGTATCCCACATTACAGGCAGTGAGCGGTATCCCACATTACAGGCAGTGTGCAGGCATCCCAATTACAGGCAGTGTGCAACATCCAAATTGCAGTCAGTGTGCGGGCATCCCAAATGCAGGCAGTGTGCGCCGACCCAAATGCAGGCAGTATGCGGGCCTCCCAAATACAGGCAGTGTGCAGACATCCCAAATACCGGCAGTGTGTGGGCATTCCAAATACAGGCAGTGAACAGGCATCCCAAATTCAGGTAGTGCGCAGGCATCCCAAATATAGGCAGTGTATGGGCATCCCAATTACAGGCAGTGTGCTGGCATCCCCAATACAGGCAGTGTGCTGGCATTTCAAATGCAGGAAGTGTGGGGGCATACCAAATACAGGCAGTGTGGGGGCATCCCAAATGCAGGCAGGCTGTGGGCATTCCAAATACAGGCAGTGTGCAGGCATGCCAAATACAGGAAGTGTGGGGGCATCCCAACTACAGGCAGTGTGGAGGCATCCCAAATACAGGCAGTGTGCAGGCATCCCAAATACAGGCAGTGTGGGGGTATCCCAAAATATGCTGCTTCCATAGACACTGCTCCCTTGCCACCTCCATAGTCACCGCTCCTGCAAGATCAGAGCAAACCAGTTCTGGCCACTGGGCGGGGCGTGGCCTATGACTGAAGGTCATAGGCCACGTCCACCTAGAAGCTATAACCGGCTCGCTCTGATCTTACAGCTACAGAGGCAGCGGGGAGCGGCTGCTATGAAAGCAGCAGTCAGCAACCGCAAGTTCAGAGCAAGCTGGTTCCGGCTTCTGGATGGGTGTGGACTATGACTCCTACCAGCATCTTTGGACACTGGCACGAGTCACAGGCAACACCCTACCCAGGGGCCGCAACCAGATCATTCTGAACTTGCAGTGGCAACAGAGGAGGAGGGGAGCCATGGAATGTGAGGTTTTCTTTACATTCGCTCGATAAGATGCACTGACATCCCCCCCACAGTTGGGGAAAAATAAGTGTGTCTTTTAGGGCGAAAAATACAGTACATAGTATAGTAAAAGAGAAAAAACTGCCTAATTTTTGAGACTTACAATACCGTGCTAACACTAAAAGCAGCTACTAATACCTAGTAACTCCAGCCAATTCCATTTGCTTTGATTCATTCCTACAGATATACCAGGACCTGGATGGATGAGAACCTTCACAGACAACTGCCTAACAAATATTTCAACAAAACAGGGTGGTATTCCAATTAGTTTTTGAGCCTTATCAACCTTTCATTGAAAAATTCATTTCGGAGAAACCTTAGAGGGATTGTCCAGGTTAAATGTAAAAACAAATCATTATTTGCTTACCTGCAATGCAGAAGATTCATCTTGGTCAGCTGCTGAATAAAGCTGCTGTTGCAGCCCATTTTCTGTTGCTGAGACCCTTTTTGGGCCTATTTTATGATGTGCGTCTGTTAGCATCATTTTTGTGGCTATAGCGCCAGCTTCGGAGCCCCAGTGATTCCATGCCTCTTTTAATGTATGATAATATCTTGGTGGCCTTGACATTACACGCTGTTATTTAGCCTGTGGTCTACCAGTACCCCAAGACCCTTCTCAACTAATGATTTTCCCAGTTCTACTCCCCGAGGATATATGTGGCCTTTAGGTTATAAGACCCCAAGTACATGACTTAAATTTCTCTACACTGAATTTCATTTGCCAAGTGGATGCTCAGACAATCAAAGTATCCAAGTCAGCCTGAAGCTTGAAAACATCTACAATAGACTGCACTGTGCTACATATCTTTGTGTCATCTGCAAAAATAGTGATATTTCATTCCATCTTCTATGTCGTTTATAAGCAAATTGAATAATAGTGGGCCAGCACTGAACCCTGGGGTACAACGCTACAGCCGATAACCATTGAGAGTAGATATCATTAACCACAACTCTCTGCACACGATCCTTCAGCCAGTTTTCAATCCAGTTACAAACTGTATTTTCTAATCCTGAAGATCTCAATTTCCCCAATAAGCGTCTATGGGGGACAGTGTCAAATGCTTTTGCAAAATCCAGAAAAAGTATATCCACAGCTGCCCCCCTGTCCAGGCTTCTACTCACCTCCTCATAGAAGCCAATCAGGTTAGTCTGGCAGCTTCTGTCCTTAGTAAAACTGCGCTGGTTGTCATTTATAATATTATGCATAGTTAGATATTAACTCCTCAAGCAATTTTCCCACCATGGATGTTAAACATACAGGTCTATAATTGCACAGAGAAGACCTAGAGCCCATTTTAAAAATGGGCACCACCTTGCGTTAGTCCCTTGGCACTATACCAGTTGTTTACCAGTATACCAGTGAGTCTTTAGCCCTTCTAGTGGCAGCTAGCTAGTGAGATTCACATAGCTGACTGTAAACCCCCACACAAAAAAAGTATAAAAATCGAAAACTAACCTGACCCCTCGTTGGATCGAGACGATTCTTCTCTTACCTGGGGTGCATCCGATCCCCTCCAGGGCTCTTCTCGCTTCAGGAGAGTGACCGAAATAGAGCCCCCCCACTTCTTCGGCGAACCCTCCCGCCAGGTCTCCTCTTCACCCACGGGGCCTCTGATCGCTCCCTCTGGGCTCTTCCTCACTTCCTGGGTCACTGGCAGCTAGCCACACCCTTTGTGGTCAGGGCAGATGATGTCTTCTATGACTTCACCCGGCATTTCTCTTCCACCCCGACAAGTTCAGCAATGCCAGAGGAGGGAGTTTGGAGGGGCGAGAGGGCTGTGATCTCTTGTCCCCCCAGCCCCCCTCCACCGATCACCCGGCAGCTGTCATTGGAGATGATCGCCAGGAGACAGCGCAGGATCAGATGTGAGTAGAGAAAAAAAAATAATAAATATAATTTTTTTCTTATGTGTGGTGTGGTTATTTTTACTGTTAACCCCTTGTGAACTGGTAAGGGATTCATGAGATCTAGCGGGTGACTTGCCATTAACCCCCAGCCTTCTAATTACCTGCCTCCCCAAAGCCCGGGCCCACGGAGGCTATGTGGGCTTGTAGCCGGCGGGGGGGGGGGGGGGGGGGGGTGGGGGGACACCAAAGCTGGCACCTGCGCCCTGTTCTACAAGCCCTGCAAATTAAAATATAAAAAATGGGGTCCCCCCCGGGAGTAGGGAGCCTATGTCTTTTTTTAAAATTAACCCCTTATGTTCTGTCGCCCAGCAGCTATAAAATGCTTCCAGCAGCAGCAGGAGAGCATAAGCCTGAGTGATTGGTGAGGGAAGGAGAGGAATGGGAAGTAAGTATAAAAAAAAAGAATAAAATATTTTTTTTCTCAATGTGTGTTTTTTTTATATTTAACCCATTGTGAACCGGTAAGGGGCCCATGAGACCCCTATACCAGTTCACAAGGCTTAGGGGCTGATGGGTCACCTGCGGCTAGTGGCTGACTTGCTATTAACCCCCAGCTGCCCTATTACCTGCCTCCCCAAAGCCAAGGAGGGGGCAGAGGGGCCCGGGGTCAATTTAGGCTTGTAGCTGGCAGGGGCGGGGGGCCACCAAAGTTGGCCCCCAGGAAAGGGACCGACATTTTTATTTAACCCTTTATAGTGTGGATAGTAGTTTTATTTGTAAATGTTAAAAAGTGCTCTTTTCAGTTTGGGAGGTCTCCTGGGCAGGAACGGGGGGCTACAGATACATATGTGGTACCATTGTAATCGGGAGAAATGGGGCTTTCATATGCAATATGGTTTTCTTTACTAAAACAAATGTTTTATTTACAATAAAGGAGACAATTTTCTAATAAATATAGTTTTTTTTGTATTTTTTACGCAGAAATATTTTTAAAAACTGTAGAAAAATTACAAAAAAGACATTTCATGTTAAAGTCTAAACTCTGCTGCTATATATATAATTTTCCTGGAAATTCCTGCAAAAATATGGTGCAAAATGGTGAATGACCTTGTCAACAGAAGGTGACAAAACTTCAAGTAGGTGGGCAATTAGAGGTGAGGTGAGATGATCTGGGAGTTCTGGGGGGTTTCATCGGGGGGCCCCGGAGAAGTGGACCAAAACACAGGAAAGTAAAACATCAAAATGCAAATGAGCAAGACAGGTGTGGTTACTCACATACTGGCTATCTCCTCCATACTCCATGGCAGAACAGGAATTCCCAAGGGGAGGCCTAACTATTAATCAGGAAAACACATTGGCTGATATAAGAAAGCTGCCAAACTAGCACTTACAGACAGGGGTCACACATTGATCTGGGATGGAGTATTCAAAACAGCCATAGGTGTTGCGCCCATCAATGCTACCTACAAACACACAGACAAGCTATTTGGGCAACATGGAAAAATAAAAAGCCAGTATACAGATTGTGTAATGGCCATTAAAAAAATAAAAAAGGTACCATCAACACAACCAGTTTCAGGCTGATCGGAAGAACCAGAAGCTGGGGCCAGGTGTTTAGCGTAGACCAATGTTTATTCAAATCCCAAGGCCTAAGCATCAATATCAGGAAGAACAAATGAAGCATTCAGCAGGCATGGTACCAGGCCACATAAGCATATAATTTTATTTTAGACAAGAGGGCAACTACAGACAGGCTCCAGTCGGCTGGAGGAAGAGCTGGCTGTGGGTGTGGAGCAAGGTCCACTTTGGCATAATAACCAGTCAAGGAAAACAATGGAAACACAAATAGATGTCAACAGATGAAAACATGGACCATGGTAAGTTTTTTTTTTTAAATGACCAGAATGAGTGAAGAGGGCACTTACAGACAGCCTCAGGTTGGCTTGAGGAACAGCTGGCAGTGGATGTGTCGACTTGTTGACTAGTGCTGGCTCCAACATTGACTTCCAGCTGTTGGTTGTCAGGTTGTGAGTCTGGATTGTCTCCACCCTCCTAATCAGATCTTGCATCTGCAGCTGTCCTGGAGAACAATGCAACAATTTTAGCACTAACATTAAACAATGAATAAGACACTTATGAAACACAAAGCACTTACTTTCAACCAAGGCTGTTATGTCATCCAGCACATCCACACGCTGTAGCCAACATGAGCTCATATTCACGGTACCTATTCATGGGGCCTTCCTGTTTGCCACACTCGATGAGCAGGTTCGACTCCTTTTTTCTTATGAGGGCCTTGCGCAGCATCTTGAATACTTTTTTGGTTGCTGCAGTTGTCCACTGTGCAGCGGTGCAATAAAGGGTCTCAGTCACACCAGCCCAGATCTTAATCTGCTCAGTCTTGCTGAGGCCGCAACTCTGTGGCCCATACAAAACTAACCATATGGCAAGGGTGAGTTTAACCAGCTTGGTGTTATCTGCCAGACTGAACTCTGGCTCACGCTTGGCAGTTTTCTTGCACCCATCAAACACACCAGCAGGGGTGGAAGACATATGTGGCACATACTCAGCATCTGTGGGGTGCTGGGCCTGCCAGACACCAACACTAGGTTGGCCTGTAGCAGTTGATAGTAGATCTGCACCAGCAACAGAACTCAATAAAGCTCTGTTGTGTGGCCACCTACTGCAGCCGCCACGCTCTCGAACCACAGAATAAGCATGAGTATTAGCAAGGCTGTGGCCACGAGCCAAAACCCTAGGGCTGTGTCCCCACAGACCAATGCACAAGTGTCCGGACGTGTGTGACATTCTTGCATTAAATGGCGCCCAGACCAACAAGCAGATGTGTCCTAACTCTAAGCCACAGCAGCAAGATGGTGGTGTTTGGGCTTGAAATTGATGTGAATGCTGTACCAATCAGGCACAGGGTGTTGCCAAGATGCTAAACAAGTAAACGCTAGGGGGTTGTCTGGATGATGTGGATGCAGCAAACGGCCAATAGTGCACAGAAGCATGCTGTTCTAAATTGCTACAAAGAGTGTTTTCATCAATATCAAAAGCATTAAACCGGACCAACAGTCAAAAATGGCTAAAACCAGACCAACACAACAAACTGTGCTCATACACATCCCTCCCCAGAGCAATTTAGATTGCTGCACATAAAAATTCATTTACCTTTTATTAACTCTTGCTGAGGTAAATTTTAAAAACAAGATGGCGGCTCATGCATTTGCAGGCCACCTGCAGAACAGCTAAGTAAAAAAGAAATGCTGTGTGAACTGAAAAGTGGAGTAGTTCACTATCGTGTTTGCAATGGCAGTGTGTGTGGGGCAGAACAGGAATTCCCAAGGGGAGGCCTAACTATTAATCAGGAAAACACATTGGCTGATATAAGAAAGCTGCCAAACTAGCACTTACAGACAGGGGTCACACATTGATCTGGGATGGAGTATTCAAAACAGCCATAGGTGTTGCGCCCATCAATGCTACCTACAAACACACAGACAAGCTATTTGGGCAACATGGAAAAATAAAAAGCCAGTATACAGATTGTGTAATGGCCATTAAAAAAATAAAAAAGGTACCATCAACACAACCAGTTTCAGGCTGATCGGAAGAACCAGAAGCTGGGGCCGGGTGTTTAGCGTAGACCAATGTTTGTTCAAATCCCAAGGCCTAAGCATCAATATCAGGAAGAACAAATGAAGCATTCAGCAGGCATGGTACCAGGCCACATAAGCATATAATTTTATTTTAGACAAGAGGGCAACTACAGACAGGCTCCAGTCGGCTGGAGGAAGAGCTGGCTGTGGGTGTGGAGCAAGGTCCACTTTGGCATAATAACCAGTCAAGGAAAACAATGGAAACACAAATAGATGTCAACAGATGAAAACATGGACCATGGTAAGTTTTTTTTTTTAAATGACCAGAATGAGTGAAGAGGGCACTTACAGACAGCCTCAGGTTGGCTTGAGGAACAGCTGGCAGTGGATGTGTCGACTTGTTGACTAGTGCTGGCTCCAACATTGACTTCCAGCTGTTGGTTGTCAGGTTGTGAGTCTGGATTGTCTCCACCCTCCTAATCAGATCTTGCATCTGCAGCTGTCCTGGAGAACAATGCAACAGTTTTAGCACTAACATTAAACAATGAATAAGACACTTATGAAACACAAAGCACTTACTTTCAACCAAGGCTGTTATGTCATTCAGCACATCCACACGCTGTAGCCAACATGAGCTCATATTCACGGTACCTATTCATGGGGCCTTCCTGTTTGCCACACTCGATGAGCAGGTTCGACTCCTTTTTTCTTATGAGGGCCTTGCGCAGCATCTTGAATCCTTTTTTGGTTGCTGCAGTTGTCCACTGTGCAGCGGTGCAATAAAGGGTCTCAGTCACACCAGCCCAGATCTTAATCTGCTCAGTCTTGCTGAGGCCGCAACTCTGTGGCCCATACAAAACTAACCATATGGCAAGGGTGAGTTTAACCAGCTTGGTGTTATCTGCCAGACTGAACTCTGGCTCACGCTTGGCAGTTTTCTTGCATCCATCAAACACACCAGCAGGGGTGGAAGACATATGTGGCACATGCTCAGCATCTGTGGGGTGCTGGGCCTGCCAGACACCAACACTAGGTTGGCCTGTAGCAGTTGACAGTAGATCTGCACCAGCAACAGAACTCAATAAAGCTCTGTTGTGTGGCCACCTACTGCAGCCGCCACGCTCTTGAACCACAGAATAAGCATGAGTATTAGCAAGGCTGTGGCCACGAGCCAAAACCCTAGGGCTGTGTCCCCACAGACGAATGGACAAGTGTCCGGACGTGTGTGACATTCTTGCATTAAATGGCGCCCAGACCAACAAGCAGATGTGTCCTAACTCTAAGCCACAGCAGCAAGATGGTGGTGTTTGGGCTTGAAATTGATGTGAATGCTGTACCAATCAGGCACAGGGTGTTGCCAAGATGCTAAACAAGTAAACGCTAGGGGGTTGTCTGGATGATGTGGATGCAGCAAACGGCCAATAGTGCACAGAAGCATGCTGTTCTAAAATGCTACAAAGAGTGTTTTCATCAATATCAAAAGCATTAAACCGGACCAACAGTCAAAAATGACTAAAACCAGACCAACACAACAAACTGTGCTCATACACATCCCTCCCCAGAGCAATTTAGATTGCTGCACATAAAAATTCATTTACCTTTTATTAACTCTTGCTGAGGTAAATTTTAAAAACAAGATGGCGGCTCATGCATTTGCAGGCCACCTGCAGAACAGCTAAGTATAAAAGAAATGCTGTGTGAACTGAAAAGTGGAGTAGTTCACTATCGTGTTTGCAGTGGCAGTGTGTGTGGGGGGGGGGGAGGGGAGTGACCACTATTGTTGTGAATCAGCCAGAGCCAGTCTGTGTTTAGTGTGCAGTGTCTGCAGACAAGTCTGTTCTTACTGACATCAGTAGCATTTCATTGTACTCTTCCATCTGTTGGAGTAAGCAGAGATTATGTAGCACACTGCAAGGCAGAATTGTATTGGACATCTTTTCTGGGCTGTCTAGCATCTCCCCTCTTGGCCAGGCCAAACTTAAGAAACATGCTTTCCTCAGGCTGTTGGTTGTTTCAACAATACATCTGGATTAGTGGTCAGCTGCATGCGAGTTTTGCTTGTGTGTGTAAGAGTGTGTGTGTGTTTGTAGGTTTATTGGAGGTGTGCATTGTGCATGTATGTGTGTGCTTGGGATTGCGTTTGGTGTATGGATGAGTTGTGTGGACTGAGACTGAGGAAGCTACAGTGGTGCAACACCAGGCTGAGCGAGTCTTTAACACCTTGTTGGCTGTTGTGGATTTGATTATTGAAAAAATCTGCATTCGCTTCAGGCTGAATTGAACTGCGCTTTTGGCACTGTACCACCAAATTCACCACAAAATTTAGCCCACCACTGCAGCAGGCCATACCTGGCATAGTGCGTCTGTGTGCCTCCTTGAATATACTTGCAAGGGGCACATTTTAAGCCACTGCTACTCTATTAAGCGGCATTAGCCAGTAGAGATGAGCGAACTTTTGAAAAATTCGATTCGGCTGATTCGACAAAATATTCCGACAAAATTTCGGTCCGAATTTATTCGCGACGAATCGCTATTAAAAATGGCTATTTCTGAGCTTCCTAGAGCCTCAATAGGGTTGTAAACCATTCTGCCTTGCTGTAACACGCATAGGAAGCGTGCTGGGTTAGTGAAATAATACAGTAAATAATTATGACATGCAGATCAGATGCATCGCTATTAGAATCGCAGAGCGGCACAATTACAGAGAGTTCAGGTGGCATCACTATGAGGGGCCCCTATATTGCCTGATAAACACACCCTGCAGCAGGAGCCCAAATATTGGCTGAAAGACATCCTGGAGTTGGAGAGACACTGGAGTTGCCAGCAGCAGCAGGAGCCCAAACATTGGCTGAAAGAGACACTGGAGTTGGCAGCAGGAGCCCAAAAATTGGCTGAATGACACCCTGGAGTTGCAAGCAGCAGCAGCAGCAGCAGCAGCAGGAGTCCAAACATTGGCTGAAAGAGACACTGGAGTTGGCAGCAGCAGCAGCAGGAGCCTAAAAATTGCTTGAAAGACACAACCTGGAGTTGCAAGCAGTAGCAGCAGCAGGAGCCCAGACATTGCTTGAAAGAGACACTGGAGTGGGCAGCAGGAGCCCAAACATTGGCTCAAAGAGACACTAGAGTTGGCAGCAGCAGCAGCAGGAGGCCAAAATTGCTTGAAAGACACACTGGAGTTGGCAGCAGGAGCAGCAGGAGCCCAAACATTGCTTGAAAGAGACACTGGAGTTGGCAGCAGGAGCAGAAGGAGCCCAAACATTGCTTGAAAGACACACTGGAGTTGGCAGCAGGAGCCCAAACATTGCTTGAAAGAGACACTGGAGTTGGCAGCAGGAGGCCAAAATTGCTTGAAAGACACACTGGAGTTGGCAGCAGCAGGAGCCTAAACATTGCTTGAAAGAGACACTGGAGTTGGCAGCAGGAGGCCAAAAATTGGCTGAATGACACCCTGGAGTTGCAAGCAGCAGCAGGAGCCCAAACATTGCTTGGAAGAGACACTGGAGTTAGCAGCAGGAGCAGCAGGAGGCCAAAATTGCTTGAAAGACACACTGGAGTTGGCAGCAGCAGCAGGAGCCCAAACATTGCTTGAAAGAGACACTGGAGTTGGCAGCAGGAGACCAAAATTGGCTGAATGACACCCTGGAGTTGCAAGCAGCAGCAGCAGGAGCCCAAACATTGCTTGAAAGAGACACTGGAGCTGGCAGCAGGAGCAGCAGGAGGCCAAAATTGCTTGAAAGACACATTGAAGTTGGCAGCAGCAGGAGCCCAAACATTGCTTGAAAGAGACACACTGGAGTTGGCAGAAGGAGCAGCAGGAGGCCAAAAATTGGCTGAATGACACCCTGGAGTTGCAAGCAGCAGCAGCAGCAGCAGGAGCCCAAACATTGCTTGAAAGAGACACTGGAGTTGGCAGCAGGAGCAGCAGGATGCCAAAATTGCTTGAAAGACACACTGGAGTTGGCAGCAGCAGCAGAAGGAGCCCAAACATTGCTTGAAAGAGACACTGGAGCTGGCAGCAGGAGCAGCAGGAGGCCAAAATTGCTTGAAAGACACATTGAAGTTGGCAGCAGCAGGAGCCCAAACATTGCTTGAAAGAGACACACTGGAGTTGGCAGAAGGAGCAGCAGGAGGCCAAAAATTGGCTGAATGACACCCTGGAGTTGCAAGCAGCAGCAGCAGCAGCAGGAGCCCAAACATTGCTTGAAAGAGACACTGGAGTTGGCAGCAGGAGCAGCAGGATGCCAAAATTGCTTGAAAGACACACTGGAGTTGGCAGCAGCAGCAGAAGGAGCCCAAACATTGCTTGAAAGACACACTGGAGTTGCCAGCAGGAGCCCGAACATTTTTTGAAAGAGACACTGGAGGTGGCAGCAGCAGCAGGAGGCCAAAAATTGGCTGAATGACACCCTGGAGTTGCAAGCAGCAGCAGCAGGAGCCCAAAATTGCTTGAAAGACACACTGGAGTTGGCAGCAGCATCAGCAGGAGCCCAAACATTGCTTGAAAGACACACTGGAGTTGGCAGCAGGAGCAGCAGGAGCCCAAACATTGCTTGAAAGACACACTGGAGTTGGCAGCAGGAGCCCACAAATTGGCCTAAAGACACAATGGAGTTGCAAGCAGCAGCAGCAGCAGCAGTTGCCCAAAATTGCTAGAAATACACACCCTGGAGTTGGCAGCAGCATTAAGAGAACATATACAGATTTTCAGCACAGATATCTTATCCGAAGAATATTAATAAAAAGTAAGAGTAACGTAAAGCATTTTCTCAATAATTGTGGTCTGATGCGGAGGAATGTCTGTAACTGGAGAGCAGCGCCTTAAATCTGTTTTGCACGATCCATATTTCTTTAGTGTTGGTCTGGCCCCATGATCAATCTACTCTAATGCATGAGGCATTGGTGGGTGGAAATCTTGGCTGATCCATGCCCGATTCATTTCCACGCAGGCCAGTCTCTGAAAAAAAAAACATTTTTGAAGCATACTGGAGCACATTGAATTGCTCTCATCAGAGCATCACTTACGCACATCTAAGAGTTTCATCACTCTTGTTCGTTCGTGTTAAAGTCTTCAGGGCCTAGTTACTACTTAGTGAAAGACCACAGATAGTTACACACCTGCTGCTCTTATCGACAAATCCTGTTTTAAGTGTAGTGTAGCGTTTTGTCCTCCCCTCATATACGCACTAACTATGTCAGGCAGAGAAGTGGCAGGATGGGCACAGAGAAGGGCCTAAATTCATCAAGCAGAGGTTGCAGCAGACTAGGGGTGAGTGGCAGCAGGAGTCTCAGTGAGAGGACTGATCTCCCGGGATCAGCTAGCGGTCATGTCTTGACCAGCAACCAATCTGCCATCATCCATTGGTTAACATGATCATCCACTGCATCACAAGTGACATCTGACACCCCCAGTCAACTGTCGGTTATGTCTTATGCTTAGGGTTCAGCTCCACTATTCAGTGAGGACGATCTGATAATCAGAAAAATCAGCAGCTACTGCCCAGCCAAGAAGTGGAGGAGACACTCGCCGCTTCTTCCACTAGGCGGGTAAGTAGTGATGAGGAGAGTGGTGTGGGAGGTGGTGTTGCAAGCGTTTTGGCTTCTTAAGCAGGCACTGTTGAGGAACCTGAGGAGGACATCAGTGAGTTTTGAGGGCACTTTTAAAGGCTTGGAGTGATGGAGAGTGACAGATTTAGCGGCCAGCATGGTGGCAGAAGGGGAAAGTATGGAGGCAAATGTGCTCGGGGTAGACCACTTGCGCGGCAGGCTATCTTCCGAGGAGGTAGTGGAAGAGGGTCCCTGGAGTTGGCGGCGGCGGCAGCAGCAGTGAATTAGTGCGGCTTGTTGGTAGGAAAAATCAGCTACAAAGCAATGTGGCAGTTTTTCATCAAGCATCCGCAGGAGGTTAACATGGCTATATGAAAGATGTGTAGGCAGAAGGTGAAGTGTGGCCAGGGTCCCAATTTTGGACCCACAGCCCTGCGTCAACATTTGCAGCGTCACAATCAATCGGCCTGGGAGAGTTGGCTCCAAAGTGGTGGTCCAGCCTGCTGCACCACCTCCTGTGTGTCATACCCATCCTCTGTCGCTCCAGATGCTCCTCCTCCTCTTAATCCGAGTCAGTCATTCCGCCAGCAATCCATTGGCCAAGCCATGTCCAAGAGACAACAGTATGTGCCCACTCATCCAACGTGCAGAAGCTAAATGTGCTCCTGCATAAGTTACTGGTGCTGCAGTCCCTCCCTTTTGAGTTGGTGGACCTTTCAGAGAACTGATGGCTTGTGCCGAGCCGAGGTGGAGAGTCCCATGCTGTCATTTCTTTGCGAAGAAGGCAGTACCAGCCCTGTACAATTTTGTTGAACAGAAGGTGGTCCAGTCCTTTAGCCTGTCAGTGTGTACCAAAGTGCACAGCAGTGCCTACGTCTGGAGCTGTAACTACGGTCAGGGACAATACATATCCTTTAAGGCCCACTGGGTGATTGTGGTTCCTGCACAACCACAACAGCAACTTGGACAGGTCCCTCCGCTGTGGCCTCCACGCTCCTAGGCCTTTGTGCCTGTGACAGTGCACTTGCACTTAGCGATGGTGTCACAGAAAAAAGTGGCAAATTGTCAATTACATATTAATAGTTAACATTTATCTTATTTGAACATATTTATAATAACATATAATAACATATAACATAGCAACAATAACATCTAACATAATAACAGTAACATAAAATTTATCAAAATTTTTTTTTTTATTTTTTTTTTCATATTTTGTATTTTTTAAAAACACACACACACACATATATATATATATATATATATATATATATATATATATATTTTTTTTTTTTTTTTTTAATGAATTTTTTTAAAATATTTTTTTTCATTGTCTTTTTTTCATATTTTGTGAATTTTTGTATTTTGTTTTTTCTAAATATTTTTTTTTTTTTTCCCCAGTGCCCTTCCAGCCTACCATGTGTGCAGGACACGGCGGTTTCACGCTGTTCTTCACATGAGCCACAGAGCCACACATGGGAGGAACTGCAAATGGGACCCATGGTGACTGACACTGGGAAGAACATCTTGTCTGCGCTGCGACAAGGAAGCCTGAGCAATGCGTCCTGCCATGGCACACGTGTTCAATCTAGTTGTCAAGCCTTTTCTGAAGTCTTCCCCCCATCTGCAAGACATCCTAACAACGTGAAGGAAACTTTGCATGCACTTCAGCCACTCCTACACCGCCAAGCACACCCTTCTTGAGCTTCAGCGTCAGAACGGTATCCCCATAGTCTGATTTGCGATGTTTCCACCCGTTGGAATCCCACCCTCCATATGCAGGATCGACTATAGGAACAGAGAAAAGCCATCACGGATTTCTTGATGATCCAAACGGATAGGGGGACTCCCCTGTGTAAACCAGTGGCAGCTCATACGTGACACCTGCCGTTTGCTTAGGCCCTTTGAGGAAGATACTTTATTTGTCAGTCGCCAGGACTATGAGATGAACAATGTCATTCCACTGCTTCATGTACTACAACACATGTTGGAAACCATGGCTGGTCAGGGCACTGGAGACATGGCGCATACATTTCACAGCCACAAGAAGTCTGTGGGGGCTGAAGTGGAGAAGAAGGAGGGGGTGGGGCACAGTGAAGCACAGTTTAGGTTTGACAAAATGGCCATTTTATCTAGTCATCTGACAGGAGAGGAGGAGCAGGAGCAGCCACAGGAGCTAGAGGGTTGTAAGGAAGGCGAGACAGAGGACCCAGACACACCGTGACAGTTTGCAGTGGGGATGGAGACAGGTAGTCCCTCCGAGTCACTTGCACAAATGGCACGATGCATGCTCACGTGCTTGCGTAGTGACCGCAGAATTGTCTCCATTTGTCAGTGGGATGACTTCTGGCTCTCCACCTTATTGGACCCTCGCTTCTGGCACAAAATGGGGGCATTTTTTACACCCACTGAGAGGGAGGACAAACTGACCTACTACAGAGACATCCTACGTAGTCAGTTGGGCGGTGCCTATCTGCGCCATGGTCCATACTGTGATGCCCAGCGGGACACCAGCCTTCTGTAAGCAGGCAACCCCCAATCTCCACCGCCGCTTCTGCCTATAGTCAAGCCCCCGTTTGCCGGGACGCTAGGTACGCCTCACCGGACACGGTTGCCCCCAGGTCTTAATAGGCGCAAAGGACAGCTGCTTACGGTGAAGGCCAATGAACCACAAGGGTATCCCGAAGCCGAGCTCGTTCACAGGTAGTCAATCCGGAGGGTGCGTCAGAGTACAGGGATGAGACAGGTGCGTAGTCAGGAGTAGCCAAAGGGTCAAGCCAGGAGGTCAGAGATCGCGGGGTATCCAGAGGGGCAGGCATCTTCGTGGTCAGACAAAGCAGAGGTCAGTACAGGCAGCAGACAGGAATGGTCGATCAAGCCATGTCGGAACTGAGCCGGCACAAAATGGGGGCATTTTTTAAATCCGCCGAGAGGGAGGACAAACTGACCTACTACAAAGACATTCTACGTAGTCAGTTGGCCGATGCCTATCTGCGCCATGGTCCATACTCTGGCAGGTCTGACTCGGGGGGACCTCTGCGATCACCTTCCACTGCCATGGCTGCTGGGGGGGTGGAAGGAGAAGCAGCAGCAGCTCCATCAGCAGCAGCCTCAGTCTTCAGTCGCTAATGAGTAGCTTACTACACCCGCATAGTGAGTCTACTCATGAGCAGCATGAAGACCTGGAGCAGGTCATACCTTGACATGACAATGCCAACACACCTTGAGGATCCGCTTGACTTCTGGGCAACCAAACTCGACTTGTGGCCGCAACTAGCAGAGTTTGCCCTGGAAAAGCTGTCCTGCCCGGCCAGTAGTTTGCCATCTGAGCGAGTGTTTAGTGCTGCAGGGGCCATAGTCATGCCAAGGAGAACTTGTGTGTCTTTAAGGCAATATATAGGCTCCCTATGCTGCTGCTGCCAGCTCATATGTGTGTCTTTCAGGCAATATATGGTCTCCCTATGCTGCTGCCAACTCCTGGGTGTGTCTTTCAGACAATATATGGGCTCCCTATGCTGCTGCCAACTCCTGGGTGTGTCTTTAAGGCAATATATAGGCTCCCTATGCTGCTGCTGCCAGCTCATATGTGTGTCTTTCAGGCAATATACGGGCTCCTAATGTGAGCACTCTTAAAAGACGCATGGTAGCATATTTGGGATGCCCCCCGGTTAAAGGCAATGGCTCCTGGCAATTTGACAAAGTGACTTTCTTTACAAAATGCAAACCAGTTAATAGACAGGTACTCTTGAAATATTACTGCTAGTGTTTGGGATGCCCCCTCCTCACATACAAAGGAGGCCTCCCTTGATTGTGGAAAAGTGACGTTAATTATAAAATGCAAGCAGTTATTAGACAGGTAGTCTTGAGATATTTATGCTAGTGTTTGGGATGCCCATGTGGGCTGGGGTTTTTACAGCAGACACAGAAACAATTCAAACTGTGATATATTTATGAGAAATAGCCTTTAAAAGCTGCTTTAGTGTAACAGATAGGGTCAAATGTGCAGGTTTGGGATACCGTGCAGCCTGGTGTTTTTACAGCACACACAAAAACAATTCAAACTGCAATATATTTATGAGAAATAGCCTTTTAAAGCTGCTTTAGTGTAACAGATAGGGTCAAATGTGCAGGTTTGGGATACCGTGTGGCCTGGTGTTTTGACAGCAGGACAAAAACCAATTCAAACTGCAATAACTTAATAAAGCTGAGGCTGAACAAGCTTATTTAGTATAACAGATAGGGTGCAACGTGCAGGTTTGGGATACCCTGCGGCCTGGTGTTTTGACAGCAGGACAAAAACCAATTCAAAATGCAAAAGCTTAATAAAGCTGAGGCTGAACAAGCTTATTTAGTATAACAGATAGGGTGCAACATGCAGGTTTGGGATACCCTGCGGCCTGGTGTTTTGACAGCAGGACAAAAACCAATTCAAAATGCAATAGCGTAATAAAGCTGAGGATGAACAAGCTGATTTAGTATAAAAGATAGGGTCACATGTGCTGGTTTGGGATGCCCATGTGGGCTGGTGTTTTGACAGCAGGACAAAAAACAATTCAAAATGCAATAGCTTAATAAAGCTGAGGCTGAACAAGCTGATTTAGTATAAAAGATAGGGTCACATGCGCTGGTTTGGGATGCCCATGTGGGCTTGGGTTTTTAAAGCAGACAAAAACCAATTCAAAATGCAATAGCTTAATAAAGCTGAGGATGAACATGCTGATTTAGTATAAAAGATAGGGTCACATGTGCTGGTTTGGGATGCCCATGTGGGCTGGTGTTTTTAAAGCAGACAAAAACCAATTCAAAATGCAATAGCTTAATAAAGCTGACGATGAACAAGCTGATTTAGTATAAAAGATAGGGTCACATGTGCTGGTTTGGGATGCCCATGTGGGCTTGGGTTTTTACAGGAGGCCAAAAACCAAATCAAAATGCAATAGCTTAATAAAGCTGAGGCTGAACAAGCTGATTTAGTATAAAAGATAGGGTCACATGTGCTGGTTTGGGATGCCCATGTGGGCTTAGGTTTTTACAGGAGGCCAAAAACCAAATCAAAATGCAATAGCTTAATAAACCTGAGGCTGAACAAGCTGATTTAGTATAAAAGATAGGGTCACATGTGCTGAAATGGAATGGCCATGTGGCCTGGGGTTTTTACAGCAGACAAAAAAAAATTAAAACTAATCCAGTTATGAGAAATGCTTGTGTATAACAGATAGGGTTAAATATGCCACTGCCAAGATGGGATGCACAGTGGCAAGGAATATTTACAGCACAAAGAACACTGATTGAAAACTGATCTGGCAAATGAAAATAAAAAAAAGCTTTCAATCTCACTGTCCCTGCCTGGATCGTTCCCGATCGTTCCCGATTTTTCCCTATCTTTCCCTGGTTCTGTCTGCCTCTCTGTGGGTCTCAACGACTGTCCCTGCCTATCTCTAAGTCTCTCCCTGTCTGCAGCAACCACCGCTGTTTCTGGAATGCAAGGCTGAAATGTGCAAAAGGAAAATGGCCGCCGTTTATATAGCATGGTGACATCACCGGGCTTCCTGGCTGCTGATAGGCTGCATGTGACCTTCCCATGATAACTTGCCCCAGGGGATATGTCTGGACATGTTCATCCACCATTTTAGAATGCCTGTAATTGAAATAAATGGAGTTTAAATGAAAACTTCGATCGATCGAATCGCGGGGAAATTCGGATTCGTTCAGAATCGAATTTTTCATGAAATTCGGAACGAATTCGGGTTCGTCCGGATCGATTCGCTCATCCCTATTAGCCAGCCTACCATGTGCTGCAGCTTTCATGAGGCGGTTCTGGCCATCTGTGACCTCATTCCTACCTACATAAGGTTTCTGGCCGATGATGACGAGATGAAAAATACACCAAAAAGAAGGAAAGAAAAAAAGGAGAACAATTATGCAAGGAAGGAAGAAAGAAAGAGAAAGAAAGAGGGATGGAAATAAATATGGGAGGAACATAGGGAATATAAAAAAGAAGGAAGGAATAAAAAGAAGGAAAGCATGAAAGATAGGAATGAAGAAAATACAAAAAAAACCAAAGAAAGAAATATGCAAGGAAAGAAAGAAAGGTGAAAATAATGAAAGGAAGATGGAAGAACAAAGAAAATAAAAAAAAGGCAGGGGAAGGAAGAAGGCAAAAAGTAGAAAAGAGAAATAAGGAGGCAGAATGGAAGGAACAAATGAAGGCAAGAAAGATCAAAGGAAAGGAAGAAATTGGGTAAGGAAAAAGTAAAATGAAAGAAAGCGGAAGAAAGATGTAAAGAAAGGGAGGAAGTGAAGAGGAAAAGTAAGCGGGGCAAGACAGGTTACTGACGCATGGAAGAACTTGGTGGCTGGGACAGGGGCTGTGCCACCTGCTGCCAACGTCCACCCTCCTTTCACTGAGAGCCTCTGATCCTCACAGCGACATGCTACTGTTGGAGGCACTGCCAGTGTCCTCACTCACTCATGAGGATGGCCATCTTGTCATGGCCCAAGTCGAGGCAAGCACGCTTCCCCATTGAACTTGAGCTGACCAGGCCCCACTATCAAAAGTTCTGGTCACAGACCAGGTGCAGCTGCCATTAATCCTGGCTAGTTTGCAGTCTGGTGGCCCACCAAAGGATCCTGCGTCATAGTGCGCTGTCAGCCTGCTGCACTGCCCTTTTGCCAAGCCAGCCCAACAGAATGGATAGCTGAGAGCGACACTGAAGCATGTGCGACTGGCAGCCAGGACCAGCGACCTCCCAGGATTTCTCCCGGTGTGCAAGATAGCCAGTCCGCCCACCCCCTGAACTCTATTCATATCTTTCAAATATTTAATTAGAAAAGTCCACATGTGTGGCCTCTTTTAACAAACCAGAACCACTATTGCTGTTTGATGCTCCATATTCATTTAATAGTTGAACCATTTCAAAATAATATCAGTGTTATGAACACTACAAGATGCACTGCTGTACATCCTAGTACACAGTTAAAGTACATTTCTTAGAAACCAAACCTCAAAGAAGAGTAATCACCTTTCAAAAACACTGCATGAAGCATTTTTTCAGACCAGTCGTTCTCTGGGCTTATTTGGCAGAGTGGCCAATCCTGATTTACTTCTGCTGAGCTTGTCTATGACAAGTGCAAGGTGTCACATGTCCCTGCTAAATTATCCTGTGAAGCATGTTCTATCAGTATATTATTAGCTATGGTAGGCTGAGCTAACTTGTCATGAACCTGAAAAGTTCAATAACTTCTTCCTCAAAGCTGCTTAGCATGAAATTCAGGAATTGTTTATCTGAAGCAAATGATTAAAACGCACCAGCAGCTTGGATGTCATGTTGAGAAGGAGCAGAGTTGCAAAGGGCATAACTCCATTTGATCGTTTTAGTCTGAAATCCTGTTTAATCAATACAATTGTGTGTAGAAACTGCTAGCTCAGTAGGATTATATGGAAGCACAGGCAAGGGTCAAGTTATGAGCTATATTTGAAGGTGTCAAACATCCTACAACGTACAAAGAAGTTGTTACTTCATTAGGTGCTATGTTGTAGTGTTGAAGATACTGAAACACATGTAAAAATAGAGATTCATTTGAGCAATGTATAATTTACCACTGTCCATGCGCTTTAAAACTACATAGATGCCTTCTGCCTTCCAGAATGAACCAATTATCTAATATATAAAATATTAGTATGCAATTGTTAACACCAAATAAAATATCCAATACACAGATTATGCTGTAGGTTCTTTAGAGATGTCAGAAAAAATATATACTGTATACTAGACACAAAATACAATTTAGTCACAAACTGACAGCATACAAAACTCTTTAGCATCTACTGCATGCTAATATCACATAAAACCTATAAATACTGCAAAATTACTAAAATCAAGCTCAGTAGTAGTGATGAGCGGGTCGATCGAAATTAGGTTCCGAGGTTGGCGGAACTTCCTGCCCAGCGCCCCAAACCCCATTGAAGTCAATGGGGGCCAAACATTGGGGCCCAAAAATGACTGTAAAAAACGGCCAGCAAGGGCTGAAAATCCAAGGGAACACCTGGGTGATTGCCCTGCACAAAATAGACTAGATAAAGTTCTCAAAATATTCACAGGAAACTGAAAGCGCAATCAATAAATAAACATATACATAAATATTAAATCCATATTTACATCAATAAATTAATACCTGGTGTGAGCAGCGCGTTTGCAGCATATTCTTGTAGGCCCCAATACCACTGCCAGTATGCAAGACCAAGTTGAGGCAATGATAGATTAGATGGCACACAATGCTTCAAGTTCCAGTTCACCAGGGACCTGCAAACCAAAAGAAAAGCAATACTAGTATTTTATTGTTCCATGGTGCTGTAAAAATTAAAAATTGCAGGAGGGTGGGACACTAAATGATCTTCCACCATGTCCATGTCCAGGAACCTGCAAAGCAAACAGAAAAAACTTTGGTATTATTATTATTATATATTTTGTCATCCCCCCTTTTTTTTTTCTCTTCCTCTGTACTATTAGTTTCTGTGGAGGATCTGCTAGCATCATAAGCAGAGAAGTGTCTTGTTTTTTAGAGAGTCAGCTGAATCCCATTGCATAAACAACTTGAACCAGCTTCTACAGGTGTTTGCTCCAGGGATTTATGTATAAACTTGTTCAGAAGAGAGTTGGCGACCAACTCCTCAACTTCCTCACTTTCAAGACTGGAAGAGAAGCCTGCATGAGTTGAATTTGAAAACCTATTTATGTTATTGTTCTGCCAGTTGCGGGACCCCATGCTCTTCCCACACTGGTCATTTCCCTGGCACTGGAAAGATGGCTGCCTTTCTTCTTGCAATGCAATCTCTGCAAGACGTTCATCACCAGGGACCTGTAAAGCAAACCCAAAAACATACAGGAAGGCCCCCTTCTTCCAGGTGCCAGGCCACCCCACATTTGGCTGGCATGGTGGGTTGCTGGCCCGACAGCAGCCAGCCAAGGGTCAGTTTTGGAGGCTTCTGAGGAGGACTCACAGCAGGTTGTACCATTTTTTGCAGCAGTATGGTGGGAAATGAGCAGCGTGGGAAGAGCGCAGAGCCCAGTGACTGGCATAACTATAACATAAATTGTTAACGATGTCCATCACCAGGGACCTGCAACACAAACAGAAAAACATAGTTAGCATTATTATATTTTTTTCTTTTTATTCATCCCCCCTTTCTTTTTTCTCTAGTGCAAGCAGACACCAGGGTTCTCGTAGGCCTTCACCAAATCATAGACATAAATATGGAAATCATCATCAAACTTGATGGAGTACACTGAAGGTTTGGCTTTCACTCATCTGGAGGAGAATCATTAGAGTCAGGCATGATATGAATATCTCCTTTTTATGTCATCTAAAAGCTGATACATGTATAGAACAGGGTCTTTTCATATGTTATATAAAGCCATGTCTTCTCTGCTCCACGTCCATGGCCAGGAACCTGCAATGCAAACAAACAATAAATTAATAAAGCCCCAGTGCTTAGAGCAAGTTGTAGTATAACAGTATACACCCCATTGCTTAGAGCAAGTTGGGGTATAACAGCACACACTCACCCCAGTGCTTAGAGCTAGTTATGGTATAACAGCATACACTCAGGTGTTTAGACCAAGGTGTGTTATAACTGGCTACACCCCAGTGCTTAAAGTGGACAGAAAACAAGCCAAGATCGGCCTGGGAATCTATAAGATTCCCGGGCTGATCCATTCCCTACCCCCAGGGTATCCAAAATCTGTGTGAAAACCCCCAGGACACCCGCTACACTTACCTTACCTCCCGGTCCAATGACGCATGCGTGGGACACGGCCACATCTCCACTATTCCTCTAGCAGGGCGCTCGGAGCCGCTGTGCTTAGACGTCGCTCAGACGTGCATAGCTCAGCGGCTCCGAGCCCGCTGATTGGATGAGCGGCCGCACATGCGCCGTAGGACCAGGGTGAGGTGAGTTGATGTGGGGGATCTAGGGGGTTTCACATTCATGATCGGGGGTGCCCCGGGGGAAAGGACCAAAACCCAGGGTAGTCAAAATCCTGGGTTTTGGTCCACTTCAAAGGAAGTCCCCAGTAGTTACAAGCAAGTGGTTTTAGTGCAGTAGTATTGAGTCCAACCCTACTCTAGGCCTCACTCCAGCCACTATCCCTGACTATAGTTTGCCCTGAAAAGGGCAGTTTTTCAACCAAATAGCCCTATCTGTTCCTCAGCAACAGCGCCTCTCCCTATCTAATGCAGAGCGAGCATTGGCAGTGTGCGGACCCAGCCTTTTATGCAGTGGGGTCACGTGTCCCGCTGGGCAAATGGAGGGGGGCTGTTTGGCTGCACAGCCTGAACACTGACTGCATGCACAGATTTCTATGTGAAATCCGCATTCGGCTTCGGGAGCACGAACACTCAAAGTTTGGAATGGATCCAAACTTTGCAGGTTGGATCTGCTCAACAATACTCAGCAGGGTATATACAGAAAGGACATAGACTAATCGTGCGATTTCTACGGTAAATATAGGGTTTAGTTTGTTTGCAGGACAACCAATATAGATTGCTAAAGGAAACAGACAACTAGCAGATACAGTAAGACCGCTTCTAACATACCAAAAAGCATTGTAACCAGTGGGCATGCAATTCTATGATACATTTATTCAGTAAAGTTTTAAAAACAAAAATAGAAATACCCACTCAACTTACATCAAGTAAAGGCAATTCAGTATGCTTTAATCATATCTTCATCAATATCAACGCCTTTGAAGCACTCACACTATTAATTATGACAGATAACATACTCAGGGGTGTAACTAAAGGGGGTGCACCCATACCAGGGCCCAGGAGATCATGGGGGCCATCATTGTTTCACTTGGCATCATGCACACAAACAAACCCAAATGAAGCCGGGAGAGGTGGAAGGACCAGGATCTTTCTCCCTCATCATGCATGCAGCAGCATGTCAGCTAATGCAAGGCGACTATACTGTCAATCCAAACAGTAGCAAAACCTGTTGCCCAGTAGCAAAATGCAAACCTGTCATCCCACCAGGTAACAGTGAGCTATTCAAATGATTACACAGAAAATATTTTAATGTACAACTTGTACATATTTAATAATAGAGGGGAACATAACAGTTACACAATGGGGACCCCCCAAACTCATTCCACATCGGGATTATGTTTATTAATGGAATTGCATACCCATTGGCTACAATGCAATACAAAGCAACATCAGTTATGCCCAGGTATCCAAAGCACAGGTATGGCTGGCTTGGTGGGAAACCAAGGAAGGAGGACAAGATATCCGTGTTCTTTTACCTGTTTCTGAACTATTAAGGGGTCCAAGGGATCCCCGATTCTAGTAACCTGTAGCGATGGCTCGAGCCATTGTATCCAACATTCCGGAGTACCGAATGCCAGATACTGGAGACTGTCCGGCCTTGCTGTGATTGTCCCTGCTCTGGCTCTTCACTAGCTGTAAATTCAACTGATAATTGGCTCACTTGAAGTATCTGCTTCTTCTGAATTGGTGACCCTAATGTCTATATGAAGATTGCATAATCAATGCACGATGCCACAATTGTCCTTCCAATAGAAAAACAGATAAAGCTGAAAAATGTGTTCCACACAATAGCCTAGCTTTTCTCCCCTGTGAGCCCTTTAACAATACTATTATTCTGATGTGACATTTGATAAAGGGAATCAGAGTGCTGTAAGCAGGGCAGCGGGAAACAGAAGCCAGTCAAATAACTGAACACCGTTGGATTTGAGATAGGGAAAATCCACTAAGCTTGAAAAGTCTGTATTTACAGTATAGATTTCTAGATAAATGTGTTTTGATTCCTTACTTTGGTGAGCTGTGCAGTTGTGGCAAGGTTTATATTCCATTAATATCAGACAGAAATAGCTAGGGATTTATGTCTGAAAAATTGTGTGTAAATAACTTAAATTAAAAGTAAAGTTCTGTCCAGCAAAACGATTTTCAAAGCTGACAGTGTCTAGTAAGTTCTCCTGGAATAAAATGATTTGTTACAGCAATATAGTAGCTGGAGGTGTACGTCGTACAACTTTGAATTAATCTTTGCTGTGTTTGTAATGTTCTGAAAAGGTCCCAAACCAATCTAATGTATTCCAAATATATTTTTTAAAGGCTTGATTTGTATTATTAATATATGCTGTACTTTGAAAGGTTGAGGTCATATCATAAAAAGTTTTCAGGACCTCCCAGCAATCCAAACAACAACATAACAGTTGCCTCTAAAAACTGTTTTCCTTGATAATCTAAGAAACTCAAAAAAATTAAATATTGAGCTGAGCGTAGCAATATCACACATGGTGGATATAAATCTTTAAACAACTGTAAAACTGTTAAATGCCAGGGAATTTTTTTTTCGACATTTAAAAAATCAGGAAAAATATTTTGAAATGTTTTCGACCTTCACTGTAATCTGTACAATAGCACTGAAAAAACAAATGGAAATAATTTAAAAGGGGAAAATAAAAATAACAAAATGCAATTAATGTGGTTGCATAACCTTCAAACGTATGTTATATTCAGTAGCACAGAGCTGCTATTACTTAAAGTGATACTGCAGGCAAAGGTTATTGTTACAACATTACGTCGGGCTACATTTGGCACTGTGCTAGACTGTTTTATATTTTTAAATTGAAGTAGAAATGACTGAGATATCAGGGTTTACAGGTTCAGCCTATGACATTCTCCTCCAATCAGTTCAGCAGAACGGGACAGGATTGTTGGTCCCTCCCTCCTCCAGCCCCTCCTCCACCACTGACAGCCTCCCCGCCGGCTAGCAGCAGGTAGAACTCAAAGTGCACTAGGGGGGTGACAGTGTATGCTAGGGGGGACAGTGTGTGCTGGGGGGTAGTGTGTGCTGGGGGGACAGTGTGTGCAGGGGGGACAGTGTGTGCTGGGCGGTATTGTGTGCTGGGGGGACAGTGTGTGCTGGGGGGACAGTGTGTGCTGGGGGGTAGTGTGTGCTGGGGGGACAGTGTGTGCTGGGGGTAGTGTGTGCTGGGGGGACAGTATGTGCTGGGGGGTAGTGTGTGCTGGGGGGACAGTGTGTGCTGGGGGGTAGTGTGTGCTGGGGGGACAGTGTGTGCTGGGGGGTAGTGTGTGCTAGGGGGACAGTGTGTGCTGGGGGGTAGTGTGTGCTAGGGGGACAGTGTGTGCTGGGGGGACAGTGTGTGCTGGGGGTAGTGTGTGCTGGGGGGACAGTGTGTGCTGGGGGGACAGTGTGTGCTGGGGGGACAGTGTGTGCTGGGGGGACAATGTGTGCTGGTGGAGCATTGTGGCTGGGGGAGTGGAGGCTGCAGCTGTGCAGACACTCCAGTCTGACCTTTCCTGCTGCCCCACCTCCTCTCTCCCCCTGGCACTTTGGGGGTGTGTGCATACACTTTGGGAGTGTGTCTGGGAGTGCTGGTCTGGGCTCCAATGTTGCCTAGCAACAGGGGGAGAGGAGAGAAGCACACCCAGGGTGTCCTATGCATGTTCTAGGAATCTTACAGACCCCGCCTATTATGGTGAATATTATGCAGCATCACAGATCCAAGGGCCCTGCCCACTTTTTTCAGGAGGGAAATCATGAGGTGGAAATGTAATCCCTGGCATCTCTGCCATTTTTTTTTTCAATTTAAGAACAGAAAACAGTTTAGGACAGTGCCAAATGTAGCCCGGCACAATAGTGTAGCAATTGCCTTTGTCTGCTGTAGCACTTTAAAGTTATTCTGATTACCCCACATAAAATTCAGCTGTGTTAGTACGATTTACCTAACATTTTCTTAGTTGTATTATACAGAAAAAACTAAACAGCTTACAATGCATCAAAAGAGTCTCTGTTTTAAAAGGTTTCAGTCAGGAGAAATGTACCAAAAAATTACCAAGGAATTAAAGCGGATGGGAAGCCATTTCTGGGTCCACCGATTATCTTTCAGGCTCCCCTTCCCACCTGAGCAACCGGGCACTGTCTATCTTAAAAGTGGCACTGTGACAAGGTGCAGCTAGCGGGCCGCATCCCCGACCATGAGCGCTCCCATGCCCAGCCATTTAGAAGGGCTGGGTGCGGGAGTGTGGCCGGTCACAGAGAAGCAAAGGATGCGGCCGCTGCCGGAGATCTTGGGAGGGGGACCCACCCGGATCAGGTGAGATCACCGGCGTGCCAGGGGGGTTTCACACTGCGGGACATCCAATGCCCCATGGACAGGCTAGCGACCTGTGAGTAAACAGGAGAGACCAAGATTTAACTTTTTGGCACAAAGACAACACTGCACCATCACCAAAGAAACACCATACTCACAGTGAAGCATGGCGGAGGCAGAATTATGTTTGGGGCTGTTTTTTTCTGCAGCTGGATCTGGGGCCTAAAGTGGACCAGCAGTCAAAAATGACATAAACCAGACTGACATAACAAGCAGTGCTCATATGCACCCCTCCACAAGGCAATTTAGATTGCTGCACATAAAAAAATAGTTTATCTTTTTCGATCTCCTGCTGTAGTAAATTTTAGAGACAAAATGGCGGCTCATGCATTTGCAGGCCACCTGTAAACAAGAAGTGCTGCTGGGTTTCCTGTTACTCTGCATTGTCAGTTATGTCAGCTGAATCCAGACAGCAGCATGGCTGAGATGCTGGAAAAAGAAGCTCCAAAATGGCCGCTACCAGGGCCAACGTCAGCACTAGGCATATCCGGGGAGATGCCGGGGCCTCTCACCTTGAGAGGACCCACCTCATTCCCTATACCCTGGGCAGGTAGCGACAGATGAGCGTCTCTAGCAGGCATTTCAGAGCGCCCCCGCTAGTAGTCGCTGTGCTCAGCCGTGGGTCGCTATTTCACAGCGACTCAGTTGCTGTGCAGCAATGATGAATACATTGTGAGCAGTCGCTATTTGACCAGTACTGCGCTATATGGGAGCGCATGTTAGCGACTGGTCATTGCGAACGACTCACAACATATTCATCAAAAAAACAGCCTCACACAACTCCGGCGCTCAAAAATGCTTCACTGATGCCCAGAGCGTGTGAGTAAAGTCTTTTTTTCAGCATGTATCCACCAGTAACAAAGCGAAAACATATGGAATTACATTGTTATTACATTGTAATATGAACAGATTAATGCCAGACCTGTAATGTCAATTCGGCATAAATATATAAAACATGAAAAATATTTCAGAAAATGGCTTTTTCTATTCCAGAAGAGGTCACAACATTATTTGAGTTTGTTAAAAAGAAAAAAAATGAAAACAACTCTGTTTAAAAAGAAATAAAAGAACGTACATTGAAATGTATGGGAGAGCGACAGGTAGCGAGAGGTCATACCTGGCGCTCTGCACGGCTGAACGCCGGCGCTGTTCGCTGAGGCTGGGATTATGATGAATCGGACGCTACAATGGCGCTATCCCAATCGCTCAACAGATTCTGCTTGATAAATGTGTAATTGCGTGCCGTGTCCGGCGCTGACCTGACGCTACATGTCATTTACAAGGCACTACCTGACGCTATCCCTTCATGAATAAGGGCCTTAATCTTTTAGCATGAAAACAGCTCAAAGCACACCTCCACATTAACAAATTAATGTCCTCCCCAGAAGGTCAAAGTTTTGGGATTGCCCAGCCAGAGCTCAAACCTGAATCACTGAAAATCTATGGGGTGATCTGGAGAAAGTTGTCCTTGCAATCTGATCTATTTGGAGAGATGTATCAAGGAAGAATGGGCAAAGATTGACAAGTCTAGATGTGCCATGCTGATAGGTGCCATGCTGATAGACCTCTACCCAAACAGACTAATTATGTCAGAAATCCAAGGGCTAATTTAGCAAAGTATCAGTTTAGGGGGCATATATGTATGCAACCACAATATTTTAATTCTTTATTGTTATTTTTTTACCCTAATAGATTTCAGCTTGTTTTCATTTGTACAGTGCAGGGCTGGCCCAAGACATTGTGCTGCCTGGGTCCAAGAGTGAAATGCTGCCCCCCCCCCAATTAAAAAAAAAAAAGAGGTGATTTTTACTAGGCAAACTGGGGGTTTTTCACATAGCGCAGAATCTCAATTCGGGTTTTGTTCCACTTTAGGTGAACCAAAACCCAGGATTTTCACTATCCTGGGCTTTGATACTTACTTAGCAACAACCAGATTTGTGATGCCCCACTCTATAAAAACCCCCAAATCTCCCCACTGTCATGGCTGGGGGGGGGGGGGGTCATGAGGGGGCATTAAGGTGCCAGCACCTTTATTTCACCTTTTTTCTTTACTATAGTACAGTAACCACATACTATGGCACCTCCCCTTGCAAGTGGCTGCCCTAGGCACATGCCTAGGTTTGTCTAATGGTAAATACAGCCATGCAGGTGATGAACTGGTAGCTTTCATCCCATAAATTGAACAGATTAGTGATAGCACAGTTTAGTTTTGGAGCCATGCATGGGACCCAGTTGAACCTACAGCAGGTACATTAGACCCAAACTTCTTGGCCTCTGCCACTTGGCTGGATATCCAGCATTCCACAGCATTGGGCTCCCAGCTTGATAAATAGAAGAACAGGGGCCAAGCAAGCCCTATTCTGAAACACTGCACCTCTCCATTAAAGAAGGCCACCAACCAGTACTGTCCTTCTCCCAGGTGTTATTCCTCTGTGACAGGGCATCTTAATTTGGGATGCCCAGTGTGTGGACCCCCCACCACTTTCAGCAATCCCACAGAGCATGCAGACAGGCAATGAGCACGCTCGGCGCAACATTCAGCACAAAGCTAGCTAAGGGGGGGGGGGCACTGGCCACACCCCCTCCCCACCTGGTGCACGCCCCAGATGAAATTAAAGCAGGGATGTGGCCATAGCCCACACATTCACTGTTGGATTGCCAGCTATGCAAGTACTGCAGGGGCTACACACAGCAACACATCACAAATCAGAATCAGCCCTGGAGTCTTTTAGCCATTGGTGTTAAATGGCCAATAAGGGGTAGCCCTGTAACTGGACAAGCTCAACCCCAACTGTTCAAATTACACTCTATACAGGTGACCAGCAAACATGGCCGCCCAGGATGCACAGTCACCGTAACCAAGCAGCCACCCACGGGCAGGTGTACAGCTCTGCCACCGATATCTTTTAATCTGGCACCTGGACAGTACAGACTATAACGGGCAACCCGTGCCCGCGGCCCTTGGCAGGCTGGAAGCCACCAGGCACCGGGCTGTAACGTGACGACCGCACACCTAGCTCTATGAACGCCAGATAAGTTGGAACCTAATCTCTTCCACGGAAGCTTCCAGAAGCAACTGAACTGAAGGTATAGTGAACGTGCGGCAGCCTCTCCCGCTTACCTATCACAGTGTGAAGCAGCCGCCGGTGTGCGCTATGCCTCTCTCCAGACCCGACTAGCTCGTCAAGCCCGTCAAATAGCGACGCCTCCCCCTGCAGTGGCTCAGCCAACCAGCGTGGCTATTGGTGGAAGCCGCGCCCCCCCCCCCAGCAGTGCACGCACTCTCCTGCCGGTCGCCTCTGCCTCCATTTTATTGCATCCCACAATGCCGCGAGTGCGGCACTTCTCCCGGCTCTGCCTCACACACACAGTACGGAAAAGTTCGTGAATGACCCGCTATGGAGAGTGGCGTTCATTCCTTCTAAGCTACACGTTTGCCTCCGCAGTCACAATGTTCCTGCCCACTGCTGCCGCCCACCTCCGCCACCAAATATGTTCCTGCCGCTGCCAGCAAAGTGCCGCCCCCCTTAAAGTGCCGCCTGGGACCATGGACCCACCAGGACCCATGGTAAGGCCGGCCCTGGTACAGTGGATGATATTAGAGGTGGAAAACGTTCTGAAATGATTCTTTATTAGTTCAGGAGCACATTTTCTCCCATCAGTGGGGGGCTACAGTACGTGTGAATACCCACAGTTTCTCAAATATAATTAATACCAATGTGGGTTATATTTATTTTAATTTTCTCCTTCCATCACACTTATCAGGGTGAGGTCTTAGCTGTTAGTAACCATTCATTTCTCTATAACCCTGCAGACAGGTTGGGGGAGTGGGGCCTCAGCAGGAGAGCCGGCCAGGGGCTGGTAAAATCCAGTCCACCACTGCCTACAGACATTATACTCTGTATTGATCTATGACTGACAGGTGCTAATAATGTTTCAGTGATTTTTAATACCCCATTTTGAGGAGATTATTTGGTAATCTGTAGGTATCTAATGCATTAAATGAAAGCATTAAAATCTCAAAACTCTATTAGGAGCAAATGATTAAAACGAATAATTTTTACACTTGATTATGCTAGAAGATAAAACACCTCTCCAAATATCATGAGATCTTATAGCAAGATAGAGAAGCTCACTGCATATCAATAAATAACCTGAAAAGTCACCTAATCTCTAAAGAGGACCTAACTCATGTCTGACAACTCTGCACTTGAGTGGATGCTGTTCTGCAATGACTCTAACCCCCCATCTCCCAAAGTGGAGAGATACTGCTCAACCAGGGCGGCTATTTGCGTAGATGTGCCTGCCACATGTGCCTTCATTCCAGTGTTAGCACTCTAATATACTGTATTACAGTTTGGCAAATGCACTTAAAGGAGCAGTATCGTGAAATTTGCATTAAAAAAGATAAATAATTAAATAGCCACACACTAGCTTCTAACATGTGTATAAATAATCTGGTGATAGAAAAAGGAAAACATTTCTGCCTTTCTTTTAAATTGTATAATGACAATGGCTCAGTCCATTTGCTGAATAGGGGGATCTGCTGGGTTGTATTTAGTGAGCTGCTTCATTTAGCCCACTGATCTCCTAGCAACACTTTACCTCAGAGGCTGACACTGTAATCAGTGGTAACGGCTGTGTGTGTGTGAGGTGCTGCTTTTGTTATGAGACCAGGTGACTCAAATGTGTAAAATCTATACAAAATAAACTAAACTGACTGAAAATGACTGAAATTCTTCTTTGAATAACTGTGCAGGAAAATCTAAAGGAATTAAAGTGGAACAAAACCCTGAGTTGCCGACCCTGAAGTCTATAAGACCCAGCCATTGACCTTGCCCCTTGGGCATTCTAAATCAGGACGCCCCACTGTGTGAAACAACCCCTGGATAACCACAGATTACCCCATTTTTCTGGTGCGCTCACGCAGATAGTCATTTAGACAGGCCGGGCGGCCAGGAAGGTTACTGCTCAGGCTCCCCATCTACGTGCAAACAGAGCTGATTGGATGAGAGCCCGCGCATGCACTGTGGGACAGGGAAAGGTACGTTTTCACAGGCGAACTTGGGGATTTCACATATCAGGGCATCCCAAGTTGGGATGCCCCTAGGGGCAGAAAACAAAACTCCAGATAGTGAAAATCCTGGGTTGGGAAAGATCATATGGAAAAATGAAAAATAAGAATATGAAAGAGAAAATGGTAAACTGAAAGTTTCTAAAAGTGTTTGTTTGCAGCCAGGAGAGGTCACACAATGATTGGAGCAAAAAACAACCAAAAAAATGGTCAAACACGCTGTTTAAACACAAACAAATGAACATCCATTAAAATGTATGGGAGAGCGACAATGAGCGAAAGGTAATACCTGGCGCCCTGGATAACCACAAATCCCGCCATTTTTCTGGCGCGCTCACGCAGATAGTCATTTAGACAGGCCGGGCGGCCAGGAAGGTTACTGCTCAGGCTCCCCATCTGCGTGCAAACAGAGCTGATTGGATGAGAGCCCGCACATGCACTGTGGGACAGGGAAAGGTACGTTTTCACAGGCGAACGTGGGGATTTCACATATCAGGGCATCCCAAGTCGGGATGCCCCTAGGGGCACAAAACAAAACTCCAGATAGCGAAAATCCTGGGTTGGGAAAGATCATATGGAAAAATGAAAAATAAGAATATGAAAGAGAAAATGGTAAACTGAAAGATTCTGCAGCATAGCCAACATGAAGAGAAAACTGTCAAAATCAGCTAAATGACTTCTAGAGCTTTTCTCTCTGTTTTAGATATATAAGTTCTGGCCAGGCAATGTTGCAATGTTGTTATCTTATGCTGGATGGCTGCCAACACTGAACAGCTGATACTTTGATACATTGTTTCACCCTCTCCTCAGCATGGAACAGGCCAGAGTGTCAGGACCCGACACTCAGAAGACATAAACATGAGCTATTAGTCTCCAGCTGCTCAACACACACATCATTTTTTTCTAAATTTGTAATTCTTACTCCAACACTTACCTACATTCAAAGTACCATTTAAATATAAGTCACCAAGAAAAATTAGCGATACTGCTCCTTTAAGCCGACTTTTACATTACAAAACCTCAGTTTTTCTTAACATTTTAGATACAGGCGTTGTTTACCCTACTTGTAGCCTAGCTGTGCTGAATGCCAGAGGGTTCTTGTTTAATGCACTTACGAGAACAAGTCACACCTCTCTTTCTGGATAAGCCTACTGAATAACCAATATTTTATGAGTCCCTTAATGAAGATAAATCAATAAGGTCAAAAAAGGGAGGAGGGTCCATGATTGAATTCAATGCAACCATATTAGAACTACAAGGCTAACCTTTCACATGGCTGCACTTTACTTGATTGCTTGTTCCGTGGGGAAGTGTCTGGAATCTATACCAAATGAAACTCGGAGCGAGTGATGCTGTTTCTCTCCACTCTTCAGAAGCGGTTGCATTTCATTGATCTATATGCTATCAACAGCGTTGGCTTTAGAAAGGTTTTCTCCCAGGTAATTGTTCTATAAGCTGAAGCCATCAAGAATGAGTCTTCTTAAAGGGAAAGTTCACTTTCAATGGCATATATCTTTTGTGCCAAAAGCATCTAGAGGCTGTTTCACTACTAACTCTAGGTATCGGCAGATGAGTGTCTGGTAAGCGGCGCTTAGAGAGACCACTAGTAGACGTTGTAAGCGGGTATCGGGTGCTGTAACAGAGCGTCTCAGTCGCTGTAGTAACCTGGCCCAAATTGATGAATGTGATGTATGTTGGGTGCTCTAGCACCAGTACAGCGCTGCAGAGAGCAGATGGTAGCGCCAGCTCAATGCGACCGACTCTCGGCGCCCACACCATATTTAACCAAACACTAGACACACAGAGCATCGGCGCTCTAAAGCTGGTCGCTATAGCATAGAGCGCCAGATGCTGTGTGATTAAAGTCACCAGTAACAAAGCAAAACACTTCAGTGCCAGACCTGTAATTACAATTCTGCATAAAAATATAAAAAGTCCAAAAAGTTTCTAAAAGTGTTTGTTTGCAGCCAGGAGAGGTCACACAATGATTGGAGCAAAAAACAACCCAAAAAAATGGTCAAACACGCTGTTTAAACACAAGCAAATGAACGTCCATTAAAATGTATGGGAGAGCGACACTGAGCGAAAGGTAATACCTGGCACTCTGGAAGCTAGAGCGCCAGCGCTATACGCTGAGCCGCCTGTAATAATACATCGGACACTACATGGCGCTGTAGGAGTCGCTCCCAAGATTCCATTTCATAAATGTGGTTTTGCGTACAGCATCTGGTGTTCACCAGGCGCTGCCTGCCGCTACGAGGCACCTTCTGGCGCTAGCCCTTCTTAAATAACCCCCCTAGTATTTTTAAAATGTTAATTATAGCCTGTACAACAAATTCTACAAAAATTGTGAGCCCTGTATACACAAAACACTACTGCTATGGCCGCTGCCATACAAATACCAAGCAGTATCTTTCTGTGTTTACACAACGTACTTCTCTCTTGTTGTAAATCTTTCTGTACAGACTTGGGGCCTTATTCATGAAGCTCTAGCGCCAGGTAGCGCCAGGCAGCGCCAGGTAGTGGCAGGTGAACGCCGGAGACGGCACGCAATTACACATTTATGAAGCCAAATCTGGTGAGCGGCTAGAACAACGCCATGTAGCATCCGATTCATCATTATCCCTGCCTCAGCGTACAGCGCCGGCGTTCATCTTTGCAGAGCGCCACGTCTAACCTGTCACTACCTGGCGCTCTCCCATATTTTTTTCCCCCCCAATAAAACACAAACCTTCTGACATGTATTCTGGGCAAGGAAATGTCATTTTTGAAAACTTTTTGTATTAATAATATTTTTATGCAGATTTGTCCTTACAGGTCTGGTATTAATGTGTTCATGTTACAGTGTTATAACAATGTAATTCCATATGTTTTCGCTTTGTTACTAGTGGATACATGTCCAAAAACAGCCTTTAATCACACAGCCTCTGGCACTATGGGCTACAATGACATGATTCTGAGCGCCGTTTGTGGCTGTTTTTTTGATGAATATGGTGTGCATCAGTCGCACTGAGCTGTCGTTACGGTTCGCTCACATACAGCGTAGTATAGTGGACTCACATATCATATTCATCAATTCTGGACAGCGACTGAGGCGCTCTGAAACAATGATCCATGGCCAAGCACAGCGTCTACTAGCAGGCGCTCTGAAATTCGCTCTACAGACGCTCATCTGTCGCTACCTGACGTTAGTAATGAATCAGCCTGTTGGTGTACAGTTGCCAGTAGCATATTGGAGGCAGTGAAAACTGCTTCCATAAAATACACATATGTTAACATAGGAAAAGAAACATAGATCAACTCAGTGACGTGAGGATGTCATTTTGGCACTCAAAAATATACACTTTCAAAAATTCCATTGAAAATGAACTTTCCCTTTAAATTGATGCTTAAATTCCTGGACGTGTTCATAGTAGAGGAAATGTTTAACATATTCAGGCTTTGTACACTATATGAGGATGTGGACTATAAATTCATTATTTTACCATAAAGTGAGCCAGTCAGAGCAAAGCTGGGGCCAGGGAAAGGGCAGAAATCCTGGAATGCAGAGCAGCATAGTCAGAAGACACTTCCTGTCTGCAGGCAGCCTGAGTCTACGTGTACCGCCATCTTGGATGTTTAAAGGCACAGAAAGGGCAGTAGGTGCAGGTAGAATGATTTTTTATTGTGGGCAATCTGTATGTAAAGGGTGGGGGAAACATACAAGATAGACTTAGGCCCTTATTTAAGAAGGGATAGCGTCAGGTAGTGGCTGGTTAATGACAGGTAGCGACTGGTGAACGCCGGACACGGCACGCAATTAAACATTTATCAAGCAGAATCTGTTTTGCGACTGGGATAGCGCCATGTAGCGTCTGATTCATTATTTTCACAGCCTTAGCGAACAGCGCCAGCGTTCAGCCTTGCACAGCGCCAGGTATGACCTCTCGCTACCTGACGCTCTCCCATACATTTCAATGGACGATCCTTTTCTTCTCTTTAAACTTTTTTTTTTTTTTTCAAAAAAATCACAAATACTTCTGTGACCTCTTCTGGCATTGAAATAGCAGTTTTTTCATAATTTTTTTAATTTTTTAAATATTTCCTCAGAAATGACATTACAGGTCTGGCATTAAAGTGTTCATGTTACAATGTTGTTACAATGTAATGCCATATGTTTTCGCTTTGTTACTAGTGGATAGAAGCTTGAAAACAGATTTTAAACACACCGCCTCCTGCGCTCTGGGCTTCAAACAAATATTTTTCAGCGCCAGAGATTTGTGAGGCTGTTTTTTTGCTGAATATGGAGTCGTCGCTATGAGCAGTCGCTAACATGCGCTCCCATACAGCGCTGTACTGGTCAAATAGCGACTCCTCACAATGTATTCAACATTACTGAACAGCAACTGAGTCGCTATAAAGTAGCGACTCACGGCCGAGCACTGCGACTACTAGCGGGCACTCTGAAAATGCCTGCTACAGACGCTCAACTGTCGCTACCTGCCACTAATGATGAATCAGCCTCTTACTTAGGGTGAAGGTCCGGTTTAACCCACCAGGCTGTAGTCATTAGTATAGACATGCAACTTTCAGGTTAGGTTTATCTTTGTATAACTGGGCACAATGGTGCCTATACAAACAGTAAAGATCGCTTTCCTAAAACAGAAAGTATATACACATGGCACATATAGACCAACCATTTTAATGAGTGAGCAGTGTAAATAATCTCTATTCTAAGTATGTCACACACCCCGCTTCAAGAAATTCATAGCGTGTGGGTAATACTGACCTGTAGAGGGCGATATGCAGAGATGCCAGGAAAAAAGAGAGCCCCTCCCGGTCCATAAATACCTGGGACCTCCCACTCATTACCCAGTCTTCATCTCTGCAGACGGCGAGCAAGTCAGAAGATGTGGTCTCCTCCTTGCACAGGGGGATTTCAGGTAGCCGGGATGACTCCCGGCCCTTTAGTTATCTATTTCTGCCTGGATCTTTTTTTCTGTTACTTCATGCCTCCCAGCCTAGGCTGACGGTCCGGGTGAGGGTAGAAAAGCACCCTTGGTGCTTAGGAGCAAATGCTCTCCCGTGAGACCCTATATAAGAGGGTAGGCGGTCATCCGGGACGGTGACCCCGGTTTGGGATGCCCCGTCCCTTGGCCTTACACTTTGGGTGGTCCCCCCCTTTGGGTAATGCCCCTCTCTCTAGCGGGATAGCGGAGGGTAGGAGCAGGGCCCCTTATTCGGTGTTAGGTCCAAATTTTGTAATCATTAATTCTTAATAATGTTTTAATGTATTAATTTATTAAATGATCCTCCCAATAGTTATTAACTTATTTATTACTTCATAACAGTGTGTATTTCTCTGTCAAAACGGCGCTGTGGCCGCCATTTTTATGCAGGCTTTCTCCCTGAGGTAAAAGGGGCGGGGCCGGGCGCCAGGGTCAAAGCCACGGCCCGCTCCCCTCCTTCTGTCTCTTCTGAGACCGGCGCCGCGGCCGCACATGGCACATGGCCTTTTTGCATTGTCATGGCGGAGGGGAGCTTCTCCCCTCACGCTTTCACTCTTGGGGGCGGGGCCGGGCTTTCCAGCGCTGCGGCCCGCCCCTGTGTCACAGGCACCGTTGAGGTGCTTTTCTCTGTGCCTGTTTCCTCAGAAGGAGCTGGCCACGCCCCCTTCTCTCCTCAGAGCTGCTCTTTACCTCACGGAGAGAGGAAGCTGTCTTCAGGACCACAGTGAGTGGCCCGGTGGGCCCCCCTTCTGTCCCATCACCTATAATTATATATTTTTATGTCATATATATATATATATATTTTATACTCCGCTTTTCTTATTAGCCTTTTTTATTATGTCTTTCAGATATAACCTACAGTGGGGTTTCTCCCGGTCCTAGGGTCCCTGGGTTCTTAATTGGCTTATTACAAATTCTCCCACTTGGGACATTAAAGGGGCATCCCGGGTTGCTTATATGCGTAATTCCCTCGGTCATTGCGACCAACTATAAGTTCACCTTATGGAGGCATCCCCGGATACTGGGCTCGGGCTCCCCTCGGGGCAATCCCGGAAGTGTATGGGGTGTGGGGCATCCCTTACTGGCGATGATGTATATCTGTGTATACCATGGGCACAGCAGACTATTACGCGGCAGTCCGGACCACAGGCGTCTGGTTCAGCGCCGCCGGTCTCTCCTCCCCCCCCTCCCAGTTTGATCCGTGGCCAGTCTGACGTTGTCATGGGCGGGCAGTTGCAATCGGAGGTGTGTGCCCGATTGGCCAATCTTGAAAAATTATTCTCCAGCACGGTCACCAGAAAGGCTCCGGCTAAGAGAAAGCACTTGTCGCCGTCTTCTTCGACTTGGATGATGTTGATAATCTGGACTGGTCTGATTACTCCCAACTTGAGGAAGGGGAGGTATATGAAGAATCAGATAATTCAGACGATCAGCAGTTTGTGGGTGCTGATACCAAGCGGGGCTTGGGGAGGTCTTCGGATACTCCTAATGTTCTGGCTCAGATGTTTGAGGTTTTGGCTATTTCTCCTCCTGAGGTGGTTCCACAGCAAAAGGGGGAATTTTTCGAAGAATCCAGGCCGCGCTTGGAATTTCCTAACCAAAAGCATTTTGATGGGATTATTGCTAAGGAATGGGAAATATCCCTTTCTCTTGGATACGGTTAAGCGTTGGGTGTCCCCTCCCGAGGTGGATGCACAGATTCTGGGTTTATCCAACACTACTGTTTTGAATTCTCCTGATTGCTCCACGCTTCAAGATGGTGAGGATAAACGCATTGACCAAATGGCTTGTCATGGTTTTGCCAGTGTTGGGTCAGCCATGAGGCCGGTTTGTGCTTCAGCGCTGCTGGTGGTGGCTACCAGGTCGGTGGTCAGGGACCTGTTGACTTCTTCCGGGTTAGATCTGGATAGTGACGAGTTCCTTGGCCTTAAAAGGTGTGAATTGTTTTTGTCATTTGTACTAGCCGCCTTGGATGACACACTGATGATGTGTGGCAGAACGTCGGCTCTATTGGTGACTATTCGGCGTTCGGTTTGGTTGCGCCAGTGGGCGGCTGATTTTGTGTCTAAAAAGTCGCTGACCGCTCTTCCCTTTGTGGGATTACGGCTCTTTGGTGAGAAGTTGGATTCAGTTGCCAAGGGTGGTAAGTTACTTCAATGCAAAAAACAGCGTCGTCCCTTTCGGGGGGCGGGTTCCTTTGCTCCTTCCTTTCGTGGGGCTAGAGCTGGCAGAGGAATTGTTTTCCCCGCAGCCAGAGGAGATTCCTGGAACAGGGGCAGAGGACGTGCCCGCCCAGGATACAGCTGGGGCTCTAAGCCCAATCCCGCTGCCAAGCCAGCTCAGCAATGAGGGGGCGCCCTCACCCATGTGGGTGGGGGGACGGCTGCAACACTTCTCCCAGGTCTGGGACCGGGAGGTCTCAGACAGATGGATCCGGGAAGTGGTGACTTCCGGCTACAAGCTGGAGTTCGAGCTCCGGCCCCCTCCCAGATTCCTCAGGTCTCGGGTGCCTTCGGACCTTCTGGCTGCGCAGGAGCTCCAGGTGGCAGTAAAGAGTCTGTTGGATATGGCAGTTATTTGCCCAGTGCCCCCCTCAGACAGGGGTCGGGGCTTTTATTCCAATCTGTTCACGGTGCCCAAGAAGGACGGCTCGGTTCGACCCATTCTGGATCTAAACATCCTCAACAGGTTCGTCCGTCCGCAGAAATTTATCATGGAAACGCTGTGTTCAGCTATCCATTCTCTTCGGCAGGGGGACTTTCTGACGTCCGTAGACATCCTATCGCCTATCTGCATGTGCCGATTTTTCCAGCGCACCAGAGATTTCTCAGGTTCGTGGTGGAGGATCGGCATTTTCAGTTTGTGGCACTTCCTTTCGGTCTTACCTCGGCTCCAAGGGTTTTCACCAAGGTGCTGGCCGGGGTGATGGCTCTCCTCAGAGCCCAGGGTATTCGCATTGTCCCTTATCTGGACGACCTTCTCATTATGACATCTTCCTTCAGCCAAGCGGTATTGGACACCAGAACTGTGGTGTCCACTCTAGAGAGATTCGGGTGGGTGATCAACTACCCCAAGTCCTCCCTTTCTCCGTCCAGGTTTGTGTCTTTTCTGGGAATGTCCCTGGATACTTCCCAGGCCAGGGTGTTTCTTCCTCAGTCCAAGGTTCTCTTGATTCAGGAGTTGGTTCGACTCCTCCTGTCTATCCCTCGTCCGGCCATCAGACTGGGGATGAGGCTGGTGGGATTGATGGTAGCCTCCTTCGAAGCGGTTCCCTTTGCTCAGTTCCACACAAGGACACTCCAGCTCCATCTGTTGGCGGCCTGGGACGGGTCGCCACTGTCGTTGGATCAGTCCTTCCTGATGACCCCCCGAGTTCGGTGCTCCCTTCGGTGGTGGCTGGATCCAATCAATCTGTCAAGGGGCAGATCCTTTCTGGCCCCTTGTTGGGAGACGGTCACCACGGATGCCAGTCTATCAGGACGGGGGGGTTCTGGAAGGATCGTTAGTTTCAGGGACTGTGGGGGCCTCAGGAGGCTCACGAGTCCATCAATGTTCTGGAATTGAGGGCCATCAGGATGGTTCTGTTTTGCTTGACTCATCAGTTGCAAGGATTGCCGGTTCAAGTCCGGTCGGACAATCGGACGGCGGTCGCCTACATCAATCACCAGGGAGGGACTCGCAGCAGGAGTGCCCTCAAGGAAGTGTCTTTGATTCTGGCCTGGGCGGGACCCACGTCCCGTGCATTTCAGGAGCGGAGAACACGGAGGCGGACTCTCTGAGCATGTTCTCAGCTCGCCGGGGGGAATAGTCTCTCAGCCCCAAAGTGTCCCGGTGGTGGACCTCTTTGCCTCTCGTCACAATCACAAACTTCCGACATTTGTGTCTCTCTCACGGGATCCACTGGCTCTGGCAGTGGATGCCATGTCTCTGAACTGGAGGGATCTGGGGTTTCTGTATCTGTTCCCTCCGTTTCCCTTGGTGGCCAGAGTGGTGCGCAAGCTGGCCCTGGAGGGTGCGTCAGCAATTCTGGTGGCTCCAAGGTGGCCAAGACAGGTTTGGTTCGCAGATGTGGTAAGGTTAGCAGAGGATCAGTTTGTTCTGCCCCTGCTGCCGGGTCAACCTAGGGTTGCTCACCCAGGGTCAACTACGTTATCCCAATTTACCAACGCTGGCTTTGACGGCGTGGCTGCTGAAACCTCCATCTTGAAGGAGGCAGGTCTTTCCGATGCTGTGATTCGAACTCTCATTAGTGCTAGGAAGCGGTCTTCCTCTAATATCTACTATAGGACTTGGAGGTCTTATATTGATTGGTGTGAGATCAGGGCGTTGCCTTGTAGGGAATTTTCCATCTCCAGAATCCTGGAGTTTCTTCAACATGGTCTGGACCTGGGGCTCCAGCTTAGTACTCTGAAGGGGCAGGTTTCTGCCCTGGCGGTGTTCTTTCAAAGGTAATTTGCCCTACATCCTTTGGTTAAGACTTTTTTCCAGGGAGTCACGCACGTGCGGCCTCCTAGAAAACCTTTGCTCCCTGTTTGGGATTTGAATTTGGTTCTTTCTGCTCTTCAGGATTCTCCTTTTGAGCCCTTGAATGATATTGCCTTGTCTTCACTTACGCAGAAGGTGGCCTTTTTGGTAGCCATCACTTCGGTTAGGCGTGTCTCTGAGTTGGCGGCTTTGTCCATTCAAGCCCTGTACTTTGAGGGGCATCAGGACAAGGTGGTTTTTCGTTTCAAGTCCGATTTCCTTCCTAAGGTTGTTTCTGCCTTTCACCTAAACCAAGACATGGTTCTGCCCTCTCTGTGTCCTAATCCCAGCAATGACAAGGAGAGGTTCCTGCATTCTTTGGATGTGGTTCGTGTTGTGAAGTATTATTTGGAGGTAACGTCTTCCTTTCGTAAGACGGATGCCTTTTTTGTGGTGCCCTCCGGGCCCTGAAAAGGCTTGGCGCCTGCCAAGTCTTCCATTAGTAAATGGATCCGTCAGACCATAGTTGGGGCCTATTCTGCCAAAGGGAAGGTACCCCCTTTTCGTGTTACTGCTCATTCTACTCGTGCGGTTGGGGCGTCCTGGGCTTTTCAGCACCAGGCCTCTGTTGAGCAAGTTTGTAAGGCTGCTACTTGGTCTTCTGTTCACACTTTTTCCAAATTTTACAAGGTTGATGTTCGGGCCTCAGCAGATGCTGTGTTTGGCCGCAAAGTTCTGCAAGCTGCAGTGGTTTAAGTTGTGCCTTGTTGCCTTGTTTTGGATCCCCGCCCTTTATGGACACTGCTGTTGGATGTCCCACAGGTTATGAATTTCTTGAAGCGGGGTGTGTGACATACTTAGAATAATACCATTTTGTGAATACTCACCTGTAAAATGGGTATTATAAGTATGTCACACACCCCGCTTCACCCTGCCCTTTTGTATTCTGGATCCTTTATATGGTGAACTTTGCGTTGTTATGCTTTGTGTTGGGCTCTTCCTGGTCCCTTACCTTACTGCTATTCTTATACTGGGTAATGAGTGGGAGGTCCCAGGTATTTATGGACCGGGAGGGGCTCTCTTTTTTCCTGGCATCTCTGCATATCGCCCTCTACAGGTCAGTATTACCCACACGTTATGAATTTCTTGAAGCGGGGTGTGTGACATACTTATAATACCCATTTTACAGGTGAGTATTCACAAAATGGTATTTTTTGTCTTTGTTATCTCTGTTTCTCAGAATGAACCAGCTGAGCATGCAATGCCTGAGTCAAACAGGTGTAAGGGCCTCGATTCAATAAGGGTAGAAAAAAATTCTCATGGTAGTAAAAGATTCAATTCATGAGAAAAAAGCCTGAGAATTTTACTGTTACCGAATCACCAGATAGGAAAACAATGAAAGTCAATGACACGTTTTTACTCCTAAGAAAAGTAGGAAACGGTTTACTACTTTCTACACTGTAGTAAAAGCTGCCATTGACTTTCATTGTCTTTTTATCTACATAGTGATTCAGCAACAGTGACATTCTCAGGCTTTTTTCTCATGAACTGAATTTTTTTACTACCATGAGAATTTTTTTCTACCTTTATTCAATCAAGGTCATCAAGTCAAAAATCCAGAGCCCCTGTAATAGTGACATGTAGAGGCCGATTCATTAATAGCGGCAGGTAGCGACAGTTGAGCGACTGTAGCGGCATTTTCAGAGCGCCCGCTAGTAGTCGCTGTGCTTGGCCGTTGTTCGGTAGTTGATAGCGACTCAGTCGGTTTGCCGTAATGTTGAATATTGGGTGAGGAGTCGCTATTTGACAGGTTCCGCGCTGTATGGGAGCGCATGATAGAGACTGGCCCTAGCGACCGGCTCCCACCATATTCATTAAAAAATCACGCTCAAAAAATTATCGCGCTGTAAAATGCATGTTTAAACCCCAGAGCACTGGCGGCGATGGGTTAAAAGTAGTTTTTTTAACCCCCAAACCACCATATTTTTGGAAACCAAAAAAAACAGGTTTTTTAAATAATTTGGTAATATGAATACATTAATATCAGACCTGTAATATCAATTCTGTACAATTTTTTTTTCCCCTTAAAAAAATCTAAAATGGCAGAAGTGGTCACAGAATTTTTCACATTTAAAAAAAAAATAAAAAATAATAATTAATAACAATTAATTATGAATATTTAAAGATTGTTCCATTGAAATGCATTGGAGAGCGCCAGGTAGCGAGAGGTCATACCTGTCGCTGTTCAAGGTCGGACGCTGGCGCTGTGGGCTGAGGCTGGAATAATGATGAATGAGTCGCTATATGGCGCTATCTCAGTCACTAAGCAGGATTGGCTTGATAAATGTGTGATTGTGGTGGGGAGCCGGCGTTCTTGTGGCGGGGCCCGTCATTACCGGCCGCTCACCAGTCGCTACCTGTCGCTATTCCTTCATAAATAAGGGCCGTAGTGTCCCATCTATCATCAGCACCGGCGATGGGATGAATGCTGGCGTTGAGTTCCTTAAAGTGCCAGATAGGACCAGGCCCTCATCCTGCACTGTGTGGCCTTATCCCATACAGTTCAATGGGCTGGGATGGTTACCCATTTTAGTTTAATTTTTTTTTTAAATGTTGGGCTGGTGCATGTGCCATGGGATCCATGTGCTGGTTGGGATTATTTTTATATGCATTTTTATTATTATTTTTGTACTGCAAACTTGTGATTTGGGACGTGGTAAAGATATGTCATGTTAGAGGCTGATTTATTAATAGCGACATGTAGCGACAGTTGAGCGACTGTAGCGGTATTTTCACAGCGCCCGCTAGTAGTCGCTGTGCTTGCCCGTTGTTCGGTTGTTGACAGCAACTCAGTCGTAATGTTGAACACAAGGTTACGAGTCGCTATTTGACAGGTTCCGCGATGTATGGGTGCGCATGATAGCGACTGGTCAAAGCGACCGGCTTCCACCATATTCATCAAAATATCACGCTCAAAAAATTCAAGCGCTGTGAAATGCATGTTTAAACCCCAGAGCGCTGGCGGCGATGGATTAAAAGCAGTTTTTTAACCCCCAAACCACCATATTTTTGGAAACCAAAAAAAAAAAGTATTTACAATTTTTTTATTTTTCCCTTAAAAAAAATATCTAAAATGGCAGAAGTGGTCACAGAATTTTTCTCATTAAAAAAAAAAAAAAAAAACATTTATAACAATTAATTATTAATATTTAAAGATTGTTCCATTGAAATGCATTGGAGCGCGCCAGGTAGCGAGAGGTCATGGCAAAAGAGCGCCAGCCACATGGTTTGGTTGGTAAAATCATCCATCCTTTATTGAAAACCGTGGTAAAAAGCCATCACAGCAGATAAAACATGATACGCATATAGAGAGCAGACCCCGCGTCTACGCGTTTCGAGCAAGGCTCTTAATCATGACAGTGGGGTTGTTCTCACATACTCAATAAAATAGACCATCAAATTACTTGTAATTTACTACACCTGGGAAAACAACAACAACCGGCGCTACTAATTAGTCTAAATGTCCTACCTTCAACCTCCCGTTCGTCCGCCGCAGGAATGCTACATTAAACTCCGCTGTGTCCATTAGCAACGTGCGGGAAAATACAAGAGAATTAACTTCCGCAAATCGGACGGGGGATTCAGCCAATCACGCTACGCCAAATACGTCAGCGCTATTGATAGGCCAGATGGACGTCAACGTCACTAGACTGGCAAAACAAAAATACATGCTGGCTGCCATTAAGGGCAAGCGGCGTGTCAGCTGATAGACGATCTGGAATAGCGGATTATTGCACTGAAGGGGCATAAATACAACTTAAATGCTGATTTATACTCCGCTGTATGCATTAGCAACATGCGGGGAATACAAGAGAAATTACTACCGCATTAAGACGGAAGATTCAGCCAATAAATAGATTTACTATTATTATTTCATATATTTAATTCAAAAATAAAATAAAAAGTCTATATAAAAGAGGATCATAAAAAATAATCCTCTATAGTCCCCGCAGCACCAAAATATTATCATATTGGCCCCATATAATACAGAGCCAAGAGGTCATACCTGTCGCTGTTCAAGGTTGGAAGCTGGCGCTGTGGGCTGAGGCTGGAATAATGATGAATGAGTTGCTATATGGCGCTATCTCAGTCGCTAAGCAGGATTGGCTTGATAAATGTGTGATTGTGGTGGGGAGCCGGCGTTCTCGTGGCGGGGCCCGTCATTACCGGCCGATCACCAGTCGCTACCTGTCACTATTCCTTCATAAATAAGGGCCTTAGTCTAATATCCCTAATGCAATTCCCATGTTTAATTAAAAAAAAACCTAAAAAATAGGGTATCCGACTGTGTGCCTGAATTCCCTTTTTTTTAGCACCCCTTGGAGCGCCTGGTATTTTTTTGATACATTTTGTCAGCTTGTGGCGCTCTGGGCTGGCGCTAGGTGTCGCTAGCACATAGGCTTATATAAGCCGCGCGCTGCGATCACTGCCTGGCCGGGAGCACTACAGCTGACAGCACCAGCGGCCAGAAGCAGACGCTGTGGTGTGGGTGCTGTTGAGCATCTCGGACGAGGCGTTCAAGTGGCACCCGCACCAGTAATAATAAATGAACCTCCCCATTTCAGGAAAAGAGTCTTCGCTCATAATGCTGAACCACAGAGGGTGTACAAGACAGATTTCTGTTTTCAAGCATGATTTCATTAAACTCTGAATGTACTGAACGACAATAAAAAGCTCTCAAATTTCTTGGGCTAAACCTGATGTGCATGGCTTAACTCAGTGGCCGAAAAGTACTTTTGATCCATAAGCCCCATATATAAAAACAATCATTTTCTTTATAATATATATATATATATATATATATATATATATATATATATATGCATATATTATAAACTGGATAAGTGCGGTCACTCATATTGATTATAATGTTGGTACTTCTGCCTTTTTTTATCTTAACTTAAAAGCTCTGTCAATTTAAATGCTATATAGAAGAGTAATAGGATAGTGTTTGCATTGTCATATTAATGTATTTTAATGCTTACATTTAATGTAATCTTCATGGGGAAATTATGCAATGTGTAAGGGACAGATGGCTTTTAAGGGCTGCGAGTATCCTGCATCTGAAGTACATAAGACAGCCAATGACAATAATTTAACTTAAAGCAGACCTTCACCCTGAATAAGAGTCTATCTTATATATTTCCCACACCCTGTACATACAAATTGCTCACATTAAAAATCATCCTACCTGCATCTACTGCATGTTATGATCCCTTAAACATCCAAGATGGCGGCTCATGGGGCTTCAGGCAGCCTGCAAACAGGAGGTGTCTTCTGAATGTGTCGCTCTGCATTGCTGTCCTTTTCCTGACTCCAGCTCTGCTCTGTCTGTGCAAAGCACAGCTATAACTCCTCCCCCTGTACTTTACCCTGCTCTCCTCTCCTCAGTATGTGATGTTTCTGAGTCAAGATGGCGGCGCCCGTATCCTAGAGTCCTGAACAGAGTTGCAGCCCAGTGGGGAAAGAATAATAGGTAAGTGACTAAAAACTTAAAATATATTAATTGTAGATGCTGGGGAATCGTTTTTTAAGGATTTGGGCTTTTCATAAAATCATGATGAAGGTCCGGTTTAAGATTATGGCCCAATTTAGCCAACTTGTGCATTTTTAGGAGTGAAAGATATAGATCAGGGGTTCTCAGCCTTTTTTTTTTAATACCAGTTTTGATTTTATAATTATCTCAAGTACCATCAGGGTGATACACGTGGAGGTTGATTTGCTATGTATTGCCAGATGAGCGTATGTATAGCGGCGCTCAGAGCGACCGCTAGTAGGCGCTGTAAGCTGGTATCGGGTGCTGTAACAGAGCGTCTCGGTCGCTCTAGTAACCTGGCCGGCAGTGATGAATATGATGTGTGTTGGGCACTCTAACACCAGTTCAGCGCTGCAGTGAGCGACAGGTAGCGTCAGCTCAGTGCGTCCAGCACTCGGAACACATATTCTCCAGTAACAAAGTGAAAACACATGGAATGACATTGTTTTAACACTGGGACAATAACACTTTAGTGCCAGACCTGTAAAGACAATTCTGCATAAATATATAAAAAGTAAGAAAAAATGTATAAAAGTGTTTGTTTGCAGCCAGGAGAGCTGGTCATTAAAACGCTATTTATACACAACTAATGAAGCCCCACTGCAATGTATGGGAGAGCGCTACAGAGCGACAGGTACTACATGGCCCTCCTGAGTCTAGAGCGCCAGCGCAATACACTGAGCCGCCTGGATTAATACATGTGATGCTACATGGCGATGTTAGAGGTGCTTACTAGATTCACTTTCATAAATGTGGTTTTGCGTACAGGGCCTGACGTTCACCAGATGCTGCTACGAGGCTCTACCTGGCGCTATCCCTTCTTAAATAACCCCCATAGGTTGTCCCTGTGTTAAAATGCCCTGTCTTAAAAATGCAACCTCTTCGGCTCTGTTCACACCTCTCCGTTGCGTCAACAGTAAGCGTTTTGTAAATATGCAAGAGGAGCATTGTATCAAAACAAACGCTGCGCTTTTGATGAGTTAGATATGTGCTTGCGTTGCAATGCAGCACAACAACGCAGAGAAAGCACAGAGAGGTGAACGGAGCTTTGAACAGATCTCCAGTCAAAAATTAAAGTTTAGTAAATTGCTCTTCTACCCCCTCCTCCATGATTAGTGGTGTATGCTATTTGAGAGAGCTTAACCCTATGCTGATGTTGTGAAATAGCTTTGCTTCTTGAATTACATGGAAGCGGCCATCTGTGCCAGCGGCAATTTACACTAAACAGAGAGATATACAGAATACCTTATAAACATGGGAAACATGTTTATGATTCTACACTCACTAAGGGGGTTATTTAAGAAGGGATAGCGCCAAGTAGTGTCTCGTAGCGGCAGGCAGTGTCTGTTGTACGCAAAACCACATTTCTGAAAGTGAATCTGGTGAGCAATTGTAACAGCGCCATGTAGCGTCCGATGTATTATTACAGGCGGCTCAGTGTATAGCACCGGCGCTCTAGCTTCCAGAGCGCCAGGTATTACCTTTCGCTCAATGTCGCTCTCCCATACATTTCAATGGGCGTTCATTTGCTTGTGTTTAAACAGCGTGTTTGACATTTATTTTATTTGCTCAAATCATTGTGTGACCTCTTCTGGCTTCAAACAAACATTTTTAGAAACTTTTGTGACTTTTTATATTTTTATGCAGAATTGTCATTACAGGTCTGGGACTAAAGTGTTAATGTCACAGTGTTATAACAATGTCATTCCATGTGTTTCGCTTTGTTACTGGTGAATATGTGTTCAAAAACAGAATTTAATCACACAGCGTCTGCCACTCTATGCTACAGCGACCAGATTTAGAGCGCCGACGCTGTGTGTGTGTCCTTTTTTGATAAGTATGGTGTGGAGTGCCGAGAGTCGGTCGCACCGAGCTGGCGCTACCTTGCGCTCCCTGCAGCGCTGTACTGTGTTAGAGCACCCAACATACATCACATTCATCAATGCAGGCCAGGTTACTACAGCGACTGAGGCGCTCTGTTACAGCGCCCGATATCTGCTTACAGCGTCTACTAGCGGTCGCTCTAAACGCTGCTATGCAGACGCTCATCTGCCGATACCTGGCATTAGTAATGAATCAGTCTCTAAATAAACAGGCTTCCGCTGGAGGAATTCTGTGTGTGGGGGGGGGGGATTGCTTACATTTGTTTCTTCATGTTATGTCAGTTGTACGGATATCTCCATTGTGAGCAATGATGAGTCATTATAACTGATGGCTTTCTAGTTCTGGATAGAAATATGGGATGATTGCAGAGATTTGTGGCAGTTTGAGTTTTCAGAAGCAGGGCTCTCAGTGTAAATCAAGATGGCTGCTCCTATGTGTTTGAAGCAGACCAAAAGAGGCCCTGGAATCATTGAGATTCCTGATATCCTCCCCCCTGGGCAGGACTCATTTCTCTCATTTTGGTGTACAGACTTGGTGTATGGTTGCCACTTTCATAAGACACACATTTGCTAACATAAGAAAAAAAATGGATAAGCTCAGCACATTGAGGACATCATTGGCACAAAAAAATACACTTTAGAAATGCCATCTATGGACTTTCCCTTTACATATGAGTGCACATTTGACAGTGAAACTTACATCTGAGAGAGCTTTTCTTACTTTAACACACAAAAAGTACAGTAAAACATGTAAGTTCTAATATTCTAAGTATGTCACACACCCCGCTTCAGAATAGTCATTACACTTGGGTTATACTGACCTGTAGAGGGCAATCTTGCAGAGATGTAATGAAAAAAAGGGAGCCCCACCCGGTCCATAAATACATGGGACCTCCCACTCATTCCCCAGTCTTTCATCTCTGCAGTCGGCGAGCAAGTCAGAAGATGGATGTCTCCTCCTTGCAGGTAGCCGGGGTAACTCCCGGCCCTCTTGTTGGTCTATTCCTGCCTGGACCCTTTTTTATTTAAGTATCCCTTGCCTCCCAGCCTAGGCTGCCGGTCCGGGCACAGGTAGACGGCACCTTACGGTGCTCAGGAGCTCTGCTCCGCCTTGAGACCCCATACTAGGGGGTAGGTGGCTGTCCGGGTTGGTGATCCCGGAGTGGGATGCCCCGTCCCTGGCCCCTCCACTTCTAAGTTGGTTTCCCCCTCTCCCGGTCACCCATTGCTCCCTTATTGAGGGGGGGGGGGGGGGGAGCGCACACCTTCTCCCTTGCGAATTATCTCTGTGGATGTTATTGAGGTGTGTGTGTTATTTACTGTTGCATGCTTTTCTGTTCACTCTTGGCCGGCGCCAGCTGTGGCCGCAGCGCCGGCCGTTTCTGGCAGCGTTTTCTTGGGGGAGCTTCTTCCCCTCGGGTTCCGTGTGGGGGGGAGGGGCGCTCGGCGCGCTCCTACGGCCCGCCCCCTGTGCTGCTGGCGCCGCTGCGGAGCCGGCCACTGGCCGGGAGCCACGTTCTGTCAGGGGAGGGGGGTGGGGCCGGGCACAACGCGTGAACCGCGCCGGCCTGCCCTCCTTCTTCCTCATCTGCTCTCTGCTTCGCATCGTGCTCTGCTGCCGGCGCCATTATAGTAAGCGCCCTGTGGGCTCCATATTTTTACATTATTTCATTTTATCTGCTTGTTATGGATGTGTATATATATATATATATATATATATATATATATATATATTATTTGGTGGGCCTGATTGTGTGCGTGTGTGTTGATCAGCCCTTGCGTTATGTCTTTCAGGTGGACCTTTATTTGATATTAAAGCGGTCCTCCTGGTCCTGGGCCCCTGGGTTTTTTGGTTGGGGCTCCCAATAAATCCTCCCACTCGGGACATAGTAGGGGCATCCCGTGTTGCTTATATTGCGTAATTCCCTTGGTCATTGCGACTACCAATAAAATCACCATATGGAGGCTTCCCAGGATACCGGGCTTGGGCTCCCCTCGGGGCAATCCCGGCAGTGTATGGGGTGTGGGTATCCCTTACGGGGGATGATGTATTTCTTTGTATACCATGTGCGCAGCAGGCTATAATGCGGCAGTCCGGGTCCCAGGCGTCTGGGTCAGCGCCGCCGGCCTCATCGCCTACCCCTCCTTGTCTGATCCGTACCCCAGGTGATGTTGTCACGGGTGGGTAGTCACAATCTGCTGTGTGTGCCAGATTGGCCAATCTTGAGAAATTATTTTCTAGCGCTGTGGCCAGAAAGGCCCCGGCTAAGAGGAAGCACTTGTCTCCAGCCGCGCCGGCCTTGGATTTTGATGAGTTTGATTCACTGGACTGATCTGATTATTCCCCGCTAGAGGAAGGGGAGTTATTTGAGAAGTCCGATGGTTGTGATGATCAGCAATTTGTGGGCGCTGATTCCGAGCAGGGACAGGGGCTTACCATGGATACCCCTAAGGTCCTGGCTCATCTTTTCGAAGTTCTGGCTATTTCTCTCCCAGAGGAGACTCCTCTGCAGAAGGGGGAGTTCTTTGGGACTTCTAAACCGTGCTTGGAATTCCCAAATCAAAAGCATTTTGATGGCATTATTCTTAAGGAATGGGAGAGGCCTACTCAGCTTCCGGGTGTTACTCAGGGCTGGGATAAGAAATATCCCTTCCCGGTGGACACGGTGAAGCGCTGGTCGTCTCCTCCCGAGGTTGATGCCCCCGTGTTGGGGTTGTCTAATTCTTCTGTTTTGCATTCTCCTGACTCCACCACCTTAAAAGATGGTGAGGACAAGCGCATTGATCAGATGGCTTGTCACGGCTTTGCCAGTGTCGGTTTGGCCTTACGGCCTGTTTGTGCTTCGGCACTTTTGGCGGTAGCTACCAGGTCGGTTGTTAGGGACCTGTTGACTACTTCCAGGCTTGACCAGGCTAGTGATGAGTTCACCGCACTTAAGAGGTGCCAGTTGTTCATGTCCTTTGTGTTAGCCGCCCTGGATGACACCATGGTGATGTGTAGTAGAACTTCGGCCTTGCTTGTGGCTATTCGGCAGTCGGTTTGGTTGCGCCAGTGGGCAGCTGATTTTGTGGCTAAAAAGTCGCTTACAGCTCTTCCCTTTGTGGGGTTGCGGCTTTTTGGAGAAAAATTTGATTCGGTCTCGAAAGGAGGCAAGTTACCTCAGCGAAAGAAGCAGCATCGTCCCTTTCGGGGGGTGGCTTCCTTTAACCCTTCCTTTCGTGGGGCCAGAGCCGGCAGGGGATTGGCCTTCTCTTCCTCCAGAGGTGATTCCTGGAACAGGGGCAGAGGACGTGCCCGTCCAGGTCACGCCTGGGGTTCCAAACCCAAGCCAGCTGCTAAGCCAGCTCAGCAGTGAGGGGGCGCCCTCACCCTTGTGGGTGGGGGGACACTGGAAGTGGTGTCTTCCGGTTACAAGCTGGAGTTCAAGATCCAGCCCCCTCCCAGATTCTTCAGGTCTCGGGTGCCTTCGGACCCTCTCGCCGCGCAGGGGCTCCGGGCGGCAGTAAAGAATCTTCTGGACATGGCTGTCATTTGTCCGGTGCCTTCCTTGGAAAGGGGCCTGGGCTACTACTCCAATCTGTTCACGGTGCCCAAGAAGGACGGCTCAGTTCGTCCCATCTGGGATCTGAAGCTCCTCAACAGGTTTATCCGTCCCCGGAAGTTCTGCATGGAAACACTGCGCTCAGCCATCAATTCTCTTCGTCAGGGGGACTTCATGACGTCCATAGACATCAAGGATGCTTATCTGCATGTTCCTATCTTCCCGGCACACCAGAGATTTCTCAGTTTTGTGGTGGAAAATCTGAATTTTCAGTTTGTGGCCCTTCCGTTCGGCCTTACCTCAGCTCCAAGGGTTTTCATCAAGGTGCTGGCAGGGGTGATGGCCCTCCTCAGAGCCCAGGGTATTCGCATCCTGCCATATCTGGACGACCTTCTCATTATGGCATTCTCTCACAGCCAAGCGGAGCTAGACACAAGAGCTGTGGTATCCACTCTGGAGAGATTCAGCTGGGTGATCAACTATCCCAAGTCCTCCCTCTCCCCGTCCAGGGTGGTGTCTTTTCTGGGAATGTCTCTGGATACTTCTCAGACCAGGGTGTTCCTCCCTCGACCCAAGGTTCTTTTGATTCAGGAGTTGATTCAGCTTCTTCTGTCCAACCCTCGCCCGTCCATCCAGCTGGGGATGAGACTGGTGGGATTGATGGTGGCTTCCTTCGAGGCGGTTCCCTTTGCTCAGTTTCACACAAGGACGCTCCAGTTCCATCTTTTAGTGGCTTGGGACAGGTGTCCGCTGTCATTGGATCAGTCTTTTCTGATGTCCCCCCCGGGTTCGGCATTCCCTTCGGTGGTGGCTGGAACCAAGCAATCTGATGAGGGGCAGGTGCTTTCTGACCCCTCGTTGGGAGACAGTCACCACGGATGCCAGCCTGTCAGGTTGGGGGGGGTTTCTGGAAGGATCTTCAGTTTCAGGGACTGTGGGGGCCTCAGAAGGCTCACGATCCCATCAATGTTTTGGAGCTGAGAGCCATCAGGTTGGTTCTGTCTCACTTGACTCTTCAGTTGCAGGGCTTACCGGTTCAAGTTCGGTCGGACAATCGGACGGCGGTCGCCTACATCAATCACCAGGGAGGGACTCGCAGCAGGAGTGCCCTCAGGGAAGTGGCCTTGATTCTTGCCTGGGCGGAGAGCAATGTCCCATGCATTTCGGCGGTGTACATTCCGGGTGTGGAGAACACAGAGGCGGACTCACTGAGCAGGTGCTCCTCTCGCCGGGGGGAATGGTCTCTCAATCCCAAGGTTTTTCGGTCACTTTGCCACAAGTGGGGGACTCCGGAGGTGGATCTATTTGCCTCTCGTCACAATCACAAGCTTCCGGCGTTTGTGTCTCTCTCGCGGGATCCTCTGGGTCTGGCAGTGGATGCCATGTCTCTGAGCTGCAGGGATCTGGGGTTCCTGTACCTGTTCCCTCCATTACCTATGGTGGGCATGGTGGTGCATAGGTTGGCACTAGAAGGGGCGCCAGCAATTCTGGTGGCTCCAAGATGGCCAAGGCAGGTTTGGTTCGCAGACGTCGTTCGGCTGGCGGTGGATCAGTTCGATCTGCCCCTTCTGCCGGATCTGCTCACTCAGGGTCAACTACTTTACCCCAATTTACCAATGCTGGCTTTGACGGCGTGGCTGCTGAAACCTCCATCTTAAGGGAGGAAGGTCTTTCTGATGCTGTGTTTCAGACTCTTGTTAAGGCTAGAAAGTGTCTTCCTCTACCATCTATTATAGGACTTGGAGGTCTTATATTGATTGGTGTGAGGATAGGGCCTTGCCTTGCAGGGTGTTTTCTATTCCTAGGATTTTGGATTTTCTGCAACACGGTCTGGACTTGGGGTTCCAGCTTAGTACTTTAAAAGGGCAGGTTTCTGCCCTGGCGGTTATTCTTTCAAAGGTCTTTTGCTCTTCATCCTTTGGTTAAGACCTTTTTCCAGGGGGTTACTCATGTGCAACCTTCTAGGAAGCCTCTGCTCTCAGTTTGGGACTTGAACTTGGTTCTTTTTGCTCTTCAGGGTCCTCCCTTTGAGCCGTTGCAGGATATTGCTCTTTCTATGCTTACTCAGAAGGTTGCTTTTCTGGTCGCTATTACCTCAGTTCGGCGTGTCTCAGAGTTGGCGGCCTTGTCCATTCAGGCCCCTTACTTTGAGAGGCATTAGGACAAAGTTGTTTTCCGCTTCAAGCCAGATTTCCTTCCTAAAGTGGTTTCTGCCTTTCATCTTAATCAGGACGTTGTTCTTCCCTCCTTGTGTCCTAAGCCCAGCAATGACAAGGAGAGGGTCTTGCATTCCTTGGATGTGGTTCGCTGTGTGAAGTACTATTTGGTGACTACTTCTTCCTTTCATAAGACTGACGCTTTTTTCGTGGTGCCTTCCGGGCCTAGGAACGGTTCAGCGCCCACCAAGTCTTCCATTAGTAGATGGATTCGCCAGGCCATTGTTGGGGCCTATTCTGCCAAGGGGAAGGTTCCTCCTTTTCGTGTTACTGCTCATTCTACTCGTGCTGTTGGGGCTTCCTGGGCTTTTCAGCACCAGACCTCTGTTGAACAAGTTTGTAAGGCTGCTACTTGGTCTTCTGTTCACACTTTTTCCAAGTTTTATAAGGTTGATGTGCGGGCCTCAGCCAATGCTATTTTTGGCCGCAAAGTTCTGCAAGCTGCAGTGGTTTAAGTTGTGCGTTATTGCTTTGTTTGGATCCCACCCTTTATGGACACTGCTATTGGATGTCCCAAGTGTAATGACTATTCTGAAGCGGGGTGTGTGATTGTGATTACTCACCTGTAAAATGGGTATTATAAGTATGTCACACACCCCGCTTCACCCCGCCCTTTGGTATTCTGGATCCTTTATATGGTGAACCTTTTTTACTGTTATTGGTTATAATTGGCTCTTCCTGGTCCCTTTTTCCTTACTGCTGTCTTAATACTGGGGAATGAGTGGGAGGTCCCAGGTATTTATGGACCGGGAGGGGCTCCCTTTTTTTCATTACATTTCTGCAAGATCGCCCTCTACAGGTCAGTATAACCCAAGTGTAATGACTATTCTGAAGCGGGGTGTGTGACATACTTATAATACCCATTTTACAGGTGAGTAATCACAAAATGGTATTTTTTCTTCAATAAATCAGTTGTGTCTATGTGCTATGGGGCATTTTTCCAGGTGAGATATATCTTTTTTCAGTGAGTTGAGGATATTTATTTGAAAGTTTGGAAACCACAGCAACCTATGATGTATGCAGAGAAAAAGGAAAATTCTATTGCATACCCCATAGGTTGCTGTTTTTTCCAAACATTAAAGAAATCATTTTACCTTACTGGAAAAATCAAGGCCCTCACCTAAAAAATGCCCCATTGCAGGCAGAGGTGTTTTTTGGGAAAAATGAGGACAAACTATTTTATTGAACTTTTTTGTGTGTCAAAGTAAGAAGAGTTCACTAAGATGTAAGTTTTAGTTTACACCCAAAAGTGCACCCGAAATTAGACCTACTACAAAATAAAAAGCATAACCCCCAATGGATTCTGTCCAATCAGCCTGCTAGCAGAATATAACCTACAAATATTTAACTGTTCAGTACAACCATATAGTTCAAAATGCATAAACCTAAGACCAAGTTTGAGCAGAAAGAGATACAAATTACCTTTTCTAAGCCAATGACTGCATTGCTAAAGTTCTTTTAACAGTTTATTGTTTTTTTTACTGAAGCTTTATCCGTTTTTACTTATCGCCTTGCTAAAACAAAAGCATTTTTTATACAGGAGTGGCAGCGCCTTGTTTTATTTAAGAAAGAAAAGAAAGAAAATCTTTCAATGACTTTCGTTAGAAATTCTTTTGGGCAACAAAAATAAAATGAAATGGTTTGTGTTACTTAAAGTAAAGATTCTGCTGCATTATTTATGTGTGATGTGACTGGGAAGGGGCTTGTTACAATTACAATAGGAAGGATGTATAAGTGTGGTGGTCTGCTTGATACGCGTTGAAAAGAATCAATAGATATTGCAATCCTGGGCCTGAGAGAGCTTGGCTCAATGTTTACTAGACGGTAATGGCACATAGACGCTCATCCTTGTTGCATAATTTATGCCTTCAGACATCTTTCCAAAGCGGATTTCACTTTTGAATTCTGATAGGGAAGAGAAATATAACAGAAGAAAAAAATGATTTTAAATACACGAAAGGAAAAAAAATATTTGATATATTGCATCTGAGCGCTCAAGCTGTATGGGGTCTTACTGGTGATGGATTACAAAAACTTGTGTTCTGGAATCAGCAGTGAATGAAAATAGCTGGGGGTCCAATTCATCCAAGAGCTATAATTTAATTATCCAGTCTACAAAGCAGCTCATCAGCATAAACCAGTTTCAGTCTGCAAGCATCAAAGTTACTGTATTAGAAAGAAATATTCTCATTTCTTTCTTTATGCTAAATGAGAGTTGGATTACTTTTCCAGTGGTGTGAAAATACAATATCTGTAATGATTTTTATAGTAAGTCAGGCAGCTAGGTGCATGATTAGGAAAGAATTGCCATGAAAACAAACTCATTAAAATGAAACTTCAGACAAAAAATAAATCTACGAGTGGGTGCTAATACGTTTTTGGATTTGACCACAAAGAATTTAGATTAAACTTTGATTTCACATAATTATTCTACATATACCTCCTGGATATCTATACATTTTTCGGCAAATCAGGCGTCAGCATGGAAACTTAGTTAGAAATCCAAATTGTTTCTTCAAATTAGAAAAACAGAGTCTCCAAATGGCAAATAAAAATAATATATAAGAGCATGAGCCAGGTCAAACATTTCGTTCTGGGTGATGGTCATTGGGTGAGACAAGTTCTTGTTGTGCTAGAATATGACAACTTTGGGTCAATGTTCCATTGCCTTTTTACTTCAGTGACACCTAAAATGTATACAGTGTTGCATAGTACACAAGTGGGAAACTATACCCCTGTGGGAGGTAGTCAACAAACAATGCCACCTAAAATGTATACTGTACATTATTGCGTAATACACAACTGTGAAGTATACCCCTTTGGAAGGTAGTCCACAAACAGTATCTCAGCTGTATCCTAGAGGAAAGATGTCATCACCTTGGATGATGACTTTTGCACTTTGGCCATTTTCTTTGCCCACCAATTGGAGCCACTGTATCTCAATTGATTTCACTGCTATTTTGACTGCTGGGCTGGTTGTTGTCACCTACTTGCCGATGAAGTTTCCAAAACTAGGAGCTGTGGTTCCTGTTTCCAGCTAGTTGGTGGACATGGCCTCTGCACCCGCCTCTCTCTCGTACTGCATCCGCCTCTCTGCATGTGCCTCTCTCTCCACATTCACTTCTCTCGCGCACTCTTGGTCTCTCTCTCTGCATCCACGCCTCTTGCTCACCCTCTCTGCATCCGCCTCTCTTTCTCTCTCCGCATTCCTCCCTCTCTTTCTGCATCTGCTCCCCTCTCTCTCTCTCCACATCCCTCTCTCGCTCGCTGTCTCTCTCTCCCCATCTGCCTCTCTCTCCACATTTGCCTCTCTCTCTCCACATCCGCCTTTATCTCTCTCTTTTTCTGCATCCGCCCCTCTCTCTCCGCATCTGGCTTTTCTCTCTCTCCGCATCTGCCCCCCCCCCCTGCATCCACCTCTCTCTCTCCACATCTGACTCTCTTTCTCTGCATCCGCATCTTCGTCTCTTTCTCCACATCCACCTCTCTCAATCCGCATCCGCCTCTCTCTCTCTCTCTCTCCACATGCACCTCTCTCTCTCTCCATATCCAAATCTCTCTCTGCATCTGCCCCTCTCTCTCCCCCTCCTCCGCCTCTCTCGCCCCATCAGCCTCCCTCTCTCCGCATCCGCTTCTTCTCTCTCTCTCCTCATGTACCTCTTTCACTTACCGCATCCCCCTCTCTCTCTCTCTCTCTCTCTGCATCTGCCCGGCTCTCTCTCAGCATCAGCTCTGCTTTCCCTTTCCGCATCCGCCCTGCTCTCTCTTTCTCTGCATCCGCCTCTCTCACACTCTCTTTCTCTCATTCTCTGCATCCACCCATCTTGCTCGCTCACGGTCTCTGCATCTGCCCCTCTCTCTCTCTCTGCATCTGTCTCTCTCTCTTTCCACATTTGCCTCTCTCTTTCTCCACATCTGCCTTTCTCTCTCTTTCCACATCCGCCCCTCTCTGCGCATCTGCCCCCCCCTCTGCATCCACCTCTCTCTCTCCACATCTGCCTCTCTTTCTCCGCATCTTCGTCTCTTTCTCCGCATCCGCCTCTCTCATTCCGCATCCGCCTTGCTCTCTCCACATGCAACCCTCTCTCTCTTGACATCCATATCTCTCTCTGCATCTGCCCCTCTTTCTCTCTCTCTCTCCCCATCTGCCTCTCTCTCTCTCCACATCCGCCTCTCTCTCACTCACCGCATACACCTCAATCTCTCTCTGCATCCGCCCGGCTCTCTCTCAGCATTCGCCCTGCTTTCTCTCTCTCTGCATCTGCCCTGCTTTCCCTCTCCGCATCCGCCCTGCTCTCTCTCTCTCTCTCTCTGCATCCGCCTCTCTCACACTCTCTTTCTCTCACTCTCCGCATCCACCCCTCTTGCTCACTCTCGGTCTCTGCATCTGTCTCTCTCCCTCCACCCCTCTCTCTCTGCATCTGCCCTTCTCTCTCTCTACATCTGTCTCTCTCTCTCCACATCTGCCTTTCTCTCCCTCTCTTTCCGCATCTGCCCCCCTCTCTCCACATCTGCCCCTCTCACTCTCACTCCACATCCGCCTCTCTCACTCTCCGCATCCGCCCTGCTCTCTCTCTCTCTCTCTCTCTCTCTGCATCCACCTCTCTCACACTCTCTTGCTCTCACTCTCCGTATCCGCCCCTCTTGCTCGCTCTCTGTCTCTGCATTCGCCTCTCTGTCTCCACCCCTCTCTCTGCATCTGCCCCTCTCTCTCTCTGCATCTGTCTCTCTCACCACATCCACCTCTCTCTTTCTCCGCACCTGCCTTTCTCTCTCTCTTTCCGCATCTGCCCCCCCTCTCTCCACATCTGCTCCTCTCGCTCTCTCTCTCTCTCTCCACATCCGCCTCTCTCTCCGCATCCGCCTCTCTCTCTGCACCCCCTCCCTCTCTCTGCATCTGCCCCTCTCTCTCTCCGCATCTGTCCCTCTCTCTCTGCATCCATCTCTCTCTCTGCAACTGCCCCTCTCTCTCACTCTCTCTCTGCATCTGCCTGTCTTTCTCTGCATCCACTCTGCTCTCTCTCTCCGCATTTGCCCCGCTCTCTCCCTCTTTGCATTTGCCCCGCTCTCCCTCTCTCCGCATCCACCCTTTTCTCTCTCTCTTTGCATCTGCCTCTCTCTTTCTCTCCACATCTGCCTCTCTCTTTCTCTCCACATCTTCTCTCCGCATTCACCGATCTTTCTTTCCGTATCTTCACCTCTCTCTCTGCATCTGTCTCTCTCTTTTTCTGTATCCACCTCTCTTTTGCTGCATCCGCCTCTCTCTCTACATCCACCCCTCTCTCTCTCTCCGCATCTCTCTCTCTGCATCCGCCCCTCTCTCTTCGCATCTGCCTCTCTTTCTCTCCGCATTTGCCTCTTATTCTTTCCGCATCTGCCTCTTATTCTCTCCGCATCCGCCTCTCTCTCCGCATCCGCCTCTCTCTCCGCATCCGCCTCTCTCTCTCTGCATCCACCCCTCTCTCTCTCTGCATCCGCCTCTCTCTCCGCATCCGCCTCTCTCTCTCTCTCTCTGCATCCACCCCTCTCTCTCTCCGCATCCGCCTCTCTCTCCGCATCTGCCTCTCTCTCTGCATCCACCCCTCTCTCTCTCTCTGCATCCACCCCTCTCTCTCTTCGCATCCGCCTCTCTCTCCTCATCCGCCTCTCTCTCCGCATCCGCCTCTCTCTCTCTCTGCATCCACCCCTCTCTCTCTCCGCATCCACCTCTCTCTCCGCATCCGCCTCTATCTCTCTGCATCCACCCCTCTCTCTCTCTCTGCATCTGCCCCCCTCTCTCCTCGCATACGCCTCTCTCTCTATCCATATGCTCTCTCACTCTCCACATCCGCCTCTCTCTCTCCTTATCCACCTCTCTCTTTCCGCATCTGCCCCTCTCTCTCTCTCAGTATCCGCCTGTCTCTCTCTCCGCATCCACCCTGTTCTCTCTCTCTGCATCTATCTTTCTCTCTTTCTCTTCCAATCCACCACTCTATCTGCATCCACCTTTCTCTCTCTGCATCCACCTTTCTCTCTCTCCACATCTGCCCTTCCCCTCTATCTCTCTGTATCTAACCCTCTCTCCGCATCTGTCTCTCTCTGGAAATTCAGGAAAGGGATCTGGGTCTAGAAGAGTTTTCCGGTATGTGTGTGACCTCACCAATAGTTCCACTATGCTTTTTTCACATTTGTTAACATTGAAACTGACCTGGCATCCTTGGCCCATGGAACACACTCTGAAAACAGTTGTTTGTTTGTTGGCAGTGCTTTTGTGTATTTTAGTAGACGTATAGTGAAGGCTTGACATGTGTGGGACTACTCTTGCCTGGTGTCTAACAATGTTGAATGCATTTTGTTTGCCATTTGTTTTGCATGCTCCAGCATTTTGTTTGCCATTTGTTTTGAATGCTCCAGCATTGTATACGTTCCCAGCTTCACATGATGCCCAAAAGCCACCACCCCAGCAGCATCAGCCACCACAGAAGCAGCATCAGCCACCACAGAAGCAGCATCAGCCACCACAGAAGCAGCATCAGCCACCACAGAAGCAGCATCAGCCACCACAGCATCAGCAGCCAGCACAGCAGCAGCTGTCACAAGCATCAGTGCATGATTCCACACAGGTATTTTAACTCTGATTCCCCATCTGTAGCCAATGTACCCAATCTTCCTAGTATGTGCCTATTTTTGGCCTACTGAGCATGCACATCTTTGGACACAGTGTGTGGTCAACAAACACATGAACCAGTATCTTGAGGTGTTAGAGTCACAAGCCCATCATGTTTTGCTGCTGTCCCCCAATGCTGTCTGCTTATTTTAGGTTGGTGTAGGTTCCTTAGGTGTGACTAACAAGCAAGCAGGCAGCTCAACATAGTAGCTAGTTGGGGATGTATATCCTGGAGCGGAGAGGATGTCTCCTGCCTGCGATGCCCTGTAACTATATGATAGAGAAAAAAAACACACATGTGCAACACAATTTGAATGTAGACCCTGGCCAGATAACTGAAGACATCAAGGGAACTCACCAGTGCAAGAAATGCTGGCATCCATCCAGGGAAGGCTGTGTAGGGAGGAAGGCAATGGAGTGGCTGACTGTCTTGGTGGGTGAGTCCAACTCCAAGGGACCAGTCGCCTCCAAGACACCAACAACAACAACATGGAGTGGCAGGCTGTCTAACACCCCCACCTCTGGACTGCACCTGAGACTGGCACCTCTGGACTCCTCTGACATCTCCTCACTCACAAGTGTCCCTCCCCCAATGATCTGTCGGCATCACTGCTTCGTGTCTGGGGGAGGACTTCCTTCCCATATTTGCAGAGGGGGGCGCTTATCTGTGGATACAGAAGACATTAACAAAACATGATTGAGGAGTCATTTTGGGGCAGATGCATTTCAATAGCTGTACATGGCTAATTAACTTACTGGATCTCTAGGCATCATAAAGCCGGTAGACAGCCTCATGATCACAGAGCTTGTGATCTCGGCATTCGTGATCCACCATCTCCTGGAGCCCTTCCACAATAATCCCTTTCTGGAACTGGGGCCGGGCGTAATAAAAAAAAAAACCCAAGAAAAAAGGTTCCAAAATAGGTTCAAAAAATACACAAGCCCCAAAATGCAAGAGAAGTATAAAGACGCAAGAGGAAAATGCAAGCGGTGCAAAAAAGTCAATACCTAATAGATCAAACATAGCCAAACAATACACAGGCAAACACTGTAAAGATCTAAGCAGTTAAAAATGCTAACTGGAACCTTGACAAAAAATAAATAAAAAAAGGACAAAAGCAGATGGGACACACCCACAGGAAATAAACATGGAGAAAAAGCACAGGAACACACAGGGACAAAAAACAAAAGCACTAAAACACACTACAAAGGACACAGAAGACAAAACCACAAAACTTACTTTGATGATCTGCCCATTCACCTTGGGCTCAACACGCATGGCCCAAAGATTGATTTGATGCAGAAAAACAGTGCTGGAAAAACCGCTATGCAAGTAGCGAGCAATGCCGCATAAACGCAAATCCAAACTAGGGTAAATGAATGAGCAAAAATACACAGCAGTGTACAACACTCATACTACAAACAGCAAACTCAACAAACAAACTAAAAAAGGAGAATCAGCTTGACACTAACGGCGCTGACCAATTGACACCAAACTCTATAATCACGGTCCACATTTAGCACAGACATAGCGTCCAAGACACCAAAACCCTGCCCCATTTTGGGACACCAGAAAAGTGGTGCTCCGTGAAGCATTTAAGATGTAAAAGAACAGCACCTGTGTTGGCGCTAGGAAAACCTGCCACTTTATATCCACATTAAATGCCAGGCGCACAACTAAAAAGGCCTGTAAAAAATGCAGAGAGCACAGAGAAAAAGCAACAATACCTGGGATGACATTAGTGGCTTGACACAGTAGCGGCTAGACTGAAAACGCTAATTAGGCGGGAGTCAGAGAATTACGATAAATTCAACCAAAAAACATTGAGAACATGTAAGGTATCCTTTTCAGCTAAATGAGCACAACAAAGATAATGGCTAGAAAGGACCATTGAAGTCTATGGGAGAATGACACTGAGCATCTTATGTAATGTGGCGCTGAAGGTCTCAGAGCGCTGGGGCTAAAAAATCAACAGGTGCAAAGGATAAATTGAACACTTCATGGCGTTATGTAAATAGCGTAATAAATATGGCTTTTATATAACGCAGCTGAAAACTACCTGCCACTGTGTGGCATTGTGTGGCCTTAATAATACTGTGACCACCAGAGAAACTATTACCTCCATTACCTTTATGCTGTCATAAGACTTCCACATCCAGCCACCCACCATTTCCATCAAACTTGTCTCTTCTCACTTTAATTTGCTTAAGCCATAAAGAAAGCAATCAAAATGACGTATTAGAGTCTTTGTGGATAATTTGTGAGCCGCAACTTAGTATCTTTGGAGGTATACCCCGCGTGATGCATTGTGTTACCATGGAGATAGTGAGCATGCTGAGATGATTTTTGCTTCATGGGACATCTATGGACATGATCTGTGATCACACCCTGGGAAGCAGCATGTACAATTAATTTTAAAACTGACATATTGAATGCAAAAATATATACTTCCCTTGAAATACTGAATTTATTTGGCAGCCCTGGGAATTATTTTTCAAACTATAAGTAGAAGAGATTCTTAGAAAATGGTTATCAGCTGACAAGGGAGATTCCACAAGTGATACTTTCAGTCTATTTATATCATTAAACGATGGGGACCCTGAAAATGGACTCACCAGAAAGGCTCATGTTCACTAGGGTTTATCAGGGAATGCAATGTTCTGATGAATAAAAGATGCAGCCCCTGACAGCCAGCATAGGAGAAAGAGCCAATTTAACCCTTAAAAAAATAATAAAATACTGGGAGATCCCACAAAACACAATGCGCCCTGTGCGTTGCCAAGAAATAATTGCTGGCGTCCCACTAACCTAATGTATGATCAGGAAAAGCACTAAAGGGCAAATGGTTAAGTGTGGGACTGGCACAAAGAGACAGACAGCTGCTATGGATGGCAGAACAAGACAAGTAATTTATTATATATATTGCACATGACCACTGGCATTATATTGAAAAAGTACAAACCCCAATACGAAAGTAATAAAACACAACGTTGTGTATGTTAAAAAATATGGGGGGCCCCCATGCACACCAAGCACCCTCCCACACACACACGGGTGCTGGCCAGCCAATGTCTCTAATGTAATAGGTCCTCGATGAGAATTCTGTGGATTATCCAGTCCTGCCTTACACTGGCTTCAGGCCCCAAAAGGCATCAAAACTGTAAACACAGGCAGAATCGCAGCTGCCAAATGTCCGGACATCCGGATAAGTCAGTGGGGCAGGAGCTGAGACCTCTGGGCGGAGTTGGTGGAAGCACGGGTCCAGTGGGAGTCACAAGATCAGGAAGGACACACCCGCAGAAGCCAGTGCGTGCGATGAGCGGACGTGATCTGTCAACACGCATTTCAGTCGCTCACTGGAGCATCAGTGGGCCCACTCTCCTCTAAGGTGGTGTTGCTTAATATGGCATAAATGAAAGGAAATGGCAAGCTGCTCTGAGAATTAAATAGGTAGTGTGGGAGGCCCCAATGTGGGCGCACCCATCAGTCTCATCTAAGTATTAAGCACATATATAGCCAGGTGCACGCATGGGGGCTGAGGTATACCCGACACTAGCAGGCTGTGACCCTTCCCCTGTGTAGTGCACCGAATGGGATTCGGCAGCTCCCGGTAAGTAGCTCTGTATTTTACTAGCTGCAGTACATGTGGGGCTCCTATATATAGAGTAGGGACCACACTAAGCACAGAGTGCCTTGTCGGGGTGGTGTGGCTTCAACATGTATCTGCAGATATATGCGACCAAACCTCTGTCTTTCCACATAGCTAGACATGTTTGGTGCTTAATACTTAGATGAGACTGATAGGTGGGCCCACATTGGGGCCTCCCACACTACCTATTTAATTATCAGAGCATCTTGCCATTTCCTTTCGCTTGATATGGCATACATCCATGCATGAGTTCTTCGACACATACCTCTGGTGAGAACGAGTGTACAAGCTCATGTGATAGTCAAGTACTTCGCACAGCAGGATTTCCTTGCAAATGTGCTTAAAATGAAACTGAATGCTACATCATCAGCAGACCTCACTGAGTGATGCTCACCCTTTCTGGAACTTTCCCTGCAATTGTGACTAGGCGTGCCTGTCCTCAATCTTGGTATTTGCTTGGTTAATCATTTTGGCTCCCAACCTAGCTTTCCTCTGACTGCACTCTTTGGCCCCCCAACCCAGGTTCTCAGCACCAGTTTTAGCTCTCAACCCAATTATCCATCTTCCAAACATTTTTTTGGCTCACCATGAAAACTGTGGTTCCCTGTAGTGCTCTCAGCAGTTGATCAGCATAACATCAGTGAAAGTACTCCCCTGCTCATCTTCCATATCACCTACCTGAGACAACCCGGCCACTTCTTCTGGAATGCCTTGCTGTGTCTTCAGTTGGAATCAGCATAAAGAGATTCTGCCTGGTTAGTCAATCACATACAAATGCTAGAACTTCACCAGGTGTGTTTCAAGACCACCTGAGACAAATCAGTGATTTATAACCATTTGGTGAGATCGACCACCTGCCATTCAGTGCCAGTCTGTATTCTCTGCCTACTATAGGTGAGAATTGCATCCCTCTGCAAGCCCCACTCTATCCATAGCATAAATTGGGCCTGTCACCTCAGTGAATGGGTGTAATTCTATCTGGGTGAAGGCAGCGTGCAGATACCCACGCTGCACACAATCTCACTGATCAGTAAGTTTTACAACACCAGAGCCAAACAGAAGAGCTGCAGGGGACAAGAGGCGAGTATAACTTTTTTTTTTTTTAATTATTTATTTCCTGGATAGTCCCTTTAAAAGTTCAGTGAACTATCTTGTTATGTTGAATAATTACAAAAGCAATTAGTTATTGTTTTAAGAGGAATTGTTAATATTGAATAAATGTTGAGGTACAGATATTTCAAAAACAAGTGGTTGGACCAGCAAAAAAAAAAAAAAAGGTTTTTAGCAACTATTCCAGATCAGGGTTAACTTTGACTTAAATACATGTAGATTTTCAAAGCACTATGCTGACATGTGTCATGCCCAATTTGCCTAAATGTTTTATTTTCCTCGTTCCTAGCATTTGCTTTACAGATGTTCTTTCCTGAATCACTAAAATAATAACAGGTCTTATAAATCCTCGTAATGAAAAAAGGTTAAAATTGCTTCCCAATTGCCTTGATGCAATGAAAAATGTTAATCTATTTTTAATGTGCACGCTATTCAGTGTTTTGATAGTTTTGAAAGCCTGATTCACATTCCCTTTAAAGTATACCGATCAGGATTTTGACTATCCTAGTTCTGGCCCTGGGGGCATCCCAGATTGGGTTGCCCGCTGTGTAAAACCCCCCAGATCGCCCACTGCAATCACCTTTCTGCCGTTTCCATGGTGCATGAGCGGACACCCGCTCAATGAGCGCTTTGTGCGCTTTGCGCCATGCATACTAATGCAAGGCATGAAGCTGTAATTTTGACTGGTGCATTGGCATATGATGCACTGGCTCCTCTGTAGAGTGCGTGTTCCCGCACCCCTGGCCTATATGAATGGATAGCTGCAGGAGCACACTGGTACGGCCCGTGATTGCAGCGAGCGACCAGGAAAAGTTAGGGGGCTTGTGGGCAATCTGAAGGGGCTCACACAGTGGAACATGCTGAATCGGCATGCCCCTGGGGCACCAAGTCTTTTAGACTCCAGTGCCGGCATCGCCGGTGATCCTATGGTAAAGGTCCACTTTAATTAATAAAGCCATGCTGCAATTGTGGCGTGTTTTTTTTTTTTGAAAGTCAAAAGACATGCTGGAGTGAAATTGTGCTTTTTATTTAATTTATTCCCTAAAAAAGTCGGATGCTCCGCCTCCCTGTGCCAGCCTGGCTCTTTAGGCATAGCTATGCTCTTTGGTACAGGTATGGTACAGATCTTCAGGGGTGCCTATGGAAGAAAAACAGACCCATACCAAGGGTACCAGACTCGTCCACACCCTTCATGCCCAGGAGATGGTGAGGGTAATCAGGCTGGAGGAATAGGCATGACATCCGCCAGTGCCGGAAGGTGGCATGCTGGACCCCCAGATCCTTGAACTGGGGCACCCCTGGAAGCCTTCCTAGGATCACCAGTACACCCACCTTATCGGTGATCGCACAGAGCTCCATGTGACTGCAAACTCTTTATAGCTGCCACATGTGCGTTTTTACCAGCAGGGTGGGCCTCTATAGTCAGTTTTTCTAGTGGGCCCCAGACCCCCCAGCCCGACACTGAGGCCAATGTAAAAGAAGGGGGGGGGGGGTTCATGTGCCCATGAACAACAGATGCTTATGGGGCATCATAAGAGATGCCTGCTGGAACCAGAGGAAACCCCAGGGGGGCCTATGCAGCGGCGCAACCTTACAGGGGACCGAATAAAGAAGACATAAATTTAAATGTTGTCTGATGTGTTTTTTTTTTACTACTGTTTGTGAAATGGTAAGGGGTCCAAGGGACCCCTATAGCAGTCCAAAGAGCAGGTGCCATGCTGATCCCCCAGCCCATATCTGCACCATGGCTATTGGAAGCCTCGGTTCTATTACTATGGACTTGGTGTTCTTCAGTGTGTGCCAAAGACATACCTGGAAGAGCACAGGACCTTTACCAAAGGGTCCAGGATGGGCAGCACTTATCCTGGATAAATGCGTTTTTACAACCCTAGCAGTGCTGATTCTGTCAGTGAGGCTAGGGGCTGCTTAGGAAGGGAGCCAGGCAGGGCCAGCATCAGCACCTGGCAAGGCTGGTCAGCTGCCGGGGGCCCCAGGCCGCCAGGGGGCCCAAAGACAGCTGGCACAATGATTAAAGAACCAACATTGCATCGGGCCCCTGTGCCACCTCCCCCTAGCAAGTCGGGTCATCACTAAGCTCATATCGAGGCTGAGCTGCATGCTCTTTCATTGGTGGTGCAGTTACCCCGCCCCTTAACCTCTGCTCAGCTGTGACAGCCCTACACACGCTTGTGTCTATGATCAGCGATGCCCCGTAGAGCTGAGTCCCCCTGCAAGCCCCGCCCCCAGAGATGTGTCATCACCCTGCTCCCTGGCCCCAGCATTGCATCAGGAAGTACTGCACACGCTGGAAGAAGGGAATTCAAGGTACACAGTGCTCATACTTTATTTCTCTGTCTTTCTGCCCCATCCATCCCTGTCTCTCTGATCCATCCATCCCTGCCCCCTCATCTCTGCCCCATCCATTCCTGCCCTTCCTGTTATGTCCATCCCTCTTCCTCAATACTCTACCCATTCATGTGGAACCAAACTAAAAAACAGCTCCAATAGGGGGTTGGAGGGCAAGCAGCCCTTCTTAGTTTTGGCCATGAAATTTATAGACCCAAATCCGCATCTCTCCATCCCAAAGGGACCCACTGTGACCATGCCGCCCAAGGGCTAACATAAACCTGGAGCTGGCCCTGGAGCCAGGCATCACATGCTTGTCAATCACTTTAGGGCAGCATAAAATAAAATTCTTGCAGTCGGCACTAAAATTTGTTCTGGTTATCGCCTGCCCGTACATTTTGTGCGTGTTATTTTGCATCACCCAAACACTGACACATTGGGCGTGTGCGATCTAAAAAACGCAAGCAGCCATGTCCAGTTACTACATCAAGATAACTTTGTGCTGTATTTGTATATTATGTCATTTAAAATGATGTTGTAATATTTGAATAAATACAATTTATTAACTGTTATTATTATCCAGACACCCAATTTTAGGCCATCATTATTTTTAAATGAAGTGCATCCTGTAGAGAAATATTAGCTAGTTTTCTTGTACTGTCATTGCCTTGTCAATGTCAGTACATTTCAGTGACAGTCTTCTTGTCTTCCCTTGTCTATGAAAATATTAAAGTGTTTTTTTTTCTGGATCCTGGAGTTTGTGGGATACAAATTACAATTATTCAGGTAGTAGCTTGCACAGCTTTCTTTTTCCATGCCACATTATACTGCTACAAATGTACCATGAACCTGAAGGTTGGGTAAAAAATACCCTTAAAAGTAAAACAAAAGGTATTTGTGGTCATAGAAATAAGGAGTCTGCTATATTTCTCCTCCCACCCTCACAGAAAATAAGATGCTAGGACTTATTAAGGACAGTGCAAGACAACGTGGCATTTTACTGGTTCTAATAATAGTTGGTAATCTAGCAAGCAGGCAAAAGCTTAAAGTGGACCAAAAGCCTAACAGTAGGGATCTGCCACATTTTTGGGTTGGCATCTCCCAAGATGCAGAATATTTTCTGGACATACAAGTCCCCAGTATAGTTAGGCCCTTATTTATGAAGGAATAGCGACAGGTAGCGACTGGTGAGCGGCCGGTAATGACAGGCCCGCCACGAGAACGCCGGCTCCCCACCACAATCACACATTTATCAAGCCGATCATGCTTAGTGACTGAGATAGCGCCATATATCCACTCATTCATCATTATTCCAGCCTCAGCCCACAGCGCCAGCGTCCGACCATTTTTTTTTAAATGTGAAAAATTCTGTGACCACTTCTGCCATTTTAGATTGTTGTACAGAATTGATATTACAGGTCTGATATTAATGTATTCATATTACTAAATTATTTAAAATACTTTTTTTTTTTGGTTTCCAAAAATATGGTTGTTTGGGGTTAGAAAACTACTTTTAACACAACGCCTCCAGCACTCTGGGGTTTAAACATGCATTTTACAGTGCTTTAATTTTTTGAGCGTGATTTTTTGATGAATATGGTGGAAGCCGGTCGCTCTGACCAGTCGCTATCATGCGCACCCATACATCACGGAACCTGTCAAATAGCGACTCGTAACCTTGTATTTAACATTACGCCACACCGACTGAGTCGCTGCCAACAACCGAACAACGGCCAAGCACAGCGACTACTAGCGGGCGCTGTGAAAATACCGCTACAGTCGCTCAACTGTCGCTACCTGCCGCTATTAATAAATCAGCCTCCCCGTGTCAGAAGGTGCATGCGCGGAAACCTTGCCCTCATGGTATGAATTTGCCTGGCTGATGGCAAGTCATATATAACTAAATACTGAAACAGCAGGGACAAATGGTGCTTCTTTTTCTTGTACATGTTATGTGAGTATAAATCTAATAAATAAGTTGAAGGAGCCACACTGATGGCCCCCCTGACCTTATGGGCCCTGGTGTGCCGCTACCTCTGCACCCCCTGTAGTTTTGCCCCTCCTTCTGGGTTATCTCCTGACCTCAGCTATTTTTATGAACCTTTCTCCTAATCAGTACCACACCTTGGCTCACACAACTGCTGCTCCTGCCCACACACCTGTGACCCAATCAAGCATCTGCACTGTTACTGGAAGCCTTGAGTGTAACATTGGCCCTTATTTAACAAGGGATAGCACCAGGTAGCGAATGGTGAGCGAACGGTAATGACGGTCACCGCCACGAGTACGCCGGCTCCCCTCCTCAATCACACATTTATCAAGCCGATACTGCTTAGCGACTGACAGAGCGCCAGATAGCGAATCATTCATCATTATTCCAGCCTCACCCCACAGCGCCAGCGAGCGACCTTGAACAGCGACAGGTATGACCTCTCGCTACCTGGCGCTCTCCAATGCATTTCAATGGAACAATCTTTAAATATTCATAATTAATTGCTATTAATGTTTTTTTTTTTTTTTTTTTTTAATGTGAAAAATTCTGTGACCACTTCTGCAATGTTAGATATTTTTTTTAAGGTTAAAAAAAAAAAAATGTTTTGAAAAACATGTTTTTTTTTTTTGTTCAAAAAATATGGTTGTTTGGGGGTTAAAAAACTACTTTTAACCCATCGCCGCCAGCGCTCTGGGGTTTAAACAAGCATTTCACAGCGCGAGAATTTTTTGAGCGTGATTTGTTAATGAATATGCTGGGAGCCGTTCGCTATGGCCATTCGCTATCATGCGCTCCCATACAACGCGGAACCTGTCAAACAGCGACTCCTAACCCCATATTCAACATTACAGCACACCGACTGAGTCGCTGTCAACAGCCGAACAACGGCCAAGCACAGCGAATACTACTGTGCGCTGTGAAAATAACGCTACTGTCGCTACCTGGCACTATTAATGAATCGGCCTCCCCGTCAGCCTTGGTGCATTCGCCTTCTGCTGTGTAAGTCCTGGACCCAAACCTGACATGCTCCTAAGTTCCTACTATATTATGGGGGTTATTCATCAAGGGATAGCGGCAGGTAGTGCCTCGTAGCAGCAGGCAGCGTCTGGTGAACGGCAGGCGCTGTATGCAAAACCACATTCATGAAAGAGAATCTGGTGATCGACTCTAACAGCGCCAATGTATTACAGGTGGATCAGGGTATAGCATCAGCGCTCTAGCTTCCAGGTATTACCTGTCGCTACCTGTCGCTCTCCCATACATTTCAATGGACGTTCCTTTTCTTCTGTTTAAATAGGATTATTTTTTTTATATTTATTTTGTTTTTCTCTCAAATCAATGTGTGACCTCTCCTGGCCTAGCCTTTTTAGATTTTTTTTTATGCAGAATTGTATTTACGGGTCTGGCACTGAAGTGTTAATGTCACGATGTTACAACAATGTAATTGCATGTGTTTTCGCTTTGTTACTGGTGGATATGTGTTTAATCACACAGACTTTAATCACACAGCGTCTGGCGCTCTATGCTACAGCGACCAGATTTAGAGCACTGATGCTGTGTGTGTAGTTTTTTGAGGGGGTGCTGTGGTGTGGAGCGCCGAGAGCTACCTCTCGCTCCCTGCAGCGCTGTACTGGTGTTAGAGCGTCCAGCATACATTACATTCATCCAGGCCAGGTTACTATAGCAACTGGGGCGCTTTGTTACAGCACCCAATACCCGCACATGAGCGTCTACTAGCGTCGCTATACAGACGCTCATCTGCCGATACCTGGCGTTAGTAATAAATAAGCCTCCACGTCTCTCACCGGCCCTGCTGCATTGTGCTTGCATCCATCTCTCTTACATGAAAGAAAGCTGGCACTCAAATAGAATGCCCATTGTTCTATTTTTTGAATGTTTGCTTTGGTGACCCCAAAACAATATTTGAACATTCTCTATTTTTGTTTATGCCTTTAGCGTTTAGCTGAAGTGCCCATTATTGTATATATGTAGTATGATGTGTGGCTGTGGATATACTTGTCAGCATATCATGACCCATCCCCCTTACCTGATCCCATCATACCCAGCTCTGCTACAGTATCTGCTTCTACAATATTAAAGCTTCACTTTAAGAGTGTTTATATCCACTTCTGTAGATGATCTGTTCCAGAAGGGCTGTAGTCTCAGCTGCTGAAAACTCTCATTAAAGCAGACCAACAGTCAAAAATGACTTAAACCAGACCAACACAACAAACAGTGCTCAAATGTATTCCTCCCCAGGGCAATATAAATTGCTGCACATAAAAATTATTTTAACGTTTTCCAAATCCTGCTGTGGTAAATTCAAAACAAGACAGTGGCTCCTGCATTTGCAGGCCACCTGAAAACAGGAAGTGCTGCTGGGCTTCCTGTTACTCTGCATTGTCAGTTATGTCAGTTGAAACCAGGCAGCAGCATGGCTGAGATGCTGAGAGAGAAAACTCCAAAATGGCCATTACCATTCTTTTACAAACGTCTATTATTATTATTATTGTTTATTTATATAGCGCCATCATCTTCCGTAGCGCTTTACAAAGTAGTAATTACAGACAGGGTAGAAACATCTAGAAAATAACTTGGGAATGGGTCTCCATGGTGGAGTCACAGCAAGAAGGATGTCAATGCCCATGATCTGCCCACCCACCACCCCATTAAAACGGTTTTAGCTTTTATGTGCTACATTGTTCTCATTTCAACATTTTGGCAGTTCTTTTTCACACATTCGTCCTGCTCCGTTTTTTGCTTGGTCTTATGTTTTCTTTATTTATACACATTTTATTTATACGTTTACTGTTTTGTTTTAACAATTGTTTGAATTTTAGGATTTAATAAAATGCTGCCTGCAAATTGTTGACTGTTGTTCAACCGTTGCTATATTGCTGTGTGGAATTTGGATTGGTCTCTGCATTAGCCTGCTAAGCTGGTGAATAATGGCCTGGCCTGCTGAATTTGTCTTTATTAAGCCGAGGTGACACTGTTCCTCTTTTCTATCTATCTGTTAACCCAGCAGTAAATCAGACTCATCCTTCTTGGGATCAGCACATGGGGCTCATGATGAAACTTGTGCCACTGCTAAAATAGCAGATAAATGCCAGGGACTATTGATCTTTTAGCTGTGATTAGGATTCTGGCAGAAGCGCAGCAATAAAAAAGTTAACTATAAACTTCCCAAACTTAGAAATAAATTCATTTAGCCTGAAGTATTTAAAAAATAGCATCAAAAGTGATTGAGGCATTTATGCAATGCGCACCCAAATCTTACCTATTGTTGGTGATTAAGCTTAGCCATGAGGACTCCTGCAAAATATTTCATATTCTACATTCCTAATATATACCTTACCACTTCCATGGCAAAAGTTTAATTCCAAAAAACAAGTCATTGTATTGACTTCCAGCAAATATGAAGCGTGATACATGGATAACCACGAAAGGACAAAAAAGCAATAAGGCATTGAAGCATAAGAATATAATGTTCTTTAGGACAAGCAGAAAATGCTTCTGACTCAGTATTATTAAAGAATAAAGTATTTATGCGGAGTAGGTTTAGAAAAAAAATCTATAGGATATTTGCAAAATAAGTACAAAATGTCAATAGCATGGTATCATCACTACAAATGATAGTACACATTTATTATTTTACTGACTAGATCTTTTCATGTGACCAATGTGTCTTCTACTCCTTCACATGACTTCTGTCCGCACCTGTCCTCATTTGTGTAAATCACTATCACCCTTCATGTAGGGTTGAGTGGGGAGCTGCATCTCATTAGAAGTGTCTACACCTTTGCTGGTCCAGAGAACCTACCTATAATCTACAGTTCCTACTACCCCAAACTATGACTCTACATACTACCCTTTCTCCAGGCCATGAGTCCATTTACTACCCATTCTACAAGCCATGACCCAGCCTAATACTCATTCCTCAAATCATGACTATACCTAATATTTATTCCCCAGACCATGGTCTCTATCTACTATCTATTCCCCAGACCATTACTCTACCTACCACCCATTCCCCAGACCAGGACTCAACCTACTACACATTTCTGAAACTATGACTCTACCTACCTACTATACCGCAAAGCATAACTCTACTTACTACGCATTTCCCAATCCATTACTCTACCTACCACCCTTTCCCCCGACCATGACTCAACCTAACACCATTTCCCAGACCAAATTATGCCTAGTGATGCCTTGGAATTGCTGGCTCCACCTCAAACATCCAATTGGCCCTACTTAGAGGACCTTCCCATAGATCTCGAATCAGAAAGGGCACAAGACTACCTTCCACCTGTTTTCATGCAGCTCCTTGCGCAGCCACAGCACCGATATGAAAATCAAGGCTGACTTGAGGGTGTGGCCTCTGCACGGAACGCACCAATGGAGAGTTATAGGCAACCCCTGTACACAGAAGTTCCCTGTGTAAGGAGTTGCCCATAGTTCTGAATGGCTTGATCTTACTGAGAGCACTTTATGCACAGGCCATGCCCACATAGACCTGGACTGTATTTACCATCGAAGTTTCAGGACATAGATATTGTAGCAGAGATTGTACATAGGGAGGACAACAGGACAGCATGGCTTATTGATTATCAATCTAAACCCTGCACTAGAATACCTTCCTGCATTGCAGAACATTGTCACATAAACTTCGTACCTTGATTATTTTTATTATACTGTACTTTGCCCGATATGAATGGGCAGGGGAGTCTCAGTGACATTTTAAAATGTGTTTTTTCTTTTAATTTCTTTTAATTTTCTATGATTGTGGTCTTGTCAGCTGCTATTTATAAAACGTGATAACTTGTCCCACTCTCCATTATTAAGGACCAGGGCTGGATTATGAGGGGGTCGCAAGGGGCAAAAGCCCCGGGGCCTCCACCACTTGCCCTCCAAAGGGGGCCTCCACCAACCTTTGGGTTATGGTCTGGTCCAGGATGCTTTTCAGTTTTTGGTCTGATGGGCTGGCAACAAAGCTATCAGTGGCAGTGGGGGTCCCCCGTGCCTGGGCAAGTTTTGTTTTTGCAAACTTGCAGCCAAAGCCACCACAGGGCAGGACTGAGAGTCTAGAGCAGCAAAGCTGCCATCAGCAATGCTACAGTGATGGGTACAGAGCTGTCACTGCACATAAGCAGTCAAGCACAGCCGCTGGCTGCTCAATGCTGGGAACTGTTTTCTGTCAGACCAGCGGAGCGACTAAACCCCCCCACCCAGAATGGCAAAGCAGCAGTTCCCGAGCAGCACGCACCTGCACAAGGGTGGCACAAGGGACTCGATCTTATGTTCCATAAGTGGGCGGGTGCCAGACAACTACCAATCGGTTACTTGGCTAGAATATTATTTTAAAGGAAAAAAAATGCTGAATCTGGGGCCTCGACCAGATTTTGTGCCCAGGGGCCTCCCCCACACTGTTAAGGACCAAAGGCTTTGTGCTATACTTTAGTCAAGTTCTTGTTTAATAAATATAGTTGTCTTTACTGAACCAATATCAGACAGAAAATGTGATCAAGAAAGAAAACATTAGAAGTTTTTTTAGATGATGAATAGCCTATCAAATGTAAAATACCTTGCTTTTTCCCTCAATAACCTCATGTGGATCTGCTGTCTGTTCATTACAGTATCACAGTACTCCCTCGGGGGTCATCTGGAGGTGACCCTGACCTCACCCCAGTCACCTGATCGTCGCTGGACCAATGAGAAGTGGGGCGCACGGCTGCTGTCATCAGCCGGCGCCACCACTGCATAAACAGCCTGCGGTCTCCTGCTGCCCTCTTCGATCGTCAGATCTGAGGTAGGAGGGGTGTGTGGGGGGGTTATTGGTGTGTTGGGGGGTGAGTGCCCGGGTGGGTGGCCGTAGTCACGATAGCATAGCCCACCTGGTGGTCGTGATGACAGGCAGGTGCGCCCATCACATCAGTCGCTCTCCGCTATGATGGCGGCTAGAGATGAGCGAACTTTTGAAAAATTCGATTCGACTGATTCGCCGAATTTTCCGACAAAAATCGTTTCGACCCGAATAAATTCGCGACGAATCGCTATTGAAAACGGCTATTTCTGAGCCTCCTACAGCCTCAATAGGGTTGTAAACCATTCAGCCTTGCTGTAACACGCACAGGATGCGTGCTGGGTTAGTTAAATAATACTTTGAAGAAATATCACATGCAGATCAGAGGCATCGCTAATAGAATCGCAGAGCGGCACAATTGCAGAGAGTTGAAGTGGCATCACTATGAGGGGCAGAAGGAGCCCAAATATACACTGGAGTTGGCCTCAGGAGCCCAAAAATTGGATGAATCACACCCTGGAGTTGGCAGAAGTTGGCAGCAGCAGCAGCAGCAGGAGCCCAAATATACACTGGAGTTGGCTTCAGGAGCCCAAAAATTGGATGAATCACACCCTGGAGTTGGCAGAAGTTGGCAGCAGCAGCAGCAGGAGCCCAAATATACACTGGAGTTGGCCTCAGGAGCCCAAAAATTGGATGAATCACACCCTGGAGTTGGCAGGAGTTGACAGTAGCTGCAGCAGCAGGAGCCCAAATATACACTGGAGTTGGCCTCAGGAGCCCAAAAATTGGATGAATCACACCCTGGAGTTGGCAGAAGTTGGCAGCAGCAGCAGCAGGAGCCCAAATATACACTGGAGTTGGCCTCAGGAGCCCAAAAATTGGATGAATCACACCCTGGAGTTGGCAGGAGTTGACAGTAGCAGCAGCAGGAGCCCAAATATACACTGGAGTTGGCCTCAGGAGCCCAAAAATTGGATGAATCACACCCTGGAGTTGGCAGAAGTTGGCAGCAGCAGCAGCAGGAGCCCAAATATACACTGGAGTTGGCCTCAGGAGCCCAAAAATTGGATGAATCACACCCTGGAGTTGGCAGAAGTTGGCAGCAGCAGCAGCAGGAGCCCAAATATACACTGGAGTTGGCCTCAGGAGCCCAAAAATTGGATGAATCACACCCTGGAGTTGGCAGGAGTTGACAGTAGCAGCAGCAGGAGCCCAAATATACACTGGAGTTGGCCTCAGGAGCCCAAAAATTGGATGAATCACACCCTGGAGTTGGCAGAAGTTGGCAGCAGCAGCAGCAGGAGCCCAAATATACACTGGAGTTGGCCTCAGGAGCCCAAAAATTGGATGAATCACACCCTGGAGTTGGCAGGAGTTGACAGTAGCAGCAGCAGGAGCCCAAATATACACTGGAGTTGGCCTCAGGAGCCCAAAAATTGGATGAATCACACCCTGGAGTTGGCAGAAGTTGGCAGCAGCAGCAGCAGGAGCCCAAATATACACTGGAGTTGGCCTCAGGAGCCCAAAAATTGGATGAATCACACCCTGGAGTTGGCAGCAGCAGCAAAAGGCCAAATATTACTTTAAAGAGACACTGGAGTTGGCTTCAGTAGCCCAAAAATTGGATGAATCACACCCTGGAGTTGGCAGCAGCAGCAGGAGCCCAAATATTACTTTAAAGAGACACTGGGGTTGGCTTCAGGAGCCCAAAAATTGGATGAATCACACCCTGGAGTTGGCAGCAGCAGCAGCAGGAGCCCAAATATTACTTTAAAGAGACACTGGAGTTGGCTTCAGTAGCCCAAAAATTGGATGAATCACACCCTGGAGTTGGCAGCAGCAGCAGGAGCCCAAATATTACTTTAAAGAGACACTGGGGTTGGCTTCAGGAGCCCAAAAATTGGATGAATCACACCCTGGAGTTGGCAGCAGCAGCAGGAGCCCAAACATTACTTTAAACAGACCCTGGGGTTGGCCTCAGGAGCCCAAAAATTGGATGAATCACACCCTGTGGAGAGTCATGTGGAGAAAAAGTAGCTTAGTTAGTAATATCTACATAAAATTATGAATAAACAAATGCAAAAGTTTGCCAAAGTGAAGTTTTGTTTGAGGGTGTGTTTCCACCTTTTAATTAAATCAGAAACAAGAAGGTATCATTGCCTCTGACTAATTAGCCCTCAAAAATTCTTGGAATTTTTAATCTGGAATCATGTCTGATCCGTCTTATCCGAAGAATATTAATAAAAAGTAAGAGTAACGTAAAGGATTTTTTATCAATACTTACTTGTGGTCCGATGCGGAGGAATGTCTGTAACTGGAGAGCAGCGCCTTAAATCTGTTTTGCACGATCCATCTTTCTTGGTCTGGCCCCGTCATCAATCTACTGGAATACATCAGGCATTGTTGGGAGGAAAGCTTGGCTGATCCATGCGCCATTCATTTCCACGCAGGGCAGTCTCTGGAAAAAAAAAGTCTGTATAAACCAGGGTCTTTTTCATATAAAAACAAATGGTTATTCTTGCTTTTCAACCATATGTTCCACAGCTTTACCAGTCATTGTGTCAGCCAATGAAGCAACTTTGTCTCGAAGTGCTGCAAAAGCAGTCCACTGCATCACAAGTGGCATCTGACACCCCCAGTCAACTGTCTGTCTGTTATGCTTTGGGTTCAGCTCCACTATCCATTGATCTGATATCCAAGATCTGATAATCATAAAATTCAGCAGCTACTGCCCAGCCAAGAAGTGGAGGAGACACTCGCCTCTTCTTCCACTATCCGGCAATTAGTGATGAGGAGAGTGTCGTGGGAGGAGGTGTTGCAAGCCGAGGTAGTGGAAGAGGGTCCCTGGAGTCTGCGGCGGTGGCGGCGGCAGCAGCAGCAGCGAATTATTGCGGACTGTTGGTAGGAAAAATCAGCTACTCAGCGATGTGGCAGTGTTCCATGCAGCATCCTGTGGAGAAAAAGTAGGTTAGTTAGTGTATATACATAAAATTATGAATAGACAAATGCAATAGTATTGCGAAAGTGAAGTTTTGTTTGAGGGTGTGTTTCCACCTTGCAATTAAATCAGAAACAACTAGCTATCATTTGCCTCTGAATAATTAGCCCTCAAAAATTCTTGGAATTTTTAATCTTGATGTCTGAGGGATTTCTCCTCTCAGACAGCGTCACCATAAGTCCAGCCTGCTGCATTACCCAGTGGTGGACCTTTCAGAGAACTGATGGCTTGTGCCGAGCCGAGGTGGAGAGTCACATGGCATGGTTGTTGAACAGAAGGTGGGCCAGTCCTTTAGCCTGTCAGTGTGTACCAAAGTGCACAGTGTTGTCTACGCCTGGAGCTGTAACTATAGACTCATGGTGGACAATATATATCCTTTTAGGCCCCCTTGGTGATTGTGGTTTCACGCTGTTCTTCACATGGTTTTCCTTGACCATCAGAGTCACACATGGGAGGAACTACTAAAAATGAGAACTCAATCCATGAAAGCATTGCTTAATCCACGAAAACTGCAAATTTGGACCCATGGTGACTGACACTTGGAAGAACATCTTGTTTGCGCTGCGACAAGGAAGCCAGAGTCATGCGTCCTGACATGGCACACGTGTTCAGTCTAGTTTTGAAGTCTTGCCCCCATCTGAAAGACATCTGAACAACAGGAAAGAAAGTTAGCATGCACTTCTGGCACTCCTACACCACCAAGCACAACCTTATTGAGCCTCAGCGTCACAACGGTGTACCCCACCATAGTCTGATTTGCGATGTTTCCACCCGTTGGAATTCCACCCTCCATATGCAGGATCCACTATAGCAGTGGTCCCCAACCCTGTCCTCAAGGCCCACCAACAGGCCAGGCTTTGCAGATCTCCACAAAGATGCTCAGGTGGAGTAATTAGTGCAGCTGCAGAGCAATAGAGCTGGCTATTTGGAGATCCAAAAAACATGACATGTTGGTGGGCCTTGAGGACAGGGTTGAGGACCACTGCACTATAGGAACAGAGAAAAGCCATCACGGATTTCTGGATGATCCAAACGGATAGGGGGACACCCCTGTGTAAATTCAATGTAAACCATTGGCAGCTCATACGTGACACCGACCGTTTGCTCAGGCCCTTTGAGGAAGCTACATTATTAGTCAGTTGCCAGGACTATGAGATGAACGATGAGATTCCACTGCTTCATGTACTACAACACATGTTGGAAAGCATGGCTGGTCAGGGCACTGGAGACATGGCACATACATTTCACAGCCACATGAAGCCTGTGGGGGCTGAAGTGGAGGAGGAGGAGGGGGTGGGGCACAGCAAACCACAGTTTAGGTTTCACAAAATGACCATTTTATCTAGTCATCTGACAGGAGAGGAGGAGCAGGAGCAGCCACAGGAGCTAGAGGGTTGTGAGTAAGGCGAGACAGAGGACCCAGACACACCATGGCAGTTTACAGTGGAGATGGAGACAGGTAGTCCCTCCGAGTCACTTGCACAAATGGCACGATGCATGCTCACATGCATGCGTACTAGTGAGCGCAGAATTGTCTCCATTTGTCAGCGGGAAGACTTCTGGCTCTCCAACTTATTGGACCCTCGCTTCCGGCACAAAATGGGGGCATTTTTTACGCCCACTGAGAGGGAGGACAAACTGACCTACTACAGAGACATCCCACGTAGTCAGTTGGGCGATGTCTATCTGCGCCATGGCCCATACTCCCGCAGGTCTGACTCGGGGGGAAGTCTGCGATCACCTTCCACTGCCATGGCTGCTGGGGGGGTGGAAGGAGCAGCAGCAGCAGCTCCATCAGCAGCAGCCTCAGTCTTCAGTCGCTAGTGAGTAGCTTTCTACACCCGCATAGTGAGTCTACTCATGAGCAGCAGGAAGACCTGGAGCTGGACCTCAAACAGCAGGTCATGTCATACCTTGACATGACCATGCCAACACACCTTCAAGATCCACTGGATTTGCTGGGAAGCCAAACTTGACTTGTGCCCGCAACTAGCAGAGTTTGCCCTGGAAAAGCTGTACTGGCCGGACAGTAGTTGATTTAGATGGCAACTGGGCTGCTCTATATAACGAAGCAAAATGGCAAATTTACCTCACTATATAAGCTATTGCCCCTCAGATTTACACAGGGGCTGCTCTATATTATGCTGCAAAATGGCAAATTAACCTCACAATATAAGCTATTGCAGCTCTATATAAATAAAAATAAATAAATAAAAAAAGGGCCTGTAGAAGCTTATTTAGTATAACAGATAGGGTGACATGTGCTGGTTTGGGATGCCCATATGGGCTAGTGTTTTGGCAGCAGTACAAAAACCAATGCAAAATGCAATAGCTTAATAAAGCTGATGCTGATCAACGCTTATTTAGTATAACAGATGGGGTGCAACATGCAGGTTTGGGATGCCCTGCGGCCTGGTGTATTTAAAGCAGACCAAAACAAATTCAAAATGCAATAACTTAATAAAGCTGAGGCTGTAGATGCTTATTTAGTATAAACAGGTAGGGTGCAAGGTGCAGCTTTGGGGTGCCCTGCGGCCTGGTTAAATGAAAGCAGTCAAAAAGGAAGTGCAAACTGAAGTAGCTTAATGAAGCTGATGCTGATCAACGCTTATGTTGTATACCAGATAGGGTGCAAGGTGCAGCTTTGGGGTGCCCTGCGGCCTGGTTTATTAAAATCAGTAAAAAACAAGTGCAAACTGAAGTAGCCTGATCAACGCTTATGTTGTATAACAGATAGGTTTAAAATAGCATGTGCCTTGGGATGCCCGTGTGGCCTGTTATATTTCAAGCTGAACAAAAAGTAACAATAATCCAAGTATGAGACATCATTTTGACCTTCTTCACAGCGCCATACTTTGAAAAAAAAAATTAATTTCATGCCGATCAATCCAAAGGTCAATGCCCCTAACAAAAATAGTGTTCAGGATAAGTTTTCCTTCTGGAAGGACGTAACCTTTAGTTTACATGCTTGGGGTAGGTTATCTTACAAATTGGGATACCCCAGGCAGCAGTGTCATTGAAAGAGACAGATTGTAATGCAGGCCATACGCAAGCAGAGAAACTCAGGCTGCAACAGGCCTATTTAGTTTACATGGTTGGGGTAGGTTATCTTACAAATTGGGATACCCCACTGTATATGAAACCGAATATAAATGCACACCCAAAAGTGGACACTCAGCCTCCAAGAGGCCTGCTTAGTTTAAATAAGAGAGCTGCTTAGTATGGTAGGTAGGTTATGTTATGTTACAGAATGGGATGCCCCAAGCAGACTTGAGATCAGTATATATGCACACAGCAGCAGTGTGTTAGCAGGCTCATACAGGCCAAATTTCTTTAAATAAATGTGCAGCTTACAGTAAATGCAGAGGCTAATGGTATGTTACAGAATGGGATGCCCCAAAGCTGACTTGAGATCAGTATATATGCACACAGCAGCAGTGTGTTAGCAGGCTCATACAGGCCAAATTTCTTTAAATAACTGTGCAGCTTACAGTAAATGCAGAGGCTAATGGTATGTTACAGAATGGGATGCCCCAAAGCTGACTTGAGATCAGTATATATGCACACAGCAGCAGTGTGTTAGCAGGCTCATACAGGCCAAATTTCTTTAAATAACTGTGCAGCTTACAGTAAATGCAGAGGCTAATGGTATGTTACAGAATGGGATGTCCCAAAAACCAGAGAGCACCTGGCAGGCAGCAGTAAGACTATGCACAGCAAAAGTGTCTTTATCATGCCTAATTTCAATTAGAATAGGTGCAAATGGTTAGGTTCTTAAATAGAGGCTGGTGTAGTCACAGAATGGGATGCCCTAAAAACCAGCAGTAAGTACACCTGGCAGGGACAAGTTGTGCTATGCCCAGCAAAAGTGTCTTTATCAGGCCTAATTTCAAATATGATAAGAGCAAATGCTTATATGGTCTTAAACAGAGGCTGCTGTAGTCACAGAATGGGATGCCCCAACAGGAATCGACCTGGCAGGGTCCAGTAGTGCTTTGGCCAGCAAAAGTGTCTTTATCAGGCCTAATTTCAAATATGATAAGAGCAAATGCTTATATGGTCTTAAACAGAGGCTGCTGTAGTCACAGAATGGGATGCCCTGGGCAGGAATGGACCTGGCAGGGTCCAGTAGTGCTTTGGCCAGCAAAAGTGTCTTTATCAGGCCTAATTTCAAATATGATAAGAGCAAATGCTTATATGGTCTTAAACAGAGGCTGCTGTAGTCACAGAATGGGATGCCCCGGGCAGGAATGGACCTGGCAGGGTCCAGTAGTGCTTTGGCCAGCAAAAGTGTCTTTATCAGGCCTAATTTCAAATATGATAAGAGCAAATGCTTATATGGTCTTAAACAGAGGCTGCTGTAGTCACAGAATGGGATGCCCCGGGCAGGAATGGACCTGGCAGGGTCCAGTAGTGCTTTGGCCAGCAAAAGTGTCTTTATCAGGCCTAATTTCAAATATGATAAGAGCAAATGCTTATATGGTCTTAAACAGAGGCTGCTGTAGTCACAGAATGGGATGCCCTGGGCAGGAATGGACCTGGCAGGGTCCAGTAGTGCTTTGGCCAGCAAAAGTGTCTTTATCAGGCCTAATTTCAAATATGATAAGAGCAAATGCTTATATGGTCTTAAACAGAGGCTGCTGTAGTCACAGAATGGGATGCCCCAACAGGAATCGACCTGGCAGGGTCCAGTAGTGCTTTGGCCAGCAAAAGTGTCTTTATCAGGCCTAATTTCAAATATGATAAGAGCAAATGCTTATATGGTCTTAAACAGAGGCTGCTTTAGTCACAGAATGGGATGCCCTGGGCAGGAATGGACCTGGCAGGGTCCAGTAGTGCTTTGGCCAGCAAAAGTGTCTTTATCAGGCCTAATTTCAAATATGATAAGAGCAAATGCTTATATGGTCTTAAACAGAGGCTGCTGTAGTCACAGAATGGGATGCCCCAACAGGAATCGACCTGGCAGGGTCCAGTAGTGCTTTGGCCAGCAAAAGTGTCTTTATCAGGCCTAATTTCAAATATGATAAGAGCAAATGCTTATATGGTCTTAAACAGAGGCTGCTGTAGTCACAGAATGGGATGCCCTGGGCAGGAATGGACCTGGCAGGGTCCAGTAGTGCTTTGGCCAGCAAAAGTGTCTTTATCAGGCTAATTTCAAATATGATAAGAGCAAATGCTTATATGGTCTTAAACAGAGGCTGCTGTAGTCACAGAATGGGATGCCCTGGGCAGGAATGGACCTGGCAGGGTCCAGTAGTGCTTTGGCCAGCAAAAGTGTCTTTATCAGGCCTAATTTCAAATATGATAAGAGCAAATGCTTATATGGTCTTAAACAGAGGCTGCTGTAGTCACAGAATGGGATGCCCCAACAGGAATCGACCTGGCAGGGTCCAGTAGTGCTTTGGCCAGCAAAAGTGTCTTTATCAGGCCTAATTTCAAATATGATAAGAGCAAATGCTTATATGGTCTTAAACAGAGGCTGCTGTAGTCACAGAATGGGATGCCCTGGGCAGGAATGGACCTGGCAGGGTCCAGTAGTGCTTTGGCCAGCAAAAGTGTCTTTATCAGGCTAATTTCAAATATGATAAGAGCAAATGCTTATATGGTCTTAAACAGAGGCTGCTGTAGTCACAGAATGGGATGCCCTGGGCAGGAATGGACCTGGCAGGGTCCAGTAGTGCTTTGGCCAGCAAAAGTGTCTTTATCAGGCTAATTTCAAATATGATAAGAGCAAATGCTTATATGGTCTTAAACAGAGGCTGCTGTAGTCACAGAATGGGATGCCCCAACAGGAATCGACCTGGCAGGGTCCAGTAGTGCTTTGGCCAGCAAAAGTGTCTTTATCAGGCCTAATTTCAAATATGATAAGAGCAAATGCTTATATGGTCTTAAACAGAGGCTGCTTTAGTCACAGAATGGGATGCCCTGGGCAGGAATGGACCTGGCAGGGTCCAGTAGTGCTTTGGCCAGCAAAAGTGTCTTTATCAGGCCTAATTTCAAATATGATAAGAGCAAATGCTTATATGGTCTTAAACAGAGGCTGCTGTAGTCACAGAATGGGATGCCCCAACAGGAATCGACCTGGCAGGGTCCAGTAGTGCTTTGGCCAGCAAAAGTGTCTTTATCAGGCCTAATTTCAAATATGATAAGAGCAAATGCTTATATGGTCTTAAACAGAGGCTGCTGTAGTCACAGAATGGGATGCCCTGGGCAGGAATGGACCTGGCAGGGTCCAGTAGTGCTTTGGCCAGCAAAAGTGTCTTTATCAGGCCTAATTTCAAATATGATAAGAGCAAATGCTTATATGGTCTTAAACAGAGGCTGCTTTAGTCACAGAATGGGATGCCCTGGGCAGGAATGGACCTGGCAGGGTCCAGTAGTGCTTTGGCCAGCAAAAGTGTCTTTATCAGGCTAATTTCAAATATGATAAGAGCAAATGCTTATATGGTCTTAAACAGAGGCTGCTGTAGTCACAGAATGGGATGCCCTGGGCAGGAATGGACCTGGCAGGGTCCAGTAGTGCTTTGGCCAGCAAAAGTGTCTTTATCAGGCTAATTTCAAATATGATAAGAGCAAATGCTTATATGGTCTTAAACAGAGGCTGCTGTAGTCACAGAATGGGATGCCCCAACAGGAATCGACCTGGCAGGGTCCAGTAGTGCTTTGGCCAGCAAAAGTGTCTTTATCAGGCCTAATTTCAAATATGATAAGAGCAAATGCTTATATGGTCTTAAACAGAGGCTGCTTTAGTCACAGAATGGGATGCCCTGGGCAGGAATGGACCTGGCAGGGTCCAGTAGTGCTTTGGCCAGCAAAAGTGTCTTTATCAGGCCTAATTTCAAATATGATAAGAGCAAATGCTTATATGGTCTTAAACAGAGGCTGCTGTAGTCACAGAATGGGATGCCCCAACAGGAATCGACCTGGCAGGGTCCAGTAGTGCTTTGGCCAGCAAAAGTGTCTTTATCAGGCCTAATTTCAAATATGATAAGAGCAAATGCTTATATGGTCTTAAACAGAGGCTGCTTTAGTCACAGAATGGGATGCCCTGGGCAGGAATGGACCTGGCAGGGTCCAGTAGTGCTTTGGCCAGCAAAAGTGTCTTTATCAGGCCTAATTTCAAATATGATAAGAGCAAATGCTTATATGGTCTTAAACAGAGGCTGCTTTAGTCACAGAATGGGATGCCCTGGGCAGGAATGGACCTGGCAGGGTCCAGTAGTGCTTTGGCCAGCAAAAGTGTCTTTATCAGGCCTAATTTCAAATATGATAAGAGCAAATGCTTATATGGTCTTAAACAGAGGCTGCTGTAGTCACAGAATGGGATGCCCTGGGCAGGAATGGACCTGGCAGGGTCCAGTAGTGCTTTGGCCAGCAAAAGTGTCTTTATCAGGCTAATTTCAAATATGATAAGAGCAAATGCTTATATGGTCTTAAACAGAGGCTGCTGTAGTCACAGAATGGGATGCCCTGGGCAGGAATGGACCTGGCAGGGTCCAGTAGTGCTTTGGCCAGCAAAAGTGTCTTTATCAGGCTAATTTCAAATATGATAAGAGCAAATGCTTATATGGTCTTAAACAGAGGCTGCTGTAGTCACAGAATGGGATGCCCCAACAGGAATCGACCTGGCAGGGTCCAGTAGTGCTTTGGCCAGCAAAAGTGTCTTTATCAGGCCTAATTTCAAATATGATAAGAGCAAATGCTTATATGGTCTTAAACAGAGGCTGCTTTAGTCACAGAATGGGATGCCCTGGGCAGGAATGGACCTGGCAGGGTCCAGTAGTGCTTTGGCCAGCAAAAGTGTCTTTATCAGGCCTAATTTCAAATATGATAAGAGCAAATGCTTATATGGTCTTAAACAGAGGCTGCTGTAGTCACAGAATGGGATGCCCCAACAGGAATCGACCTGGCAGGGTCCAGTAGTGCTTTGGCCAGCAAAAGTGTCTTTATCAGGCCTAATTTCAAATATGATAAGAGCAAATGCTTATATGGTCTTAAACAGAGGCTGCTGTAGTCACAGAATGGGATGCCCTGGGCAGGAATGGACCTGGCAGGGTCCAGTAGTGCTTTGGCCAGCAAAAGTGTCTTTATCAGGCCTAATTTCAAATATGATAAGAGCAAATGCTTATATGGTCTTAAACAGAGGCTGCTTTAGTCACAGAATGGGGTGCCCTGGGCAGGAATGGACCTGGCAGGGTCCAGTAGTGCTTTGGCCAGCAAAAGTGTCTTTATCAGGCTAATTTCAAATATGATAAGAGCAAATGCTTATATGGTCTTAAACAGAGGCTGCTGTAGTCACAGAATGGGATGCCCTGGGCAGGAATGGACCTGGCAGGGTCCAGTAGTGCTTTGGCCAGCAAAAGTGTCTTTATCAGGCCTAATTTCAAATATGATAAGAGCAAATGCTTATATGGTCTTAAACAGAGGCTGCTTTAGTCACAGAATGGGATGCCCTGGGCAGGAATGGACCTGGCAGGGTCCAGTAGTGCTTTGGCCAGCAAAAGTGTCTTTATCAGGCCTAATTTCAAATATGATAAGAGCAAATGCTTATATGGTCTTAAACAGAGGCTGCTGTAGTCACAGAATGGGATGCCCTGGGCAGGAATGGACCTGGCAGGGTCCAGTAGTGCTTTGGCCAGCAAAAGTGTCTTTATCAGGCCTAATTTCAAATATGATAAGAGCAAATGCTTATATGGTCTTAAACAGAGGCTGCTTTAGTCACAGAATGGGATGCCTCACAGCAGACTTAAGATCAGTTCAGTATATATGCACAGTTAGTTACTATAAGCAGCCTGAAAACGCTAACAAAGGCTGGATGAAAAAAAAAAAATCTCCCTGTCAGCCAGCTCCGTTTTTCCTACCTTTCCCTGGCTTTCTGTCTGTCTCCTGTCTGTCTCCTGCCTGTCTCCTGCCTGTCTCCAGCCTGTCCCTGTCTGTCCCTGTCTCCAGCCTGTCTAACTGCCTCAGCTACACAGCGTTCTGTCTGTCACGAATGCAATAGAGAAATGAGGAAAAGCAAGATGGCCGCCGTTAAATACCGCTGTGTGACGTCACCGGGCTTGCTGGCTGCTGATAGGCTGCATGTGACTGCCCCAGCTTGCACTGGCGCGGGATACATGTCCAGACATGTCCCGTCCGCCATCTTAGAATGCCTGTAAATGTAAATGAATGGATGTTAAAGGAAAACTTCGAGTGATCGAATCGCGGGGAAATTCGGATTCGATCCGAATCGAATTTTTCCTGAAATTCGGATCGAATCCGGGTTCGTCCGGATCGATTCGCTCATCCCTAATGGCGGCTTCTACTACCTCCCCTCCCAGCACTGCAACGAGGTCTTCCCCCGGATCTACGTGGGCAACGGGTGAGTGTGTCTGTGCCTGGGCACGGGTGGGAGGGGGACTTTCTGTTGGATGCCAGGTGACAGATAGCTCGCCCTCATTCCTAGATCGGGTCACTGTTTACCTACTGATGAGGGTGGAGGTCCTCTTTTACCCATGATGATCTTGTCTTGTGGGCTAGGACTACGATGTGACGGCTGGCCATGTGGCCTTCTGTGCTGGAGGGGGGACTGGAACTCTTATTGACCAGCTTCCCCAGAGTTCCAGTCCCCCCTCCAGCACAGAAGGCCACATGGCCAGCGGTCACATGGTAGTCCTAGCCCACAAGACAAGATCATCATGGGTAAAAGAGGACCTCCACCCTCATCAATAGGTAAACAGTGACCCGATCTAGGAATGAGGGCGAGCTATCTGTCACCCGGAATCAGGTTATGTGAACCTCCTCTGCGCAGGAGCGGACTGGCTGTAGGGCATACCGGGACAAATCCCGGTAGGCCGCTGCTTCCATGTGGCCACCGGCCCGCCACACAGAAGTCATTGCGGCTCGCCGACCGCACCTCTGCCAGCAGTGTACCCGCCAACCCGGTAGGGAGTGCACACCCGCCAACCCGACCGGCCGCGTACTAGGCAGCCTCCCCGCCCTGCACGCTGCCAGCCCGTCCGGACAAGGAGTGGTCAGCTCGCTGCTACCTCGGTGCCACCGCGGAGAGGGAGTTTCCCACAAGCCCCCAGGATCACGGAGCGCTGCAATAAAGGACAGCCTCCATGCTGACTGGCTACCACACTGCAGCCGGCAGCTCTATCCCCATGACCCGGCCCTTGCAGACCAGCTGCACTGTGCCACCACCACAGGCGCCATGCCCGGCAATGTGCTGCTGCACTGCAGGAGGACGCCCTATTACCCCACCGACAGCTGCCCCATACATGCCTCCCATGAGGGGATCTAGGTGTGTGTGTGTCCATTTATGTATACGTGTGTGTATATAATTTCCATACAGTATTCGTTCATTATTATACATATGTTATTGCTTGCCAGTGATTTGTAGTGGTCCAAGATAGAACAGTACATATATAGTAATAGTGACATTGTGGTATCATCACTTGTGGCACATGCAGGGCAGTTTCTACCTACCGCTTCCTATACCAACACACAAGCCAAAACACCAACCTAAAGCTCTGTTTGGGCGCAGGAATGGCTGAAAGGTGAGTGGAGTAGGAGATCTGGGGGGTTTCACACAACTGGGCATCCCAAATCTGGATACCCTCGGGACAAGAACTAATGACAAGGATAGGAAAAATCCTGGTGATTTTGACTATCCTGGGTTTTTGCCCCTCTGTGTGAAACCCACCAGGTCGCCAAAACCAACTCACTTCTTCCCAGTCTCAAAGTTGCCCCGGCTGGCCCAACCCTTGTCAGCAGTGTAATGCCACATCACTCGGTAGTGATAGCAAAATTGTGGGGATGGGGCCGGCTAGAGGTGCCGCTGCCTGCGTGTAATGTAACATACTTTATGGGGCCGGGCACAGTACAGAAGGGCCAGTGTGACCAAAAAAGTCCCGGGCCATTTTTAAATCCCAGTCTGCCCCTGCCTCTGCGTATGGGCTGTGTGACTACTGGACGACCTACTTAGACGTTATAATTATTTTTGTTTATTTGTATTGTGCCATCTTCTTTCATAGTGATTTACAAATTACAGACAGAGGAAAACATACAGTACATAACAGGGCCGGATTAACGTAGGGGCGGATGGAGCTGCCGCTCCAGGCCCCTATGTTAAGACAGGCCCAGCAGCCTGCAAACGCGGCCCGCATAGGCGCCTGGTCTGCCAGTCAGCGTTCCCTCTAACGTGCGCGGCCGCGCACTCGCATTTGCTCCTCCGCGCAGCCCCGTCTGCTGCCCGCGCACGGTCGCCTTACGTCAGCCTGGAGCAGAAACAGATGCGGCCGCGGGGCCGGCGGCCAGGAGGAAAGACTGCGTGCGGAGCCAGTGGGTGGGGCCGGCGAGCAGGAGGAAAGACAGGGGCGGGGCCGGCGGCCAGGAGGAAAGACCGCGTGCGTAGCTGGTGGGCGGGGCCGACGAGCAGGAGGAAAGACGCGGGGCCGACGAGCAGGAGTGGGGCGAGGCCTAATTAGTAGCACCGGGCAGATGGCAGGTGGGCAGCCATGTATAGACCTTGTTGCTGTGTCCCCAGGAGTTGGGGGGTAGTGACTGTGGCTCTGTGACTGGCACCAGGCTGAAGATTTAAGAGCAGGAAGAGAGTCCCCCTCATGGCTGCAGACCCCGGCCCGATGCTCTGGGTGTTCCTTTTCCCCTTGCTGGCAGGCCTGGGAGTGACAGTGGCAGGTAAGTGTGTGAGCTGAGTGTGTCCCCCGATGCCAACCAACTGCCTGATGTCTTCGAACTGCCCCTCAATCCATTAATTCTGTGCCGCCTGTACTGCCCTTCAGTCCTTCTGTACTCCCTGTACTGTCCCTTATTCCCTCAGTGCCCCCTGTACTGCCCCTTAGCCTTTCTGTGTACCCTCTACTGCTCAGTATTTCTGTGCTCCCTGTACTGCCCCTCATTCCCTCGGTGCACCCTGTACTGCCCCTTAGCCTTTCTGTGTACTCTGTACTGCTCCTCAGTCCTTCTGTGCTCCCTGTACTTCCCCTCATCTCCTCGGTGCCCCCTCTACTGCCCCTCAGCCTTTCTGTGTACCCTGTACTGCTCCTCAGTCCTTCTGTGCTCCCTGTACTTCCCCTCATTCCCTCGGTGCCCCCTCTACTGCCCCTCAGCCTTTCTGTGTACCCTGTACTGCCCCTCAGTCCTTCTGTGCTCCCTGTAGTTCCCCTCATCTCCTTGGTGCCCCCTCTACTGCCCCTCAGCCTTTCTGTGTACCCTGTACTGCTCCTCAGTCCTTCTGTGCTCCCTGTACTTCCCCTCATCCCCTCGGTGCCCCCTCTACTGCCCCTCAGCCTTTCTGTGTACCGTGTACTGCCCCTCAGTCCTTCTGTGCTCCCTGTACTTCCCCTCATCTCCTCGGTGCCCCCTCTACTGCCCCTCAGCCTTTCTGTGTACCCTGTACTGCTCCTCAGTCCTTCTGTGCTCCCTGTACTTCCCCTCATCCCCTCGGTGCCCCCTCTACTGCCCCTCAGCCTTTCTGTGTACCCTGTACTGCTCCTCAGTCCTTCTGTGCTCCCTGTACTTCCCCTCATCCCCTCGGTGCCCCCTCTACTGCCCCTCAGCCTTTCTGTGTACCCTGTACTGCCCCTCGGTCCTTCTGTGCTCCCTGTACTTCTCCTCATTCCCTCGGTGCCCCCTGTACTGCCCCTCAGCCTTTCTGTGTACCCTGTACTGCCCCTCAGTCATTCTGTGCTCCCTGTACTTCTAGAGGGGCGCGCGGGAGGCAAGGTAAGGGGTTTTGGGGGGGTTTCACCCGCAGGACATCCCGATCGGGGCGATTCGGGATGCCTCATTGTGTGGAGCATCCAGAATTGGGATGCCCAAGGGACAATGATATTGAAAATCCTGGTGATCCGCTTTAATTGGTGTCTGGGGCTAACTGGTGTGTATGTTTGGGGGTTTATTGGGTGGGGGTTACTGATATATATGTTTGTGGGGAGGGCGTAATGACTGTATATTCAGGAAGGCCAGTTTTCTCCATCATTGGGGCTGCCTGATTTGGGATGCCCCCTTGTGCAACCCCCCTCGTGTTTCCACAAAACTCTCCTTTAATCTGGCTCCAAGGACAGTGTAAACAATGTGGTTGCATCCCCAGCATCTCCCGCCCTGACACCAAACTGGGATACCCCCTCGGGTTGCCCCTCGGGACCAACGCACAGCTGAAGAATGCAAGCTATGCCACCCACTGTCGATGTGTGTAGCCGGGATTTCAGTAAGGTGGACCAAAACCCACGGAGATAGGCCCGGGAATCTATAAAATTCCAGGGCTGCTTGATTCCCTCCCCCCTGGGGCATCCAGAATCGGGATGCCCTGCTATGTGAAACCTCTCAGGTTGGGCAGAAACTCACCTTCTTTCCCGGTCCAACGGCGCATGCCCGAGCAGCGGCCGCATCCCAGCTACAGTTACAGTCTGGGGGCATAGCGAACCCTCTACAACACCTCTTTGACACTCTGCCCCCCCCCAAAAGCGAGTTGGTTCTTTTTTTTTTTTTAGCTAAAGAACAAACTCTATGAAGATATGCACATTTTTCATACACTAACATGTATTCAGCTATCCTGGTAATTTAATGTACATTAGACATGTGACAAATGCACTTTGTCTTAAACAAAATTGCTTTGTGTTGCGTTTTCATTTTATATATTTCGATAAATAGGCCCGTCAAAATCTACAGCACCAGGCCCGGGATGCTCTTAATCCGGCCCTGGTACATAAGCTATTACAAGCAAAATGCTACAAAGAACAAAGTAAGCAGGAAACAATAGGAGAGAGAGCACTGCCCTCACAAGTTTACAGTCTATGGCAACATGTGACACAGGGCTTGCTAAGGTGGACTTCCAGTCAAACATTAATTGACCCACTAGCCCTATGGCATCCCCATTAGGGATGCCCTGCTGCAAATTTAAGAAGTCTAAAATCATGTAGAAACACTGACCAGTGACGCATTCCATCCAGCCAGGTTTGACATTGACTACCAGTGCTAACATATATCATGGGTTTATCTATCCTGGGATTTGGTCTAATTCCCCCTATGTGAAACCCCCCAGAATGCCCAGATCAACTCACCTCACCCCGCTTCTATGGTGCAGGCACGGCCGCTCATCCAATCCAGTGCGCTAGTAGAGTGAATCCCCTCGATTGCCAGTATAACTTACCTTACCACCGCTAGGTATAGCATAGTGCGGCTGTTGCCCATGCATGCGTAGTTAGATTGAGGGATCAGGTAGTTATTATCAGGCATTCAGTTCACCCACACTCCCTAATCTTAACTTTTTCCCTTAGGTGGTTCGCTGAGAAGTGAGTCAGGGTCTGAGTACTTCCCATCAGACAGCGAGTCAGACAGTGTATCTTCTACTGAGGAAACGCAGTGCTACCAGTAGTAGTAGCCACAGTAGAAGGGATAGTGCCGCACAAAGTGAGGCCACGCTACAGGTGAGTGTAGTGCAGGATGAGGCACCGAGTGCTGCAGCTGGTGAAGGAGCGTCTGCGTGGAGGCCTCCTAATAATATTTCCCCCGAAATTCCCCCTTTTGATTCGGTGCCCGGGGTCAATGTAGACACCACAAATTTTGGTGTCATTGACTTTTTCAAATTGTTTCTCACAGAAGCCATCCTACTGGATATGGTCTTCTTTACCAATCTCTATGCCGAGCAGGTCTTAGCGCAAAACTCCCAGCAGAGGCACGCCCAAGCTCAGGCATGGCATCCCACAAATTTGAGTGAGATAAAGAAATTTTGGGGGCTCACTCTAGCAATGGGTATCCTAAAAAAATGTAGTATTTCCTCCTACTGGGATACCCAATCCATATTGGCAACTCCATTATTTCCGGCCGTAATGTCCAGAAACCGCTACCAAATTTTACTGCGGTTTCTGCATTTTAACGACAATTCCACTTCTATTCCCCGTGGTGAGCCCGGTCACGACAGGCTGCATAAATTATGGCCCCTGCTCAACAGCCTGTCAGATCGCTTCGCAGTAGTGTACACTCCCGGCCAAAAATTTTGTATTGACGAGTCACTACTGCTTTTCAAAGGGCGCATTGTTTTTCAGCAATATATCCCTAGCAAGCGTGCCCTCTACGGGATTAAATTTTACCAATTATGCGATAGTGTGACCGGGTACATCAAATATTTTCGAATCTATGAAGGAAAGGGCACCTATCTGGACCCCCTGGTTGTCCCCTTGATTTGTCAATAAGTGGAAAGATCGTTTGGGAACTCATGACTCCACTGCTGGGTAGAGGTTACCACTTATATGTGGACAACTTCTATACCAGCATCCCCTTATTTCGCGCCCTTTATTTGTTGGATACCCCGGCCTGCGGCACCATCAACCCTAATCGCAAAGGATTGCCCACGTCACTACTTGAAAAAAAACTAAAAAGTGGGGAGTCTTAAGCTCTAAGAAGCGATGAGGTCCTGGCCATGAAATACATGGGCAAAAAAAATGTATTTCTACTGACAACACTCCACGATGAGTCCCTTCCCAAAAGCCACGTTGCATAAAAGATTATAATAAATTCATGGGTGGCGTTGATAAAACGGACCAAATATTAACTTATTACAACGCCAACCGAAAAACTAGAGCCTGGTATACTAAAGTTGCTATCCATTTGGTCCAAATGGCAACTGACAACAGCTTTGTTGCCTTCAAGGCAGCAGTGCCAGGCTCCAATTTATCTTTCATTAAATATCAGCAGCAGTTACTCCCTGCTTTGTTGTTTGGGGATACTGAGGAGGAACCAGATATGCCTAGTAACGACAGTCAGGCCAGATTAGTTGGGAAGCACTTTATAAAGTTGCTTCCCGATATTGGTAGAAAGCGGTATCCCCAGAGAGCTTGTAGGGTTTGCAGGAAGCGTGGCATTAGAAGAGATGTGCGGTACTATTGCCCGACCTGTCCCAACCAACCCGGTTTATGCCTACAAGATTGTTTTGAGGTATATCATACTCAATTAGATTATTGAGTAATGCATTTTTTTCTTCTGCATTTTTTGTTTTAGTCTGTAGGTGGGCCCCTTTTAGTTAAATTATGTTTCCTGTGTGCTGGCACAGGTATTTTGTGTTGCCATTATATTTTATTTTCCTTTAGTTTCTTTGGAGCTGTTGCTAATCCGATGGGAAGTGCTGGAGCAGGAGCAACTGGTTACTTGTGGCAAGTGATGATTAAAAAATGTGGCCCTTTTCAGGGTCTTGATTCCTGATATTGGTCATTGATCACTGATCTTATAATCTGATGCCACAGCTACAGTATCCTAACTGCACCTCACCATTCTAACCCTAATTGCACCTCTTAGTACAGGTAAGAAATTGTTTTGTTATTTTTCCATAGCACATGTGTTAGTTTTGGGTGATTGGTAACTGTACCCTTGCAGGTAGCTATGCATGTTGGGTATTGTTCTGTTCGGGGGACCTTGTCATTTTAAATAGATTTGTATTTTTTTGACTGGCCAATTTTTTTTTAGGAAAATGTGGGTTTGATTTAGCATTTTAACTTTCTTTTTAGCAAAATCCAGTGCAACCAGGTCATTCCTTGAATGTTTGCTCCCCGAAAGCTGCACCCACGGCAACAAGCCTGGTACGTCTAGAATGCCTAAGGGGTGTACTTTCAGAGAATATATGGTTTGTGGGGGGTATTTGAATTGAAAAATGTTGTTTTGGTTGAAAAAGCGTAGGGTGTGCATGTTGTCCGCAGAGTAGGAATTTTCAAATGAAATGCCCTTAATGCGTATGCTTAACTTTGGGGTCATTGGTAACCCTACCCTTGCATGTTGGGTATTGTTCTGTTCGGGAGACCTTGCTCTTTCCAATTTGGTGTGTTTTTTTAAGATTAAAGTTTTTTTTTAAAAAACAATGTGGGTTTGATTCTGTTTTTTTACTATTGTCGTCAAGAAACCCTGTGAAAAGCCTGCATTTGTCAATGAATTCCACCTGTGGAAAAACTGCAAGGAGTGCGGAATAGTTGTTTTTTCGTTGAAAAGCCCTTCAAGCACTCTTTTCAGTTTGGGGGGTCTCCTGGACAGGAAAGGGTGTCTATCAATACATATGTGGTACCGTTGTAATTGAGAGGAATAGGGCTTTTACACACATTATGATTTTCTGGTAAACTTACATGTTTTACTGAGGAAAAAACACTACAAAATGTTAAAATCTTTTTTTTATAATTTTTTTTAACGACTTTTCCACAAAAATAACAAAAAAACACTTAAAAAACAAACTTAAAAACAAGACATGTCATATTAAAGCCCAGACTGTGCTGAAATAAACAATATATAATTTTCCTCGGAAATTCCTGGAAATCCATTAAAAAATTACAGTTGAACATGTTCAGTGCAAAATGGCAGAAAAGGATCTGGCAACACAGAGTCACAAATGCCGCAGGTAGGCTGGCAGCGAAAGGGTTAATGGAAGTGGATCTTGGAGCTCAAGTAAGCTTTTTACAGCAGCCAGCTTCCTGCTGCACACTCTGTGCCCTACCCCCCACCACTGCCACCCCTGAAAGCTTGAGTCCCAATTAATTTCAATGGGGAGCAGGTTTGGGTCCCCAAACCTGAACTTTTAACCTGGGGGGTTCGCTCATCCCTATTGATAAAGCTTTAACATTTAGGACCACCAAAGCGCCTCTCCTGGGGGCACCCTGATTTGGAAGACACAACAGAAACCGCTGTAATAGCCTTTTAACCCCTTCATGTCTTGACTATGTAAAAAATATATACAGGCATTTTTCCACACTTGTTTTTATAACAAACATATGTACACACATTTAAAAAATATAATAACAGCCACAAATTTTGGGTTTGTACCAAACTTTGTGAGTTAAGGTCCCTGAACCTTTAATACCAATTGTTAGTGGAGTATCCTCTTGTTCAGCGTACTACTGTTTAATACCACTTGCACGCACTAAAAATTCAGATTTCCCAAAATTCAGATCCCCTATTGCTTCAATGCGGTTTGGGTTTGGGTTTATTTCAGGGACCAAAACCGAAATTTAGAGGCAAGTTCTTCTGAACTTGTCAAATGCAAACTTCATTGGGTTTGCTCATCCCTAATAATACCCTACCTAATTGGAAAAAAGATGTACCTCACCTGTAAAAATGCCCCATCACATGTGCAATAAATTATTTGTGAATAAAATGCAAACATTTTTTATAGAACTTTTTTGTGTAGTTTTATTCTACACCCAAAGTTTTGCCCCCAGTAGTCACTAAAAGGGCCTAGTCACACATATTTTATTTCTTTTTAAAATGAAGCTATTTGAATGTAAAAGCTATGCATTGAATATTCTGACTCCTATTACGATGTGTTCAGTTGTTACAAACACAACAAATATATGTCAATACATTCATGTAAATTCCCTTTTGGTCAGGTTTTTAGTGTTCTGCCTTATATGTTGCCTCTTCTGGAATATAAAATAAACATTTGTGCTAGGATTGTGCCCCATAACTGTGATTTACTTATCAGCAGGAGGTTTCCAAGTTTCCTCTATTCCTCTGACTTTGTCTTGGTTTGTCTTTAGTAAAGTTGTTATCCCTTTAGTAAAGCTATTTTGCAAAATTATTATCCTTTCTTACTACAACTCCCAGAATCCTTCCACTGTAACAGGTGAGCTCATTAGCTCATACTCTTGTCTCTGCCTTAGCCAATCAGATGATTAGCAAGTTAGAGTCAGGAATAGTGATGAGCGAGTAGTATTCGACCGAGCCGGTATTCGATCGAATACTACGCTGTTCGTCATACTCGATTTCGATCGAGTACAGCGGCGATGGCGCACTCACAATTCGTTTCCCCTCCCACCTTCCCTGGCGCGTTTTTTACACCAATCACCATGCAGGGGGGGTGGGACAGGTCCTGGGAGGACGCTGGCATCGCGAAAACGGCGTCTACACGCATTGGCTGGAAAAACCATGTGACCTCGAATATACAAAACTCAGCACTTCCTCTTCGTCAGCATTAGCAGCTTGAACTTAGTGAGGGACAGACGCTCACAGCAGGGAAAGACAGGCTGTCGCTGGCAGGGCCCCAGAAGCTCGGAATATCGCTTTTACCACCATCTATACCAGCTACCAGAAGACAAGACAGTCCTTAAGAGCCCTTATTAGGGCTGCTACGCTGAACAGTATATAGCTCATATTCTATGTAGTCAGGCAGGGCCCCAGAAGCTCAGAATATACCTTTTACCACCATATATACCAGCTACCAGAACACAAGACAGTCCTTAATAGCCCTTATTAGGGCTGCTACGCTGAACAGTATATAGCTCATTTTCTATTTAGTCAGGCAGGGCCCCAGAAGCTCAGAATATACCTTTTACCACCATATATACCAGCTACCAGAAGACAAGACAGTCCTTAATAGCCCTTATTAGGGCTGCTACGCTGAACAGTATATAGCTCATTTTCTATTTAGTCAGGCAGGGCCCCAGAAGCTCAGAATATACCTTTTACCACCATATATACCAGCTACCAGAAGACAAGACAGTCCTTAATAGCCCTTATTAGGGCTGCTACGCTGAACAGTATATAGCTCATTTTCTATTTAGTCAGGCAGGGCCCCAGAAGCTCAGAATATACCTTTTACCACCATATATACCAGCTACCAGAAGACAAGACAGTCCTTAATAGCCCTTATTAGGGCTGCTACGCTGAACAGTATATAGCTCATTTTCTATTTAGTCAGGCAGGGCCCCAGAAGCTCAGAATATACCTTTTACCACCATATATACCAGCTACCAGAAGACAAGACAGTCCTTAATAGCCCTTATTAGGGCTGCTACGCTGAACAGTATATAGCTCATTTTCTATTTAGTCAGGCAGGGCCCCAGAAGCTCAGAATATACCTTTTACCACCATATATACCAGCTACCAGAAGACAAGACAGTCCTTAATAGCCCTTATTAGGGCTGCTACGCTGAACAGTATATAGCTCATTTTCTATTTAGTCAGGCAGGGCCCCAGAAGCTCAGAATATACCTTTTACCACCATATATGACTGCTGGGGTGACACACTGTAACAAACCTCCTCCTGTAAGCTTCCATGACTGCAGGGGTGCCACACTGTAACAAACCTCCTCCTGTAAGCTTTCCCTACTGCAGGGGTGCCACACTGTAACAAACCTCCTCCTGTAAGCTTCCCTGACTGCAGGGGTGCCACACTGTAACAAACCTCCTCCTGTAAGCTTCCCCTACTGCTGGGGTAACACACTGTAACAAACCTCCTCCTGTAAGCTTCCCTTACTGCTGGGGTGCCACACTGTAACAAACCTCCTCCTGTAAGCTTCCCTGACTGCTGGGGTGACACACTGTAACAAACCTCCTCCTGTAAGCTTCCCCTACTACTGGGGTAACACACTGTAACAAACCTCCTCCTGTAAGCTTCCCTGACTGCTGGGGTGACACACTGTAACAAACCTCCTCCTGTAAGCTTCCCCTACTGCTGGGGTAACACACTGTAACAAACCTCCTCCTGTAAGCTTCCCTGACTGCTGGGGTGACACACTGTAACAAACCTCCTCCTGTAAGCTTCCCCTACTGCTGGGGTAACACACTGTAACAAACCTCCTCCTGTAAGCTTCCCTGACTGCAGGGGTGACACACTGTAACAAACCTCCTCCTGTAAGCTTCCCTGACTGCAGGGGTGACACACTGTAACAAACCTCCTCCTGTAAGCTTCCCTTACTGCTGGGGTAACACACTGTAACAAACCTCCTCCTGTAAGCTTCCCTGACTGCTGGGGTGACACACTGTAACAAACCTCCTCCTGTAAGCTTCCCCTACTGCTGGGGTAACACACTGTAACAAACCTCCTCCTTTAACCCTTTAAACGCCAGCCACGTAAAATTTACGTGGCTGCCTCTCCTGCAGTTAACTGCCAGCCACGTAAATTTTACGTGCCTGACTTTCCCCACTAATAGTAAAAAAAGTTTTTAAAAAAGGCACTTACCTGACCCCTCGTTTGATTCAGCCGGTTCTCCTCTTCAAAATGGTGGTCTCCGATCGTACTCTGGCTGCAGGGGAGGGCCCGGAATAGGGTGCCCCCCCCCCCCATTTCAGCTGCCTCCGGCTTTTCCTGTAAAATTTAAAAAAAAAAAAAATGACATTTACTTACCTCTGTGTGCGCTGGCTCCCGCCGACCCTCCTCTTCACCTGGGGGGCCTCCGATCCCCCCCCCCCCAGGTCATTCCGATCTTCAGGAGAGAGGCTCTCTCCCCTCTCCTGTTCCGATGGCGGCCGCCATCTTGACGCTAAGCCTTTTGGGGGCGGGGCTAATGACGTCAGTCCGTGCCGTCGTCCCCGCTAAGCCCCGCCCCTTTGGGGGCGGGGCCATGGCGTCATTCCCAGTCCCGATCACCGGCTACAGCTCTGTTAGCTGTCAGATGCCGGTGATCGGTGCCCTGGAAGGAGGTGACAGGAGATCCTCTGATCTCCTGCCTCCTCCTTCTCTGGATGCCGATCACCGGCATCTGACAGCAGATCAGCGAGGGACACAGGAGCTGACGATCGAAGGTGAGTAAAGAGTAAATTTTTTTTTTTTTTAATAAATAAAAATTTTGTGTCCGTGTTTTTTTTTTTTCTGTTAACCCTTTGTGAACTGGTAAGGGGTCCATGAGACCCCTGTACCAGTTCACAAGGCTGGGGTCTGGCAAGTCACCTGCCCTAGCGGGTGACTTGCCATTAACCCCTGCACCCCCAATTACCTGCCTCCCCAAAGCCCAGGGGGGGGCAGAAGAGCCCGGGCCCACATAGACTATGTGGGCTCGTAGGCTGCAGGGTGGGGGGGGCCACAAAAGCTGGCCCCCCCACTCTGTGCCTACAAGCCCCCATAGCTGGTCCCGGGCTGGTTATGACGGGTAGGGGGGACCCTACGTCATTTTTTTTTTTAATTTTAAGGGTTAGGGTTAGGGTTAGGGTTAGCCTAACCCTAACCCTAACCCTTAAAATTAAAAAAAAAATGAGGTCCCCCACCCTGTGAGGGGGGACCCTATGTCATTTTTTTTTTTAATTTTAAGGGTTAGGGTTAGGCTAACCCTAACCCTTAAAATTCCCAAAAAAAATGAGGGTCCCTACGTGATTTTTAAAAAAATGTTTAACGGTTAGGGTTAGCCTAACCCTAACCCTTAAAATTCCCCCCAAAAATGGGGTCCCCCCCCTACTTTTTTTTTTTTTTTTTTTTAAATGGACCAACACCCAGGCTGATCGGCCCGGATCAGATCCCTCCCTGCGGGGCATCCTAAATCGGGATGCCCCACTGTGTGAAACCCCCAGGACGCCCCAATCGCCTTACCTTATCCCTGTTCCAACGGTGCATGCGCGGGCCGCATCTCGCGCTTCTCTCTATCAGGGCGCGCACACGTTCCGGTCGTTTGTGAATCGCCGATGCGGGCACGCTCCCTGTTAGAGGGAAGCGCGAGATGCGGCTGCCAGCGCGCTCAGAGCCGCTGTGGTTGTCCGTCCCTTGTCCTTGCATACCACAGCGGCTCTGAGCGCACTGATTGGACGAGCGCTCGCGCATGCGCCGTAGGAGCGGGCTGAGGTGAGTTTTTTATACCTTTCTCGGGGGTTTTACGCAGCGGGATACCCCCGCGGAAGTGGATCAAAACCCAGGATAGTGAAAATCCTGGGTGTTGGTCCACTTTACGGGTTAGGGTTAGGCTAACCCTAACCCTTAGAATTCCCCCCAAAAATGGGGTCCCCCCACCCCCTGGGATTAAAAAGAAAAAATTAAAAAAAAATTAAAATTTTAAAGAATTAAAATTAAAAAGAAAATGACATAGGGACCCCCTCCCAGGGGGGCCCACTATTTTTTTTAATTTTTGGGGTTAGGCTTAGCCAAAAATTCTCAAAAAAAATTGGGGTCCCCCCCCCCCGGGAGGGGGTCCCTATGTAATTTTAAATTAACCCCTTATGTTTATAGTGTGGATAGTAGTATTTTATTTGTAAATGTTATAAAATGCTCTTTTCAGTTTGGGGGGTCTCCTGGGCAAGAATGAGGGGCTATTGATACATATGTGGTACCGTTGTAATCGGGAGAAATGGGGCTATGACATGCAATATGGTTTTTATTACTAAAAAATGTTTTATTTAAAATAAAGGAGACAATTGTATATATATATATATATATATATATATATATATATATATATATATATATATTATTTTATTTATTTTTTTTGTTTTTTTTTACGCAAAAATATTTAAAAAACTGTAGAAAAATTACAAACAAGACATTTAATGTTAAAGCCTAAATTCTGCTGCAAAAAAATATATATATATTTTCCAAGAAATTCCGACAAAAATCACGGTTAAACATGCCGCAAAATGGGGAAAAATGACCAACTGAGGGCGACAAAAGTTCAAGTAGGCTGGCAATTAAAAGGGTTAATAGTACCTATGCATGTTGGGTATTGTTCTGCTCGGGGGACCTTGCGCTTTCAGATTTAGCTTGTTTTTTCTTATTTGCATATTGATATTTTAGGAAAAGGTGTTTTTTATTCTGCTTTTTTATAATTTTTTTTGTGAAACCCTGTGCAACCTAAGAATTCTTCAAGGGATTACTTCCAGAAAGATGAGCCCACGACAACAAGCTGGGTATGCTTAGAAAGCTTAAAATGTGTACTTTCAGGGAATATATGGTTTATGGGGGATATTCTAAATGTAAAGGGTTGTTTTGGTAGAAAAAGCACAAGGTGCGCACTTTGTATGCAGAGCTGAAATTTTGAAGTAAAATTACCGTTACGCACATGCTTTACTTTGGTGTGTTTGGCAACTCTTCCCTTGACAGTAGCTATGCATGCTGGGTATTGTTCTGTTCGGGGCATGTTGCTTTTTCAGATTTTCAGTTTTTTTCTTGTTTGCATATAGGTTTTTTTAGGAAAATGTGGTTTTGATTCTGCTTTTTTATACTTTTTTAGAGAAACCCTGTGCAACCAAAGAATATATTGAGGGATTACTTCCAGAAAACTGCACCCATGTCAACAAGCCTGGTACGCCTAGAAAGCCTGAGGTGTGTACTTCCAGAGAATATATAGTTTGTTGGGGGTATTTCAAATGTAAAGGGTTGTTTTTCTTGAAAAACTGCAAGGTGCGCTTAGCACGTAGCATAGTTGTATTTTATCTGAAAATCTCCTAAAGAGTTGTTTCAGTTTGGGGGAGTCTCCTGGGCAGGAAAGGGTGTCTACCTATACATATGTGGTATCACTGTAACCGGGAGAAATTGGGGTTTCACGTGCAATAAGATTTTATTGACAAACTTACATTTTTTATTACAAAAAACACTACAAATTGTAAAAAATTGTTTTTTGGGTTTTTTTTTGCACATATTTCATCCAAAAATATTGAGAATACACCTAAAAAATTACAAACAAGACATTTCATGTTAAAGCTTAGACTCTGCTGAAAAAAACAATATATCACTTTTCTGGGAAATCCCTGGAAATCCCTTCAAAAATCACAGTTGAACAAGGGGAGCGCAAAATAGTGCAAAATGGTCTGGCAACAAAGGGTGACAAAATCTCAAGGTAGGCTGGCGGTTAAAGGGTTAAGCTTCCCTTACTGCTGGGGTGACACAATGACACAAGAGGACATGTCTGACCACATCTCACACACACACACACACACAATGACAATTAGGGGTGGGGTCTATTTATTTTCCCCCTTGCCTATGCCATCTGTGGTTGTCATTAGGCAACGTGATTTTAAGGGGTGCAGAATTTTGTTCTTTTTTGTACAGTTTGGCTTGGGGTCCATGGCAATGTAGAGGAAAGAAGGTTTCCTTGTCTTGTCTCACTTTACGTAGAAGTAATATTGTGTTTGGAGTGTATTGTTGAGAGGCTGTGATAGTGGCGTGCGACTTGGGCGCGTTATATGCACCCAGACATGCTTCCCCTGCTGTCCCAGTTGCATTCCAGCAGTGTTGGCATCATTTTCTGATGTTTCAGGGTGGACTTGGTGACCTCCAAGTGGCCGAATTGAGATTTCCAAGTGTCGAGCATTTTTTTCCCATAGACTATAATGGGATTCGATATTCGGTCGAGTAGTCGAGTAACGCGGCCTATTCGAATCGAAATTCGAAATTTCGAATATTTCACTACTCGCTCATCTCTAGTCAGGAAGTCTCTGTGCTTTTAACACACCACTTTGATGTGACTTTTAAACACATTGTTGCTAGGGAAAACTGTTTTCTTTTAACACACAGTTGCAAACAATTAAAAATGACAATTAAAAGACAAGATCAGCACATTGATTACATCATTTTATCAAGCAATAATGGAAACTTTTAAAAATGCTTTTTGAGCTTCCACCTCACTCATCAGAAACTAGATGCAGGGCAAACAACATTTATTCAACAGGTCACAGAACTTTCTGCAGATGAAATGTGTAGAGTGTTTCAATGTGCAAATATGGACATTATTAGAAAAGCAGCATTTAAAATTAAGTCTAATGTACATACAGTACAGTACATACAAATCCTAAAAGCTTAACAGAGAATCTTCCAAAACTTAATATCTGTCTGACATGCACCATAGTAACCTTAAAAATGCCCCCCCCCCACCCCATTTTAAGAAGAAACTTAGGGGGAACAATCTGAAGCTAGTCGGAGGGAAAATCAGGAATAATATTATTTTACAGAAAAAGTCAGTAAGTGAATTTAAACATGCCTGAAATGAGCATACATCTATCCTAAGATAAAGAGCACATACAAACATGAGGGCAGACTAGCCCAACCATATGGCAATTCTGCCATCAACCTTCTGAGTTTCTATGTTTTAATGTAACAAGTATTGTTGGAAAGCTAGTCCTATGAGAAACATTGTTATTGCCTGGAGACAGAGAGACGAAAATATATTAAGAGCCCTTTCACAATGTTCGTTAGTACAGCACTGAAGTGGATATGTACATTTAATTAATGGAAGCTCTGCAGTGGCAACTCCATAGGTTGTCCTGCAGCGTTCATAGATTCCCACCACAGGAAGAGAAAGGAGATGGCAATGTTGGCATCGGTTTTGGTATTATGACTGGACAGGGGAGGTGGCCAGGGTGCTGGTTTCTGACAGGGAAGGCGACACCAGCACCAGGGAAGGAGGCAACAGTAACACTGGAGACAGATGGAGACCATCGGGGAAGAAGATATTTGAGAGACAATAACATCGCAGCTGGACAGAAGAGGCAACAACATCTGGATGAAGTGGAGATGGTGGAGGCGTTTGAACTCTGGCAGAATAGGTGGCAGGAGCACCACTAGCATTGTAACCCTGGCAAAGGAAGCAGATAATGTGGTGGAGACATTGGAACCTTGATGGAGGAAGCAGAGAAGGTGACGATGAACTGGAAGGCAGTGGTGAGTATTTGGCTCTTTAAACTGCAGTGTAACGGGGTACAGGTAAAGTGAACTACATCTATGTGCAGCTTTGCACATATTGCGGGCAAAATGCTGGATGCAGGAATTTAAAACCTCACCTCAGGGATGTAAAGGAGCCTATTGATTGCACTAGGTAGGACTTCATCCCAGCTTTCATTGTGATGGCGTTTTTTTTAGTCAGTGCATCAAAAATGTGTAGTTGACCCTAAGGACCTAAGGGTGCAAACAGTGGTGGACTGGTATCAAAAATCAGCCTTGAAAGTCCATTTGTAGCCCATGACATCCCTGCTGACTCTTTGTTTAGGCTATAGCATTATTTGGGTATGTCCCCCATAGAGGTAAGTTAAGGCTTTTATATTAAGGGCAGAACATGGTCTGGGGTACTATATCTTGGCTAAATGGTACAATGGGGCTGGCTGGGAAATTTGGGAGGAAGAAATTGAATTGGGACAACATACCAATAGCATTGCCGCCCACCGGTATATCTCTTTGGCCTCCCCATGGGCAGTACACTCTGAGTGTATTGGCTGATGAATTCACATTAACTTAATTATTTTACATTTATTTGTCACAGAATTGTTTTTTTTCTATCCACTGAACATTTTTATTCTCCAAACGTGTAAATGCATCCTCGCATTACTTTTCACAAGGTTATAAGTATTTGATCTTTTAATTTCAAGTTTAACAAATTATTTCTGCTTTGCTTTTTTGTAGAAAGAAAATTTAAGGCCACCTTAAGCCAACTTGTTCCCCGAACAATGAGATCTGCAATTTAATTGAGTGCAGAGGAAAAAAACTGACATCCGTGATTGTGGAAACTGTAACAGAGTGAAGCCCTCTGTGATTTCAATGTCATCCATATTCAGTTTAACTGCACCTCCTTTCATTTGTTATTCCTTAATCAAGTCAGGCAAAAAAGAAAACCTGAAAGCAGAAATTATTTAATAAGCTGGTCGTCATGAATGTAAAATTAGAAAAAAAGTGTTTGTCTATACAAGGAGAACGTCAATGATGATCTGAATGTTCAGACAACTTTTTGGGCTGAAACTTCTAGTTCACAGTTTAAGCACCTTTCTTTTTGGATATAAACTGATATTTTCATTATTTGCCTTTTTTATTACATGCGTCTTTCAGCATCATTTTTGTGGCTATAGCACCAGCTTCAAAGTGCCGTCATTTCTGTGTTATCTGGCTTTGTGATATGTACTACATTAGTGCTAGCAGTTGCTGCTCAGAACGCTACTAATTCGCTTTGATTGTTGCACAGGCAGGCTGATTCATGACTAGCTCCAGGTATCAGCAGATTAGCGTCTGTACAGAGGCGCTTAGAGCGACCGCTAGTAGACACTGTGATCGGCTATCAGGCGCTGTAACAGAGCGCCTCAGTCGCTGTAGTAACCTGTATGTTGGGCATTCTAACACCAGTACAGCGTTGCAGGGAGCGAAAGGTAGAGCCAGTTCATTGCGACCGACTCTCAGCGACTTAGAGTCGACGCTCTGGATCTGGTCGTTATAGCAAAGAGCGCCAGACGCTGTGTGATCAAAGTCTTTTTTTGAACACATATCCCCCAGTAACAAAGTGAAAACACATGGAATTACATTGTTATAGCATTGTGACATTAATACTTTAATGCCAGACCTGTAATGACAATTTTGCATAAAAATATAAAAAATCTAAAAGTTTTCAAAAATTACTTTTTTTAGGCCAGGAGAAGTGACACAATTATTTGAGTGGAAAAAAAAAATTAAAAACAAAAAACTCTGTTTAAACAGAAGAAAAGGAACATCCATTGAAATGTATGGGAGAGCGACAGGTAGCGTCAGGTAATACCTAGCGCTCTGGAAACTAGAGCACTGGCGCTATACGCTGAGCTGCCTGTAATGATGATTCAGACGCTACAAGGCACTGTTAGAGTCACTCACCAGAATCGCTTTCATAAACGTGGTTTTGCGTACAGCGCCCAGCGTTCACCATGCCGTCTGCATGTCATGCAAAGTGGTTAGCCATCTTCCTCTGATTTTGCACATAGCAAGCTATTGAACAACATTGAGACATGCCCCTGTCCTTTGGTGTTCTCAGTGTGAGCCCATCAAGTAACATTGGTCGCAATGTCGGTTCTGACCAGAGCAGGGTGTCTGCGTGACTCAAGCAGCAATGCTCTTGTTGCGTGTCACAAGCCAGATCCAGCAATGGAGGCAAAACGAATGTCTTAGCTTAGAAAATATAAGGTATTTCATTAGAACACATATTTTAAAATTCTTTTGAATTGTGGGTTTTACTCTGATCCCACAGGGGATCAAGGGAGGCGGACGACATTGTGTGCCTGGACAAGAACTTTAAAGGGAGACGCTTTGGTAGAGTTTTTGAACAACCCAGATCAGACTTGCCTCCAGACACAAGGCTTCCTGACTCACCTGCCATCGCTCCCGCTGTGCCTATTCCTGTGTTTGGGTGCCCCGTTGTCTCTGTGACCTACCCACAGTTCCAGATTCTGTCCTGTAGGTGGGTGTTTAGGACACGCATAGACCAATGTCTCTATTATTCTCTATGGGTGCCTCAGGTTAGCTTCATACACTGGTGTACACATTTGGCTAGATCTGGGAGGCTTGAGTAAGACTCCTGGGCCCTAAATAAAAACAATATATGCTGTGGAAGTGCTGACAAGTGAGCCAGGTAGCATTGGGCCACAAGGTGATTCTGATCTGAGGTCAGATTGAAATCTCCAAATAAGTGTTTCCTTTTAAACCGCACCTTCAGCATCATTTAGCGAAAAGCCAAAATCCTCAAACTATTCCCCAGAATTAATATATTTAAAATTTTAAGTTGCTTACTTATTCTTCTTCTTCTTTTCCCCACTGGGCTGCCACTCTGTTCAGGACCCAGGATACGGATGCCGCCATCTTGCCACAAAAGCACATACTAAGGAGAGGAGGGGAGGACAAGCGCAGTGAGGTGGGTATAGCTGTACTTTGCACAGACAGAGCAAAGTTTGGGTCAGGCAATAGACAGCAATCCCAGAATGCAGAGCGGCATAGTCAGAAGACACTCCTGTCTGCAGGCAGCCTGAAACCCCAAAGGCTGCCATCTTGGTTGTTTAAAGGCTCAGAAAAGGCAGTAGGTGCAGGTAGAATGATTTTTAATGTGAGCAATCTGTATGTACAGGGTGGGGAAACATACAAGATATGCTCTTATTCAGGTCTGGTTTAAAGTGGACCAACACCCGATGCTGAACGGCCCGGGAATCTATAAGATCGAGGGTGCCCCGCTGTGTGAAACCCCCCAGAAAGCCCCGAAATCCCTACCTGATCCTCGATCAAGCGGCCCTCGCGCATCCCTCTAGCAGGGCGCGCACCCGCGCCGGACGTTTGTGAATGGCCGGCGCGGGTGCACTCCCTGTAAGAGTGACGCGCGGGAGGCGGCGACGTACCTCGCTTGTCCGGCGGCGGACCTTGCTTGTCCGGCGGCGGGGATTGGCTGCAGCGCTCACGTAGGAGCGGGGACAGGTGAGTTTTTGTGGCTTTCTGGGGGGTTTCACACAGCGGGGCCCCCCCCCCCCCGATCGGGGTGCCCCACCGAAGTGGACCAAAACCCAGGATAGTCAAAATCCTGGGTGTTGGTCCACTTTAAGGAAGCCATCTTAAAAATTAATTCAAAAGTATGAAATACTCATTACAGATTAAAGTTTGTAACTTGTGGAGCCTAGGAAACTGTTTTATATTATGTTAAAATATTGTACATCGAAACCATATTTTTACAAATGAATGAATTACAATGAATCATTTATGTACAGAAACTGAAATCCTCTCCACACTTTTGTGAATACCCCATAGGGCGGTGGCCCCTAACCTTGAACATGGGAGCCAGTGCGTGATGGTCAGGACATTTCATTTGAATAGATTGTAGATGTCATAATTCTTATAGAACAAGAAGAAAATGGTTCCAAATAAAGTACTTGGAAGCATCAGACCTGACCCATTAGTGTGCATTTGGATCACCCCCCCCCCCCCCCGAGCCCAAAATGCACAGTGCAGAGTGTATGTGTACTCCCCCAAAAAGACTTACCCAATATGCAAGGGTCTGCCTGTCTGACTCTGCATTAACATAAAGCATGGTACTGACAATGCCCAGCACTGAGTAATGTACCGCTTAGCCGCTACCAAGGGTGTACATAGGTTTCGCAGGGCCCCATAGCAAGAAGTCATTGCGGGAACCACAAAAAAGACAACTCCCAGCAGTAAATTACCATCAGAAACTGGAACTGGTTTGTGAGTAGACCAAGTAGTCAAAAACTGTGGACAAATTGGAGCTGTAGGCAGTGTTAGAGTTCTGTGTGGCCAGAGTGGTGACACTGGGGCCTGGGGAGGTCTGTTTCTTCCTCTGAAGCTTTTGCACCAAATGCCCTATATAAAGACTGCCAGGGGAAACAAAGCATTTTGCTTTTGCCATGCAGAACCTACAGGTCTTGCTTCAGGAGCTCTGTGTAGACAGTGTGCCAACACTGCATTCTGCTGTGGCCCCAGCCTGATGCTGTTGTCATGCTGCAATGCGGCGGCAGGGGGGGTAGCTTATATTGGACCCCCTTTTGCCATGGGCCCAGTAGCAGTTTCCTCCCTTGGTATGTATGCCCATGGCCACCACCAGTGTTCTGGTCTGCAAGACAACCAGCTAATCACACCACCATGATAATGAGGTCTGCAATAGAGTGTTACCATTTACTAATTTGTGGAAAATATCTCTACCTCATTAAAACAATTTAGCATATCACCTAAAGAACTTCTCAATCTAAAAGCGTCAGTCTAATGAAAAGACTGAACTCCCCTGTTCAGCCTATTCCCAGAGGACCTCTCTCAGGGCTGCCGGGGACAGCTGGCATTTCAGCCCTTGAAGAGAACATCAGTAAATCCGAGTCACCCAGTCTCTCCATGTTGGATGAACAGCAGCAGCACTAATAGTGTGACTTGAAAGTCACTTAAAGGAGCACTATCACGAAAAAATAGGCCAATAATAAAAATCCATATAAATATGCTGAATGGCGGGAGGAGAGGTCACTTATACACCCGACACCAAGAAATATCCACTCAGGCTTGTTTTTTATTTTTATTAATGGAAGGGAGAGGAAATCAGGTGACAGGTTTTGTCACTCTCGGATTTTATTCCTACTATTAGAAAATAAACCACAAGCTTGGCGGAAGTTTTATCTAGTTTGGATGTATAAGTGACCCCTCCTCTCATTAACCAATATGTTTATATGGGCTTTCAATATTACACAATTTCATGATAGTGCTCCTTTAAGCTTAGGCCCTTATTCATCAAGCGATAGCGCCAGGTAGTGTCTGACGAGCGCCAGGTAGCGGCAGCTAACGGCGACTACCGACTCAAGTACGCCCGGCGGTGGTCACAATGACGCATTTATCAAGCAAAATGAGGCTAGCGCCGGCGAGAGCGACGGCTAGCGCCACATTCATCATGAAGCCGCCTGGACCGAACAGCGCCGCTGCAAATTCCCTCACAGCGCCAGGTATGAGCTGTCGCTCCCTGGCGATGTCCAATGCATTTCAATGTAGCAATCTATAATTATTCATAATTAATTGGTATTAATTTTTTTTTTTTTTTAATGTCAAAAAATCGGAGAACACTTCTGCAATGTTAGGATTTATTTTTAAGTCAAAAAAAAAATTTAAAAAAATATGTGCAGAATTGATCTAACAGGTCTGAGATTAATGTATTCATATTACAAAATGATTCTAAAAACATGTATAATGTTACATTCAAAAAATATGGTTGTTTAGGGGTTAAAAACTAGTTAATACACATCGCCGCCAGCGCTCTGGGGTTTAAACAAGGAATGGACAGCGACAGCACATTCGGAGCGTGATTTGTTGATGAATATGAAGCTAGCCGTTCGCTCTGGCCATTCGTTGTCAGGCGCTCACATACAACGCTGGACCTGTGAAACAGCGACCCCCCAGCCCGTATTCAACATTACCGCACACCGACTGAGTCGCTGTCATCAAGCTAATGCCGGCCAAGCACAGCGAATACTGGCTGGCGCTGAAAAAATCACGCTACAGTCGCTCATCTGTCGCTACCTGGCGCTATTAATGAATCGGCCTCCCCGTGGGGGGCGGGAGTACTCAGTGCCATGAGGGTGAGTGTATTTTTTTCATTTTTTAACCCTAATCAGTCTTATCACATGGAAAAGGTGCATGGGCTGCGTGGGTGGAGAGGCTTTCAAATATGTATTAAATAACAGTTGTTGCAGGAGAGGTCTCTTTTAATATAAATTGTATATAGATAAGAAACAAAACATTTGGTTGGGCATTGCAGTTTCTGTATAATGCACCAGTAGCATTATGCCCTGATGATTTTTCTTTTTTTTTAATAGAGGTAGAGCCACGCTTCTAACCGAGCTTGTTTTTTTGTAAATTTCCTGTAAACAGATATACATCAAGAGAGGCACTAGGTATTCCATTTATTCCATTAGATGTGCAATATCCCAAATTGTAATGATTCTCGGTCCTTTACATCAGCACGGGAAGCCTTAATGGCTTTCTTGATCTTTCATTCATTTCAACTTTTGAAAGACTTGGGATGAATATTAGAGAAAACAGCTTTTATGCTTTTACTGCCAGAATTTCACCAATGCCAGTCACCTTTAAACAGGACCAAGACCCTTACAAGAAACAATGTTTATTGGCATACCTCCCCAGGACAATTCAGATTGCAGCACATAAAAACTCCTGCCATGGTTGGTTCCCCACTCAATGGCATCCTATAGATCTGCCCGTAGCCTGTAAAGAGGGCATGCCACTGGGTTTCCTGACGCTTTTCATTGTGGGTTATGTCTGTTAGGTCCAGGCAGCAGCACAGCTGTGATACTGCAAAAGAAAGAAGCCTTCTGTGTACTTCAAAATGGTCGCGAGCAGGAGAAAATCAGTGCCGTGACTTTTCAGCTTTTGGATGGATGCAGAAGCAAATGTAACTGCTGACAATGATTCAGTATCATGCATGCAGATGGGGCAAGCGACTTAAGGGGGGGGGGTCCATGTCTGCATAAGTCTTATAAGGAACGATAAATAGAACTACCCATTCAGATAAAAAAAAATACCCCTTCCTTTGGACTGGCTTGGACCAGTAATGACTTTCTCTTCAAGCCCTAATAACAGCTCGGCAAACATGGGATAGACCAAGCTAACTAGACAAACAAATGCCTCTAACCTCAGCAGAAAAGTCATATATATTCTCATTAAAATGAGCCTTATTCCATTTTGGATGAACATATATTTTGCTTTTAAGAACAGGATCTCGTAGTACATACAAGGCAAGATATCGCTGAACAGTTAGGGCATAAAATATAGGAATCATTTTAAAATGAAAGAAAATCAAACCAGCAGCCGGCCTGGAATCTAAACGATCTAAAAGATCCCTGGAACATGCTGAATTGGGATGCCCCGCTGTGTGAACCCCCTAGTTCGCCCATAAAAACTCACCTTTCCACACTCCAATGGGACATGCGCGTGCTTTCATCCAATGAGAGCCACCTGCTGTGACAACATTTGACAAACGGCTCTCATTGTTAACAATGGTCTGGGGCCCGAGAGAGCTGCCTGCCGAATTATGTAGTCACAGTAGGCGGCTCTCAATAAACTGGAGCCGGCACATGCGCTGTTGGAGCGAGGATAGGTGAGCTTTATTGAGGGTTTCACACAACAGGACATCACCATTTGGGATGCCCCAGGGGCATGGAACAAAATCTGGGAAGTCAAATCTTTTAGTCAGCTGTTTCTATGGTGTAATGAAGTTATTATAAGTATCATATCATATAATAAATTCATCAACATCAAGTTCATGCAAAGACTAGTTTTACAGTGTTTACCAGGCCATCCACCCTGGAATGTTGGATGACTGTAATTTATCACAATTTCAGAATTTTTGTTTGTCCAAGGTTTTCAACTGGGTTGAGATCTGGGGGATTTTCCTGGCTACAAACCTAAAATGTCAAAGTTTTGACAGTTTGAGACACTTTTGCCTTATGACATGGTGCTCGATCATGTTTTAAAAAGCATTATTCATTGCCAAATTGTTTTTGGGGTTTGAAACCTAGAAACATAGAAACATAGAAGGTTGACGGCAGAAGGAGACCATACGGTCCATCTAGTCTGCCCTTATGTGTATACTGTATGTACTCTTTATCTTAGGATAGATGTGTGCTTATCCCAGGCATGTTTAAATTCAGTGACTGTTGATTTTTCAACTACCTCTGCTGGAAGTTTGTTCCAAGCATCTACTACTCTTTCTGTAAAATAATATTTTCTAACATTGCTCCTGATCTTCCCCCCGACTAGCTTCAGGTTGTGCCCTCTTGTTCTATCATTAAGTTTCTTCTTAAAAACACTTCCCTCCTGAACCTTATTCAATCTAAATTTGCTAAATATTCTTTATTCATTGCAGTGTTCTTCGGGCAAACTGTGAATAGCCCAGGGATCCAGTGGCACATGCACCAGCTGGAAAAAAAATGTATACAAAAATGACAAAATGATGCCAAAATGATTATTACCATTCCAGCCCATTGGAATGTATAGGATGCAGGGTGAGCACCTGGTCTAATGTGGCACTGTAGAGAGCGCCAGCACTCATAATAGATAGGACACTACTTGGCACTATAAGAGGTGCTCTGGAATTTTGACTTGATAAATACACCTTCTTCACAAGGACCTGACATTCACCTGATGTTCACCTGGCGCTATGTGGTGTTAGCATTTCTTAAATAAACCCATTCATTTTTTTATGCTCAGTCAATTGACACAGGATCTCTGGCCTGCTCAGAATGTATTTTTTGTTCATTAATGTACTTAGATTACAGGCGGCTAGCTTTCGCTTTCATGCCTGCCAGTCATGTGTCATGTCATTTGTATGTCCCCAATGTCATTCCATGTGTTTTTGCTTCGTCACTGTGCTGCCATCCCCAGTTAAAGCCTTTTGTATTACACATGGTGCTGTATGCCTGAGTATTATAGTTTCAGAGCGCCCGCGCTGGCGCTGTTCATTTATATGATTAATACAAATGTTTTATGGCCCATTTCGTTATCTCTGTCGCTATCTCCATTGAAAAAAAAACACATCACGGTTAACCTACATCGCAGAACACTAACAGTGCAGTCTGTCTGTGGCCAGCATTGCGGTTGAGGCGCCAATAGCGCCTCTCCACAGACACTTAAGTGGAACTACAAGGTGCTAGTGATAAATTGGCCTCCTTGATGACAAGCAACCCCACACATGAATAACCAAGATGCTTAACATGGCATGACACAGGATATGCTAGCAGGGGCGTAGCTAGGGGGACATATGCCCCAGGTGCAGTAGGTCAGGGGGGCGCCCAACGGGGGCCTGAGCACAGGTGGGGGGCACCATTTTGAATCTTTGCCCCGGGTGCCAGAAAGCCTAGCTACTCCTATGTATGCTAACACACACACCTATTCTAGCACCCATCTGTTTCTGATCTTCACCCAGTAATACAAATCCTATGCACCTTCCTACACTAAAGAAACACAGACTAGTCTCACAGAAACTGTGAAGTAGTAAAAAATAAAAAATCCCAGGATACACATATCAGTCATCTCTTTCTATCATTATGGATAATGACTGCACTCTGCACAGTTAATGAATAACAACATGAAACCTTAGCAGGCAGCATCTCACACCAACCCTTATCTCTGAATTTAGAACATTTCCACAGACGCAGCCAATGTTGCCACTGTAGTTTTATCACAGGTTTTCTTTGCAATTTTGACAGTATTTTATAATAACTTCTGTGGTGTAGTGCATTTTGATGATGTAACTGTCAAGCCCTAAATCTGCGCACAAACATCTAGCGCCTGATTTACCAAGTGTGTCAACACATGCAGAAAAGTAAACAGCTGATGCAGAGGAAAAAGGCTCTGTAGCAAAGTAATGCCTAGGTTCTGGTTGCACAGTACACTTTCCCTTAGAGCCTTATTTATGAAGAGTCAGCACAAAACAGCGGCACTTTTTTGGTCTCAGCTGCACTTTGGCCCCTTTCACACCAGGCTGTTTGCGTCATATTGGAGTATTTATACTACAACGTGTCACAAACGGCCAGAAACCGCAGCCTAATAAATGAAATGGGCCCTTTCATATTCGTGCGCTGTGGTTTGCAAAATGCAGCATGCTGTGCTTTGCCCACAGCGCACCCACAATGTGCCCCCATAGAAGTCTATGGGCATTGCAGATAAAGCGCATGTATTGTGCTTTACCTCCAGTGCATTGCGGCGCCATACTCATCCTCCCCTCCTGATCCATCGCTGCCGGTCCCCCGCTGTTATTGGCCGACCAATACTTAGTGCAACAATCAAAGGTAATAAGTTAGTAATCTGTGCAGTGACTGCTATTCGCTATCACAGCTCAGCACAAGATAAGCCATGCGAGCTCTCAGAAACTGGCGCTTTAGCCGCAAGAAAGATGCTAAATGCCGCACATCACAAAAAAGGCCCCAAGTACCCTGGTAATAAACTGGCTAAAAATACTCACAAACTACTTTAGCTTCATAGGAAAAATTGGTGGAGAATTAAGGGAAATACAGTTTTCTTTTGGTTTTTATCTGGCTCTTATCTTCCTTCTAGAAGTATCTTTAATAGCCTGTAATTCCTCCCAGAATGAGATTGCAAGGAGGGGGCTTAGACAGCTAATTTAGAATAATTGGTATCATGTCAGAAACAAACGGCATACAATGGCATACCTGGGAAAAACAAAAATTAAAATCACTCTAACAGGAATGCCAAGCACAATTGACAGCAGAGAACATCCAAGCAGTAATGTACCTGGGGTGAGGGAGCAAAATAGATTGAGTTGTTTTGAGGGGTTTTGGTCCGCTTTCAGACAGCATTCAAGACGGAATGCTTGTAGTTAATGAGGCTAAGTACATGGGAGGCATCAGTCATGCGTTTAAAATCATAGTGGGAGGTGTTTTTTTAGGTGGCAATAAGGGAGCTAGGAACTGGTGGTGGTGAGTAAGTATAGGAGTAGAATCCAGTATGTGGGGAGCACCAGGTGGTTCTTGGTGAAGGTCAACAAGAAATCCGAAAGGTCCCTGAAATACGAAATATTGATACTGTGGTACTGGAAAAGGATCATATGTGCAGACTGGGAACAGGGAACAGATAGGTAATAGAGGCACAGGCACAGATTGGGGCAAGATGCATGGGGACACACTGAGACCACAGACACAGACTAGCACTGTTTATATGTAGATCGATTGGTACAGTGGGATTGGAGCAGAATCTTAGGTGCAGAATGAGAAAAGGGAAGCAGATTGGGAACAGAGGCACAGGCACAGATTACAAACAGGGACATAGACACAGATTAGGAACAGAGGCAAAGACACATAATGGGAAAAGAGATATATACACAGACTAACAACACAGACCCAGACACTGATTAGCCTAGGTACAGACTGGGAACAGAAGCATGACTGGGAATGAAGATAGATTGGAAACAGAGGCTTAGCGCCATGAAGCAACCTTCCTATAGACATACATTTTACACTCAGGGACTCCTATGGGTTTTCTATTAAATTCTTAATTATATATGTGAAGCTATGATATTTTTTTTATATATTTTGTTCCCATAAAAATTATACAATCAATCACTGTATATAGGATAATCCCTTTTGTTGCAGCATGGTGGGAAAACCCCCTTTGTTTCTTTGAAGACTGGTTAGTTTCAGGTCTGCATTTGCATGCAAATTAAGATGGCTCCATGGGCCATGAGTTTTGTCTAGGCCAATCAGAGATGACCTTATTTCAAAATGGAACAAAGGGTCCGTCTGATAAAAAAAAACAGTAGACTGGAGAGAGAGGGAAGATTATTTTGGAGTGCAGCTGGATAAAGGATGTGCTGGCAAGACTGACTGATGACGGGCAAACGGACAATGATGAGATTTTGCCTTGGGTAGAGAGACCTGCATTGTGAAGCCAAGTACAGCAGCCATCTTGTTTGGACGTGATCTGCTGATTTCTGTTTGGACCGATTAAAACAGATGAGTAATCCGTTTTAATATATATATGATTTTGCCCTGTTAGGCATTCTATGTTGTAACACTGATTGTAGCATTTTTGTTTTGTACATTTTTGCAAGATATATATATAAAATAACTTTAAAGTGCATCATTTTTTCCTTGGAGATGACTAAATTACGCCCAAGCAAGATATATATATATATATATATATATATATATATATATATATATATATTAGTGATGAGTGAACCAATAGAAGTTCAGGTTTGAGGTAGCAAGGCCTAGATTTCTGCAAATTGAGTGCAACACCAGGGCGATTGCCCTGCACAAAATAGGGTAGTGAAAGTACTCAAAATAAAAATAGAATACAAAAAAATGAAATTAATTTATAAAAATAATTAAAATGTTAATTTTTATGGGTGTCAAGGGCAAATTAAGGGGTAACACCAGAGAGAATGTCCTGTACAAAATGGGGTAGGGAAAGTACTCTGAATCATAAAAACAAACAAAACAAATTAATTAAATACATAAATAAATTAAAAATAAAGAACTTTGTGTAGGTAAAAATATGAAATATTTAGTAAGAAGCCAACTAAATTGTCAATGTTTTTGTACACAGGGCTTTATTTATCTAATTTACTGTATGTGTAGAATGATTGGTATAGTGGTATTGGAACAGGTAAGCAGATAGGGAAAGAAAGACACATATTGGGAACAGAGGCCCAGACCCAGATTAGGAACAGAGGCCCAGGTATAGACTGGGAATAGAGGCATGGGAATAGATTGGGCCTGTGAGACCGACTGTGTCCTGAGGTGCAGACACAGACTGGTAACAGGGAAAGAGACACATTTAAGGAACAGGTATAGACTGGAAACAGAGGCAGGGTACAGACTGGAGGTTGGTACACAGAAAAGACATTAGGCTTTGTCCAAAGAAATGACAAACAGGAATCCTTACAAACAGACCACAAGCTATTAGTGCTGATGATCCACTGCAAAAGCCAAAGACGGGTTAACCCAAACAATTCTGACAGTGCAACCCTCCTCACTGAAGAGCTTATGGTCATGAAGAATACTCTCTTGCACCACTTAAACCACCACCAGAGCTTGAATGGATTATTTTAACCCTTTAAGTGGCAGGCTATCTAGAGTTTTTGTCACACTCTGTTGCCAGACTCTTTTTTACTAGAGTTTACTACACACGTTTAACTGTGATTTTTGAAGGGATTTCTCAGGAATATAGTGTATTCTAGCGAGTCTGGACTTTAACGTGAAATGTTTAGTTTGTCATTTTTTGTGTCATTTTAGTGTATTCTCAATATTTTTGGGTGAAATATGTACAAAATATATATATATATATATATATATATATATATATATATATATTACAATTTGTAAAGTTTTTTTGTAATAACAAAATGTAAGCTTTTCAATAAAATCATATTGCAGCTGTACATATACAAATACACAGATTACAGCTGTACCATATGTTCATTGGTAAACACCCTTTCGTGCCTAGGAGACTCCACTAAACTGAAACAGCACTTTAGGAGATTTTCATATAAAATACAACTGTGCTATGTGCACCTTGCAGATTTTCAAGAAAAAAACGGGATTTCCCAGGAAAATGATATATTGTTTTTTTAGCATAGTCTGGGCTTTAACATGAAATGTCTTGTTTGTCATTTTTTAGGTGTATTCTCAATGTTTTGGGGTGAAATATGTGCAAAAAAAACAAAAAAAAAAACTATTTTTTACAATTTGTAGTTTTTTTGTAATAAAAAATGTAAATTTGTCAATAAAATCTTATTGTGTGTGAAATCCCAATTTCTCCCAGTCACAGCGGTACCACATATGTATAGGTAGACACCCTTTCCTGCCCAGGAGACTCCCCCAAACTGAAACAGCGCTTTAGGGGATTTTCAGATAAAATACAACTATGCTATGCGCTATGCACACCTTGCAGTTTTTCTAGGAAAAACAACCCTTTACATTTGAAATACCCTCAACAACTATATATTCTCTGGAAGTACACACCTCAAGCTTTCTAGGTGTACCAGGCTTGTTGATGTGGCCATAGTTTTCTGGAAGTAATCCCTTTGGTTGCAAAGAGTTTCCCCTAAAAAAAATATATACAAGCAAGAAAAAACAAGTTTAATCTGAAGAAGCAACATCCCCTGAACAGAACGATACCCAACATGCATAGCTACTGTCAAGGGAAGAGTTGCCAAACACCCCAAAGTAAAGCATGTGCGTAACGGTAATTTTACTTGAAAATTTCAGCTCTGCTGACAAAGTGCGCACCTTGCGATTTTTCAACCAAAACAACCTTTTACATTTAGAATATCCCCCATAAACTATATATTCCCTGAAAGTACACATGTTAAGCTTTCTAAGCGTACCCAGATTGTTGTAGTGGGCTCATCTTTCTGGAATTAATCCCTCCAAGAATTCTTTGGTTGTGCAGGGTTTCCCTAAAAAATGTATAAAAAAGCTGAATAAAAAACACCTAAATATGCAAACAAGAAAAAACAAGCTGAAAGCGCAAGGTCCCCGAACAGAACAATACCCAACATGCATAGCTACTTTTAACCCTTTTAATTGCCAGCCTACTTGAGATTTTGTCACCCTCTGTTGACAGGTCATTTTTCCACATTTTGTGCCATGTTTTGCGCCATTTTTGCTGGAATTTTCAGGAAAATGATATATATTTTTGTTTGCAGCAGAGTTTAGGCTTTAACATGAAATGTCTTGTTTGTAAATTTTATTTTGTTTTTACAATATCATTAAGTAACAAAATAAATAAATAAATTTTCTTTTAGAAAATTGGTTCCTTTGTTTTAAATAAAAAATGTATTTTATTAAAGAAAACCATATTGCATGTGAAAGCCCCATTTCTATCGATTAGAACGGTACCACATATTTATCAGTAGCCCCCCGTTCCTGCCCATGAGACCCCCCAAACTGAAACAAGTACTTTATAACATTTACAAATAAAATACAACTACCATCCACACTACAAAGGGTTAAATCGAGAAAAAAAAATGACATAGAGTCCCCCTCCCCATTTTTTGGGGGGGATTTTTAAAGGGTTAAAAACCCTTAAAAAGCAAAAAATAAATAAAATGGGGTCCCCCTTACCTGAAGTAACCAGCCCGGGACCAGCTATGCAGGGCTTGTAGGAACAGGGCACAGGGGCGAGCTTTTGTGGCCCCTGGCCCTGCAGGCTACAAGCCCGCATAGCCCATGGCCACGAGCTCTTCTGCTCCCCCCCTGGGCTTTGGGGAGGCAGGTAATGGGGGTGCCGGGAGTTAATGGCAAGTCACCCGCTAGCCGCAGGTGACTTGCCAGCCCCAGCCTTGTGAACTGGTATAGGGGTCTCATGGACCCCTTACCAGTTCACAAGGGGATAAATGTAAAAGATAAGCACACCACACACAAAGAGAAAAAAAAATATTATTTTTTTTTAATACTTACCTCCCATCCATCCTGGAGCACTGTGTCCCTCGGCAATCACTGGCTTCTGCTCACCTGCTGGAAGCCTTTTATAGCTGCTGGTTGACAGAACATAAGGGGTTAATTAAAAAAAAACGACATAGGGTCCCCCCCTTTAAGGGTTAAAAACCGTTAATTACATGGGTCCCCCTTACCCAAAGTAACCAGCCCAGGACCAGCTATGCAGGGCTTGTAGAAACTTTTGGCCAGCTTTTGTGGCCCCTGTCCCTGCAGGCTACAAACCCGCATAGCCCGTGACTACGGACTCTTCTGCCCCACCCCTGGGCTTTGGGGAGGCAGGTAATGGGGGTGCTGGGGGTTAATGGCAAGTCACCCGCTAGCCGCAGGTGACTTGCCAGCCCCCAGCCTTGTGAACTGGTATAGGGATCTCATGGACCCCTTACCAGTTCACAAGGGGTTACATTTAAAAAATAAGACACACACACGCACAGAAAAAAATGATCTTTATTATTTTTTTTTTCTTTACTCACCTCTGATCCTGCGTTCCTTGCCGCTGTCCCGCACCGCTGTCATGTCACTGACAGATGCCGATAGTGAACGGCGCAGGGCGGGTGAGAGGCGAGTAGGCTCCGATCAGAGCCTCCTCGCCTCTCACCCGCCCTCCTCCGGGTGAGAGGGTGCCGGTGAAGGTATATGACGTCATCCCGCTCCTCCCACAAAAGACGGGGCTAGGGGGCGGCGCCGCCATTAGAGGAGGTGAGGACCCGGAAGATGCACCTTTTCTACCCCCGAAGTGGTAGGGAATACTTTTCCTAAGTGTAGCCAAAAATGTATTGCTCCCGATTAATAAAAAAAATTAAAATAAATACACTATCATCAGCTTTAAAATAAATAAAATACAAGGTTAAAATCAATCAGGAGATTGCCCTTAAGCACATATATATATATATATATATATATATCCAGTAAAATGTATAATGTATCAAAATGTATTATGTTGCAGAATGCATCCACTGTCAGTGTGAACACAGATTATAAATATACACATGTAACAAATAGTTTGTGCAAATAACCAACAAGAGACTGTCTGAAATGTGTCTCTAAAGTGCTAACATTACACAAAACATACTTTAAAAATCACAAATGAAGTACATGTGCAAAATAAAAAAATTCAAAGATGACATTAAAGTGGATATTCATCTAGTCAAAAATAAATGTGGCAACGGGTCACATGATCCTCAAAGTATGTTTGTTGCGTATAGCGCTTTTCAGTCTCCTTGTTTATTATCACATACTATTTGTTACATGTGTATATTTTTATACTCATATTTTTCAATAGTATTATAACTGATTGGTTACACTGACAGTGGATACACTCTGCAACATTGATACATTTTTCTGAGGATAAATATTAACCTTGTATTTTGTGCATGTTCAAGCTGGTCATAGTGAATTCATTATTATTTTTTTTTTTAGTAGTCAGGTACAATCTATTTTTAGCTACATTTATTTCCACTTAATTATTTTCCTATTGTGAACCGTGAATGGACAAATGAAAATACTTGGAAGATGTTTCCCTCCATACTGTCTGTAAAGGAGTGATTGGTGGGGACCCTGCACACTGTCTGTAATGACGGGATTGGGGGGGATTCTGCACACTGTCTGTAATGGGGTGATGGGGGGGGTTTGCACACAATGTAATGTGGTGATGGTGGGGGATTCTGCACATTGCCTGTTATGGGGTGATTAGGAGGGAGTATTTTAGCACACTTAAAAGAAAAGTTTTGTGTTCCAGCACATCGAATAAAATCCTCTGCTTATTGTATTCACTTTAAAAACATCTAACAGCAGGTGAGACAACAGGAGTAGACGCAAGTGCTGCTACACGTTTCAGATGATAAAACCTCCTTAATCGTGCATGAGCTATACATCTAAGTGTGCATTTAAAAAGACAACTTACCCACCCAATCTTCCATATGTGAGCGCATCACACATGTTCCTCTGGCCTTCAACATGATCGTTGTGTTCCCATCGCTTTCCTCCTGGAGTAGTGTGGGTCTTGTCCCCCCTACATGCCAGGGTAGGCCGAAGGAAAGACAAACCACTCCCCTCCCCCCAACCAACTCACACAGTGCTCGCTATAGTAAAGCAAACCTTATATGGGCATGGGGGGTCTTACAGAGCGAAAATATGGTATCTTTTCTGGAGCGTGTCAGGTCTAACAACATGAAGCCTAGATATAAGTAGGAGGCGATTTAGAAATGTGCAACATGATTCAATGGAAGCCTGCTTCAGCGGTCATGTTGGTGACTATGGCTCTTTTTACACATACACCATGGCTCTACACGTACACCATACACTCAGCGACTACTATGAGTTTTCAGGAATATTCCTGCATGATAAACTATTTTTATTGATTGTAGGAGTTTTAGATATATATATATATATATATATATATATATATATATATGTGGAAAGATTTAGCAAGGAGCCAAAAAGCTGGGTTATAAATATCATATTTTTATCACTTTCTGTATTCAGGCCTTTTTTTTAATCTTATTTATGTGGAGAACAATCGCAATTCCTTTTTTTGATGGTTTACAAAGCAGAAAGCATATTTGACAATGGGTGGCTTTGGAAAATTGCAAAGAGATGCTTATCCTACAAACATGGAAAAATAGACATGTCATTTTTAATATAGTAGTCTTCTATAGCATTTTGCTTACATTCATCACAGTAGTTGCTCAAATTTAACTACTACTATCCATATAGAAGCTAAAATTCCATATGAATGCTGTTTCTTTGCAAAATTTGAGCCAAATTCAACCTCATTTTCGTATGAATTTTTCACAAGACAGCAAGATTATAGTATTCAAAATGTCCCTTTTCATTGATATTTGAATGAAAAAATTAAAATGGAGATTTCCTGTGAATGTTGGATGATTTGATTAGTTAGAATTCATTTTGTGCATTTTATGTGCTTTGACATTTTACATTCCCCATCATTTTAGTAAAATTAAGCTCTTGATTCAGCCTTTACATTTTATGCAATGCTAATGCCGAGGGTTCACCATTGTCTTTTTGTCTTATCTAATTGCAACTCACCTACAATTTAATTCTTCGTTCGCATCCACAATTTCATTTTCTCAGCATGTTACTAGTATGCTAATGTGCTAAATTAAAACGCTGTGTGGGCGAGGATTTAGAACCTGAAGCGCCAGTACGTGATAGTGTTCTATGTTTGGGTGCAGAGAATTGTCCTTAAATGCTTCATCTTAGCTTACCTTTAGAAACTCCAGTAATATCTTCATTTCCTATGTAGCCGGTAAAACTGGGTGGAGAATGCTTAGGAGTTTATTTAAGAAGAGATAGCGTCAGGCAGCGCCTGGTGAATGCCGGGCGCTATAGGTAAAACCACATTTAAGAAAGCAAATCTAGTGAGTGCCTCTAACAGCGCCATGTAGCGTCATATCTATTAATCCAGGCGGCTCAGTGTATAGCGCCGGCGATCTAGGTTCCAGAGCGCCATGTAGTACCTGTAGCTCTGTAGCGCTCTCCCATACATTTCAATGAGGCTTCATTAGTTGTGTATAAATAGCGTCTTTGCCAATTTTTCTTATTTTTTTGCTCAAATCATTGTGTGACCTCTCCTGGCTGCAAACAAACACTTTTAAAAACTTTTTTGACTTTTAATATTTTTATGCAGAATAGTCATTACAGGTCTGACACTAAAGTGTTATTGTCACAGTGTCATTCCATGTGTTTTCACTTTGTTACTGGTGGATATGTGTTCTAAATCAGACTTTAATCACACAGCGTCTGGCGCTCTATGCTACAGCGCCCAGCTTTAGCGCGCCAACGCTCTGTGTGTCTAGTGTTAAATATGGGGTGGAGCGCCGAATGCCGGATGTACTGAGCTGGCGCTACCTCCCATTCGCTGCAGCGCTATACTGTTGTTACAGCGCCCAACACACATCACATTCATCAATGCTGGCCAGGTTACTAGAGCAACCGAGATGCTCTGTAACAGCGCCCAATACCGGCTTACAGCATCTACTAGCAGTCACTCTAAGCGCAGCTATACAGACGCTCATCTGGCACTATTAGTGAATCAGCCTCCACGTTAGAAAAGGCTTCCAGGGGGTCTAGGCCTCAAATCAGAATAAAAAGGGGTTTGTAGCATAGGGAAGTGTTTTATGAGGCCTGCAGAGCACAGAGCATTTATTTTAACCTGAGGACGCACCAGATATGGAGTAGCTGGAGAAAGTTATAGAAAGAAGGTTGTAAAGAGCTCATAGGTGATAGAGCAATCCACATGAGATATAATCCTCTTCTAGATTTCTATGATCCTTTTGCTTTTAGGAGGATAGCAGGAATAAGCACAATGCTTAGACTTAATAAAATCTGAAGATTCTTGAACAGATATTCTGAGGGTATTAAAAAAGACTAGTACTACAAGAAACTGCAAGGGCGTCGGAATAAGGGCACACGCACGTACTGCATCAGCTTCTCATACTGGAGCTATGGGTGAGAGATGTGTAGTGCGGGAGGTCTGTAGGGTAAGTCCACTAAAGTAGACTTAAAGTGGACCTCCAGTAAAAAAAGGAAAGTTTAGTAAATTGCTTCCCTTTTTATGATGTTATGATTAGTGACATAAGCAGTTTGAAAGGGCTTAACGCCATGCAGATGTTGTGGAAAGGCATCAAGATTATTCACACATGAATTACATGGGGGTGGTCATCTTGCCACCTGAGAGTCCTGCTTACACATGATAATTACGGGGGTGCTGTGCCAACAGAAATTCACACCAAATTGAGAGAGATATATGCCTCAGAAAACTTGCCTGTCATTTTTAACACAAGCAGACACTATATAAACAGCTAATGTAGCAAAAACAATCTGCGTGAGGAAAGCTGTTACAATGTATCACTATGCATGTGGCTGCAGCAAAAACACTCTGTCAGGGGATACAATGTATACAATGTATTATATTTAAAGATTAATAATTACAGCTGAAGGCTTACTACTTCTGGCTAGAAATAAGAGAGGATTGCACAGAGCTATGAAGCAATTTTGCATGAGAGAGTCCGTTTTTTTAGAATCAGCTTCTTCGTGTGCGTGGCAAGATGGCTGCTTCCATGCATGTTTAAGAGTGCAGAATCTGCCTGCTATTTCAAACATCTGCATGGTGTTAATTCCTCTCAATAAGCTTATGTCACTGATTGCCACAGAGGGGCTTTAGGGGAGCAATTTACTATGCTTTGATTTTTTTAACTGGAGGTCCCCCTTAACCCTTTGAGTACTCCTGTCCTTACATAAACAAGTGCTACATATGACACTTCATGGCCCGTTGAAATTCAGCCCGTTACCAACTCAGGATTGTGCATGCAACATCCACGCAATATATCTATTATGTCTGGAAACAAGCAAGCATGCAACCTGCTATATTGTTAAAGCTGTTTAAACTTCCAATCTCAGACTTTAAACCCTGCCATGGGTTTGCGAAGCAGGGATCAGAAGTTATGCATCAGCAGAAGGGAAGCCAGGGATGCAGCCATGGCCCACGCATGCCATGAAGGGATAGTCTGCGTGCCTAGTGCCTAGGGTGCTGTGAAGCCTACATACAATGTTGCCCACAATGTCAGTATAAGCCGGCTATTGCCTGGGTTAAAATTAAACACAGCCTTTTTTCATTTATGTAGTAAAAATATATTGCTTAAAAAATTAATTCAAAACAGATTTTTTTTCACCAATTTAAATCTGGAAAAATTAACTATGTTTTATACTTATACTATTAAATTCAGTCTGACAAAGTATAGGATTCTCCAGCCCATATTATCTGCAACATAAAGCTTGCTCTTCACTCTGTGGAATGCCCTTTATGCGTTGATGTCACACTGAAACATTTTGGGTCAATACATTTCAGATGACTTTGAATGAATTTTGCAGCTTCAATGGACAAATGCCAGGTCAGTCATATAAATAGTGATCCGCCTTGTGAGGTCAGCTAAGGGGCAGCGAATTCGGGTGTGGTGGAGGAAATTCCTTTCTACTATCCCAGGAAGCACTTCAGTGAAGTCTCTGGTGAAAGGAATGGTTACAAATTCTCTGATTTTAGCTTTTCCCAGATTTCCCAGGTTCACAAAGTTAGAGAAATGTGCACATAACTTGATGTTCTGCATAACTTAAAGTGGATGTCCATTTATATCTTAATAATCTCCTGTAGCTGGCTGGTCGCATCCCTGGCACGCTGTCCGGGCGCTCCTGAGCTACTGCATCCAGCCATTGAAAAAGTCTGGGTGCGGAAGTGCACACGGGTGTAGGGAAGCTGGTGATGCGGTTGCCGGCTGAGATTTTCACACAGTGCAGGATGCCCCGGGGGCAGGCTAGCGACCGGGTCTGAAATCTTTTAGAGTTCATGGCCCAGCCAAGTGGGTTTTGATCCACTTGAAATCCACTGATTGAAGGTGGCCTCACAAAGTAGGCTTGTGGAAAAGGTTATAATAAAAGTATTCCGAGCAATATTATGGTATTTATGTTGTGTAGTTGAATTCTGTAGCCTTAATATATTGTGCAGTAGTTTTTTTTGTTTTCGAAAAAGGTGCCCATCTCTCTCTCTCTCTCTCTCTCTCTCTCTCTCTCTCTCTCTCTCTATATATATATATATATATATATATATATATATATATATATATATATTCATTCAGGTTTGGGGTTGTCATAGTCAATGATAACTTTGGAAAGAGCTCTAAGAGAAGTTCAAAGCAGTGTACTGAGGATAAAGTCCCAACACAAATGATATGCGTTTCAGTATGCAAAATGGTGCAGCACAAACAGAGGCATAATTCCAGGGCTAAACTCAAACACTAAACTAAGTTTAAAGATTAGGAGGCATTCAGCATAGTTGTCTCGCGACACAAGCTTGAAATCCTCATGCAAGCTTAGCTTCCCCCTTTTCTAGCCCAGTATTGGGCTAATCTCAGCCACCTTTGTGGGCTGAGGAGCACAGGTAAAGACCTGTGATGTAAGGAGGGGAACGGCAGGTCCCACTACTAATCCTACTTGCCGTTCTTTAAAAATCCAAGGCCATATAAACCTTAATAAAGGCACTGAAGCAAGCAATCTTCCTGGATTCCTTATCTCACCCAGTTTAGCATTCTGGGTGAGATATATACACCTTCCAAGATATTACCCACTGCATGTCTACATATCCCCCCGCCTCTCCTAGCCTCCATGCATTTTACTCTGGACATAAGCATAAGCTTTTGGAACTTACTGGGCCTATGCTCCAACCTAAAATTAAAGTTATAGATAGATAGTTAAAGATAGAAACCATCTGGTCACTTTTGCATTTTTCTCTTTTTTTTTTGTTTCATGGTGTGAGAGGAGTTTGAATTTTCTACCAAGCAGGTTTCAGTGTTTCAAGCGCCCATGTTTACACTTCCTATTCCACAAAGGAGCATTTTTTTTAGACCTTTTCTAAAATCAGGAGCAATCAGCACTGGATGGTGGCACAATGCAGACTTCAGCTCTTGGACCACTTTACCATTTGTGACTTCCCATCTTTGGTTAAGGCTGTCAGTGGGGCTGCAATTTAAGTTTGGTATAAACCTGCGATAGTAGCCAGTAATGCCTAGGAAGGCTCTGACGCATTTCTTATTCAGTGCCTACACCAGTTTGGAACTTCCTCATTTATGTTCACCTGGGGTTTAACCAACCCTCTACCAAGGATGCTACCCAATGTATTTGCCTTTCTCAAGGCCTAGCGCACACTTCTCTGGATTTATTGTAAGACCTACATCACTGATGACATTCAGTATTGCCTGTAACCTTACAGAGGTGACTTTTCCAATCTGAGCTTAAAATGACCACATCATCCAAGTAATTCATCTAAAAACTTCTGAAAGATAACCATGGCACAATGCTGTCCAAATGACATTACAAGATAGTCCCATCTGGGACTGAAAAAGTGTTTTGCTGTGCCTCCTCTGTTAGTGGATCTGCTAGTAACCCTTAGTGAGATCTAGAGTTGTGGTGAACCTCACACCACAATTAGTTCATCCACTTGGGGCACGGGGTAACAGTCAAATTTTGAGACCTCATTTAATTCTATGAACTCATTGCAAAACAAGTACCATTGGGCTCTGGGACTCAGACAGTTAGGTTTACCTATTGGCTTCCTCGATGACCCCAAATTCTAGCCTCTCTTTACCCTCTGCTGATATAGCCCCTCTTAATGCCTCTTAAGAATGACTTTACATCCGGGCACAGTGTGATGTCTGATGAGGTGTGTACTCCCCACGTCAAAAAAAACGTATGCCTATTTGGCTGAAGAAACTCTTGAACTTCCTGTTTCTGTGAAGCCGAAATGGTCTTGTCTATTTTAACAGGAGGATTTGCTGGTAGATTATCTTTCTATGCATTACAAGCAATGAAAGTGATTCCCTCTCTTTCCAATGTTTGCGCAAGTTTGTATTGTAAATTTGAAAAGCTTTTCTTCTGTCTGGTTGGTGTACTCTGGTCGAGATAAGGAATCCATTAAAAAAAAAACTAAATAAAAAAAAAAAAAAATATATATATATATATATATTATAAATATATATATGTATAGTGAACTTCGGGTGTGCTTTTGTGTGAAATGAAACATACATATGAGTGAGTTTTTTTACTTTAGCACACAAAAAATGCAATTACATTTTTGTTCTAATTTTTAATGAAAAATCACTTGCCTATGCTTATTTACAGGTGAGGTACATACTTTTTCCAATGAGGTAATGGTCATTTTTTGAAAGTTTGGAAACAGCACCCTATGGGGTATTTTAAAGAATTTACACTTTTTTCTGCATACCACTTAGGGTGCCTTTGTCTCCAAACTTTTGAAAAACTGTAAGATTCCCCATCACAGATACAGATGATTTGGGGGAAAAACAATAAGCATTTCCCCCAGTGTCTACCGTATCTAGGTGGTCAATGCAGCTCCGGCTGTAAAAAGTGCACTTCTATTTTATTCTGCTTTTCAGATAAACTTTTGGCTTTTCCGAGACACTGAATCTGGTCTTGCCTAATTTTCCAGAATCTGTCCCTAAACCTGTGTTGCTGGTTTGGCTGCAACTGATTTTATTGTTTAGTTTCAGAATGCAGTTAATTCAACTACAATTTCTGTTCTAGCTGATCCTTGTCCAGACTGCTAAGTCCTGCTCACATTCTGGATATTTATAATAATAACTGAGCAATTTCAAATATATAAAATGTAAGCCTTAAAGCGATTCAAATTTGCTTAGACTGATGGAATCCGAAATGTTACACTATTATGCTATCACGACCTACATCTTAAGTTACAGTTTGTATCCTTCAGCCAACATACACGTTTTAATGTCACACCTTATCAACAGTTCATCAAACATAGTTCATATTTCTCCACCACTCATAACTGCTTATACTGTATGACTTTGGGTTACCAAATCTGGTGACACTGCTGCTAGTATGGACACACCTCAAACCAATTTTCATTGTAAGTTGCAGTAATTCTTGACAATCCTTTATAACCTGAAGCTGATTAACCAAGGACTGTATTATCGTGAGGTGGGTACACAGCATCATAGTCCATAATATACCGTGTGCACAGCATCAAACAGTGCATAATGTTATAGGTGCACAGAATTGAACAGTTCATAGTATTATGTGCACATGTACTTTATGACAGTTCATACAGTCTGTAAGGAGTTACCGCAACAGTCTATCCACACTATGTGCAGCAATCGGTGGTGTACTTCCGACACAGTGATACACATCAGCAGACACCAAGTATTGAACTTTGGTTACAGAGCAGTAAATTATGCAAAATAGCAAACAGCGTATTACAGCGGAAGTGGCTGTAGGAAAACCTTTAGCAAAAGAATATGTGAATCTGTAAATGTGGCTTTGGGAGTTCAAACTTTAACCTAAGAACAATAATATGGTCACTATTCTATATCAATAATCCCCTCTGTCTCTGCAAACTCAAATCAAGGGCATCTCTGGGCAATACATGAGGCAATACATGAAAAGAAAATACTGTTAAAAAGTTATAATTGCAACGATTATTATCAAAAATATACATATTAAACAGACCATCCAAAGGAATATTAGGTCCACCTAAAGCATACCTGGTATATTGACAATATTTGTACAATACTAAATGGTAAACCTCATCCACTTCATACTATTTAAAAGTAATACCTGTGGAGAAACTGGGGAGAAAAAGCTGCTCTCCCACTTCATACCATTTAAAAGGAAAACCATAAAAAACGAATTGTGTGCCTATGTAAGAACTGCAAAAAGTTACTTTGAAAAAAATAAGGTTTCCCAACCCGATAACAACTAACAAACTCTACAGGTTTGTTTCCTAATCCCAGGCCTCGCACAGGTGATGAGGCTGATTGCAGGGAAAGCCTAAATAAAAGGAGTCGCTGAGCCTTTCAGTTTGCTGTTGAACAGCCTGGAGTAAGGAGCCCAGGCCGTACTGCTCAATGTGAATAACAGAACTGTATGCAGCCGAAGGACTTTGTTTGTGTCCTTGCACTTGGACTTCTGGATGAGCAGCATGGGCTTGTATGCCCTGTAAGCCGATTTGATATAACCTGGGCTTGCAGTTTGCTGGACTATCAAACCCTGGACTTTCACAGAGCTGGTGAAGTAACCGCTTGATATACTGCGTTGTGTGCTGCAACCATCTCTGAAGTAAGACATAGTTTTGCTGGTGAATATTTTATTTTCAATAAAATTGCCTTTGTTTTTGAAGAACTGTCGTCCGTGTCACTGCCGTTCACCCCAATCCCTGACAATATATATTTCCTGCCTGGCTCGGTTAAAGTAGGCATACAAATATATTATTACCACGGTACAGTAATGCAATGGATACACGAAAAAGATTGTAGGAACTTTTAATCATCTGGTACTTTAAGTAAGACACACTGGAACAAATGGTAAATAAAGACATATATTGGGGTACAATAATACAACATACAATCAAATATTACATTAATAAGAAGGTACAACACCGTAGGATTGAGGGTTATATGTCAGGCATATGTATAGTGTAAAGAGTGGTTAATGAAGACTAAAGAGAATTCAAAGAAAACCTGACAAGCAAAGGCTATATTTACCCTCCTGACAGGGGAACCTACAAGCAGACCTCCAAGGTGGCAGCCTCCTGGCTTTTTTCCAGGGCTTTCATTCCCTCCTAAGGCTCATTTTCCTGGCATCTCTATGCTTCCTTTCCTCCTAAAGCCCTCCTCCAAGGCTCTCTCCCCAGTTCAGGTATACTGCAATATTCCTTTGATGTCCAGACTTGTCCTCCCAGTTTTGCTAGCCTGAAACTTGTGAAATCCCGCTTTGCAGATAAACCTTCCCAGACACTGAAATGAGTGTGCCTAATTTCCCAGAATCTGTCCCTAAACTTGCGTTGCTTTTTGGTTGAAACTGATTTTATTGTTTAGTTTCAGAATGTTGCTATTAGCTAATTCAACTACAATTTCTGTCTTATCTGCTCCTTGTCCAGGGTGCTAAGTCCTGCTTACATTCTGGATATTTATAATAATAACTGAGCAATACCAATATAGTTCTGTTACCCACCATACGGTAAATATTCAACATAATATTCAACAATATTCATTTTCCATAAAGGCCCATTGTTTACAATGGGAAACAGGTTGGATGTATTGAATAATGTGGCCCTGATGAAGGAGTTTTACAGTGCCCTGAAGTGTTGGCTGTTGAGGTTATTAAGTTTGATTCAGAGCCTCACCGTGAATGCTTGGTTTATGGTGAAAGTGAAGACTGGTCATTTGCAAATGCTTGTTTGACTCACAGCTGCACCCTGATCATTTCTCAACCAGGTGTACACAATCGTAAGTGCTTGGTGTACACATGAAGTTTAGCTGAGCATTTACGGTTTTGGCTGTCGAACTCAGCTCGGAAGCCGAATTTCTACCTATTTTCAGCCATATGTTGCTGCGGAGTCCATCGGTGTTCTGTGTCCGTTGTTGGCATTCTAGCATACGCAGGCAGTGTTTCTTTTTTCAAACCTTGCTGGCCCCCTCCTAGGGGGTATCCCATGTAGTGTGCATGTGTGTATTGTTACTTAACTATTCACACTTGGTTCCTGTTTGGGCATCCCATGTAGTGTGCTTGTGTGTAGTGTGACTTACCTTATCCAAGTTGTTTATCTCTTTTGTGTTTTTACCTTCCTCCACCTCCTCTTTTCCCACACCCTCACCCACTCCTTCTTGACCTTCTGTACCTTGCCTTAAGCCTGTTGCTAACAAAGGACATCACACAGCATATTACTCGTAAAGCCTTTTCTTTATGATTTTCTAAAACATCATTACTTAAAATTATATTTTTGTGTCAGTAAAATCAATTTTTTTTTTATTTTTGTGGGAATATTTTTTTTGCACCAAATGGCACTTGTAAAGACAAAAGAAATAAATTTCAACTTCAGCTCTAACACACGTGCGCCAATTCGCCATGTTCAAGGCCCCTCACATGCTCACTACTTACCACAGCACTGTCATATTCCCTTTTGGGGGGCCACCCTCCACCTTGGTGCCATCCCTTCTATTTAGTCTGTAATGACATGCAAACAGATGTTAAAAAGTCGGCACACGCGTGATGTGTTTTATGCTTGTGTAGTGGTCTGATTGAATTTATTACCACCCACCTGGCATGCTTCCTGTCTCGGGTGGCTCCATCACGGCATATTCACCTGGGTTCAAAGAGTCTGTAGGTTAAGCCTCAGTGGGCAGACCCCTCTCAGCTGGGTGGCCTTGAATCTTATCCAAAACTCCCCAGCTAGAAGCAAAAAAGAACATTCACTTACACACTTACTCTGCAAGTTCAGTGCTCACCTTCTTTCTTGGGAATCCCCCCGGGGTGCCCTGCTGTGTGAAACCCCCCAGGTAGCTCAAAAACTCACATTCTTTCCTGGTTCAACGGCGCATCCACCAGCAGCTGGCGCATGCCTGATATCCCTTTAGCTGGGCTTTCCCGCACCAGGGTAGCGCAGGATGCGGCCGCCAGCACTCTTGGGTCTGCTCGCATTAGACAAACTCCTGGACGAGGGGTTCAAGTGGATTCAAGCTCACTGATTGGACGAGCTGCCGCACATGCGTCATAGGACCAGGAAGAGGTGAATTTGTTCGGGCAACCTGGGGGGGTCTCACACAGTGGGTCACCCTCGATCGTGGTGCTCCGAGGGCAAGGACCAAAACCCAGGATAGTATACTTATACTAATGCATTAAAATATATATTTAATTTGAGCTGGCTCTTTTTAATTTGATCATGAACTCACCGGTCTTGCCTTTCGGTGTAAGGCAAACCACTGGCAAGTTAAAAACTCGGACTAGGAAACAACATATTGCGTGTGTCCATGGAGCTGTGGCATTTTCCTGACACCATGCTTCAAGGATTTGATTTTACAGCCCCAATGTGCCCCTTTGAATATGATAAGCAGCTCAACAATTGTCAGTCAAAGCATAACTTTGGTATTGCTGTGCCCTGGGCACCCCAAATCCCCCACCCCCCAAAAAACATCTCATGGTATGCTGTGCAGCTGTCATGGCTTATATTCTCCCAAAACATCCACAGCGCAGCACATAGATTAAACAATGCTCATTGCTTACAATGGGAAGAAATCCCATCCTGATTTTTTTCCTTGGAAGTGTTACTACTGCAAAGCGATGCACTCTCGAAGGTGTGGAAGGGGCCAAGATTTGATGGTGTTTATGTTATATCTTTGTTGTCATTCATTATCTTTATAGTCTTTAGTCTTTTTATTGTCCCTGTTTTATTCTGTTAAATGTACTATGGCTGTCTGCATAATTTAAAACGAAAAGCAGGAATAAAACAGACCCTAGCCAATAAAGACTGTGATATACTGTAAATAGCTAGGTCACACCATCTAGCAGAGTGCCATTAATGAATAGACAGATTAGATCTGTTTTGCTGGTTATCCATAGGTTTCCCATGCAGTTCTGCTACACTGCTTTTATCCAATCTTATCTGCTTGAATTACAATGTTTACATGGCTCTGCACTCATTCCAGCAGATTGTGTTTATGATAGTGATATGCTCACTACACGCCTTATTTACTAAATATTCTATTAACTAAAATTACATACGATAGGGCTGGTACATAAATCAAGGTAGTTACTAATGAATAGTTAGAAGTGGCTCCATAAATCACTAATACATTATGCAGTCCAAGAGAATAATTGTATGCATTCCTATATATCTTCCTATTTACAAACAGCTTTGCCATTAGGGAAGAATGAATTGATTCAAATAGAATAACATTTGGTCTAATTTCCTAAAAAATGTGGGTTCAATGAAAATCCTGAATGTTAGTGATTCATTTTGGATGAATCTGATATTTCTTTTTAAACCAATTCAGCGGAACCCAAATTGGAGACAAAATGGATATCATGATCACATTTAGGCACATCTGATCCTCTAAGCTACGGAGCATCGGCACTAACTAATAACATGTGGGCTGGGAGTTTCATAACTCACACTGCTGCTGTGCTGTACAATGTAACAAACAGATGTCCAGCTGTTACATTATAAAAAGCCAGTCAGATGCTTGCTGTAATACATTGTAAATAGCCAAGCACGTGGCTGCTGTCTCCATGTACCAATGGCTATTTCCTGCTGTGTAACATCATAAAGCTATGGAGCATCAGCACTAACTAATAACACGTGGGCTGGGAGTTTTATAACTCACACTGCTGCTGTGCTGTACGATGTAACAAACAGATGTCCGCTGTTACATTATAAAAAGCCAGCCAGATGCTTGTTGTAATACATTGTAAATAGTCAAGCACATGGCTGCTGTCACGATGGCTATTTCCTGCTGTGTAACATTGTATAGCCCTAATGTTAACAACTTTACAACTGACACATAGCTGAATGTCATGTGTAAGTGATGCTTTGATGGAGAGATCACTCTTAAAAAATCACAACATTTTGCATCTGAAAGTCAGCTGTGAACATCATTATTGGCTTGTATTGCCTAATCCCTGCATTGTCACATACAGCTGCTATATACCTTTAGGGCATAGCAGTTGTAGACACAGCTTTACATTGGGCTTTGGACATACCTATGATGGCAAAGACAAAAGTACCTGATTTGCTCATTGTTTGGCTATGAGTTGAATGCAGAAAACAATAGATTTGGGCAAATCAAAGAACAGGACCAGCATTAGACCAGGAGCCAGATGTGGGGTCAGGCAGGTCATGAACAGCAACTGAGTACAGCACCAAGCCATAATCAAGCCAATATTTGTCCATGATCAGACAATGCGTACAAGCATGGGTTGAGGATGGAAGCCAGAAGCAGGAATAGGTGATCTGTCACAGACATAAGACAAGATGTATGGGAATTTCTTGAAGCCAGACCGGGCTGAATGGTGACATGGGCTCCAACAAGCCTCCCCTACACTAAATTCTGGCATTAGAATTTACCCTTCAGGCGTAAATAGCCAAGTGAAAGCATGTAAAGAAGAGGGGAAGTTCTGCCCGATAAGGCTAGCACACAATTGCATTGCCAGACAGATTGAGACAGAAACAGGATTACAAGAAAGGGGGGGTGAAAGGCTTCCCTCATGGATCAAAGTAAAAAATATGAGAATTAAATGTATATTCAATTTATAAATCATTGTTTCTTCCACTTAAATATCTGTTAATGTCTTAGAGTAGAAGAGTGCCTCGCTAAACCTTATTGTTACAGCTCTAATTAACTCTAATCTGGCCTGTGTATCTTTTAACGAACAACATGATAGTATTGCAGTGTGGCCAAGCAGTTGCGCCCCAAAGGGACCAGCTAGCAATAGGGCCTATGTGCGACAAGGTTTTCTGCTGACTTTATCCTGCTCTCTCACACTGGAGCTAGGACAGAAGGTAAGTAGACAGTGGTTCCCATTTTTCATTGCCATTGTGCACGCTGCAGGGTACAACGAGGACGGGAGCACTTTAGTAGATAATCCTACTGCATAGGTTTTTTGGAGATACACAACACAACATGGGCAAGCTTGATCTTTTAAAATAGTTACTCCCAGAGGCATTATAAGTATATCTCATTACATGGATTTGTCCTCTCCCTGAGGAAGCCACAAGAAGGCGAAACACATTGGAGGAAAACCAACATCTGGGCCCTTTTTTTGCTTAAAAACCTGCTGAAAAAGTTTTCAGCATAAATTTGGGATCATGCACAGAATATTGTATTGTGGATTGTATACTAGATAAAGTTTTCATATGGGAAGTACATAACAAAACTACACCATGTTCCAAATAAATATGCAAATTCATTTTTTCTCTGATTTTCCTAAATGGAAGATGCAAATGACACCCAGCTTAATTAACATTAACCCTTAAAGTATAAATCACATCTTATTGAACAAACCTCCCAATTATAACAGTAGTTTTTCACAAAATTCAAATACTCAAAATGCACTATTCCTAATTATTATGCACAGCAGACTTTCAATATAATTCATAAATGAATATAAATAGAAATAGAAAATGATTGTTGATTTGTTGTATTTGCAGCATTCACAAGACACATTAACTGAAATAAAAAGCTCCACAGTTTTATTATTATAGAGTTTTTGTTTCTTTCTTTACAGGATGTCAGAATAGCCTCCCAGAACTGCTGTTTTGATGTGACCTGCCTCCCACCCTTATATATTTATTGCTTGAGGATAATCGAAAGGTTGCCGATACGCAGGGCCCTTTTTAGGGTTCATGCTCACCCATTTATCCTGATATGCATACTTACCTAAAAATACTCTACCATTCTGCCCATGCACTCCTTTCCCTGAATAAAAGTCTATTCATGCACATTTGGCTGCTGTGGCTGAGGCAATGATTGAGAGAGAAAAGTGTCACTCAAGATCCCACCAATGCATCGGAAGATACAGGTCTGGCTTCTGCTGAGAAAAGGAATCAGGAATGGACCAGGCAGAGGTATATTTGTAAGATGCAATTTTTTTTTTTAATCGGTTTCAGGACTGCTCGAACTTGGGTGGCGTTGGCAAGATAATCATTAAGCTGTAATAATGTTTGAATGAAGAAAAAGAAAGACTTAAAAAAAGGTGAAAAAAAGGAAAAAGAAAATGTGGAAAAGAGAAAGATGGTGAAGTTTAAATGTAGAAAAGAAGGTGTTGAAGGGAAGGTAAAAAGATTGGAAGGCATAGAGATTATGTATAAGAACAAAAGAGAGAGCAAGCGACTCCTGCTGATCCTGAGCTAAGAGCTTTGTATGTGAAGGGGTTTGTGAATATTATCTCCTGGCATTCCCTTATACATCTCCATGCGCCTGTCCACCAAACAAACCTGATTGGCTTCTGACAGTCATGTGGGGCCAGGGCATACAGAAATGAGTCCTGGTTACACATCGGTATGCCTCCCCACTCAGGGCTACACTAGACACCTTTGAGTACTTGATGTTCACATTGGGCCAGCTGGGGCCTATAGTTACCCAGGTCATAGAGAGAAAGATTGTCTACATCATAGAGAACAAAACCCCAACTGTTGCTTCCCCTCTGCAGGTCTGGGTAACTACAAGCCCCAGCTGCCCCCAGGGGAACGATAAGACCCAGCTGCTTCCCCTCCAGTGCCTTGGAGGAACTACAAGGTCCATCTTCTTCTGGAGGAACTACAAGGCCCAGCTGCTTTTGAAGGAACTATAATTCCCAGCTTCCCCTGGAAGAACTACAAAGCCCAGCTGCCCCTGCAATAACTCATAGGCCCAGCTGCCCCTGAAGGAACAACAAGACCCAGGTGCCCCTGGAGGAAATACAAAGCCCAAATGCTCCTGGAGGAACTACAAGGTCCAGCTGACCCTGGAGAAACTAAAAGGCCCAGTTTCCATCAGGGGAATTTAGCCCAGTTGCTTCCCCTCCCCAGCCCTGGGGAACTACAAGACCCAGTTGCCCCCAGGGTATACTCCTCCCCAACCCTAGGGAACTACATGGCCCAGCTGCTCACCATCTATAGGCCTGGAGAGCTGCAAGCTCCAGCTTGGCAGACTCTATATACTTTGCCGAGGGGTCTATCATCTGTCTCCCCATGATCCCTTCCAGAAACATGATTCCTTGCTGAAGCTACAGCCTTGTTGGGACACGGTGGCCTTCTATCAATCATCCACTCCTCCCTATGTCTGGACCATTCAGGGTTGCACAGCACTCATCAGTAAAATATGACTGGGCCCATTAGTAGGTTTATGTTGCTGCACAAAAATCACACAAACCTTAGTTTGACATAAACCATCTCTATGCACTTTCAACTGCCTCAGCCCAAAATCTATTGGAGGTTAATCCATGACAACAGCACGCATTCTGTGTTGGATTTCTGTCAACAGTGTAAAGAGAAAAAAGGCTAATAGATCCTACATATCAAATAAATTAAAGCTCTGTCTATCCAACAATCCAGAGCTGATGACTCACTCACATATAGTTATTTCCCAACAGCAGGGCTCTGCCAAGAAAAAGGGCACACAGTATGTTGTATGCATCTATGTAAATATATTAGCTATATTGTCCTGTGTTAAAAATCTGTGACCCATTGCAATAATTAGATAATTCATTATAGCTTTCTCTCTCTCTCTCTCTCTCTCTCTCTCTCTCTTTCTCTCTCTCTCTCTCTCTCTCTCTCTCTCTCTCTCTCTCTCTCTCTCTCTATATATATATATATAGTTCATGCTTCCCTAGATACTTTTAGTGCTCATGCCCCTCCCCCATCATTTATCCTGATAGATATGTATACTTAACTAAAAATACTCTACCATTCTGCACCTGCAGTCTCTTCCCTGGATAGAAGTCTATTCATGCAGATTTGGATGCTGGGCTGAGGCAGTGATTGAGAGAGAAAAGTGTCACTACATCCCACCAATGCCTTGAAAGATAAAGGCCCGGCCTTCTGCTGAGAAAAGGAATCAGGAATGAACCAGGTAGAGGTATATTTGTAAGATAAGTGTGCAAATGTTCTTTTTAACCGGTTTCAGGGCTGACTACCCACTCGGGCTCTGACCCTCTGGCTTGAATATGGAGAATGCTCTGACTCTTAAAGTGGACCAACACCCAGGATTTTCACTATACTGAGTTTTCGGGGGTGCCCCTCTGAGTGAAACCCCCCAGAACGCCCGATAAAACTCACCTCACTCAGCTCCTATGACGCATACGCGGCCGCTCTTCCAATCAGCGCGCAGAGCTGCTGTGGTATGCGCGTTCAAGCGGCATCTCGCGCTTCCCTCTAACAGGGAGCGTGCCCATGCCGACCATTCACAAATGGCCAGCGCGGCATGCGCCCTGCTAGAGAGAAGCGCAAGATGCAGCCGCAGCCCACGTATGCGCCGTTGGACCGGGAGTAAGGTAAGGTGAATGGGGCATCCTCGGGGGTTTCACACAGTGGGGCATCACGATTTCGGATGCCCCGCAGGGAGGGATCGGATCGGCCTGGGAATCTTATAGATTCCCGGGTCGATCACGGAGGGTGTTGGTCCACTTTAACCCCTGGCTTGGATGACTACCTGTTTTGGCTTTCTGGATTACCTCATACTCTAGCTTTGGATTCCCTGACTCTGTTGCATAGTTTTTCCCCAAAACCTGAACTGGACCTTTTGGATTCTGGGTTCACTGGTCTCTGGCAATGGTAGCGAGAACCTGGCTTGTCTTCAGCACAATCTGTCCTCCCCTGAGGGGTGCTCTGATGAAAACCAGACCTGTCCTCAGACTTCCTGCACTGGAACCATGGTGTAACACTTCACCAATTGCTTATTGCTGGCTCCCTCCGGGCACAGACAACCCTAACCCTCTTGTCTTCCAGATATTCCCCAGTCTCTGCTTGGCACCTCTAACCAGCAGCACCACTTAATCTGACATTCTGGCCTTCCCATCTGTTGAGTTTCCCTTGTACCCATCCCCTGGGGAAGCCATAGGTGGTACTTCCTGGAGCTTTCTGGTCTCCAGAAAGGTACATGACAAATTATTCAAGAACCTTCTCTTAATTTTGTGCACAGGTTTGCATTCTAACACATATACAGTATGATGTGTATAACATTACTGTCATTGTTGATCAATACATACGAGTATTCTGTTCAAGGCAGCAGATTAATTTTGATTCATTTGAGCACTGGCCACAACAATAGGGAAACTGTCAATGTTGTCTGTAACTAAAAGGCTGATAACAAATGTATCATTAGCGTTTATTTTAATCAGACTTTTACTAAAGAAGAATAATGTACAGACCTTGACATTATCTTTCTCTTTTGATTTTTGCAATGTATCAGTAAATGATTTGACTTCTGCTGTTTGCCAAAGACACAGAGGCACACACACACACACACACACACACACACACACACACGCACACATATTCTCGAAAGACTCCATTCCGTGCCGTCCTAAAAAAATTGGCTTTGTGCGAAAGTAAATTTGCACGTGTTAATTCTTGCTTGCTCACATGATTCGTGTATGTTATACCTTGACTCTAATACCTCTGTAATTATGTTTATCATTCAATTTTTTTAAATATTCACACAATATCATAACTGTAATTTAAACATAATATTTAAATAGTAAAAGTTCATATTCTTGGGGTATAAATCATTAAAATATGTTACATTTTACTAAAAACAATGTTAATTCATTTAAAACTAAAAACATTGGTAAAACCGGGAGAATTACAAATATTTAAAAAAAGGCCAATATACCGGCGGTTATGAACAGTGAGGATTCGTCAATCTTTCAGAAAGGTATTCATAAAAAGGCTCTATTTCTCCAAATTATAACATCAAAATCTCACCAACTAAAAACATTGGTAAAACCGGGAGAATTACAAATATTTAAAAAAAGGCCAATATACCGGCGGTTATGAACAGTGAGGATTCGTCAATCTTTCAGAAAGGTATTCATAAAAAGGCTCTATTTCTCCAAATTATAACATCAAAATCTCACCTTTATAGCCCATCTCTTTAGTTAAATGTGGCTCCTGAATTTTCACACACATTAAAACGAAAATACTTGTAAAAGGGTGCGTGCTGAATCACTTAAGGCACAAAAGGTTCTCACAATGGAAGCCACATATGAATCTGTTCACGCATGGCACTGTATATAGCCTTATATTTCTATATCTATATATCTATGGCTGTACAGCAGAGGTCTGTACTCTTTTTAAGGTTGTGACTTTTAAAAGGCTCTTGTCACTCGCTATTCTCCTTTCTCCAAGGGCTGAAAGACTGAACCAATGTTGTTGATCTCTGTACCTTCTATATTGCTAAGGGATTTACCATAAACGGAATCAAACAAGTTAGCAGATCCTTACTTTTATCTTCGGGTGAAGCCATTCCTTTGTTAATGTAGATGTATGCTTTCTTGCTGAAAGGTGAAATTGCTCTTTATCTTCAGCTTTTTTTTCAGAGGCCTGAAGGTACATAATTGACTAATATGGTATTGTTCATAAATACTTTCACCTTGTCTAAAGCCCCAGTTCCAGCTGCAGAACAACAGCCCTAAAGTATAATTCTGACTTCACCATACTTCGCTATGTGTATGTTGTTCTTTTGGTTTGTTGCCGTTGTACCATACAAACCTTGAATTATGATGAGAAATGTTCAAAAAACTTTTGTAATGGTCAAGAGGTATATGTTTTGAATGATTACATCTTGCTCTATTTTAGATTATTATTGTTTATTTATAAAGCACCATTATCTTCTGTGGTGCTGTTCAGTGTGGAATTACAAGCAGGGTAAAACCAATAACTTATAGCAATACTTGCGCATTATGAGTTAGATGCGACACAAATGCACAAATACAGTCATATTGAAATGCATTAGGAGAGAGGGCCCTGCCCCTGTGGGGTTACAATCTAGAAGATAAGGGGTGGAGACAAAAGGTAAGTTACAAGCAATGTATACTTATGTATAATGGCAGGTAATCTGAAGTGGTTCGGCCAGTTTTTAGGCCAAATGATAGGCTCGTTGTAAGGCCCCGTGGGACACACGCCTTCAGAGTAAGCCCACAAGCCCCAATCTCCGCTGCTAGCTTCACCTTTAGACAAGCCCCCGTTAGCCGGGCCGCTTTATACACCTCGCCGGACACGGTTGCCCCCAAAGGAGATAAAGAAAAGATAGCACAAAGGATGTGAGCTTACGGGAGAGTGAAGGCAGCTGAAACAAGGGCCGACAGGGCAACGTAGACAAGCTGGGTCATACACGGGAAGGCAGTCCAATATATTGCAGGACCAAAGGAATAGGCAAACAGAAGGGTGGAGGTCAGGCCAATGGTCAATCCGGAAGGTCACAGGTTTGCAGTACAGAGGGTGAGACGGAAGCGTTGTCGGTGTACAGGCAATGGTCAGTCCAGGCGGCAAAAAAGAATGGTCAAACGAGCAAGGTCAGCAACAAGATCAAAAACGGGCGAGAAGACAATCCAAGGCACACTCAGCTATCACGGACACTGGTGCACTGGAGGGGTAACCCTTATACAGGACAGAACATACAGGGCGTGTGTGTTGTGTCCAATCATTTATCAGGCGACAACGCGGCAAGAGAGGAGAGGCGACGGAGGCGGCGGCCGTGCGCGGCGCCGCTCGAACAGATGCTCGGCGCGGCCCAGCACCCGGAAGTGCCTCGGCTCGGTGCTCGGAGACGCCACGGGACCGGGACAAAGGTGAGTTCTCCGTGACTGATTACAGTAGGTGGGTTTTGAGGGCATTCTTAAAGGCTTGGGGAGTGGTGATTTGTATGGTGGGACTAGAGTAATCAGGGCCGGATTAAGGGTGGTGGAGGCCCCTGGGCAAAAAATCTGGTGGAGGCCCCAGATACAGTTTTTTTTTTCCTTTAAAATAATAGTCCAGCCAAGTAACTGATCAGCGGTTGTCTGGCACCTGCCTACTTACTGGAACATCAGATCAAGTCCCTTGTGCTGTTCGGGAACTCCTGCTTTGCCATTCTGGGTGGGGGTAGTGTAGTCGCCCAGCTGGTCCAGCAGAAAACAGTTCCCTGTATTGAGCTGCCAGCGGCTGTGCTTGGTGGCTTATGTGCAGTGACAGCTTGGCACGCACCCATCACTGTAGCGTTGGTGACGGCAGCTTTGCTGCTCTAGACTCTCTGTCCTGCCCTGTGGTGACTTTGGCTGCGGTTTGCAAAAACAAAAAAACTTGCCCAGGCACTGGGGGGCCCCCACTGCCACCAATAGCTTTGTTGCCGGCCCTGCTGCCTGTCAAACCACAGACTAAAAAACCTCCTGGACCAGACCATAACCCAAAGGTTGGTGGAGGCCCCATTTGCAGGGCGAGTGGTGGAGGCCCCATGGCTCATGCCCCTTGCTCCCCCCTCATAATCCGGCCCTGAGAGTAATAGGGTCTTGTGTGTGAAGTCCTGAATGGGGGCATGGGAGGAGGTGGTCCTGGGAAGACCGGAGATTGCATATGGGTTGGTATTTGTTGATACGCAAAGAAACGTCAGCAGGAGCCTGAATGAAGAGTGCTTTTTAAGTTAAGGAGCTGGTTTGTGATTGAATGTAAGATGTGATAAGATCTCTGGCCCTTTCAAAGCCCAGTTAGGGTTAATGCAGGAAGTCTTTTTAGAAGCAGAGAGGAGCAAAGGCAAAAGAGGCTGTTACTGGAGAGAGAGAAAGATCTGAAGTAGGGATGAGCGAATCGATCCGGACGAACCCGGATTCGATCCGAATTTCAGGAAAAATTCGATTCGGATCGAATCCGAATTTCCCCGCGATTCGATCGCTCGAAGTTTTCCTTTAACATCCATTCATTTACATTACAGGCATTCTAAGATGGCGGACGGGACATGTCCAGACATCAACCCCGCGCCAGTGCAAGCTGGGACAGTCACATGCAGCCTATCAGCAGCCAGCAAGCCCGGTGACGTCACAGCGGTATTTAAGGCCGGCCATCTTGCTTTCCTGCCTCATTTCTCTATTGCATTCGTGAGAGACAGAACGTTGTGTAGCTGAGGGAGAGAGGCAGTTAGACAGGCAGGGACAGACAGGGACAGGCTGGAGACAGGCAGGAGACAGACAGGAGACAGACAGAAAGTCAGCGAAAAAACAGGGAAAGGTAGAAAAATCGGAGGCTGTCACAGGGAGTTTTTTTTTTTTTTCATCCAGCCTGACAGGCTTTGTTAGCGTTTTCAGGCTGCTTATACTAACTAACTGTGCATATATACTGAACTGATCTTAAGTCTGCTGTGAGGCATCCCATTCTGTGACTACAGCAGCCTCTGTTTAAGACCATATAACCATTTGCTCTTATTATAATTGAAATTAGCCTGATAAAGACACTTTTGCTGGGCATAGTACTTCTGGACCCTGCCAGGTGCACTTCTGTTGTGGCATCCCATTCTGTGACTACAGCAGCCTCTGTTTAAGACCATATAACCATTTGCTCTTATTATAATTGAAATTAGCCTGATAAAGACACTTTTGCTGGGCATAGTACTTCTGGACCCTGCCAGGTGCACTTCTGTTGTGGCATCCCATTCTGTGACTACAGCAGCCTCTGTTTAAGACCATATAACCATTTGCTCTTATTATAATTGAAATTAGCCTGATAAAGACACTTTTGCTGGGCATAGTACTTCTGGACCCTGCCAGGTGCACTTCTGTTGTGGCATCCCATTCTGTGACTACAGCAGCCTCTGTTTAAGACCATATAACCATTTGCTCTTATTATAATTGAAATTAGCATGATAAAGACACTTTTGCTGGGCATAGTACTTCTGGACCCTGCCAGGTGCACTTCTGTTGTGGCATCCCATTCTGTGACTACAGCAGCCTCTGTTTAAGACCATATAACCATTTGCTCTTATTATAATTGAAATTAGCCTGATAAAGACACTTTTGCTGGGCATAGTACTTCTGGACCCTGCCAGGTGCACTTCTGTTGTGGCATCCCATTCTGTGACTACAGCAGCCTCTGTTTAAGACCATATAACCATTTGCTCTTATTATAATTGAAATTAGCCTGATAAAGACACTTTTGCTGGGCATAGTACTTCTGGACCCTGCCAGGTGCACTTCTGTTGTGGCATCCCATTCTGTGACTACAGCAGCCTCTGTTTAAGACCATATAGCCATTTGCTCTTATTATAATTGAAATTAGCCTGATAAAGACACTTTTGCTGGGCATAGTACTTCTGGACCCTGCCAGGTGCACTTCTGTTGTGGCATCCCATTCTGTGACTACAACAGCCTCTGTTTAAGACCATATAACCATTTGTTCTTATTATAATTGAAATTAGCCCGATAAAGACACTTTTGCTGGGCATAGTACTTCTGGACCCTGCCAGGTGCACTTCTGTTGTGGCATCCCATTCTGTGACTACAGCAGCCTCTGTTTAAGACCATATAACCATTTGCTCTTATTATAATTGAAATTAGCCTGATAAAGACACTTTTGCTGGGCATAGTACTTCTGGACCCTGCCAGGTGCACTTCTGTTGTGGCATCCCATTCTGTGACTACAGCAGCCTCTGTTTAAGACCATATAACCATTTGCTCTTATTATAGTTGAAATTAGTCTGATAAAGACACTTTTGCTGGGCATAGTACTTCTGGACCCTGCCAGGTGCACTTCTGTTGTGGCATCCCATTCTGTGACTACAGCAGCCTCTGTTTAAGACCATATAACCATTTGCTCTTATTATAATTGAAATTAGCCTGATAAAGACACTTTTGCTGGGCATAGTACTTCTGGACCCTGCCAGGTGCACTTCTGTTGTGGCATCCCATTCTGTGACTACAGCAGCCTCTGTTTAAGACCATATAACCATTTGCTCTTATTATAATTGAAATTAGCCTGATAAAGACACTTTTGCTGGGCATAGTACTTCTGGACCCTGCCAGGTGCACTTCTGTTGTGGCATCCCATTCTGTGACTACAGCAGCCTCTGTTTAAGACCATATAACCATCTGCTCTTATTATAATTGAAATTAGCCTGATAAAGACACTTTTGCTGGGCATAGTACTTCTGGACCCTGCCAGGTGCACTTCTGTTGTGGCATCCCATTCTGTGACTACAGCAGCCTCTGTTTAAGACCATATAACCATTTGCTCTTATTATAATTGAAATTAGCCTGATAAAGACACTTTTGCTGGGCATATTACTTCTGGACCCTGCCAGGTGCACTTCTGTTGTGGCATCCCATTCTGTGACTACAGCAGCCTCTGTTTAAGACCATATAACCATTTGCTCTTATTATAATTGAAATTAGCCTGATAAAGACACTTTTGCTGGGCATAGTACTTCTGGACCCTGCCAGGTCCACTTCTGTTGTGGCATCCCATTCTGTGACTACAGCAGCCTCTGTTTAAGACCATATAACCATTTGCTCTTATTATAATTGAAATTAGCCTGATAAAGACACTTGCTGGGCATAGACTTACTGCTGCCTGCCAGGTGCACTTCTGTTGGGGCATCCCATTCTGTAACATAGCATACCCCTCTTTATTTACACTAAGCAGCTCTCTTATTTACACTAAGCAGGCCTGTTGGAGGCTGAGTGTTACTGCTCACTTTTGGTGTGCATTATATGGTTTCATATAGACCCACCGCTGCCCGGGGGTTCTTTAAATATCACCTACTACCACGCCAGTTAGACTATGTCGGGCAGACAAGTGCCTGGAAGTGAAAAGAGGAGTGGCAGAGGCCAAGATTCCGCAGGCAGAGCTCGCAGCAGACTGGGGGCCAGTAGCAGCAGGAGTCACGCTGAGAGACCTAATCTGCCAGTATCTGCTAGCGGTCGGGTCTCCACCAGTAACGCATCTGCCGTGGTAGATTGGTTGACGCGCTCATCAACAACATCATCACAACTTACGTCTGAGACCCCCAGTCTAGGGTCGGTAGGTTCCTCTGACACAACCCTGAGTTGGCATGCCCCGAGAGCAGTCCCTGTCCTCCCATTGCCTCTGTCCTACGCCGTTCCCTCCCCCAGCGACGTATCCTATGCTTTGGGTTCAGCTCCACTCTTTAGTGAGGAGGACGATCAGATACAGGAGGACAGTCAGCAGCTACTGCCCAGCCAAGAAATGGAGGTGGCTTCTTTAGCTAGGCAGACAAATAGTGATGTGGACAGTGTCGTGGGTGCTGCGAGCGTTCCAGCTCCTGCGCCAGACACTGTTGACGAATCCACGAACATCAGTGACGTACAGCCACAACTCGGTGATGATGATGATGACGATGAAGCCGATCGCACTTCGGAGCCGGGTGATGAAGGGGCTTCATCGTCATCATCAGGAGAAGAGGGGCGCAGGTTGCCCCGGAGTCAGCAGCTGAGGCAGCAAGGTGGTAGCAGTCAGCATGGGGGCACAATTCCAAAGGCTGGAGCCGGCCGGGGCCGGGGCCGGGGTAGAGCACCTGCTGTGCGGCAGTCTACCTTATCGGGAGGGAGTGGAGCAGGGGTTCCTGGAGTTGGCAACAGCAGCAGTGAATCAGTGAGGCCAGGGGGTGGGAAAAGTAGCTACTCGGCAGTGTGGCAGTTTTTCCTGAGGCATCCGCAGGAGGGTAACATGGCCACATGCAAGATATGTAGGCAAAAGGTGAAGCGTGGCCAGGGTCCAAATGTTGGCACCACGGCCCTGCGTCAACATATGATGCGTCACCATAAAATGACCTGGGAGAACCGAGGCTCCCAAGGGGTGGTCCAGTCTGCTTCCTCACCAAGTGAGCTCCCAATTTCTGCCAGCCAAGGCTCCAGCACCTCAGCCGAAGGCAGCTGTGCGTCATACCCATCCTCTGTCGCTCCTGCTCCTCCTCCTCCAAGTCATGCATCCCGCCAGCAATCCATCAGCGAAGCCATGTCCAAGAGACAGCAGTATGCGCCCACTCATCCTACGGCGCAGAAGCTGAATGTGCTCCTGTCCAAGTTGCTGGTGCTGCAGTCGCTCCCTTTTCAGGTGGTGGAATCTGCACCTTTCAGAGAACTGATGGCTTGTGCTGAGCCGAGGTGGAGAGTCCCAAGCCGTCATTTCTTTGCCAAGAAGGCAGTACCAGCGCTGCACACTTTTGTTGAACAGAAGGTGGGCCAGTCCTTGAGCCTGTCGGTGTGTAGCAAAATACATGGCAGCGCCGACATCTGGAGCTGTAACTACGGTCAGGGGCAGTACATGTCGTTTACGGCCCACTGGGTGAATGTGGTCCCTTTGCAGCAGCAGCAGCAACTTGGACAGGTCACGCCGCTTCGGCCTCCGTGCTCTCTGCCCATTGGGCCTGTGACACCGTGCGACTCGGCCTCCTCATCCTCCGCCATCTCCTCACCCTCCACTGTAGGCTCAAGTCTCAGTGCCCCTCCAGTCTACCATGTGTGCAGGGCACGGAGGTGTCACGCAGTGCTTCACATGGTTTGTCTTGGCGAACGGAGTCACACAGGGGAGGAACTGCTTAAATGTATTCATCAGGAAATCCAAACATGGCTTACTCCGAGAAAACTTAAAATGGGAATCATGGTTACCGACAATGGGAAGAACATTTTGTCTGCGCTGCGCCAAGGAAGCCTGACCCATGCCCCCTGCATGGCTCACGTCTTCAATCTGGTTGTCAAGCGGTTTCTGAAGTGTTCCCCCCATCTGCAAGACATCCTAACAACTTCAAGGAAACTTTGCATGCACTTCAGCCACTCCTAAACCACCAAACACACCCTTCTTGAGCTACAGCGTCAGAATGGTATCCCCCAACATAGTCTGATTTGCGATGTTTCCACCCGTTGGAATTCCACCCTTCACATGTTGGACCGATTATATGAACAGAGAAAAGCCATCACGGATTTCCTGATGATCCAAGCAGATAGGGGGACTCCCCTGTGTAACTTCAATGTCAACCAGTGGCAGCTCATACGTGACACCTGCCGTTTGCTCAGGCCCTTTGAGGAAGCCACTTTATTTGTCAGTCGGCAGGATTACGGGATGAACGACGTGATTCCACTGCTTCATGTACTACAGCACATGTTGGAAACCATGGCTGGTCAGGGCACTGGAGACATGGCGTTTACATCTTACGGCCACATGAACCCCGTTGGAGCTGAACTGGAGGAGGAGGAGGAAGAGGAGGAGGAGGAGGAGTTGCCCAGCGAAACACAGTTTAGGCTTGGCGAAATGGCTGGTTTATCTAGTCAGCGGACAGGAGAGGAGGAGCAGGAGCAGCCAGAGGAGCTAGAGGTTTTTGAGGAAGGCGAGACAGAGGACCCGGGCACACCGTGGCAGTATGCAGTGGAGATGGAGACAGGTAGTCCATCCGAGTCACTTGCGCAAATGGCACGAAGCATGCTCACGTGCTTGCGTAGTGACCCCAGAATTGTTTCCATCTGTCGGCGGGATGACTTCTGGCTGTCCACCTTATTGGACCCTTGCTTCCGGCACAAAATGGGGGCATTTTTTAAACCCACCGAGAGGGAGGACAAACTCAACTACTACAAAGACATTCTACGTAGGCAGTTGGCCGATGCCTATCTGCGCCATGGTCCATACTCTCGCAGGTCTGACTCGAGGGGACCTCTGCGCTCACCTTCCACTGCCATGGCTGCTGGGGGGGTTGGCAGGAGCAGCAGCAGCAGCTCCATCAGCAGCAGCAGCCTCAGTCTTCAGTCGCTAATGAGTAGCTTTCTACACCCGCATAGTGAGGCTACTCATGAGCAGCAGGAAGACCTGGAGCAGGACCTCAACCAACAGGTCATGTCATACTTTGACATGACCATGCCAACACACCTTGAGGATCCGCTGGACTTCTGGGCAGCCAAACTTGATTTGTGGCCGCAACTAGCAGAGTTTGCCCTGGAAAAGCTGTCCTGCCCGGCAAGTAGCGTGCCATCTGAGCGGGTGTTTAGTGCGGCGGGGGCCATAGTTACAGCGAGGAGAACTCGTCTGTCAACTAAAAATGTGGAGAGACTCACCTTTGTCAAAATGAATCAGGGATGGATCAGCCAGGATTTCCACCCAACAATGCCTGATGCATGCGACTAGATTCAGCATGGTGCCACGTTTTACACTTTCCAAATGGTGCAAAACATATTTATGTCTTTAGGCCATTTTTTGGGCTCCTGCTGCTGCTGCTGCTGCCAACTTCTGCCAACTCCAGGGTGTGATTCATCCAATTTTTGGGCTCCTGAAGCCAACCCCAGGGTCTCTTTAAAGTAATGTTTGGGCTCCTGCTGCTGCTGCTGCCAACTTCTGCCAACTCCAGGGTGTGATTCATCCAATTTTTGGGCTCCTGAAGCCAACCCCAGGGTCTCTTTAAAGTAATGTTTGGGCTCCTGCTGCTGCTGCTGCTGCCAACTCCTGCCAACTCCAGGGTGTGATTCATCCAATTGTTGGGCTCCTGAAGCCAACCCCAGTGTCTCTTTAAAGTAATATTTGGGCTCCTGCTGCTGCTGCTGCCAACTCCAGGGTGTGATTCATCCAATTTTTGGGCTCCTGAAGCCAACCCCAGGGTCTCTTTAAAGTAGTGTTTGGGCTCCTGCTGCTGCTGCCAACTCCAGGGTGTGAATCATCCAATTGTTGGGCTCCTGAAGCCAACCCCAGGGTCTCTTTAAAGTAATATTTGGGCTCCTGCTGCTGTCAACTCCTGCCAACTCCAGGGTGTGATTCATCCAATTGTTGGGCTCCTGAAGCCAACCCCAGGGTCTCTTTAAAGTAATATTTGGGCTCCTGCTGCTGCTGCTGTCAACTCCTGCCAACTCCAGGGTGTGATTCATCCAATTGTTGGGCTCCTGAAGCCAACCCCAGGGTCTCTTTAAAGTAATGTTTGGGCTCCTGCTGCTGCTGCTGCCAACTTCTGCCAACTCCAGGGTGTGATTCATCCAATTGTTGGGCTCCTGAAGCCAACCCCAGGGTCTCTTTGAAGTAATGTTTGGGCTCCTGCTGCTGCTGCTGCCAACTTCTGCCAACTCCAGGGTGTGATTCATCCAATTTTTGGGCTCCTGAAGCCAACCCCAGGGTCTCTTTGAAGTAATGTTTGGGCTCCTGCTGCTGCTGCTGCCAACTTCTGCCAACTCCAGGGTGTGATTCATCCAATTTTTGGGCTCCTGAAGCCAACCCCAGGGTCTCTTTGAAGTAATGTTTGGGCTCCTGCTGCTGCTGCTGTCAACTCCTGCCAACTCCAGGGTGTGATTCATCCAATTGTTGGGCTCCTGAAGCCAACCCCAGGGTCTCTTTGAAGTAATGTTTGGGCTCCTGCTGCTGCTGCTGCCAACTTCTGCCAACTCCAGGGTGTGATTCATCCAATTTTTGGGCTCCTGAAGCCAACCCCAGGGTCTCTTTAAAGTAATATTTGGGCTCCTGCTGCTGCTGCTGTCAACTCCTGCCAACTCCAGGGTGTGATTCATCCAATTGTTGGGCTCCTGAAGCCAACCCCAGGGTCTCTTTGAAGTAATGTTTGGGCTCCTGCTGCTGCTGCTGCCAACTTCTGCCAACTCCAGGGTGTGATTCATCCAATTTTTGGGCTCCTGAAGCCAACCCCAGGGTCTCTTTGAAGTAATGTTTGGGCTCCTGCTGCTGCTGCTGCTGCCAACTTCTGCCAACTCCAGGGTGTGATTCATCCAATTTTTGGGCTCCTGAAGCCAACCCCAGGGTCTCTTTAAAGTAATGTTTGGGCTCCTGCTGCTGCTGCTGCCACCTTCTGCCAACTCCAGGGTGTGATTCATCCAATTTTTGGGCTCCTGAAGCCAACCCCAGGGTCTCTTTAAAGTAATATTTCGGCTCCTGCTGCTGCTGCTGCTGCTGCTGTCAACTCCTGCCAACTCCAGGGTGTGATTCATCCAATTGTTGGGCTCCTGAAGCCAACCCCAGGGTCTCTTTAAAGTAATGTTTGGGCTCCTGCTGCTGCTGCTGCTGCCAACTTCTGCCAACTCCAGGGTGTGATTCATCCAATTTTTGGGCTCCTGAAGCCAACCCCAGGATCTCTTTGAAGTAATGTTTGGGCTCCTGCTGCTGCTGCTGCCAACGTCTGCCAACTCCAGGGTGTGATTCATCCAATTTTTGTGCTCCTGAAGCCAACTCCAGGGTCTCTTTAAAGTAATGTTTGGGCTCCTGCTGCTGCTGCTGCCAACTTCTGCCAACTCCAGGGTGTGATTCATCCAGTTTTTGGGCTCCTGAAGCCAACCCCAGGGTCTCTTTAAAGTAATATTTGGGCTCCTGCTGCTGCTGCTGTCAACTCCTGCCAACTCCAGGGTGTGATTCATCCAATTGTTGGGCTCCTGAAGCCAACCCCAGGGTCTCTTTAAAGTAATGTTTGGGCTCCTGCTGCTGCTGCTGCTGCCAACTTCTGCCAACTCCAGGGTGTGATTCATCCAATTTTTGGGCTCCTGAAGCCAACTCCAGTGTATATTTGGGCTCCTGCTGCTGCTGCTGCCAACTCCAGTGTGTGATTCATCCAATTTTTGGGCTCCTGAAGCCAACCCCAGGGTCTCTTTAAAGTAATGTTTGGGCTCCTGCTGCTGCTGCCAACTTCTGCCAACTCCAGGGTGTGATTCATCCAATATTTGGGCTCCTGAAGCCAACCCCAGGGTCTCTTTAAAGTAATATTTGGGCTCCTGCTGCTGCCAACTCCAGGGTGTGATGCATCCAATTTTTGGGCTCCTGAAGCCAACCCCAGTGTCTCTTTAAAGTAATGTTTGGGCTCCTGCTGCTGCTGCCAACTCCAGGGTGTGATTCATCCAATTTTTGGGCTCCTGCTGCTGCCAACTCCAGTGTCTCTTTAACCCTTCTAGTGCCAGCTACGTGAGTCTCACGTAGCAGCCTCTACTCCACTTAAGTGCCAGCTACGTGAGACTCACGTAGCTGACTTTAAACCCCGACAGTAAAAAAAATATAAAAGTAAAATACTCACCTGACCCCTCGTTGGATTCAGCCGGGTCTCCTCTTTAATTTGGTGCCATCCGATCCCCCGTGGGGGGTCGGATGGCTCCAGGAGAGCCCCCGGAATAGCACCCCCCCCCCCCCCGTTTGGCAGCAGCAGCTGCTAACTGTAAAAAAAAAAAAAATACAAATGACATTTACTTACCTGCAGTCGCGCTGCCTCCCTCCGGGTCTCCTCTTCACTGGGGGGGCCTCCGATCGCCCCCCCCAGCCTCTTCAGCTTCAGGGGAGAGCCTGAAAGGGCTCTCCCCTTCCTCTCCCGACGGGCGCCGCCATCTTGCCGTTAAGCCCCGCCCCTTTGGGGGCGGGGCTAATGACGTCACCGCCGGGTGTCATGGGGCACCCGGCAGTTCTCTTCTCAGATGCCGGTGATGGCTGGGTGGAGAAGGAGGGAGGTAGGCGATCCTCCGATCGCCTGCCTCCCCCCTTCTCTGCCCAGCTGTCACCTGCATCAGATCGCCGCGGGACATTGCTTCTGAAGATCGGAGGTGAGTAAAGGTAAAATGTTTTTTTTTTTTTTTAATAAACATATTTGAAAACATGTGTCTTTTGTTTTTATTTATACTTTTAACCCCTTGTGAACTGGTAAGGGGTCCATGACCCCTATACCAGTTCACAAGGCTGGGGAGATGGCAAGCCACCTGCGCTAGCGGGTGGCTTGCCATTAACCCCTGGCACCCCCATTACCTGCCTCCCCAAAGGCCAGGGGGGGGCAGAAGAGCCCGGGCCCACATGGGCTATGTGGGCTCGTAGGCTGCAGGGTGGGGGGGCCACATAAGCTGGCCCCCCCACTCTGTGCCTACAAGCCCCCATAGCTGGTCCCGGGCTGGTTACTGTGGGTAAGGGGGACCCCACGTCAATTTTTTTTTTGATTTTTAAGGGTTTTTAACCCTTAAAAATCAAAAAAAAAATGGGGTCCGCCCCCCCTGGGAGGGGGGACCCTATGTCATTTTTTTTTTTGATTAACCCTTTGTAATCTGTCATCCAGCAGCTATAAAAGGCTTCTAGCAAGTGAGCAGAAGCCAGTGATCGCCGAGGGACAGAGTGCTCCAGGATGGATGGGAGGTGAGTACAGTGTAAAAAAAAAAAATAAAAATTAATAAAATATTTTTTTCTCTGCTTGTGTCTGTGTGATTATTTACTTTTAACCCCTTGTGAACTGGTAAGGGGTCCATGACCCCTATACCAGTTCACAAGGCTGGGGGGATGGCAAGCCACCTGCGCTAGCGGGTGGCTTGCCATTAACCCCCGGCACCCCCATTACCTGCCTCCCCAAAGGCCAGGGGGGGGCAGAAGAGCCCGGGCCCACATAGGCTATGTGGGCTCGTAGGCTGCAGGGTGGGGGGGCCACAAAAGCTGCCCCCCCCACTCTGTGCCTACAAGCCCCCATAGCTGGTCCCGGGCTGGTTACTTTGGGTAAGGGGGACCCCACGTCAATTTTTTTTTTGATTTTTAAGGGTCCCCTGGGAGGGGGGACCCTATGTCATTTTTTTTCCCGATTTAACCCTTTGTAGTGTGGATGGTTTTTGTATTTTTTTTGTGAATGTTATAAAATACTTGTTTCAGTTAGGGGGGTCTCCTGGGCAGGAACGGGGGGCTACCGATAAATATGTGGTACCGTTCTAATCGGTAGAAATGGGGCTTTCACATGCAATATGATTTTCCTTAATAAAATACATTTTTTATTTAAAATAAAGGAGTCAATTTTCTAAAAAATTTTTTTTATTTATTTATTTTTTTTTTCACTTAATAATATTGTAAAAAAAAAATAAAAATTACAAACAAGACATTTCATGTTAAAGTCTAAACTCTGCTGCAAAAAATATATATATAATTTTTCTGAAAGTTACAGCAAAAATGGCGCAAAACATGTCGCAAAACATGTCGCAAAATGGGGAAAATGGCCTGTCAACAGAGGGTGACAAAATCTCAAGTAGGCTGGCAATTAAAAGGGTTAATAGTACCTATGCATGTTGGGTATTGTTCTGTTCGGGGAACCTTGCGCTTTCAGACTTAGCTTGTTTTTTCTGGTTTGCATATTTATATTTTAGGAAAAGGTGTTTTTTATTCAGCTTTTTTATAAATTTTTTAGGGAAACCCTGCGCAACCAAAGAATTCTTTGAGGAATTAATTCCAGAAAGATGAGCCCACTACAACAAGCTGGGTACCCTTAAAAAGCTTAACGTGTGTACTTTCAGGGAATATATGGTTTATGGGGGATATTCCAAATGTAAAGGGTTGTTTTGGTTGAAAAATCGCAAGGTGCGCACTTTGTCTGCAGAGCTGAAATTTTCAAGTAAAATTACCGTTATGCGCATGCTTTACTTTGGGGTGTTTGGCAACTCTTCCCTTGACAGTAGCTATGCATGTTGGGTGTTGTTCTGTTCGGGGGATGTTGCGTTTTCAGATTAAACTTGTTTTTTCTTGTTTGTATATAGTTTTTTTAGGAAAATGTGGCTTTGATTCTGCTTTTTTATCCTTTTTTTAGGGAAACTCTTTGCAACCAAAGATTACGTTGAGGGATTACTTCCAAAAAACTATGGCCACATCCACAAGCTTGGTACGCCTAGAAAGCCTGAGGTGTGTACTTCCAGAGAATATATAGTTTGTTGGGGGTATTTCAAAGGTAAAGGGTTGTTTTTCTGGAAAAACCGCAAGGTGCGCATATTGCATAGCATAGTTGTATTTTATCTGAAAATCTCCTAAAGCGCTGTTTCAGTTTGGGGGAGTCTCCTGGGCAGGAAAGGGTGTCTACCAATACATATGTGGTACCGCTGTAACCGGGAGAAATTGGGGTTTCACACGCAATAAGATTTTATTGACAAACTTACATTTTTTATTCCAAAAAAAACTACAATATGTAAAAAATTTTTTTTTTTTTTTTTTTTTTTGCACATATTTCACCCAAAATTATTAAGAATACACCTAACAAATGACAAACAAGACATTTCATGTTAAAGCCCAGACTCTGCTGAAAAAAACAATATATCATTTTCCTGGGAAATCCCTGGAAATCCCTTCAAAAATCACATTTGAACATAGGGAGCGCAAAATAGTGCAAAATGGTCTGGCAACAGAGTGTGACAAAAACTCCAGGTAGGCTGGCACTTAAAGGGTTAAAGCAATGTTTGGGCTCCTGCCCCTCATAGTGATGCCACTTCAACTCTCTTGAATTCAATTGTGCCGCTCTGCGCCTCTGATCTGCATGTGATATTTATTCAAAGTATTATTTAACTTACCCAGCACGCATCCTGTGCGTGTTACAGCAAGGCAGAATGGTTTACAACCCTATTGAGGCTCTAGGAGGCTCAGAAATAGCCGTTTTTAATAGCGATTCGTCGCGAATTTATTCGGGTCGAAACGATTTTTGTCGGAAAATTCGGCGAATCAGTCGAATCGAATTTTTCAAAAGTTCGCTCATCTCTAATCTGAAGTTCTGGATGCCTGGAGGAAAGCCCCCACTGCATTCTGGGACTTGTGATGCTTCTGGACTTGCTTGGTGACTGTGGCTCCCTGGCTGAAGTAAGCTGTTGTGTTTGCACTGGAACTATTGGAGCTGTCAAGTCATGACTGACATACTTTTCCCCTTGGAAAAATTATATCATTGTTTCTTATTTGCTGCAGTAAACCATGCCAGTAAAATATAAGAACTTGCCTCAATACAGTGTCCTGTGATCCTATCAACCCCTATATATCCCATTTTAGTCTCATCAGACCATACAATGCTTTCCCACATGCTTTTGACAGACTTGATGTGTAGTAGGTAATTAAACACCTCACCACCGCCAACTAAAGTATGGATGAAAGGTCCGGTGACAGCTGACTGTGCTTCAACAGTTACAAAAGACTAAGGGCCTTATTCATGAAGGGATAGCGACAGGTAGTGGCTGTTAAGCGACAGGTAGCAGCAGGTATCGGCACAAGAACGCCGGCCACAGCAAGCAATTCCACATTTATGAATCCGATTCTGTTGAGTGACTGGGATAACGCCATGTAGCGTACAATTCATCATTATCTCAGCCTCAGCATACAGCGCCGGCCTTCAGCCTTGCAGAACGTCTTACCTCTCGCTACCTGGCGCTCTCCCATACATTTCAATGGACGTTCTTTTACTTCTCTTCAAACAGGGGGTGTTTATTATTTTTTTTTTATTCTCAAATAATGTTGTGACCTCTCCGGGCCTAGGAAAAGCCATTTTTGAAAACTTTTTTCATTTTTTATATATTTATGCAGAATTGACATTACAGGTCTGGCATTAATGTGTTCATGTCACAATGTTATAACAATGAAATTCCATATGCTTTCGCTTTGTTACTGGTGGATACATGTTCAAAAACAGCCTTTAATCACACAGCCTTTGGTGCTCTGGGCTTCAGCGAAGCATTTTTGAGCGCCGGCGGTGTGTGACGCTGTTTTTTTGATGAATATGGTGTGAGTCAGTCACTCTGACCACTCGCTACCATTCGCTTTCATACAGCGCTGTACTGCTCATATAGCGACTCCCCACAACGTATTCATCAATGGTGAACAGCGACTGAGGCGCTCTGAACTAGAGAACCATGGCCGAGCACAGCGACTACTAGCGGGCGCTCTGAAATGCCTGCTACAGATGCTCATCTGTCGCTACCTGCCGCTAGTAATGAATCAGCCTGCCCGATTGCCCCGGCTGCAGGTTCCGCTTAAAACATTTTGGTTTATTACCAAAACATTAAAAGTTCAATCTAGTAACCCCTGGGATATCAACTAACAATAACACGTTTTGGGGGCCTTACTCCCCCTTAGCCATAAAACATATAATACAAAAAGCAGGCTTTAAATAGCGCACTCACCCAGGCCAGTGCACGTCCATCCCATGTTGCTGCGGCATTCAGGAAGTAGCAGGAGCATGGGAAGAACAGGGGGTCAGCTGATGCCTGGATGCTAGTTGTGTGTAGCGACGCTGCGTCTCACAGGATCCACTTCCGAAGCAACCTGCACCAGAGGGCATCTCAGATTGAGATACCCCTGGGGAGCATTTTCATACATACTAAAGTATTTTATGTATGGTCAGATGTACTGGGTTTTGATCAGCTTTAAAAATCATGCCATCAGTGTGTGACTTGAAGGTATAAACCCCCTAATCACATAATCTATACATTTTATTTGTGATGGGTAGGACCGTAGTGACAGCTAGTCAGTGGGAACCCCTAGTCTGTCAGTGGCGGAGAGTCTGATGAGCCAGACTAGTAACATTTAGTGGGAACCCCTAGTGTGGGTGGGAGCGCCTGATATGCTGATGGGCCAGGCCCCTCTAGTAAGACTAGTTTAGGGTTTAGGGCATCTGGATTAGTACATTAGTACAAAGGGATACTCTAATTTTATCATTTTACTAGTTACTAGTTAAGAATATTCCTGTTCTTTTTAATAATTTTCTTATTTATTAATATTTTAAGAACCAGACCAGCATAATTAAAAGTTCTCTAGCAAAGTATCATTAAAATGTGGTTCCTGGATTTTTAATTAAATCATTTTAAAATAGGGCTAATAAATCATAGAATAACTGTAATTTCCCATTATCAGAAATAAATAACATGCATATAAAATGTTATTAGGACCTGGAAAATACATACAAATGCGGTAAATGAGGATTAAAAATACCAGAAGGAGAGCGAGGTTCAGATTAGAAAATGTAGAACTCTGATGCCCGAGGATCCATTGATTAGAAGCCTGGCAGCTACAGCGTTCACGCCTACAGGATGGATTAAGGTTTTAGCAGGGGAGGATGATGCAGCCTTTTATTATTTTACACTGTTAAAGAGAACCATCCAGGTTTCGGCATTCGAGCTGGGATAACAGAACATTCAGCAGTAATAAGTAGATGGGTACTGCATTATTTATTTGCTTTTTTTCTTGAGAAGAGCCGGGGCTGATTTAATAATGCCGGAGAATAAAAAATATTCCAAAAATCTGTCAGCTCAAAATATTAATTTCTAACTAAATCAAGATAAAGAGAAGAGATCTTATATACAATGTTGGATGAAAAAATGTTATTATCCTTTAAAAAGACAGAGGAGTCTTTTATCAGCAAGCAAGAGATAAGAACAGACTTTATAAGGGTTTATACGAGCAGATCAATTGGCTGTTCACTTAGGTCCTTATTTAAGAAGGGATAGCGTCAAGTAGCGCCTGGTTAATGAGAGGTAGCGACAGATAGCGACTGGTCAACGGCGGACACGGCACGCAATTCCACATTTATCAAGCAGAATCTGTTTAGCGACTGGGATAGCGCCATGTAGTGTCTGATTCATCATTTTCACAGCCTCAGCGAACAGCGCCATCGTTCAGCCTTTCACAGCGCCAGGTATGACCTCTCGCTACCTGGCGCTCTCCCATACATTTCAATGGACGATCCTTTTCTTCTCTTAAAACGGGGTTTTTTTTTTCCCCAAAAAATCACAAATAATTCTTTGACCTCTTGTGGCATTGAAATAGCAATTTTTTCATTTTTTAAATATTTCCTCAAAAATGACATTACAGGTCTGGCATTAAAGTGTTCATGTTACAATGTTGCTACAATGTAATTCCATGTTTTCGCTTTGTTACTAGTTGATAGAAGCTTGAAAACAGACTTTAAACACACCGCCTCCTGCGCTCTGGGCTTCAAACAACTATTTTTCAGCGCCAGAGATTTGTGCAGCTGTTTTTTTCCTGAATATGGTGTGAGTCGGTCGCTATGAGCAGTCGCTAACATGCGCTCCCATACAGCGCTGTACTGGTCAAATAGCGACTCCTCACAATGTATTCACCATTACTGAACAGCGACTGAGTCGCTATAAAGTAGCGAGTCACGGCCGAGCACTGCGACTACTAGCGGGCGCTCTGAAAACGCCTGCTACAGACGCTCATCTGTCGCTACTTGCCGCTAATGATGAATCAGTCTGTTAGTGAGCGACCGACCATACAAATATTCTACGACTGAGCGACTGTATGCAGATGCTGAAGTTTTGTTGTACGGCCGGTACCTAGAGCGATCCCTCATTCTCATAGCAAAAAGCTTTTTTTAGGGTGACTTCTGTTTTCACATTCCAAGCATCAAGTGATGAACCTGAAATGTTTGGTCAGCCGAAACAATACGACTGCTTGACGATGAACCAACCAGTTCATCGCTTGAACGTGATTGCGGTCGTTTTAGCGATTTCTCTCTCGATAACTCCTCCATCTAAATGGGCCATAAGTCTGGAGGGGAATCAATTCATTGGACAGCTATACACTTATACTCTCATAAGACTTTAAGAGTATAGATTTAGATAATGCATAGCGGTTTCTCTTAGCGCATGTTTGTAAATTGAAATGAATATAGAAATACTAAAGGGGCAGTCATGACCTAGTGCTTAAGGAAGTGATCGAGTGACCGAAGGGTTGCAGGTTTGATTACTGGAAGCCACTGGAAACAGGAACACAGCCTTAAACTGGCCCAACATCCTTACAAGAAACAGTGCTCATATGGATTCCTCCCCAGGCAATTCAGATTAATGCACATAGCATTCACTTACTTTTTTGTAATTCCTGCTGTGGTCAATTTTACAAACAAAATGGCATCCCATGGAGCTGCAGGCCACCTCCAAAGAGGTTTCAGTCAATCCAAGTGCTTCTGGAGAATCGAGTAGGGGTGTCAGAAAAAATTCTGTCAAATATCACAATATTTCATTCAACAATACTAGAATCGATTCTTTATTTCTAGTATCAATTCTGACATCAGTAAGAGGAGAGCCGGCCGTTCGATGCGGCTCTCCTCTTCTCTGGGGGGCCTCCGATCCCCCCTTCCTGGGGCTCTTCAGTCTTCAGGAGAGAGCCTGACAAGCCCTCTCCCCCTGCTTTCCCGATGAGCGCCGCCATCTTCTCGACTAGCCCCACCCCTTTTGGGGCAGGCAGACGGCATCACTCCCACGGGCGTCATGCCGGCTCCCAGCTGCTCTGCTCCTGCCTCCTCCCTCCTCCATCTGTCATCGGATGGGCGAGGGACACAGGAGCTGACAATTGGAGGTGAGTCTGATATTTTGTCTCGCGCTAACGCTACTCTTCTAATGCTGTTGTTTCCAGGTATGTTATGGACATTCCAGCATGCCCGGAAGACAGACCTAACTTAAAATGGTTAAGCCAGGATTTTAATCTACCAGTCCCCATAGCAAGTTCTAATTTAAACCATAAATATTGTAATTGTGCAATACAGAATTATTTCTTCAACCATGACTCGGCTCGACAAGGGGACTACTCATAGGACCTGCAGGATCAAGAGACATGGAGGCTGATTCATTACTAAAGCCAGGCATCAGCAGATGAGAGTCTGTATAGCGGCGCTTAGAGCGACCGCTAGTAGACACTGTAAACATGTATCGGGCGCTGTAACAGAGCGCCTCAGCCGCTGTAGTAACCTGGCCCGCATTGATGAATTTGATGTATGCTCTAACACCAGTACAGCGATGCAGGGAGCAAAGGTAGCGCCAGCTCAGCGCTCCACAACATACTTATCAAAAAAGGACACACACACAGCGTTGGTGCTCTAAATCTGGTCTCTGTAGCATAGAGCGCCAGACGCTGTGTGATTAAAGTTTTTGAACACATATCCACCAGTAACAAAGCGAAAACACATGGAATTACATTGTTGTAACATTGTGACATTAACACTTTAGTGCCAGACCTGTAATGACAATTCTGCATAAAAATATAAAAAGTCAAAAAAGTTTCTAAAAGTGTTTGTTTGCAGACATCAGAGGTCACACAATGATTTGAGCAAAAAAAACAAAAAAAAACTGTCAAACACGCTGTTTAAACACAAGCAAATGAACGCCCATTGAAATGTATGGGAGAGCGACACTGAGCGAAAGGTATTACCTGGCGCTCTGGAAGCTAGAGCGCCGGCGCTATACACTGAGCCACCTGTAATAATACATTGGACGCTACATGGCGCTACCCAGATTCACTTTCATAAATGTGGTTTTGCTTACAGCGCCCGGCATTCACCAGACGCTGCGTGCCGCTACGAGGCACTACCTGCTGCTATCCCTTCCTAAATAACCCCCTTAAACTGGACCAGCACCCTTAACAAAAAACAATGCTCATATCCATCCCACCTCAGTGCAATTAAGATTGCTGCACACTGTACAAATTATTTTACCTTTTTGCAACTTCTGCTGTAGTCAGTTTAAAAATAATGGCCTCCCATGGAGCTCTAGGCCACCTGGAGAGAGGAGGTTTCCTGTTACTGTGCATTGTAAGTTATGTCAGTTAAATTAAGGCAGCAGCATGGCTGGGATGCTGGGAGCGGAAGCTCCAAAATGTCTGCAACCAGGAGAAACTCTGTGATGTGGTCATAGAGCAAATGTAAGTGCTGACAATAGGCTCGATTCAGAGACACATTCGTCCGGACTTCCGTAGCTGTCTGTGAAAGTTTTGGTGGGTGTTTGTCATTTTTTGGCTTTTTTTCGTATATTTTCCACTCGTACGAACGTTCGAGAACATGCGTATATGCTCTTTCGATAATGGTGCCAAAATCGGAAGATTTTCGTTACTTCGGGAGCTTTTTCCCACCAAATCGGAAATGTTTCGTCCGTTCAGAATTTTTTCGTTATTGCAATGGGCTTGCGATTAATTCAGAGAGCTGATTGCCGATGGTCCCACACCTCATAAATTCGTTTCAGGGCAAAAACATTCCCGGCACCTTTTTGACTACGGGAGCGCGAGCCAGCCATGGACGAGGCTACTGCCTTTGAGGAGCATGAGGATCTGCAACTCATGGGCATTGAGATCGTCCGGAGGGCAGAGACCAGATTGCACCGGCGGCGACGCATGGACATCAATAGCATGCATGACACTGAGCTGTTCGAGCTGACCAGGCTTAATCGCGCTTCCCTCCATAAATTATATAGTGAGCTGCGGCCATGGTTAGCCCGCACCACAAGGAAGGGGCAAGCAATTTCAGGTATGACCAAGATGCTTGGCTGCCTGCAATTTTTGGCGAACGGCTCGTTCCAGAGGCTGGGTGCCCTCTCCGTGGGGATTTCACAGCCTACGCTGAGCCGCGCGCTATCCCAATTTTTGGAAGGCATGGCTACCATAACTCGGAAATATATTTGTTTCCCTGAGGATATGGTAGCCAGAAACGCCATTAAGCTGGCATTTTTTAATATCGCCGACATGCCCAATGTCATGGGTGCTATTGACTGCACCCACGTTGCCCTCGTCCCTCCGTCAAGCGACGAGTATATATACAGGCAAGTTTTGGCTTCCATTGTCTCTAACTATTTGTGTGTCCCTTCTTTGCTCAATCACATTATTCGTTTGGTTCATTGCCAATAGTCCCTCCTTTCCTGCAAAGCTTCCTTGTGACTAATCTCGCCATTTGTAGTAACTTTCATTGCCAATAGTCCCTCCTTTCCTGCCAAGTTTCCTTGTGACTAATCTCGCCATTTGTAGTAACTTTCATTGCCAATAGTCCCTCCTTTACTGCCAAGTTTCCTTGTGACTAATCTCGCCATTTGTAGTAACTTTCATTGCCAATAGTCCCTCCTTTCCTGCCAAGCTTCCTTGTGACTAATCTCGCCATTTGTAGTAACTTTCATTGCCAATAGTCCCTCCTTTACTGCCAAGTTTCCTTGTGACTAATCTCGCCATTTGTAGTAACTTTCATTGCCAATAGTCCCTCCTTTCCTGCCAAGCTTCCTTGTGACTAATCTCGCCATTTGTAGTAACTTTCATTGCCAATAGTCCCTCCTTTACTGCCAAGTTTCCTTGTGACTAATCTCGCCATTTGTAGTAACTTTCATTGCCAATAGTCCCTCCTTTCCTGCAAAGCTTCCTTGTGACTAATCTCGCCATTTGTAGTAACTTTCATTGCCAATAGTCCCTCCTTTCCTGCAAAGCTTCCTTGTGACTAATCTCGCCATTTGTAGTAACTTTCATTGCCAATAGTCCCTCCTTTTGTTTAGTCCCTCTAGGTTAATATACACTCAGATTTTACATCTTCACTCATTGCAATCACTCCCTCCTTGCTAATGCTCCCTCCTTGCCAAGAGTGTATGTGCACCAACGGCCCTTATTTATAAATTAGTCCCAAAGTTAGTTATTTCAAAGTAAAACATTTGTAAGTGTCCTTTTAATAGAACAAGTAAGACTGTCAAGGCTTAAACAGTGTTCTTCTTTTACATGTTACATTTTGACATAGGCTGTTTGAAGTGTGCGTTGGATTTGTTTACTAAACGTAATTTTTGGGTGGTTTCTGTTTCCTTTTTCACCAGAAATCGCAAAATGGGCCATTCGCTGAATGTGCAAGCGGTGGTGGCCCAGGACCTGCGCTTTCTGAGCGTCCTGGCAGGCTACCCTGGCTCAGCCCATGATGCGTATATCCTGCGCAGATCTGGATTATTCCGCCGGTTTGAGTCAGGGGAATTTGCGGGTGCATGGCTCCTTGGTAAGTTGGCTCAAATTATCGCTTTGGATTCTATATGTATGGCCAAGTTTGATGTTGGATTTACCTTTCAGAAACGCTGCCTTGCCCCTCACCTTGTGAACATGTGTAAGCACACTGGAACCATTAGCTTAGACAAACTCCATTTGCTGCAAAATTGTTTTGCCTGCATTGTTTTAATTAATAAGTGTAATGTGAGGCCAAGTCTGAAACAGCCTTCGAAACCATTTTCTTTCTAAATCTGTAATTGACTTTACCAGAGAGTCAGCGCCATCTTTGCTTCCATGCATTTAACTTACTGAGTAGAGGTGAGCGGGATAAAGTGCAGGGGCAGGCTTACACCGGTTTGGGAGTAAGGCAAGAATTCTAAAGGGGCAGCTCAAGTTAGACCATACTACATTGTTCTGCAGCACAGGCAGGAAACAATATCTGCTAACAGTCTGCCTGAATGCCCAACATCCCCAGTATTATTTGCCTACTTTGGACCCACATCTATCACATATGTTTAATTCTTGTTTTAGCATCTGCAATCTGTATGCTCATGTTTGTGTGACAATGTCACATACCTCTTTTATTTTTATTGCAGTAGTAATGTTGCGTGGCAATGTATGATTTCCTGTTATTAATTTTTTTGGTTTTTTTTGGGTTATTTAGGAGATTTGGGCTATCCACTACTGCCGTGGCTCATGACTCCGGTCCTCCGGCCACAAACTCCAGCACAAGAGGCCTATAACCGTGCACATCGAAAGACCAGGGCAGTGGTGGAGAGGGCCTTTGGACTCCTCAAGACCCGGTTTCGGTGCTTGGACCACACTGGGGGCTCCCTGCAGTATGACCCGAAAAAGGTCATTGACATTATAATGGCATGTGCCGCGCTCCATAATTTAGCCATTATGCAAAGGGTCCCCCGATATCTGGATTGCCCACCCTCTCCACCCTCCGATGAGGCAGACGACGCCTATGTGGGCCAGCAAAGTTCGTCTGGGCAAGCCGTGCGGGCAAATTTAATAGCCACACATTTTTCCTAATTTAGTTTTTTTTGTTGTTTTGGTTTTAAAAAATTTTGGCTATGTTTAATTTCATTATGAAGTAAACAATAATGAATTTGTGCAACCCAAAAAATAAAATATGTTGGAGTATTTATTTGGAGACCTTGGTTCTTGTTTGTTTTCGTCCCAACTTGAACTCATCTTTCTATATCAAAACACCACACACATGAGCTTGTTCAAAACAAAATGTTTACTACTTAGTAAAAGGTATATGTGAGCCAAACAGAATCGGAGGTGAGTGCCCCTCACATACTTTGGGACCACACCTGTACATGCAATTATGTTCAATACATTTGTACACAAAATAAATAGCACAAAATGAATCCCTCTCCTGCTTGCCCACATTTTCCACCGACACAGGTCGAAAGCAATCCTAGCTATGCCACATCTACACCTGTAAGTCAGTGGGCCACCCAAACAAGAACACCCAGTCCCAATCCAAATCCAGTACAATCACAGCCAGGGTCCAAGGTCTTTGATGTTGAGGCCAGAATGTCACCCAATCATGCCGCCAAACATGAGGAGCCACCACAAATGTTATTGTGGCCAGGGCAGGCGCGCAACACCTTAAGTGGCCGATTCACTGAGTCTGGGACTCTGGCATTGGCTACTGGGCTACCTCAGGCCTTGAATGAGCTATATGGTGGATAATCAAAAGCAACCGAGCAAGAACAGCGCAAAATGTGTGATTTTTAGCCCTCACCAGACAAGTCAATCCAGTGGGTAGGTTTTGCAAAGATATGGACCAGATTCATGCCTAACACACCTTAATATGTGTGATGCCCATAGAACCCAGGTTGTGGCCCTGTGTGGGGGGGGGCCATAACATGGGCCTGTGTGGCATTCAGAATCTGCAACTGTTCCAAAATGTGTCTTTGGTTAGTGTGCATTTCGGCCATGCCTGACCTAATTTCTGAAGTCAAGTTGGCCATGTGGCTGTTATGGGTCCTCAATTCAGTCAGCACGGCACTGAAGGTAGTATTTAGGGACTCTAATTGGCCCCTAATATGCTCCTGATTTTGTTGGTTTTGGCGCCGAAAAAGGCGCCTCTCATGGTGCCATGCTGACTCCATCATCTGCACGCCCCTCCCCTGGGAAACTGGGCGACGTTGCTGAGTACGCCGCCCAATTCCCCGGGTTGTGGGGCGTGCAGATGATGTGGCTCGAGGACCCCCAACAGCCACAGGTCTGCTCGCCAAATCCTCAGCAGCAGATCTGAAACTGGGGACTGGAGGGTCAGTCTCTGCATGCTGCCCACGATGTGCAGGCAGCATGCAGCCAGCTTCACTCTGCTGCTGTGGATTTGGCGGAGACACATTTTGGGACAGTTGCAGATTCTGTCCCAGGGGAAGATCTTCAGAATCTCCTATGAAGCTTCCATCTTCCTCCTGCTCCTGGATTTGCTCCATCAGTGTGTGGCTCTGTTGGGGACATGTAAAAAAAAACAGGTTCAGTGTGTGGAATACCTATAAAAACCACACAAGCCAAACATGGCAAGCTACATGCATACACAACACCCTCAAAATACACTTACCGTAGACATCGGATCCTGGGTCCTATGCAGCGCGGAAGAAGACGGACGCGGTAACATGGCAGAGGAGTCCCCACTAGCTGAGGGATGATGCTGGCCTGGTTTGGAAGAAAAACAGCGATTAATACACACAACTATGCATAGTTTATGATTAAGAACACATATGCTAATCCAAGAAACGTGGCAAAGCAGTAAGGGCCCCTCCCACCACGTGGCCACTTGGCATTCGCTAGGAATCCCATTACATTAGTGCATGGATTGTTAAACCAGACTAGACACATCACGTGTCTCAAACCAAACATGCAAAGAATGGCTGATGTGTGAGTTGCAACATCCCTTTAAGGGGAGGAAGTTAACACACTAAGGTGGGAAAAAGCACTTACAATATGATTCTGGTGGGGAACATTTGTATGGCATAAACCCTTCCTAGAAAACCATCTTAATCAGTTGTGCAACTAAACCAGCTCCAAACAAATTGACCAACAGGCAAAGATGTTATTGTGGCGTGTGCTTCTCAATTAATACATAGCACCCATTCCTTTTCGACACTTCTAAGTGACATATTTGTCACACATTTCATTAAACATCATGTATGTGGATGTCAATTTGCACATTACCAGGCCACACCCATGACACTCCCTAGTCAAAGTGAGCACTCCTAACAAACCCACCCCCTACAGCCATGTGCTTAGCTAGCCCTTGCTCCCACCCCCTAGAGCCATGTGCTTAGCTAGCCCTTGCTCCCACCCCCTACAGCCATGTGCTTAGCTAGCCCTTGCTCCCACCCCCTAGAGCCATGTGCTTAGCTAGCCCTTGCTCCCACCCCCTACAGCCATGTGCTTAGCTAGCCCTTGCTCCCACCCCCTACAGCCATGTGCTTAGCTAGCCCTTGCTCCCACCCCCTACAGCCATGTGCTTAGCTAGCCCTTGCTCCCACCCCCTAGAGCCATGTGCTTAGCTAGCCCTTGCTCCCACCCCCTAGAGCCATGTGCTTAGCTAGCCCTTGCTCCCACCCCCTACAGCCATGTGCTTAGCTAGCCCTTGCTCCCACCCCCTACAGCCATGTGCTTAGCTAGCCCGTGCTCCCACCCCCTACAGCCATGTGCTTAGCTAGCCCGTGCTGCGTATGTGTATGTTTCTATACATTTGTGTGGTCATTCAGACATTACTAACCTGCAGGAATTGGTGGGTTGTCGGTGTCCTGCTGGCCTGAGTGTCCCTCTAAGGCCACGGGATGTAATAAGGACAGCACCATCTCCTCAGCCGGTGTAAAGCGCATTTTGGTTGGGAAACCTCCGCCAGTTGTTTCGCTGAAAAACATAGTAAGCATAATTAAGCGCACTGATGGACAGACAAGAATAATAAAAACCCAAACCTTAGCTATGTACCTGTGCATCCGCCGTAGATTCTCTTTCTTCCGCACTGCATATTTCAGGTCCGAAATCTTCCGTTGAATCTGGTCCATATCTTTACGTTCCTCACCCGCTGCATTGACTTGCCTGGTGAGTTCTTCAAAAATCTCGGTTTTGCGCTGTTTACTGGTGTGTTTTGATCTTCTACCATATAGCTCATCAAAATGTAAGGTGAGACCAGTAGCCAATGCCAGAGTTTGGGACTCAGCAAAACGGCCACCCAAGTGTCCTCTGCGCAAGTTGCGCCCTCTTCGGGGTGGTTGTGGCTCCTCACTGCTTGGTTGCAAATGGGGTGACATTCTGGCCTGGGGGGATGGAGGAGACCTCAAGGACTGGAGGCTGGCTGTTGATCTTACTGGACTTGGGAAGGGACTGGGTGTTCTTGGCTGGGTGGACCCTGAAGTTGCAGGTGTAGATGTGGCATAGGGTGAATGCATGCCAACCTGTGCCGGAGGATAATGTGGGCGAGCAAGAGAGGGTGTTGGCGACCTTGAGCTGCTGCTGTGGCTCTGTGGGGCCTTGGAGGTGGTTGGCTGGGTCTGTGGGCCCTTGGAGGTGGTCGGCTGGGGCTGTGGGCCCTTGGAGGTGGTCGGCTGGGGCTGTGGGGCCTTGGAGGTGGGTTGCTTGGCCTTCGTTTTTGAGCCACGTGCGGGGGGGGAGGGGGCCGTTGGCCTTTGGCGGGTTTTCGGGCTTCTGGAGCGTGTCCTGGTTTGGCCCCTGCGGCGCCTTGGGCCCCTGCTGCGGCTTCTGGACCGGGAGGTGGTTCGGCCCCTGCGGCGCCTTGGGCCCCTGCTGCGGCTTCTGGACCGGGAGGTGGTTCGGCCCCTGCTGCGCCTTGGGCCCCTGCTGCGGCTTCTGGACCGGGAGGTGGTTCGGCCCCTGCGGCGCCTTGGGCCCCTGCTGCGGCTTCTGGACCGGGAGGTGGTTCGGCCCCTGCTGCGCCTTGGGCCCCTGCTGCGGCTTCTGGACCGGGAGGTGGTTCGGCCCCTGCGGCGCCTTGGGCCCCTGCTGCGGCTTGTGGACCGGGAGGTGGTTCGGCCCCTGCTGCGGCTTCTGGCCCGGTGTTTTTGGCCTTTGCCTATGGCCTTGGTGCCACGTGGGGGGGGGTGATGTGGGGCAGGGTGGGGTGGGGCTTCGTCCCCTCTTACCCATCTGTGGGCCAGGAGTTTTAGCAGCCTTGGTTACCTTGCCCCTTGGTTGTGGTGGTGCTGCAACCTCCTTTTTTGACGCAGCCTTGGTGGTAGCCCTTAGTCGGGCTTTAGGCTCTTGCGACCGTGTTTGCGGACCCACGCCCTGCTCAGCCTGCTTGCTCTGCTTCTTAGCTGGAAGTTGTCTTTTTGGTGCCATTTTGTGTGGACTCTCAAAGAGAATGAGCTGTGTGTGCATGGACCTTTAAATAAGGTCTCCGGCGTGTGACGCCTACGCGTTCGCTTACGCGCACGTCCGGCCGTTCGCACGGCCGTGCGAAACCCGGAAACCGCTGGGGCCGTGCTTATCTGCTGCCTAGAAGAAGAAGAAAGATGGCGCCCACTATCTTCACCCGCCAACAAGAAGAGATAATCATGCTTGTAAGTGTCTTTTAACGACTTTGCTTGGATTGTTAATTGTTGCTCTACATGTTAAGGATGCGCTAAAAGTTATATTTTTGTTAAAGCTTTGGTTGGACTACATGCACAACCAAGCGCACACCACACACGTGCCAAACGACAGTGCTGCCATATTTGAAAGTTAACTTAGGCTAAAAGTGTGTGTGTGTATGTGTTCATGTGATTGAACCAAATAATGTATTGTTGCCTCTTCTACATATGCATTTCTGAGTTCTTGCTATGTTTGTTTTTTGTTTTGCAGACCATGCTGGAGCGCAGGTACGACTACCTGCCCAACTCGTTTGCCAAACGAAACGTCGCCCTGGAGATCATCTCGGAGATACAACACCAGACCGACACCACCTTCACCCACACACAGATCATGCAGCATTGGTCGGACCTGAAGCGACTGCACATGCCCCGGGTGCGGAGGTTTTTTGCAATCCATTTCCCAAGTAAGTACATAGCGCTTGCATGCAAGATGTAACTAGGACAGATTTTAGGCCTTTTATTTAGAATGCCTTCTCTTTTGTAGTGTTGGAAATGGATTACAGAATTCGCCGCACCCGGCGGCGCCCAGGCCGACCAGTGCTGCATGATTCTGCAGCTGGGAGTGAAGGTGGTGGATCTCCAGGGCGACGGGCCGACCCCTCCTCTGTGGCCTCCTCAGACCAGCCCCTGGACCTTACCACAGAGGAGGGGCGGCACAGCGTGGGCAGGCAGTCGTACCCTGCCACGCATGCGGGATCCTCTGGTATGTCACTCTTCATGTCTACACCCAAACATCTAATTGCTAGCTCCTGATATCACCAAACTGAATCCTTTATTCTGTCTTTGTAGATGTTTCTGTTGCGGGTGAAGTAGTGGGTGAGGAGGCAGCAGATAGGAGCCCACAAGACCCTGGAGAAGGTGAGTGATGTGACCCAGACTTAGCTAAAAACATTTGAGGACTGCGGAATCAGACATCCAAACTAACCATTTGGCCCATGTTTCAACAGGCACTTCTTCACAGCAGAGCCAGGAACCTGGACCTCAGGGTGTTGTCCCCAACGAGCCATCTCTCGGCCACCAACCAAGTAAGTAGTCATGGCATTATAAAGATTTCTGTCTAAATTCCCATGAACCCCAAAACACATAATGCCCTAGTCAATGCCAATATAAGAGGGACCTGTGGCCACTGAATTAGCTTAATTAGTTGCCCAACTGTCCTGTGGCCACTGAATTAGCTTAATTAGTTTCCCAACTGTCCTGTGGCCACTGAATTAGCTTAATTAGTTTCCCAACTGTCCTGTGGCCACTGAATTAGCTTAATTAGTTGCCCAACTGTCCTGTGGCCACTGAATTAGCTTAATTAGTTGCCCAACTGTCCTGTGGCCACTGAATTAGCTTAATTATTTGCCCAACTGTCCTGTGGCCACTGAATTAGCTTAATTAGTTTCCCAACTGTCCTGTGGCCACTGAATTAGCTTAATTAGTTGCCCAACTGTCCTGTGGCCACTGAATTAGCTTAATTAGTTGCCCAACTGTCCTGTGGCCACTGAATTAGCTTAATTATTTGCCCAACTGTCCTGTGGCCACTGAATTAGCTTAATTAGTTTCCCAACTGTCCTGTGGCCACTGAATTAGCTTAATTAGTTGCCCAACTGTCCTGTGGCCACTGAATTAGCTTAATTAGTTGCCCAACTGTCCTGTGGCCACTGAATTAGCTTAATGACCTGTGGCCACTTCCTAACCTTAATTCCTGTCATTAATGACATCTGTGCATTATAGGTAATTTGTTTCTTAAAATACATTAAATCCACAGGTGAGAAACATGTATTGTTCTCCGAATAATTTGTTTTTCTGTTTTTTTGGCAGGGACCACAAGACAGCGACTTGCTGATATGAATCGGAGGGTCCTTGAGTTGGTGGCCGATCTGCAGGCGATGCGGGACACGTTGGGGACAACAGAAGAGGAAGACTAGTGTCCTGGTTCCTGGCCCTGTAGATTTGTAAATAGTTTTATTTGTAGATAGTTTTATTGGTTAAACACCAAAGTTTTTTGTATATAGTTTTAATTTTTTTTAAAAAGTTTTTATTGTATATAGTTTTTAAAGTTTTTTATCAAAAATTAGTGTATATATTGTTAATAACCAACAAAAAATTTGTATATAGTTTTTAATTTTTTAGGGCCAAAGTTGGGCCAAAAATTTTAACACCAAATGGCAATTGCCCAATAAATCCAAAAAAAAAAAAAAACATGTTGTCCCATTTATTTGCACACATACATTTAACAAAAACAAGGGGCCAATGACATATTTGAAAATCAAGATTGTGATGTCCGTGAAGTGATTTGGGTAAGTTTTAGGGTGTGAAAATGGAAGAAGAAACAAGGCGCTAAGTGATTTGGGTAAGTTTTAGGGTGTGAAAATGGAAGAAGAAACAAGGCGCTAAGTGATTTGGGTAAGTTTTAGGGTGTGAAAATGGAAGAAGAAACAAGGCGCTAAGTGATTTGGGTAAGTTTTAGGGTGTGAAAATGGAAGAAGAAACAAGGCGCTAAGTGATTTGGGTAAGTTTTAGGGACCTAAAATGGAAGAAGAAACAAGGCGCTAAGTGATTTGGGTAAGTTTTAGGGTGTGAAAATGGAAGAAGAAACAAGGCGCTAAGTGATTTGGGTAAGTTTTAGGGACCTAAAATGGAAGAAGAAACAAGGCGCTAAGTGATTTGGGTAAGTTTTAGGGACCTAAAATGGAAGAAGAAACAAAGCGCTAAGTGATTTGGGTAAGTTTTAGGGTGTGAAAATGGAAGAAGAAACAAGGCGCTAAGTGATTTGGGTAAGTTTTAGGGTGTGAAAATGGAAGAAGAAACAAGGCGCTAAGTGATTTGGGTAAGTTTTAGGGTGTGAAAATGGAAGAAGAAACAAGGCGCTAAGTGATTTGGGTAAGTTTTAGGGTGTGAAAATGGAAGAAGAAACAAGGCGCTAAGTGATTTGGGTAAGTTTTAGGGTGTGAAAATGGAAGAAGAAACAAGGCGCTAAGTGATTTGGGTAAGTTTTAGGGTGTGAAAATGGAAGAAGAAACAAGGCGCTAAGTGATTTGGGTAAGTTTTAGGGTGTGAAAATGGAAGAAGAAACAAGGCGCTAAGTGATTTGGGTAAGTTTTAGGGACCTAAAATGGAAGAAGAAACAAGGCGCTAAGTGATTTGGGTAAGTTTTAGGGACCTAAAATGGAAGAAGAAACAAAGCGCTAAGTGATTTGGGTAAGTTTTAGGGTGTGAAAATGGAAGAAGAAACAAGGCGCTAAGTGATTTGGGTAAGTTTTAGGGTGTGAAAATGGAAGAAGAAACAAGGCGCTAAGTGATTTGGGTAAGTTTTAGGGTGTGAAAATGGAAGAAGAAACAAGGCGCTAAGTGATTTGGGTAAGTTTTAGGGACCTAAAATGGAAGAAGAAACAAGGCGCTAAGTGATTTGGGTAAGTTTTAGGGACCTAAAATGGAAGAAGAAACAAAGCGCTAAGTGATTTGGGTAAGTTTTAGGGTGTGAAAATGGAAGAAGAAACAAGGCGCTAAGTGATTTGGGTAAGTTTTAGGGTGTGAAAATGGAAGAAGAAACAAGGCGCTAAGTGATTTGGGTAAGTTTTAGGGTGTGAAAATGGAAGAAGAAACAAGGCGCTAAGTGATTTGGGTAAGTTTTAGGGTGTGAAAATGGAAGAAGAAACAAGGCGCTAAGTGATTTGGGTAAGTTTTAGGGTGTGAAAATGGAAGAAGAAACAAGGCGCTAAGTGATTTGGGTAAGTTTTAGGGACCTAAAATGGAAGAAGAAACAAGGCGCTAAGTGATTTGGGTAAGTTTTAGGGACCTAAAATGGAAGAAGAAACAAAGCGCTAAGTGATTTGGGTAAGTTTTAGGGTGTGAAAATGGAAGAAGAAACAAGGCGCTAAGTGATTTGGGTAAGTTTTAGGGTGTGAAAATGGAAGAAGAAACAAGGCGCTAAGTGATTTGGGTAAGTTTTAGGGTGTGAAAATGGAAGAAGAAACAAGGCGCTAAGTGATTTGGGTAAGTTTTAGGGACCTAAAATGGAAGAAGAAACAAGGCGCTAAGTGATTTGGGTAAGTTTTAGGGACCTAAAATGGAAGAAGAAACAAAGCGCTAAGTGATTTGGGTAAGTTTTAGGGTGTGAAAATGGAAGAAGAAACAAGGCGCTAAGTGATTTGGGTAAGTTTTAGGGTGTGAAAATGGAAGAAGAAACAAGGCGCTAAGTGATTTGGGTAAGTTTTAGGGTGTGAAAATGGAAGAAGAAACAAGGCGCTAAGTGATTTGGGTAAGTTTTAGGGTGTGAAAATGGAAGAAGAAACAAAGCGCTAAGTGATTTGGGTAAGTTTTAGGGTGTGAAAATGGAAGAAGAAACAAGGCGCTAAGTGATTTGGGTAAGTTTTAGGGTGTGAAAATGGAAGAAGAAACAAGGCGCTAAGTGATTTGGGTAAGTTTTAGGGTGTGAAAATGGAAGAAGAAACAAGGCGCTAAGTGATTTGGGTAAGTTTTAGGGTGTGAAAATGGAAGAAGAAACAAGGCGCTAAGTGATTTGGGTAAGTTTTAGGGTGTGAAAATGGAAGAAGAAACAAGGCGCTAAGTGATTTGGGTAAGTTTTAGGGTGTGAAAATGGAAGAAGAAACAAAGCGCTAAGTGATTTGGGTAAGTTTTAGGGTGTGAAAATGGAAGAAGAAACAAGGCGCTAAGTGATTTGGGTAAGTTTTAGGGTGTGAAAATGGAAGAAGAAACAAGGCGCTAAGTGATTTGGGTAAGTTTTAGGGTGTGAAAATGGAAGAAGAAACAAAGCGCTAAGTGATTTGGGTAAGTTTTAGGGTGTGAAAATGGAAGAAGAAACAAGGCGCTAAGTGATTTGGGTAAGTTTTAGGGACCTAAAATGGAAGAAGAAACAAGGCGCTAAGTGATTTGGGTAAGTTTTAGGGACCTCAAGGGAAAAGGCAGGATAGCGCGAAGTGGTTAGGGTGAGCTTTAAGGGACCTCAAGGGAAAAGGCAGGATAGCGCGAAGTGGTTAGGGTGAGCTTTAAGGGACCTCAAGGGAAAAGGCAGGATAGCGCGAAGTGGTTAGGGTGAGTTTAGTGATGGAAGTGAAATTATGTAGGCGAGCACTTTAATGAGAGAAGTTTGTAGTGCGCAGGCGCAATATCGTAAGAATTTCGTCTGGCCAGATATTTTAGGAAAAAATGAAGCAGGATGTAGCGGGAAAATGATAGGATTCGTGTGAGGATACGATGGGAAAAGGGCAAAAACGAAAGGCTACGTTGGTAGTTGTGAAAAATGAATCTGAACATTTTCGATGGAAAATGACAGCCTCGTCTGCGTACTCTGGCATACGAGCACACGGACGCGCTACGGAAGGTTTACGAAGCATGCATAGAATCGCTCGAACGTTCATGCGAGAGCGGGAAATTTTGAAAATCTTACGACGTCGGCACCAAAGCGAAAGTTTTTTTGTGTCTCTCTGAATCGAGCCTAATGATTCAGTATGATGAATATAGATGGGGTAAGGTTTTTTTTCACATGTGCAAGGCTTTTGTTTCAGTTTAAATATCTGCAAATGGAAGCATTGTGCTAGGACATTTCCTTTTCTGCTATCATAAGAAAAAGAGAGAAAATCTTTCAATATCTTTCTTCTATCAGAGATCACATAGATCAGGATGTACACTTTTAGCTGTGCTGGGATGTAGTGATTATACACAATTAGCCTTCTCACATCCTCCCTCTCAGGAAAAGTCCATTCTGTGATCTCGGTGTTAGAACAAGCTGCCCTGAAATCCAGCCAATATCCTCTAGGCAGTTCTATGCCTCTCTGGTGCTTGACAATCACAGTCTCCAGACCAAAACTGCTGTTTCCGTGGAAAGAATTGATTTTCTTCTTATTTGCCTGCCTCCAGTTGGAAACTTCATACAGAAGTTTCTCTGCTCTTAGTATACGGTTACAGCCCTAATGAATTCATCAATCAAAATAATCAGATGGAATTGATGCTGGTGAGGAGAACAGCAAGCAGATGATAAGAATAGATTATTCCAAGATATATGAGATATCCAATTAGTGATTCAGCATTTCAAAGCAGGCCTTTTCGGGGAGATTTACAGCCAACAAACACTATAAATTATATGATCTGTCTGGAGCCGGAGATGGCTGAAAGATGCTGAAATAAGACACGCAGACAAGGGGGAGAGAATCCTGGCTGGGAGGGAATGTAATCATTTCTGCGGGACTTCGGAGGAAGAGTCAACTTATAAACAATTGCCAGTTATTTAACCAGCATTTTGCCTTGTGTTAATTATCACTGAATGTCAACTCAGCTCACCATTCCCAGTAATTCTCACTGAAAAGATGTATTGTAAATCACCAGCTTCGAATAATTAAAGTAACTCCCAGGACCAAAAAATAAGTGGCAGCTAGAAGAGCTGAACATCCTTTGAAGCATCATCTTGATTACTGCAAGGAGAAGGCTAGGAAAAAAGATCAAGGTCATCTAAATGACAGACTTTGAACTCAAAGCTTCTCCATATTTTGTTGGTAATGGTGCCCAAAGATGCCATGAAGTCAGAAAAAAGACTCTGCACCGAGATTTCATTCTGCCAAACAGTTTGTTGTGCACTTGATTCGGTGTTCTGTCTTCCTCCACCACCACTATAATGCACCTACTGACAGCCAGGAGCGGTAGGTGTTCTCCAGTTGATACTTTACTTAGAGGATCAACTATGGCTTGAAACAAAGATGCCAAATAAATGAGCTTAGCTTGTCCATGCAACCAGCCATACTACAATCTACTGCCTATATATCGTAGCAAGAGAATTGCTCAGAGGATGGCTCTATAACAGAAACTCCCTCCTTAGAAATGTCCTGAAATTCTTCAGCAAACCTAACTAGGTATTTGTTGCTGCAACACAAACTTAAAGTAGACCAACCTCCCTCCTTGCAGCTCTGTACTAGGCACGGTACTAGTCCACAGGGACACTAAATTATTATAGCTTAACCGTTACACTATCAGTGAACCCTGCAAAAATACTTTGCTTCATCCAATGAGGGGCAACAGTACACAAAGTAAGCCTGTCTGCGCAGCCTGATGGCTTTCAATCCATTTTGCCAGATGGACAACAGGCAACAGGTAATGTATTTTTCTCTATAAGACGCATGTCTTTTCCCCCAAAAGTGGGGGGAAATGTCAAGGCGTCTTATCATGCGATAAAAAAAATCATGCTAAAGAAAAATTGTAAACTCGCATATCCATCAATCCCACGCTGTTGGCCAGGCCACCACAGCCATTAGAGGACAGAAGATGGAGGAGCGGCAGGCGGGAGAGCAGGGCAACTGATCCCTGTCCGATGTCCCCTCCTTCCATGCTATACCATCGTAAATGATGTCCCCGCTGCCGCCACTGCTTCTTCTCTGGTGGCTTCTCACACAGAGCAAGCACCTGGCTCTGTGCAGAGGCAATTAGGGCTGATGGCAGTGCCACCAGCAGGATGTTAGTTAGGATGGACAGTTAGTGTTGTGTGTAGCATCATTGCTTTGAGTCAACTTATAAACAATTGCCAGTTATTTAACCAGCATTTTGCCTTGTGTTAATTATCACTGAATGTCAACTCAGCTCACCATTCCCAGTAATTCTCACTGAAAAGATGTATTGTAAATCACCAGCTTCGAATAATTAAAGTAACTCCCAGGACCAAAAAATAAGTGGCAGCTAGAAGAGCTGAACATCCTTTGAAGCATCATCTTGATTACTGCAAGGAGAAGGCTAGGAAAAAAGATCAAGGTCATCTAAATGACAGACTTTGAACTCAAAGCTTCTCCATATTTTGTTGGTAATGGTGCCCAAAGATGCCATGAAGTCAGAAAAAAGACTCTACACCGAGATTTCATTCTGCCAAACAGCAGGATTTATCATGTCTTGTGTGCGGTCAACAACTCATTAGGGAACTATTGTGGGTTTGTTGTGCACTTGATTCGGTGTTCTGTCTTCCTCCACCACCACTATAATGCACCTACTGACAGCCAGGAGCGGTAGGTGTTCTCCAGTTGATACTTTACTTAGAGGATCAACTATGGCTTGAAACAAAGATGCCAAATAAATGAGCTTAGCTTGTCCATGCAACCAGCCATGCTACAATCTACTGCCTATATATCGTAGCAAGAGAATTGCTCAGAGGATGGCTCTATAACAGAAACTCCCTCCTTAGAAATGTCCTGAAATTCTTCAGCAAACCTAACTAGGTATTTGTTGCTGCAACACAAACTTAAAGTAGACCAACCTCCCTCCTTGCAGCTCTGTACTAGGCACGGTACTAGTCCACAGGGACACTAAATTATTATAGCTTAACCGTTACACTATCAGTGAACCCTGCAAAAATACTTTGCTTCATCCAATGAGGGGCAACAGTACACAAAGTAAGCCTGTCTGCGCAGCCTGATGGCTTTCAATCCATTTTGCCAGATGGACAACAGGCAACAGGTAATGTATTTTTCTCTATAAGACGCATGTCTTTTCCCCCAAAAGTGGGGGGAAATGTCAAGGCGTCTTATCATGCGATAAAAAAAATCATGCTAAAGAAAAATTGTAAACTCGCATATCCATCAATCCCACGCTGTTGGCCAGGCCACCACAGCCATTAGAGGACAGAAGATGGAGGAGCGGCAGGCGGGAGAGCAGGGCAACTGATCCCTGTCCGATGTCCCCTCCTTCCATGCTATACCATCGTAAATGATGTCCCCGCTGCCGCCACTGCTTCTTCTCTGGTGGCTGCTCACACAGAGCAAGCACCTGGCTCTGTGCAGAGGCAATTAGGGCTGATGGCAGTGCCACCAGCAGGATGTTAGTTAGGATGGACAGTTAGTGTTGTGTGTAGCATCATTGCTTTGAGCTATCAGTGGAGCTTACTGTACTACATATACAGTATAACTGTTTTATTGGATCAGTTGCTTGTCAAAGGCTAAAAAACACTACTAGAATCCCCCCTCCCCCATGAACCTAAATAGTGCTTGGATTCAGGGCCTACGGATACATGAACATTTAGATCAGTTCTGCCAGTCTTCCCTTGAACCAAACAGAAGCATACTCCAACAAGACTACCTAAATTAGGGATAAATCAGAACCTACTCCAAACCAGCTCTTCTATGCATCATCAATGCTTGACCTTTGTCACTGCTCTTGTGCGAATGGAAGCAAAATTATAGGGATTGTCCAAATTACTTTAAGAGCCTCTACAATTTTTGGAGAAGTTTTGAGAGATTACAAACCTACCCATAATTTCAGCTTTTAAACAATTAAAAATTTACTTGGTGCATAAAAAATATATAAAATGAGCATTCTCTATGTGTGCATTTCTCTTAGGTTGCTATTTTTTATAGATTTGTAAAAAAAAAAAAATATCCCCCATTGGAAAACGTTGAACTTCCCTATCGCAGAAGAATTGTTCTAAAGATACACGAAAAAGTTATCACTTTTGTCTGTTGAGCTGGAAAGTCTCAGAAAACTGAGGCCCTCAAAATCATATAGGTAACCCTTCATCATTTTAAATATAGCAAAAAGTGAATTTATTTTGTGTTGGGACATTTTATACCTCTTATGAAAGCTTGACTGCAATAATAAAAATCACTTGTTTTTCTCAAAATATAGATTTTTGAGAAAATAATAATTTGGGAGTAGGTAAACTTGTATTATTTCGCTCTACGGCTAGTTAATATTGATCAGTTAATCTTCTGAAATATGAATAAAATCATATTATATAAGCTTATCTTTATAAGTCAGAATTCTATGTTATTGTTTTTCCCAATATTCTTTTTCATTTTACTGATAATGCTGTTTATGTACAGCTGCCAAATATAAATGGGTTTGCTAATCTGAATTGATTGAATAGCGAATAGCGAGAACTATGAACCACTAGTGAAACCTAAAAGTTGGGTTTTCCTGAAGCCAGGGGACTATTGACAACTAAAGAGAACTTGATTGGACAAAAATCCAATCATGTGCTCATCTGCTTACAATGACATGCATCTACTAATTTATCAGTGTACAGCAGAGCAGGCTGGCAAGTTGGCAAGAGCTTCACTGCTCCCATAGACTGGAATGGGAAAGTTATCTTAGCATTTTCTTTTTTTATTCAAATGTTTTCCATGGCTTCGGAAACTACTTGTTAAAAGTAAAGGGTGGTTGCAATAATAGTGGTTTCTTTTATGTTTTTTTTATTACTGCACTGCAGAAAGTTCTTGATTAAAAGTAAGGATTCAAAACATTATTTTAAAACAACAAATACTTATAGTGGGCCAAAACCTGGGATTTTCACTATCCTGGGTTTTGGTCTGTCCCCCTGGGGCACCAGGTTTGTGTTGTCCCGCTGTGTGAAACCCCCCAGGTCACCGAGCCAGTCTATTTGGCTAGAGCAGCCGGCTCAAATCCTAGCCGCACTTACGAGCGGCGCCAGCATCACTTGGCTACCTTCAGTTTTGCGCGGGCCTCGCACAGCCATTCAGTTGCGGCTACGAGGCCGCGAGTGATGCCGGCGCCACTCACAGGTGTGCTGTGGGCTTGGGGGGAAAGGTGAGTTTACTGCGCACCCTGGGGTGTTTCAAACAGCGGGGCATTCAAATTCAAGATGTCCCCAGGGTAGGGAGGGAGCCTCTTTAAAGGAAAACTCCCTTTGTGTCTAGTTTTGCCTGTTTACCTCTTTTGTAATGCTGCATAGTGTTGTCCCCCGCTCAGCGGGAAAAATAAGTTGCACCTCCACCTTGGTCAAGGAGATGTGGGCACCAGCTGTGTCCTCCCAGTCCAACACCGGTCAAGCGTTGTTGCATACCCCAAAAGCCGGCCCTGTCAGTGGGTCCCCCTGGCCCCCAGCAGCTGCCCCGCTTTGCGGGGTGCTGACGCCGCCCCTGCATGGACGATGTTTGCTTTAGGGAATGCTTAGCGGATATGAGCTATGTAACATGTGAGAGCAGCACACAAAGGGAAACAGTGACAGCCGAGAGTGGAACGTTCCTGGGACTCAGGACACATCTCAGAAGAAGACATGTGCAGCTTAGGAGGTGTGGGTGTCTGGCCACTGTTCAGCTGCCGCAGGAGCACCCAGAAAGTGATGCAAACTATCCACCAACGTTCCAGCATCAATCACAACCTCATGTTCACCACTTGAATAACTGAGGAATGCGTCATTTAAGCCACACCCCCTAACGGAGTACACTGTAGTACAGAAGTGTTCTTTTTTGCCTCTTTAGAAAGGACACTGTGGAATGTGGGATGCCTAGCTTAGATACGGCTGGAAAGAGGTTATTCTGTCCATGTCATGTTTTGGAGGCGTACATCCACAATAGCAAATGGCCATAATGCAATACGTGGTCATTCGCTATATTGTATGGTTCCTGGTGTACCATAGAATCTAGTGTAGGAAACATTTTAAAGCTTTCAGGGAATATATAGTTCCTGCACCAAAGCACAGCACCCTGCCGCTTACCTGCCCAGTCCAGTTTTAAAGTAAAACAAAAGTCTAAATAGACTTCTGGCCCACTGGGAATTTTCTCTAGGGGGCATTCTGATTTGGGTGACAATGTGAATCACTGTGGAAACCTACTGCCTGTGCTACATACATAGTTCTGGGATCCCACAGCAGTCACAACAGCATCCAACAGAGACATGTAAAGCAGCACAATCCTGTAGGTGGTGGCACCCAGAGCAGAGAGAGTAGTGATGGGGCTTCTCTACAATGCTCTCTGCTGAATGCTGCATTTTTGGATCCAAAATTAGGGGGGCTATTTAAGAAACGCTAACGCCACGCAGCTCCACATAGCGCCAAATGAACACTGGGCACTGTGTGTGAAAGTCATATATATGAAAGTCAATCTGGTGAGTGCCTCTAATAGCGTCATATAGCGTCATATGTATTACTAGAGGCAGCTCAGTGTATAGCACCGGCGCTGTGTGTTCAGCAGCGCCATGTAGCACCTGTCGCTCAGTAGTGCTCTCCCATACATTTCAATGGCGTTTTATTTGGTTGTGTATACATAGCGTTTTCCTAAAGTAATGTTCTACATTTTTGGTTCAAATAAAATGTGTGTCTTCTCCTGGCCAGCAACCAACTTTTATTGTTTTTAATTTTTTTTATTTTATACAGAATTGTATGTGCAGGTCGCTCATTGCATTGTTATTGTCACGGTGTTAAAACAATGTCATTCCATATGTTTTTGCTCAGATGCTGGTGTATATTTGTTAAGAAACAGAGTTTTTGCACATAGTGTCTGGCGCTTAACGCTAGAGCGCCCGTTTTTAGAGCTCTGACGCTGCTTGTGTGTAGTTTTTTCTTAAATATGGGCTTCAGTGCCGAGAGTCTGATGCACTTAACTGGCGCTACCTATCGTTCGCTGGAGCATTGTTCTATTTTTAGATGTAGAGTAGTCTTGGGCTCTTTGACCTCGGGACATCACCTAGCGTTCACGATTGGCCCTGCAGTGAATCAGGGAGGGAGCTTCTACAGCACCCACCAGACATCACATTCATCAATGCTGGACAGGATACTACAGCGTCACTTCACGTCCAGCTGCTATGCTAGGTTCAGAGGCAGCCAGGGCAAAGATTCAGAATAGTGCCCCCCCCCCCCCCCAAATAAAGCTTAAGCTGAATTGCGCCGCATCTGATTGACTTTTTCAGGTTTGGTTCAGTGCCCCCCGGGCATCCTGATGTGGGATGCCCCGCTATGTGAACCCCCCCCCGTTCCCCAGTAAAACTCACCTCTCCTTGGTCCAATGGTGAGCGCGAGCTCTCATCCAATCAGAACCATTTGCCTTGTTTACATCCTTCGGCAAGGGGCTCTGATTGCCTTCTATGGGGAGCGTGCACTGCCATATCCCCAGCGGCGTGCAAGCTTCCGCACCAACCTATCTGAATGGCTGGGGCAGGAGCGCATGCAGACCACCAGGGTTGCAGGGGATGCGGCAGAGTATGCTCCCCATTGTAAACAATCAGAGCCATTTGTCGAAAGGCAAACGGCTCTGATTGGATGAGAGCCCGTGCATGCGCCAATCGACCGGGGAAAGGTGAGTTATTACCAGTGTCCTGGGGGGTTTGACAAAGCAGGGCTTTAATCAGGGTTCCATCATCCAAACCATAGCCAGAGTGGTCAGTGCTATAGTAAATGAGAGAGAGAGAGAGGCAGACTGATAGAGAGAGATGGAGACTCACACACACAGACTGACAGTCTCACAGACAGACAAAGAGACAGAGAGAGAGGCGGACAGAGAGAGATAGATAGACAGACTCACACACACAGACTGACAGTCTCACAGACAGACAAAGAGACAGAGAGAGAGGCGGACAGAGAGAGATAGAGAGACAGACTCACACACACAGACTGACAGTCTCACAGACAGACAAAGAGACAGAGAGAGATAGAGAGAGAGGCTCACACACACAGACTGACAGTCTCACAGACAGACAAAGAGACAGAGAGAGAGGCGGACAGAGAGAGATAGAGAGAGAGGCTCACACACACAGATGACAGTCTCACAGACAAACAAAGAGGCAGAGAGAGAGGCGGACAGAGAGAGATAGAGAGACAGACTCACACACTCACAGACTGACAGTCTCACAGACAGACAAAGAGACAGAGAGAGAGGCGGACAGACAGAGATAGAGAGACAGACTCACACACACACAGACTGACAGTCTCACAGACAGACAAAGAGACAGAGAGAGAGGCGGACAGAGAGAGATAGAGAGAGAGGCTCACACACACAGACTGACAGTCTCACAGACAAACAAAGAGACAGATAGAGAGGCGGACAGAGAGAGATAGAGAGACAGACTCACACACACAGACTGACAGTCTCACAGACAGACAAAGAGACAGAGAGAGATAGAGAGAGAGGCTCACACACACAGACTGACAGTCTCACAGACAGACAAAGAGACAGAGAGAGAGGCGGACAGAGAGAGATAGAGAGACAGACTCACACACACACACACACACAGACTGACAGTCTCACAGACAGACAAAGAGACAGAGAGAGAGGCGGACAGAGAGAGATAGAGAGAGAGGCTCACACACACAGTCTCACAGACAGACAAAGAGACAGAGAGAGAGGCTCACACACACAGACTGACAGTCTCACAGACAGACAGACAAAGAGACAGAGAGAGTGGCGGACAGAGAGAGATAGAGAGACAGACTCACACACACAGAGACTGACAGTCTCACAGACAGACAAAGAGACAGAGAGAGAGGTGGACAGAGAGAGAGATAGAGAGAGAGGCTCACACACACAGACTGACAGCCTCACAGACAGACAAAGAGACAGAGAGAGAGGCGGACAGAGAGAGATAGAGAGAGAGGCTCACACACACAGACTGACAGTCTCACAGACAAAGAGACAGAGAGGGAGGTGGACAGAGATAGATAGAGAGAGAGGCTCACACACACAGACTGACAGTCTCACAGACAGACAAAGAGACAGAGAGAGACGCTCACACACACAGACTCACATGTTATATGATGCTTCTTAGCAGTACTGCAGACTTCCTTCTCTCTCCTCTCACAGCCCGGGAGCCACAAGCAGCAGAGTGATGATGCGGCGAGGGCGGAGCCTGTTCAATCAGGAAAACACACACTGCCTGCTGCCTCTCTGCCTGTGCGGCCCCGGCGACTGCAGAAACAGCCTGGCTTGCTCCTTATACTGCCCTGCCTAACTGCCACTCCCTGCACCCCACACACTACACCCCTGGCTAGGTTATAGCTCCAGACACCGGCTTGCAGCGGATGCTCTAAGCGCCGCTACATAGACGCTCAATTGGCAATATGTCGCGCTAGTCTTAAATAAGCCTCCCCGTGAGTATGAGGCAGGGGCCAGGACTTTACATGGTAAAAACTGCAGGGTGTCCCAAGTCAGGATACCCCCCAAGTAGACTATTTAGGCTTTTGGTATGCTTTAATTATACAGTAATTATATGTGAAGGATGACAAACATTCCTTTGTGTGACACGGCATTAGAACCAAAATAATATTTTCCATATTTATAAAAGTAATTGAATTGTTTTGACTGCAAAGATACTTTAGAGCCTGTGGAATAATGATGTCCATCTGCATGGGAAAATGATTATAGTGTACTTTTTTAGATTGATATCTCTTGTTTTTTCCTAGTTTCATGCTGTCCAGTGATTTTATCAGTATGAATAACACCTGTCTAAACAATTGCGTGATACAGGCTCAGAGGGGCAGAGCAGCATTCTCTTTCCCGAGGGCTTTCCACTATGGAGGCGTGGAAGCACTAATAAATTAAATAGACCTCTTGCACTTTGATTAAGTAAGACCTCATTAAGGAACAAAGAAGCTCAGCAGAAATCTGCTGCCTCGTCCCAGAAGTTAAACTGCTTTTTTTGTAAATAGTCCAAGCTAAAATGCATATATCCAGTGACGTACTGACTATTTAATATGTAAATGTATCTCACATCTTGCTCAATCAATGCTGACAATGATCTATGGATCTGGCTTTCCAATAATCTATTTTTCTTGGCCAGGTTTAACATGAATGTTATCGGTATCTTTGAAATAGCGGATTTAAAATGTTCTGCTTATTTCAGTGTTTTCCAGCTTGTATCACATTATAAGTTTGATTCAGCACCATGGGAGAAAATATATCAGTGCTTTGGGGAAATATGACACTTTTGACTGTCCGATTCATCAGACCTGCCCGATTCAGCAGATCTTTTGCATCTCCCTAATCTTTAAACTGCTCTTAGGGGTCATGAATGGAATGGTGAAAGTGGGAGCATGGAGTGAGATACAGCGATCTTGGGGGTTTCACATACCAAAACATGGCAAAAACAATATGCCTCTGTTAGGCATACTAAAACTCAGGTGCAGCTAAACTGGGTTTAGCTCTGCTTTAACCCTTTAAGTGCCAGCCTACCTGCAGCATTTCCCACTCCCTGTTGCCAGAGCATTTTTCACTATTTTGCGCTCCCCATGTTCAACTGTAATTTTTGAAGGGATTTTCTGGGACTTCCCATAAAAATTACATATTGTTTTTTTCAGCAGAATCTGGGCTTTAACATCCTATCTCTTGTTTATCAATTTTGTAGTTTTATCATAATTATTTTGGGCAAAATATGTGAAAGAAAATAAAAAATACACACGTTTTTACATTTTGCAGTGGTTTTTTTTAATCGAAAATAAAGGTTTTTCAATAAAAACATATTGAGAGTAAAAGCCCCATTTCTCCCGGTTACAACGGTACCACACATGTATTAGTAGACACCCTTTCCTGCCCAGGAGACCCCAGAAACTGCAAAGAGCGCTAGAGGAGATTTTCAGATAAAATACAAATACTTTGCGCTCCTCGCAGTTTTTCAAAAAATACAACCCTTTACATTTGAAATACCCCCCACAAACTATATATTTTTGGAAAGTGCACACCTCAAGGTTTCTAAGCATACTAGGCTTGTTGGCGTGGGTCCATTGGTTTGAACTCTATTGATTGGCAGAATCTCTGGTTCCAAAGGATTTCCCTAAAAAAAAAAGCAAAAAGCAGATTCAAAACCATATTTTCCTATAAAAACAATAAGCAAGCAAGAAGTAACGCAGTAAATCTGAAAGCACAACATCTGCTGAACAAAATAATACCCCACATGCATAGGTACTTTGAAGTGTAGAGTTGCCAAACACCCCAAAGTCCAGCATGCGTTTGAGGGTAATTGTACTTGAAAAAATCAGCGCCGCACACAAAGTGCGCACCTTGCAGTTTCTCCAAATTTACAACCCTTTACATTTGAAATACCTCCCACAAACTATATATTTTTGGAAAGTACATACCTCAAGGTTTCTAAGGCTACTGGGCTTGTTGACGTCTGCGACGTCCTTCAGAATCTATTGATTGGCAGAATCTCTGGTTCCAAAGGATTTCGCTAAAAAAATAAGCAAAAAGCAGATTGAAAAACATTTTTTCCTATAAAAACAATAAGCAAGCAAGAAGTAACGCAGTAAATCTGAAAGCACAACGGCTGCTGAACAAAACAATACCCCACATGCATAGGTACTTTGAAGTGTAGAGTTGCCAAACACCACAAAGTCCAGCATGCGTTTGAGGGTAATTGTACTTGAAAAAATCAGCGCCGCACACAAAGTGCGCACCTTGCAGTTTCTCCAAATTTACAACCCTTTACATTTGAAATACCCCCCACAAACTATATATTTTTGGAAAGTACATACCTCAAGGTTTCTAAGGCTACTGGGCTTGTTGACGTCTGCGACGTCCTTCAGAATCTATTGATTGGCAGAATCTCTGGTTCCAAAGGATTTCGCTAAAAAAATAAGCAAAAAGCAGATTGAAAAACATTTTTTCCTATAAAAACAATAAGCAAGCAAGAAGTAACGCAGTAAATCTGAAAGCACAACGGCTGCTGAACAAAACAATACCCCACATGCATAGGTACTTTGAAGTGTAGAGTTGCCAAACACCACAAAGTCCAGCATGCGTTTGAGGGTAATTGTACTTGAAAAAATCAGCGCCGCACACAAAGTGCGCACCTTGCAGTTTCTCCAAATTTACAACCCTTTACATTTGAAATACCCCCCACAAACTATATATTTTTGGAAAGTACATACCTCAAGGTTTCTAAGGCTACTGGGCTTGTTGGCGTCGGTTCATTTCTTCGGACTATATTGATTGGCAGAACGTCTGGTTTCAAAGGTTTACCCTAAAAAAATAAGCAAAAAGCAGATTGTAAAACATTTTTTACTATAAAAACAAGAAGCAAGCAAGAACTAACGCAGTAAATCTGAAAGCACAAGGTCTGCTGAAAAAAACAATACCCCACATGCATAGGTACTTTGAAGGGTAGAGTTGCCAAACACCCCAAAGTCAAGCATGCGTTTGAGGGTAATTTTACTTGCAAAAATCAGCAGCGCACACAAAGTGCGCACCTTGCAGTTTCTCCAAATTTACAACCCTTTACATTTGACATACCCCCCACAAACTATATATTTTTGGAAAGTACATACCTCAAGCTTTCTAAGCCTACTGGGCTTGTTGGCGTCGGTTCATTTCTTCAGACTATATTGATTGTATACTCTTTACTGCAGCCGTGACATCAGATTATAGGATATAGCTGAGGAATCCCATTATAAGATCAGTGCAGTGATCAATGACCAATATCAGGAATCAAGAACCTGAAATTGGTCACATTTTATCATCACATGCCATAAGTAACCAGCTGCTCCTGCTCCACCATTTCCCATCGGAACAGCAAAAACAAACAAAAAGAAAATAATATAATGGGAACACAAGATACCTAAATCCTAAAAGGGGCCTACCTACCAAAAAAAAAAATGCATTGCTCAATAATTTAGTTGAGTATGGTATACCTCAAAACAATCTTCGAGGCATAACCCGGGTTGGCTGGGACAGGTCGGGCAATAATATCGCACATCTCTTCTAATGCCACGCTTCCTACAAACCCTACAAGCTCTCTGGGGATACCGCTTTTTACCAACTTCGGGAAGCAACTTTATAAAGTGCTTCCCTACTAATCTGGCCTGGTTGTCATTGGTAGCCAGATCTGGTGCTTCCGCAGTATCCCCAAACAACAAAGCAGGGAGTAACTGCTGCTGGTATTTTATGTACGATAAATTGGAGCCTGGCACTGCTGCCTTGAAGGCAACAAAGCTGTTGTAAGTTGCCATTTGGACCAAATGGATGGCAACTTTAGTGTACCAGGCTCGAGTTTTTCGGGTGGCGTTGTAATAAGTTAATATTTGGTCCGTTTTATCAACGCCACCCATGAATTTATTATAATCGGTTATGCAACGTGGCTTTTGGGAAGGGGCTCGGGGACCACGTTGCCTTACATTCACAACTGACTCATCGTGGAGTGTTGTCAGAAGGAATACATGTTTTTTGCCCATGTATTTCATGGCCAGGACCTCATCGCTTCTTAGAGCATAAGACTCCCCCCTTTTTAATTTTTTTTCAAGTAGTGGCCTGGGCAACCCTTTGCGTTTACGGTTGATGGTGCCGCAGGCCGGGGTATCCAACCAATAAAGGGCGCGAAATAAGGGGATGCTGGTATAGAAGTTGTCCACATATAAGTGGTAACCTTTACCCAACAATGGAGTCATGAGGTCCCAAACGATCTTTCCACTTATTGACAAATCAGGGGGACAACCAGGGGGGTCCAGATAGGTGTCCTTTCCCTCATAGATTCGAAAATATTTGATGTAGCCGGTCACACTATCGCATAATTGGTAAAATTTAATCCCGTAGCGGGCACGCTTGCTAGGGATATATTGCCGAAAAACAATGCGCCCTTTGAAAAGCAGTAGTGACTCGTCAATTGATAATTTTTGGCCGGGGGTGTACACTACTGCGAAGCGATCTGACAGGCTGTTGAGCAGGGGCCGTAATTTATGCAGCCTGTCGTGACCGGGCTCACCACGGGGAATAGCAGTGGAATTGTCGTTAAAATGCAGAAACCGCAGTAAAATTTGGTAGCGGTTTCTGGACATTACGGCCGGAAATAATGGAGTTGCCAATATGGTTTGGGTATCCCAGTAGGACGAAATACTAAATTTTTTTAGGATACCCATTGCTAGAGTGAGCCCCCAAAATTTCTTTATCTCACTCAAATTTGTGGGATGCCATGCCTGAGCTCGGGCGTGCCTCTGCTGGGGGTTTTGCGCTAAGACCTGCTCGGCATACAGATTAGTATAGAAGACCATATCCAGTAGGATGGCTTCTGTGAGGAACAATTTGAAAAAGTCAATGACACCAAAATTTGTGGTGTCTACATTGACCCCGGGGACCGAATCAAAAGGGGGAATTTCGGGGGAAAAATTATTAGGAGGCCTCCACGCAGACGCTCCTTCACCAGCTGCAGCACTCGATGCCTCACCCTGCACTACACTCGCCTGAAGCGTGGCCTCACTTTGTGCGGTACTATCCCTTCTAAGGTGGCTACTACTGGCAGCACTGCTCGGCTGTGTGTCCTCAGTAGAGTATACACTGTCTGACTCGCTATCTGATGGGAAGTACTCGGACCCTGACTCACTAAAATCTTCCGAGTCAGACGCCATCAGGTAAGCCGCAGCTTCCTGTGCAGTGTACCGCTTACCAGCCATACCCCAATGCAAGAAAAAATCTAAAAAAAAAAAGGCTACAACTAAAGGCTACAACTAAAGGCTACAACTAAAGGCTACAACTAAAGGCTACAACTAAAGGCTACAACTAAAGGCTACAACTAAAGACAAATTACAAAAAAATACAATACAATAAAACAAAGCAAAAAAACAGACAAAAAATACAATACAATAAAACAAAGCAAAAAAACAGACAAAAATAGAAATAAAAGTTACAACCCGATGAGGAGTGGTGGAGTCAGGAGCAGCAGGTCACGGGATCCCAGCTAAGCAGAGAAGGGGCCAAGGTCCCAAAAGAAGGAACAACCCAAAGCCAATCTTCAATTCCAAAACACCTAAGGAAAAAAGTTAAGATTAGGGAGTGTGGGTGAACTGAATGCCTGATAATAACTACCTGATCCCCCAAACTAACGACACATGCATGGGCAACAGCCGCACTATGCTATACCTAGAGCGGTGGTAAGGTAAGTTTTACTGGCAATCGAGGGGATTCACTCTACTAGTGACTCCCCTGGAGATGAGCGAACTTCTTAAAAATTCGATTCTGGCGATTCGCTGAATTTCTCCAAGAAATTCGGGTTCGCCCGAATTGAACTTGAGCGAATCGCTCATCTCTGGTGGGAGCAGGGAGGCCAGCTGCGCCGTCAGCGGAAGCCGGCTTCCGGCGCCCGCTGACAGCGCAGCCGCCCTCTCCGCTCCCACCATGCCGGCATTTTTTTTTTTTGGCAAACACTTACCGGCATGGAGGGAACGAGGAGGCCGGCGCCGCTGTCAGCTGTCATCAGAGGGCGCGTCAGCAGAGGAGGCCTGCGCGCCAGCCTCCTCGCTTCCTCCATGCCGGTAAGTGTTTGCCAAAAAAAAAAATGCCGGCATGGTGGGAGCGGGGAGGCCGGCTGCACTGACAGGATGCATGGCTGCATGGGGGTGACAGGATGGCTGGATTGGGGGTGAGAGGATGGATGGATGGATTGCTGCATGGGGGTGACAGGATGGCTGGATTGGGGGTGAGAGGATGGATGGATGGATTGCTGCATGGGGGGTGGCAGGATGCATGGCTGCATGGGGGGTGGCAGGATGCATGGCTGCATGGGGGGTGGCAGGATGCATGGCTGCATGGGGGGTGGCAGGATGCATGGCTGCATGGGGGGTGGCAGGATGCATGGCTGCATGGGGGGTGGCAGGATGCATGGCTGCATGGGGGGTGGCAGGATGCATGGCTGCATGGGGGGTGGCAGGATGCATGGCTGCATGGGGGGTGGCAGGATGCATGGCTGCATGGGGGGTGGCAGGATGCATGGCTGCATGGGGGGTGGCAGGATGCATGGCTGCATGGGGGGTGGCAGGATGCATGGCTGCATGGGGGGTGGCAGGATGCATGGCTGCATGGGGGGTGGCAGGATGCATGGCTGCATGGGGGGTGGCAGGATGCATGGCTGCATGGGGGGTGGCAGGATGCATGGCTGCATGGGGGGTGGCAGGATGGCTGGATTGGGGGTGAGAGGATGGATGGATGGCTGCATGGGGGTGAAGCAGCGGCGGCGGTGATCCTGCGGCGGCGGCGATCCTGCGGCCCCCCGCCCCGGACCCAGAGCCAACCCCTCAGCACCCCACTAATGATTGTTGTTACATTTATGCAAGAAATCCATATCGGAAAAAGGAGACTTAGGCGAAGACCTGGCATTGTATGGGGCCCTAAATATTCTAATGGCCACCCTGTCTGTCTAAAATCAAGTGGGACTCTAACTCTCGAAGGTAAATCCGGACCACCTGACTACAGGCTGTAAATCGTGCGACCCGATTTCCCCAGGGAAATGAGGAGCAGTTAAGAATATCGGGGCTTACTCGGGGAGGAGGGGGTGTGCTCTCATCAACATTCATTCTGTTTATCATGGGTGTTGGTTCTCTTGTTTGTTTTATTTAGGGGTTTTTTTTATTGGGGGGTGGCAGGATGGCTGGATTGGGGGTGAGAGGATGGATGGATGGCTGCATGGGGGTGAAGCAGCGGCGGCGGTGATCCTGCGGCGGCGGCGATCCTGCGGCCCCCCGCCCCGGACCCAGAGCCAACCCCTCAGCACCCCACTAATGATGCCCCCAGCCCCCCTCCTCCCTCTGTGGCCATGATGGGGAGGGGCCCCTGAACTTGAAGCCGGCAATGCGCGACCCCCTGGCCCACGCCCTGTGCCCCGCACTCACCCGGAGATATGGGTGCTCCTGTGGAGGGGTTCCCCAGAAAGGTTTGGCCACCAGATCGGACGATCGGCGCTGTCACCCTGCCACCCACCACCCCGATCGGCGCTGTCACCCTGCCACCCACCACCCCCAACAACACCAATAACCCCCCAACAGAAAGGTTTGGCCACCAGATCGGACGATCGGCGCTGTCACCCTGCCACCCACCACCCCGATCGGCGCTGTCACCCTGCCACCCACCACCCCCAACAACACCAATAACCCCCCAACACACCCGCACACACCCCTCCTACCTCAGATCGACAATCAAGACGACAAACAGGAGAACGCAGGCAGGTTTTATAGAGGCGGCGCCGGCTAATGACGGCAGCCGTGCGCCCCTCTTCTAATTGGTCCAGCGCAGATCTGGTGATAAGGGTGAGGCCAGGGTCACGTCCAGATGACCCTCGAGGACCCATCTTGAAGGTGGAGGCAAGATCCGTGCTGCAATCGGCCGCTGATCGTCTGCAGGTGAGTGCATGTCAAGCACGTAACACCTACGTGCTTGGCACTTAACGCCCAGCCAAGCCAGCACGTAGGTGTTACGGGCTTGGCAACTAAAGGGTTAAAGCAGAACAAAACCCAGGAACTTGACTTTCCCGTATTTTGTTACATGCTCCAGGGTCATCCTGAACTGGCATGTATCGCTTAGCATGCCGGCATCAACTCACATTCCCCCGTTCCAGTGGCGCATGTGCAAGCTCGCCAGCCAGGCTCGGTTTTGTTTGGCTTAAAGGGCTCCTTTACGCATTTCCAATGACAACCCTTCTGAGTTAGCAACGTGGTGCAGTGATGGCCCTATATGTCACCCTGTCACTGCACCATTGCTTGCTCTTCCCCAGAGGCGGAGATGACCACCCGTATGGAGGTCAGTGAGAGCAAGAGACCCTGCAGGCCATGGCAGCACTGGACCTGGAAATCATGGCCCAGCATCATCAAGGACACAGGATTTGCTAAGTACCCATGCTTCTGCACCCTCGATAGCTGGCTGCAGCATGTGCCTGATGCCATGGTTGGAGATGGGTGACGGCACGGGGACTGGCAGCGTTAGACGAGGCCAGAACCTGTGGTGCACATACCCCAGGGGGTACACAGCTATATTTAAAGGTGCACCAACAAGGGGTTTGACAGATCTGGTATATTGTGGGTCATGCTTAAGATTTATTGAGGCAAGTTCAACTCTGGTAATGAGTATAGTTCCTTGCACCGTACTGCAACGCAAGTTAAGTATGAACAGCTCCTGTCTAAACAACTGCGAGATACAGACTCAGAGGGACAGAGCAGTGTTCTCTTTCCTGAAGGCAAATACATATAGCCGCTAAATTAAATGAGGTAGTTATTATGGGGGACTTTAATTACCCAGATATAGACTGGGATGCTGAAACCTTTGGATCTCCTAAAAGTAATAGTTTTTATCCAAAACAAAAGATGGCTACCTTCCTCAACAAGTACAAGCTCCAACAAGGGGGAGAGCCATATTGGACCTAATACTAACCAATGTACCAGACAAAGTAACAAAGGTACAGGTTGGGGGACACCTTGAAAACAGTTATCATAATATTGTTAATTTCCACTTCATGGAAAGGAGCCACAGAACTTCAAAAAGGCAAGGTTTGACCAGCTTAGAGATGCCCTAAACTGCATGGAAAATATCCTTAAAAACAAAAGCATGGACAGTAAATGGGAGACTTTCAAAGAAATCCTTAATTTTCATTGTGATAGATAAATACCTTACAGGAATAAAATAATAATAATAATAAATAATAATAAAATGTGTAAACCGATGTGGCTAAAGAAAAAAGGTTAAGGGGGCAATAAACAACAAAAAAAGTAATTAAACCTTTGAAACAGGAAGGGAAAGTGGAAGCGTTAAAATATTATAAGGAAGAAAATAAACAATGTAAACAACACATAAGAGCAGCTAAGCTAGAGACAGAAAGACTGATCATGAAAGAGAGTAAAACTAACCCCAAATTATTCTTTAGCTACATAGACCATAAAAGATACAAACCTGAGGGTGTGGGCCCCCTGAAAAACAAGGAGGGGACATCTATGGAGGGGAATAAGAAGAAAGAAAATTTACTAAACAACTTCTTTGCTTCTATATTCACAAAATGTGACATACAGAGTGAAATGCAGGGGAATAACCGAAACCCTCTATTAAATGTCACTGGTCTAACCAAGGAAGAAGTCCAGCACCGTCTCAAGCAGATAAAAATCGATAAATCACCGGGACCAGATGGCATACATCTCAGTGTTTTAAGGGAGTTATGTACAGTAATAGACAAGCCGTTATTTCTAATATTTGTGGATTCAATAACTACAGGGGCTGTTCCACGCTTGGCAAATGTGGCGCTTGGTTGGCGCTTGGAAAATGTGGGGCCAATATTCAAAAAAAGATCTAGGGGGGAACCTGGGAACTACAGACCGGTAAGCTTAACATCTGTGGTGGGCAAGCTGTTTGAAGGTTTCTTAAGGGATACTATCCTGGAGCACCTTGGGGAAAGTTTCCCTATTACTCTATATCAGCATGGATTTATGAGGAATCGCTCCTGCCAGACAAACCTTATCAGCCTTTATGAGGAGGTAAATACAAGATTGGATCAGAGGGAGTCATTGGATAACATATATCTTGACTTTTCTAAAGCATTTGATACTGTGCCACATAAAAGGCTGGTACAAAAGATGAGAATGATTGGACTGGGGGAAAACATATGCAGATGGGGGAGAAATTGGCTTAATGATCGGAAGCAGAGGGTGGTTATCAATGGTAAACACTCGGATTGCGTCACCGTTACTAGTGGAGTACCACAAGGGTTAGTTCTGGAACCATTTCTCTTCAATATATATATAAATGACATTGGGTATGGATTAAACAGTAAAGTCTCAATCTTTTCAGATGATACTAAGCTGTGTAAAGTTATTAAAACAAAAGAGGAGAGCAGCCAGCTACAAACATATTTAGATAAATTGGAAGCATGGACAGTTAAATGGCAAATGAAGTTTAACACAGATAAATGTAAGGTTATGCACATGGGAAGGAGAAATCTGTATCATGATTACATAATAAATAAAGAAACACTTGGTAAAGCAACAATGGAAAAGGACCTATGGGTTTTAGGTAACAATAAGCTCAACTGTAGTAATCAATGCAGCAGCTGCCAAAGCATCATGGGGTGCATCAAGAGGGGCATAGGTGTTCATGACCAGACAATAATTTTACCCCTGTACAAGTCACTGGTCAGACCCCATATGGAATACTGTGTACAGTTCTGGGCACCTGTGCTTAAAAAGGACATATCAGAACTGGAGCGTGTTCAAAGGAGGGCAAAAAAGTTAATAAAAGGAGTGTGGGGGCTAGAGTACCCTGAAAGATTGTCAAAGTTAGGTTTATTTAGTTTAGAAAAAATACGCCTGAGGGGTGATCTAATAACTATGTATAAATATATTCGGGGTCACTACAAAGATCTGTCCCACAATCTATTTATACCCCAGAGTGTAACCATATCCCGAGGGCATCCACTAAGGTTAGAGGAAAGGTGCTTTTTCCACCGACATAGGAGGGGATTCTTCTCTGTAAGAGCAGTGAGACTATGGAACTCGCTGCCTGGATGGACTTAAGTCTTTATTCAGCCTAACATACTATGTTAATATGTTGCTATGTTAGGATAGTCCCCTGGCTAGGGGTGCACCTGGGAGGGGGTCCCTGGAGAGTGGGGGGATGCCCTGGGATAACCTGAGTGGGGTGGATTGTGTTACAATGGGAATTTAATAATAAGTGTATAGTTTAGATGTAAATACTTAGGTAGGCTACTAGAGGCCCCCATAGGATAAGAAATAGAATAAGTAGTGTTGTGTATTGCCGTTACTTAGGTTTTGCCATTAGAGGGCAGTAGAGGAATAGACTATAAAAGGGAGAGCTGAGGCGATTCTAGAGAGTTCCATTTCTAGAGGGCATGGAGGTGTTACTGCTGGAGATCATGTGGAGAGAAAGGCCCTAGTGTCTGGTCCAGGACCCCTGCAGAGAGGTACAGAACACCAGCTTGGGACCCTGGAAGTGGGGGGTCAGAAGAGGACACACCCAGAACGCTGGAAGTGGGATAAAAGACGACTTAGGCCCTAATGTCTTCATAAGAGAGGTGAGGAAGCCAGCTTGGGACCTGGAAGTTAGGGGTCACAAGAAGGTGACCCTTGAGCGAAGCTCATTGGGATCCTAGGAGGGGATGCCTGGAGAAGCAGAGAGAACAGGAGGAGACCCCATTGAGAGGTACTGGGGAAAAACACGTTTTTCTGTTGAACTGTGTTGAATAAAAATGTGCTGGAGAGTGAAGTGTTTAATAAAGAAGGGGCATCCCACAAAGAACACCGTGTGCTTTACTGTCCCTGCTGTGCCCTGGAGAATTGTGGTGATCATCATTCCATAGACTGTGTGAGTACAATGCACCATCCATGGCCAATCCCCTGGGCCTAATTTGAATAACTTTAACCCTATTTAGTCGATCATCCCCAAAGGCATGCACCAACCCCCACATGTTGTCTACAACAGCACAGAGATGTGCAGAGGGCCCATTTACTTTAATAGGAAATATTTTTTCCTGTTTGTGATTGGGTTATCCAGTGTGACACAAGCAGGAATGTGTGAAATGTATTTGGGGACAGGAGTTGACACATATAAAACCCTGGTTTGCCCCCTGGAAAAAAAAAAAAAGTTGTTGAATTTGCTCATTATATATAGTACTAGGAAAACAGTGATCCCTGGGCCAACTAAAACCTGGCCTGCATTACCCACCCCTCTGTCCACCGATGCATTATTAAATGCTTGTTTGACATTGTTGGTTGATGCACCAATTGTACAAAGGTTTCTTGTCTAATGCCCATACAGCGCAAGCCAGCACAGCTTGGCGCAGTGAATCGTAAATCAGATCCCAAATGTTTTTTTAATTTATTAACATAATTAGTAATTATTGGATAAGGGTCACATAAGTAACACATAAGCATGCATTTAAATGATTACTGCTTCTATTTAAATAACAAAGTGATGCTTGCGTCTACCTCTGTCGGAGAGGAAATTAATGCTACCGATAACTGATAACTCATGCTTAAAGGACGAAAGCTGCAGTGCTGTATGTCTGCTCTGTGTGTCACCCTGAATAAAAATGCCTAGTGTGCTGTGCAGCGTGATTGCTTTGCCGCCATCCGTATTTTTATCATGGTCCACAAGTCATCAAAATGACAACAGCTGGGCGGCCGGAGGCAGCTATCACTGGGGTGGATGTCAATGTAACTGTTTTTGCTCTGTGCTTTGCTAACATATTTTGGACTGTATTTTGGGACTTTATTTGGATAAAAGTTCTAGCACGTGGAAGCAATAATTTGAGAAACTGTTTTGAAAATCTAAATTTATAAGATTTTAGCGCTGTGTTTTATACTAGTATTTATAAATACACTAGACCTGTCCTTAAGAGACATGTAGATGACATATAGATGTCTCTTAACCTCTAAATCTATGCAGGATCTAATAAGTAGCCCGTTCAGTGCAGATAAATACCATAACAGTAATGTCCCAACTGTCAAAAATCTAAATAAAAAGTTTTGGCTGGAGTTGAGCTTTTATTAATATTGTTATTATTATTATTATTATTAATAATGTTTATTTATATAGCGCCATCATCCTCCGTAGCGCTTTACAAGGTATGATTACAGAAAAGGTAAAACATATATTACAGGGAACAATACAAACTAGATGCCACGAGGTTCAAACCAAGTGAAAGAGAGCCCTGCCCTTGCAAACTTACAGTCTAAAGGATGGAGAAGAAAGAATATTGAGAAGCAGAGCATGGATGACGGTGTCAAAAGCAGATGATAGGTCCAGAAGTATGAGAGCAGAGTAGTGGCCTTTGGATTTGGCAGTCAGTAGATTATTGGTGACTTTGGTGAGGGTAGTTTCAGTGGAGTGACTTGAGCGGAAATCAGACTGGAGGGGATCTCGGAGGGAGTTTGTAGACAGATAGTGAGCTAGTTTGGTGTGGACATGCTGTTCAAGAAGCTTGGATGAGAAAGGGAGCAAAGAGATAGGGCGGTAACTGGGAAGGGCAGAGGGGTCCAGAGAGGGTTTTTCATTTAATTCATATTTAATTATAATGAGTCTTTTCATGCATATCACCAGCTTATGTGTTAAACATTATTAGATAATGTCTAGGGCACAATTAAACATTATAAAAGAATACAGGTAACACAAAGTTTTTACAGGGCCCTATAGCAAAAGTATAGTGCCCTCCCAAAAGAAGACACCCCAAGCAATAAAGTCCTTGTCCAGGCACACACTAACTTTGTTCACCTTATCATGGAGCTTAATAACTTGCGTGCATGTTCTGCTGTGGTCAGAGCCAGCTGAAACATGCGATGGTTTGCCGTGCCGTTCACACTGAGAGTAAGGAGGGACAGAGTAGTAGCGGGAAGGGAGGAGAGGCATATGGGATGTCATCAGGTGAGCTGCTTTATGCCATATTATTTTTTATTGTGTTTATAGTCCCTTCAAGTAAATTACCTGCAGTGAAGGCCAGGGACTGTAGCCTTGATTTATGAGCAGACCAATCAATGGCTGGGATCTGATTGGATTTCTAGGCAGGGAACAGATATAGGAACTCAGGGAGATACATGCCACAGACAATGCCACCTAAAGAACTTCTGTGACTCAAGGGAGTATGTCATTCAGGTTCCACTTATCCTTTCAGGCTAAAGAAGGACAACAGGTGATTAAATGCTTTGCATCGTCTGCAGGACCCTCACTTCTAAGACAGAAGGCCAAGTGCTTAATCTGCATGGACAAAATCACAGTGTTCTGGGCTGTGGGCATTTATCCAGGCATGTGAGGACTGCAGCCAAGATTCAGGTGCAAAAGTCAACTGTGGGAAGTTGGAAGCCCTGCTGTTCAGATGGCATCTGGGTCCTTCAACATCAAACGAGACTTTAGCAAGATCCCTGGAATCTGAGACTGCCTAACATGAACCAAAAATTTGGACTGTGGAGCGTCAAAAATATTACCATAGAAGTGAAAACACTTGTGCTGCACAGTTTTCCTGTTCTGATGTGCCTGGTTAGACTCTAGATTTGGGAGTAAAAGCCTGGAAAACCATCACAAGGAGAGAGTCAAGCAGACAAAGATGTACAAAGAGTCTGGCAAAGAAGGGAAAGGTGTCCCAGATCCCCCTCCCCTCATGACCTTGGCCAGCCATCAAACACAACCCACACGTCTCAACAGGTAATTTCATATCTCATTTTTTTCTCCTATATGTTTGGAGAAAAGCAGTATGCAAAACATGGGTCAACAAAGTGCCATACATGTGAGACATTCACTAGTTCTACATGAACACTGAGTATGTTGTCCTGGAACATCAGCTAGAGTTAAACCTGACTCAGACCCAAAGTCAACTATATGCTCATCAGAGGACATCTTGGAAGAGATCCCAAGACTCTCAGTGGACAAATCCAAATTTGTTTGGAAAAACATGTGCTCCAATAGACCGACCAACCAACACATGCACAGACAGTGAGGCCTGTCTGTGCGGGCCTTTAAGGCATGCCAGAGGATTGAGCAGCTATAGAGAATGTCTGTGGTTGTGTGAATGAATGTCTTGTTTTGCCCAATCCTACGATCTATAACATGGCAACATCTATTGCATTATACACTGAAGCTGGTGGCCTAACTTCTCTCAAAGTCACTGAGGGCACAATGCTATCTACTGAGGTATCAAGACAAGCTAGCAAGCTATCTTAGGTCCCATGTCCGGCCTATTGTAGTAGACCAAAAGAGACAGAAATGGCCACTACTAAAAGTTATATTTTTATGGCATATGCTGAGCAAAACTAACTGCATTATCGATTGCTCACAGCCAGTAGGTGGGGACATGCAAATCATCCTTATCATGCTTCATTTGGAAAGAGCCCCCAGGACCAATAAGATGTGCAATGCTTAGATAAAGGGTCTGTCACACATAGCTGTAGGTCACCCACCTAAGGGCACTGGTTTCAGGCTTTTTTTTGCTAATTAGCAAGTATGGCATTCATGGTTATATTGAGATGAGGCTCCAAAGCTGCTAGGACAGAGTAGTAAGTCATCTTAGGGAGACCCATAGCATAGGAATCTAAAGTAGCACCTTTATATGTTCATATATTTATTAATGCTGGTGTAATTTACTTCTTTTTGTCTAGAGACGCTTAGCAGGCTTTATATAGTGAACAAAAAAAGACTGAAAAGCTACTAATATATATATATATATATATATATATATATATATATAAAGAATGAAGTGTTTCCTTTTTTATTACTCCTTTCATATAAATGTATAAATCTTTGTGTATTAATGTGGCTATTAGCATATGTATAGTAACTGTTTTATGTATCAAAGAGACACTCCGGACAATGGCAATAATAATGCAGCTGATTTATTTTGGTTTTGCCAGAAACTGCCATTTGGAAGGGAAGTATTGCTTTGTGTAAATAAGTGTTGGGTTAGACATCTGGAGGAGCAAAATGCAACACTGAGGAGGATTGACAATATGGAATAGAGCGTTCTGCTCACTGAGAAGGCATTAAGTGGGGTAGATACATAGGGTGGAGCAATTGGTCAGGATGACCAGATAAGTAGCTGGGTAAATATAGATAGAGGGAGTAGAAAGGGTGCACAGAAAAAGAAGGCCATACCTACCTATGTCTGCGTACCCTAGCCAAATTGCTAAGTTGGGTAATGATGCAAGAGTGTCAGTCTCAGAAATGGCAGCCCTAGCGGATACTGCTCCCCCGAACAGCCGGGAGAACAGCCCAGCTAGTGAGCGGGTGGTTGGGACTGCAGGTAGGACTAGACAGTTAGTGGTCATAGGGGATTCTATTATCAGGCGGACTTATAGAATAATTTGTCACCAACACAACCTCAACCGAATTGAGGTCTCCCTGGTGCCTGGGTTCGGCATGTGGTGGAAAGGATGTATAAATTACTGGGAGGGACTGGGGATGACCCAGCTGTCGTGGTCCACGTGGGACCAATAACAGGATTAATGGGAAATGGAGGATCCTTAAGAATACATTTAAGGAATTAGGCACCAAGTTGAAGGGAATGACCTCCAAGGTTGTATTCTCTGGAATACTGCCAGTGCCATGCGCTACACATGAAAGACAGCGGGAGCTTAGAGCAGGGCAGAGGGATTTTGGTTCCTTGAGCACTGGGCTGGCTTTTCATTGGAGTACAAACTGTATTCTACAGATAATTTGCACCTGAATGGAAGCGGGCTGCTGTGCTGGGTAAGAGGATACTAGAGGGGGTGAAGAGTTATTTAAACTAGAGATGAGGGGGGAGGGCAAGAGTGAAAACAAAAGTGAAGACAGGTTACTTAGGGGACAGCATATGATGGTGGGTGGAGAATTAGAAGGGGGAGGACTGCTATGATGGATAAGGAGATCCATGTGTTGCAAACCAGCAGTGAAAAATTAGGCGGATGCATTACTGCAGAAGCTAATACTATACCTCAATGTGTCAAACTAGATAGGAACATAAAATGTATGTTCACAAATGCCAGAAGTCTGGCAAGTTAAGTGGGGGAGCTTGAGGCTCTGGTGCTGGCAGAGAATATTGATGTTGTTGATGTGGCTTAAATATGGCTGGATTCCACACATGACTGGACTGTCAATCTACAAGGTTTTGCTCTTTTTCGGAAAGACAGAGCAAAAAGGAAAGAGGGCAGCGTGTGTCTTTCTGTAAAGCAACAATTCAAAGCATATATTAATGAGGGCATACTAGCAGTAGATTGTGAGGATGTAGAATCATTGTTGGTAGAAGTGGGGGGCGACGTAAACTATGTTAAAATACAGTTTGGTGTAATCTATAGGCCCCCAAAGAGGATCAACTGCATAAACAGATAGAGCGGGCGTCACAGGCTGGTACAGTGGTGGTGATGGGGGACTTCAACTACCCAGGAATCAACAGGAGACATGGTTCTTCTTCCACTACAAGGGGGAGAGCATTCCTCAGCTTGCTACAAGATAACTATATGAATCAGTTTGTGGAGGCACCTACTAGGGGTGATGCTCTTCTAGATCTGGTAATATCAAATAATGATGACCTGATGGGAGCAGTAACAGTCCATGAAAATCTTGGTAACAGTGACCACAATATAGAAAAAATTTCTGTCGGGGAGGGCAAAAACACAAAATTTTAGGAAGGCCAACTTCCCCCAGGCTCAGAGCAGCACTCCAGGGCATTGGCTGGGAGCATCTGTTCAGGAATAAAGATACAGATGCCAAATGAAAGTGCTTTAAATTAATTGTGAGTACATTGCAAAATGTATCCCTTTGGGTAACAAATATAAGCGGCTAAAATTAAACCCCTCATGGCTGACACCTACAGTTAAAAGGGCAATATAGAACAAAAAGAGGGCATTTAAACATTACAAGGCTGAACTCTCAGCTGTAACACTTGAAAAGTATAAACTTGTAAATAAAATGTGTAGAAAAGAAATAATGAGATGTGGCCAAAGAAAGCAAAACAAAACCTAAACGTTTTTTTAAATATATTAATTTGAAGATAATTAAATTAGAACAGGTAGGTGCCCTAATTAATGATAATGGGGAAATGGTTACTGGGGATGAAGATAAGGCGGAGCTGTTAAATGGATTCTTTAGCTCTGTGTACACAAGAGAAGAGCAAGGAGCCAACACAGAAGATATCACTGATAGCAATAGCCCAAGTATAAAAATTGACAAGCTAAATGTGGATATCATCCAAGAAAAACTAAATAATTTAAATGTGAATAAGACTGCAGGACCAGATGGTTTTCACCCTAGAGTTCTCCAAGAACTCAGGTCCCTTATCTCATCACCCCTGTATTTGATCTTTAAAGACTCACTAGCAACTGGTATAGTGCCAAGGGACTGGCGCAACACAAATGTGGTGCCCATTTTTAAAAAGGGCTCTAGGTCTTCTCCGGGCAATTACAGACCTGTTAGCTTAACACCCATTGTGGGGAAATAGCTTGAGGGGCTTTTAAGGGACTACATACATGAATATGTAACTATCCATAATATAAATAATATAAATAAAGTGACAACCAACACGGTTTTACTGGGGACAGAAACTGCCAGACTAACCTGATTGGCCTCTATGAGGAGGTGAGTAGAAGCCTGGACAGAGGGGCGGCTGTGGATATAGTTTTTTGGGATATTGCAAAAGCATTTGACACTGTCCCCCATAGACGCTTATTGGGGAAATTGAGATCTTCAGGATTAGAAAACACAGTTTGTAACTGGATTGAAAACTGGCTGATGGATCGTGTGCAGAGAGTTGTGGTTAATGATACCTGCTCTGAATGGTTATCAGTTGTAAGTGGCGTACCCCAGGGGTCAGTGCTGGGCCCACTATTATTCAACTTGTTTATAAACGATATAGAAGATGGAATTAAAAGCACTGTCTCTATTTTTGCAAATGACCCAAAGATATGTAGCACAGTGCAGTCTATGGAAGATGTTCACAAGCTTCAGGCTGACTTGGACACATTGAGTGTCTGGGCATCCACTTGGCAAATGAAGTTCAATGTGGAAAAATGTAAAGTCATGCACTAGGGGTCTAACAACCTGAAGGCCACATATGTCCTCGGGGGAGTAAAACTGGGAGAGTCACTTGGTGAGAAGGATCTGGGGGCACTGGTAGATCACAGACGGGGAGGCCGATTCATTAATAGCGCCAGGTAGCACCAGATGAGCGACTGTAGCGTGATTTTTTCAGCGCCAGCCAGTATTCGCTGTGCTTGGCCGGCGTTAGCTTGATGACAGCGACTCAGTCGGTGTGCGGTAATGTTGAATAAGGGCTTAGGGGTCGCTGTTTCACAGGTTCAGCGTTGTATGTGAGCGCCTGACAACGAATGGCCAGAGCGAACGGCTAGCTTCATATTCATTAACAAATCACGCTCCGAATGTGCTGTCGCTGTCCATTCCTTGTTTAAACCCCAGAGCGCTGGCGGCGATGGGTATTAACTAGTTTTTAACCCCTAAACAACCATATTTTTTTAATGTAACATTATACATGTTTTTAGAATCATTTTGTAATATGAATACATTAATCTCAGACCTGTTGGATCAATTCTGCACAATTTTTTTTTTAAATTTTGTTTTACTTAAAAATAAATCCTAACATTGCAGAAGTGGTCTCCGAATTTTTGACATTAAAAAAAATAAAAAAAAAATTAATACCAATTAATTATGATTAATTATAGATTGCTCAATTGAAATGCATTGGACATCGCCAGGGAGCGACAGCTCATACCTGGCGCTGTGAAGGAATTTGCAGCGGCGCTGTTCGGTCCAGGCGGCTTCATGATGAATGCCGCGCTAGCCGTCGCTCGCCGGCGCTAGCCTCATTTTGCTTGATAAATGCGTCATTGTGACCGCCGCCGGGCGTACTTGAGTCGGTAGTCGCCGTTAGCTGCCGCTACCTGGCGCTCGTTAGACACTACCTGGCGCTAGCCCGTGATAAATAAGGGCCTAAATAACAGCATGCAATGCCAAGTAGCTGCTTCCAATGCCACCAAAATACTATCATGCATTAAAAGAGGCATGGAATCACGGGATAGAGAAGTTATTTTGCCTCTTTACAAGGCACTGGTGCGTCCTCACCTGGAATATGCCGTCCAGTTCTGGGCGCCCATTCATAGAAAGGACGCTGTGACTATGGAAAGGGTGCAGAGGAGAGCCACCAAACTAATAAGGGGAATGAAAGATCTTAGTTATGAGGAAAGATTACGAGAATTAAATCTGTTTAGCCTTGAGAGGAGACATAATTAACTTGTATAAATATATAAATGGCCCATACAAAAAATATGGGGAAACACTATTTCAGGTAAAATCCTCTCTAAAGACAAGGGGGCACTTCGATTGGAAAAAAAGAAATTTAGTCTCCGGAGGCGACAATCGTTTTTTACCATAAGAACTATAAATCTATGGAATAGCCTCCCACAGAACCTTGTTATAGCATCAACGCCTCAAAAAAAGGATTAGATGCTTATTTAGAAGAAAATAACATTAACAGTTACTTTTAGGCGTTATCAGTATCCCCTATAAAATAAAATAACTTCCTTTACCCCAACACCCTTGGTTGAACTTGATGGACAAATGTCTTTTTTCAACCGTATTAACTATGTAACTATGTCCCGTGTGCCTCTCCTCCATTTCCTGTAGCACATTGTATAGCATGTCTCCAAAGTTTGTGCTTTCCTTACCATTCCCCAAACCTCTAATGGTCCTGATGTGGTCAGATGACTACCCCTGACCCTCAGCAGTCCCAGTATGAGCAAACGTGGCAAGTGTGACCACTGTGTCTTGCCAGGCTTACTCATACTGGGAAAGCTGAGCAACAGGGGCAGCCATGTGACAACATTTGGACCTTGGTCCCGAATGAATGGAAAGGATAGGAAAGATTTGGAGCCCTGCTACAGCATATACAGCACACTGTAGAAGAAGAACATGGCATAAGCTGAGTGTATTGCTGCCTTGTTATTGACATTGCCTGCCCTGTCCTTCAACTTTGAACACAATTTTTAGAACTGATAAAGTGTTAGTCTCATGGTTCAGCTGACAACATTTTATTGGCCCCTTAAAGTTTACATTTAAACCCCCTGGAATGTTTGCCTGTGAGAGGGTGTAAAGATGCAGCATTTTTAAGAGTGATCTTTCACAGCAGCGCATTTTAGAGATCATTCACATGTCACAGTCAGCTGCAGCACAGAACACAGAAGGTAACAGCCATTATTACTTTAAAACAACAGCCACACAATCCCAGCAGTTTACAATGAAACACAACATGAAGCTAGCTGACTTATAACAATGTCCTACTTGCTACATTGTACAGCACTGCAGCAGTTTTAATACTGTCAATTCTGCTGCCCCTGCGACGGTAGCCTACTCTCTTCTACTGCACCAACACAACCAAACAATAAACACTTACCTTTTTCTCCTAGATGCTCAATCGGGGGGCAGAAAACGCACAGCCTCTCCACCAATAGAAGGTTTTGGCTCCTCTAGTATGAGCTGCCCTTGTCTAAAAGAACCCAAGCAAAAAAGGTGTCTATTGCAGTTCTTGAAGCAACAAGGCATTACAGGAGGTAGGTTAAAGGCAAAGGCCTCGATTCAATAAATGTAGAAAAAAATTTTCATGGTAGTAAAAAATTCAATTCTTGAGAAAAAAGCCTGAGAATGTCTCTGTTACTGAATCACTAGATAAAAAGACAATGAAAGTCAATGGCAGCTTTTACTACAGTGTAGAAAGGAGTAAACAGTTCTCTACTTTTCTTAGGACTAAAAAGTGCCATTGACTTTCATTGTCTTTTTATCTGGTACCTTTATTGAATCAAGGCCATATGGCCTGATGCAGAGCTTCCTCGTTCAGCTATCCCGTGCATTTTCCCGTTGTTTTTGGTCTGTGATCGGGTCATGAAAGGATGCTACGTTGGTTTTTGTGTGCGTTTATGCGCTCAGGTGTTTCTGCAGGCGCCTTTCCGATTGACGGCTCGCAAGAGGCTGAACTCTGTGAAAACGGACTGCCGTTGACTGGTCAACTTTTTAATTGATTCAGAGCCTTGATTTACGATTGAAACAAGCCCAATTTAACGAGGGTGCCGACACTTCACTTACGGGCAGTCTTAGCAGCCGTATTTGATCTTTGTGACTTGGAAATGCATTCTGCTGTGCGTGAGCATCAAAGGCGTCAGCTACGCGGCCTGGTTCTTTTGAGCATGGCAGAAACCAGGCTGCACCGAACACGTCTGGACATCGATGGCATGCATGACCTTGAGCTATTCGAGCTCACCCGCCTTAACCGTGTTTCTCTCCAGGACTTGTATAGGCAGCTGCGGCCATGGTTAGCCCGCACCACAAGGAAGGGGCATGCAATTGCAGGTATGACCAAACTGGTTGGCTGCCTGCAGTTTTTGGCAAACGGCCCGTTCCAGAGACTGGGTGCCTTCTCCGTGGGGATGTCCCAGTCTACGCTGAGCCGCAGCCTTACCAAGTTTTTGGATGGCATGGCTACCCTGGCACCAAAATATATATTTTTCCCTGACACAGCGGAAGCCTGGAATGCGGTTAAGTTGTGCTTTTATAATATAGCCGACATGCCAACGTATGTGTTTAAAAATAGTTTGTGCCGTCCAGCATGATTTTTCTGATTGGTCTGTGCCTGTACCCCACTAATCTGTTATAGACTCCAATGAAACAGTAGAAGTTAACCCTCACTTACTTACCAGTATTTCCTCCTATGGCTTTGTTTGTGATTCGCCACTATACCTTTCTGTCCTGGCCCTCTTAGCTAGGTTTCATCCCAGAGTCATTGTACAGGAGTGTGCTGGGTGGATGTGCATGTTGCCTCATCAGAACTGTGCTTTGCACTGACACTGCCCAGCTGACCTATTGTCCCTGTTCACTAATGCTGGAATGCTAAACAGCACATTATTGAGCCTCTTCCCCTTAGGCCTCTGTCTGTTGTTCCCTGTTCTTAGCAGTTTAAAGTAACCTAACATGCCGTATTTGTAAGTAGCATGTAAGGTACTGGTGGCTCTTCCTTAGTAGCATGATGGTACTTGTTTAGATACACTTTAGATGTTTGTTATTTAGGTTTCTCTGTCTCGGCTAGTTATGGGGCCTGCCACTACATATGTGGCAAAGGGGCCCATTTGTCACGTGTTTTTTGTATTATGGTGTGTGCTTATTTTTTGTATCTTTTTTGGCAGGTGATTCTGGCTATCCATTGCTCCCCTGGTTACTCACCCCCATCCTCCACCCATCCTCGCAGGCCCAGGAGCGGTATAACACTGCACATAGGAGGACTCGCTCAGTGGTGGAACGTGCCTTTGGCTTGTTGAAGATGTGCTTCCGTTGTCTGGACCAGACTGGGGGTGCCTGGCAGTATGAGCCCGCCAAGGTCCTCCAAATAATTGTTGCGTGTGGGGTCCTGCACAACCTCGCCATCCGTAGCCGGGTTCCCAGATACAGTGACCTGGCTGAGGACGCTTTAGTCATTTCAGAAGTTGTAACACCTCCCTACTCTGGAACACAAAGTGGTTCGCCACAGGCAATCCGTTCCCAGCTTGTGGACAATGTTTTTGCTTTATTTTCATGCATTTTAGGCAATGTGTGCCTTTTTTATTTTGTGTGATCCCCACAAAAAAAACAGGGACAAACATTGTGGAAAAATGTTTAGGCTGTTAATGTGGGGTTGTGGAAGAGCATGTGTTTGGGGTTACGGTAGTCTTGTGTCCTGCTCCCCAGAATCAATACATAAACACATGCCTTCAGTGGTAGGTAGAGTAGGAGGTTGAAGTTGATGGATGGGGTTGCTGCATGTTAGCAGCAATATGAGCAAGGCTCTGATTCACTAACTGCCATTGCTGTACCATTTCCGCCATATGTCTGCTTTATTGTCTTGTTTCGCCAAACAGGCCGGACACATTTAGATTCCAAACCTCTAGTTGTTGTGACATAGAGGTGATTTGTGAACACATTGTCTCATTAAACCTCTGTGTGTTAGCTGCAAACTCCACGTTTTCCTGGTGCCATGCTTCCTCCATTATCTGCAGATGTCTCCTCTGGCTGATATGTCGACGTTGCTGGGCTACGCCACTGGCACGGGTGGGTGCGTCTGGTACTGATTGAGTGGCTGCAGGTGGCTGGCTGGGCGCAGAGTCTGTTGTGCGGCCAATGTCCACGGCAGCAGAGGTTTGGGCCACTGAGGTATGGGTAGTGGACATCAGGGGCTGCACTTGCTGGGGCTGGTGTGTTGGATGTTGTTCCACTGGGTCTGGTGGCCTTGGCTGCAGCAGACTTGTGTCCTCCTCCTCCAAATCCCGAATTACTTCAATAATGGGTGGGCTGGGTAGGGTCTGCCAAGAAAGGTAGCAGGTAGTGAGGCCACTATTTTAACTTAAATGTAGGCAAGTGCTATTTCATTTGGGCGGGTGAATATGGGTCAACACATGCTCTTCTGCTGGTGTTAGGAGGATTTTAGTAGGGATACCACCCCCTGTCTGCAGGCTGGGGAAGAGTAAAGCACACCTAATAAGTGTTACATACTGCTACAAATCAGGCTGTCCATTCAGTTACACTCAAAAAGGGCTTTACCTCTGCTGGTGGCGCATGTCCATTTTTTTTTTCCCATAATATTTAAGGTCCCCAAATTTTCTTTTAATTTGCTCAACATCCCTTCTCACCGAACCTACACTATTCACTTGGTGGCAAATGTTCTCCTGCTTGGCCTGCTTTGGAGTTGACTTTGAATTACGCCCAAATAGGGCATCATAGTGCTCACAAACACCAGTGGCTACAGCCATGCTTTGGACATCACAGAAACGGGCTGTAAGTGAGCCACGGCGCATCTGGCGCCCACATGGGTGTGTGGTGTCCCCGGCAGCAGACGACATTGATGGCTGTCTGTCTAGGGAGTAGTTTAGGTTTCTTGGGCTGATGGGTGACTGTGATGGAGTGTGGGGGGTGCTAGGTCATAATGGCTGGGTGCCTGTTGAGCTGTCACCTGTGGAGCTCTCTATTGACTCTGTGCTTGTGGTACTTGGGGACACAGAGTGTCGAGGAGGAGGGGTGGTTGGCCTGGGTGGGCTAGTGGTTTTGGACCTACGCTTCCCCTTGGTGGTGTGGCTGGATTTACCCACATGCTTTGTGGGTGGAGGAGGGGGAGGCTGCAGGGTTTTCAGAGATTTGTGGCCCTTGTGAGGCCTGGCTGATTTAGCAGGTGGAGGCGACTGTGCAAAGGGCTCCTTGCTACTACATTTTTTCCGAGAAGCCTGTGTGGCTGGCTTATCCACCCTTTGACTATGGTCATGTCCCTCCCGGCTCTTGTGCCTGCTCTTGTGTGGGTATTTGTGATGTCTATCTGTGCGTCTAGTATGTGGCTCTGGGCTTTTTGGGGTCTTACGGCTCCTTTTTGGCCTGGGCATAGTGATATGGTAACCAACACAGAGCTGAGTGCATTGAGCTTTAAATAGTTTTCCCATGAGGGCGTGTTCGGCAGCGTGTGCGTCTGCGTGCGCGCACGCACGCACGCCACCGCGGGGGCACGTCATAACCAGAACCGGAAGGCAGAGAAAGATGTTGCCCGCAATATATACGGAGGAGCAGGACAACATAATCATGGATGTGAGTAGGCGAGCGTGCGTTTATGTGCGCACACAAGCCACTAAACAAATATAAACAAATATTAGCCAGGGCAGGGCCATATTAGTGAGGACAAACTGTCTGGTAAAACGAAACTACTAGAACAGGTTCGTTTGATCCATGTGCGCAGCAGCACACTAGCCTAGAGGCAGATAGACTAAGTAGGCCCATGTGAGTAGGAATGAGGCTCAGAAACTTGCTTTAGATAGTGGATGAGAGTGTGTAATCTAGTAGTGTCACTAATGCTCTGCAATTGTGCTTTTTATTACAGATGATGCTGAGAAACCGTTATGACTACCTGCCGTGCGACTACGAGAAGAGGACGTTGGCACTGGTGGTGGTGGACACCATATCCAGGAACACTGGCACCACCTATACTTTCACACAGATCGCCCAGCACTGGTCGGACTTGAAAAGGAGGCATAGGCCCCGGGTGAGGCGGTACTTTGTGAAGCGTTTCCCCGGTAAGTCTTGGTACATGACATGCAAAAAACACACTGCCCTTGCCTGGGCCTGTGTTTATGATTGTGTGAGTTATCGGTTCCGCCCCACCCAGACAAGAAGACGAAGGCCAGTGTTGGGAGGTAGTGGTGAAAGTGTAGGTGGTGCTACGCCAGTGCCAACGCCCACCCCCTCCTCTGCCAGTGGCACAGACCAGCCACTGGATCTGACACTACAGGGGAGGGGGTCAGTCGCACGGCAGGGAGTACAACCAGCCACAGCTACAACCTGACTCCGGTAAGACTCGCATACCTACCCATGTCCAGATACATGCACTCAAAACATATACTAATGTGCCCAATTTATATTTTTAGATGATGACGTCGCAGGAACATCTTCAATAACAGGGGAGGCCCAAGGACAACCTGCAGAGGTGCCTGGGGAAGGTGAGTGATTTGATGCATACAAGCCTAAACTAATCTGACATTCAGGAGGCACAAAGAGTCAATAGTAACCTTGTGTTTTTGTACCCAACAGCTTCACAGGCTGGCGAGTGGGTGGAGCCAGAGAAGGTTGCGCCCCAGACGCACTGTTGGCCGCATGCCTTGTAAGTAGTTTCGAGATATCATACATGTAGTTAAAACTCCTGCCCAAAACAACAAAAACATGGGCCAAGACACATTAATTAACTTAGGCCCACCTTAACCCTAAAAATGGCCCAAAGCAAAACCCCTAGCTAAGCAATAAAGACTTACAAGGCTAAACTGATGATGTTTTTCCTTCACAGATCAAAGACAACGTCTCATTTGAGGACGAGCCAGAGCCTCCTGGGTGCCTCCAAAGAATTTTAAAAGTTTTTAAATTTTGACTAAAAAAACAAAAAAAAAAAATGGTGTGGTGTCTTCATGGCACTGTACGTTCTAACAACATGACCATACAGTTACATGTCACAAAAGGTAGGTATATGGGACAAGGATTAGGAAGAAGAAGAAGGAGGAGAAGACATTAAGGTAAGCATTAAACACAGGGAGGAGGAAGAAGAAGAAGAATAAGGATATTAGTTTAAGGTAAGTTTTGGTGTTGGTAAAAGTGACAGTTTGATGTATGAGGAAAGCTTGAGGGAGGACTAGGGATGTGCGTTTGCGTGGACCCAGATTGTCCACAGGAAATCCATGGAAATGTAAGTATACATGGAAAAACAGTCGGAATCGGGGTGAAAACGGAAACAGATGGCAAGAAGCTACGTTTGGAAACGCATTAAAAAGGAGCCAAAAACGGATCGTCCGTGTGAACGGCAACGGAACCCACGACCACACGGAAAGCACCCGAGAGGGGAAAAAACACTTCCCGAATGAAGACACATAAACGGATCAGTAACGGAGCTCTCCCGACGGCGGCTCTGAATCACATTTGAACCCCGAGACAAACGGAATGAAAACGGGACTTCAGAGAAACGGAACAAAATAAGGTCAGATCGGGGGAGGCTCTGCATCAGGCCAATAGAGTCTAAATAGGGTGAGTATGTGAGTATTACAAGTCCGACGGGGAGGTCAATGTTGACTTCCACTTTTTTTAGTTTTTGCTCACTTAGCAAGCGCTCCCATTTTAAGCACCTGATCAGATGTGTAATTGTATTGAAATGAAAATCAGAAACAAGAGCGACAGTGTTTTGTAAATCGAGTTGAGATCCTACTGCTATTATTTTTTTACCCCACCTAACTTATTTTTATTTATGTAATAATAATTTAAAAGTTTATACAATGCTCAGGAAACCCAATGTAACTGGCAGAAAGATTGATTAAAACTCATATGTCTAAAGCAAGTCAAAGTGGAATTTTCACAATTTCATCCGAGAGCCATGATCGTTTCTAAACAAGCAATGGAAGTTTTTGATGTTGCAATGTGGTTTCTCTGCCAAGGCATAAACAATCATGCACATTGTCGGTGTTTATAAAGAGGTCATGTCCACATCCTATGAATAGGAAACAGGGTTTTTAGGTTATTTCTGTAACCATTTAAAAAAATGAATGCAAAAAATAACTCCCTAATAGCTTATTGGTCTAATAAGCAGCTCGCTATTTTTATAATGGTCATACATAAAGACTTCTCATAGGATATATAGTATAGAGCACTGCATTGTAATGCGGGCTACGGACAACTCTGCTGAACAACATGGAGCGCAGAGCCTGTCTCCCAGATGAATGAATCCAGGAATCCATGTCTCTCTGCCAACATGTGGCCATCATTAAAGCAGCAGGCTTTTGGCATCGAGTACTTGTTGGCTCGTTCTTTTTTTCTTGATTAAAGTTCCATGACTAATTATTGTGATAATAAGTACTGGAAATGAAAATGTGGTCTAATTTAGTTCATTTAAAGCAATAGATTGATGCTAAAAGTTGAAAAGCTGAAGCTGTCAGCTAATCCTACTACTATACATGGTAATTTTTAGGAGATATGGGTACGTATGGTGCTCTGTGGATGTTAAAGTGTGTAAGTGTTTATTGTCCCCTGCTCTCACAATAATTCTCAGATGAAGATGTGAGGGTGGCAACCTGGCAACTGCTGGCAACCTTTATCACGGGTAGGACTTTTTTTTTTCTTGACCATCACCACCGACGCTGCTCATGCTCATTGCTCATGGCTTTGCCTTACGAGATGTTGGCAGCCCAATAGTCTCTGCTAATTGAAAACAATTGCTTCAAAAGTCTCCACCATAAACAACACAGCATATGCTGTATTATTTGGCTGCCATGTTGTTCCAGCACTTCTCCAGGTCTAATAGGATTTGTGTTAGCCATATATGACCACGTCTATTGTCATTGTTCCTCCTTTTCAACCATTGCCACATCTGACCACTATATTGCCACTGATCCTTGTTGAGAACCATTGCCTCATCTGACCCCCTTTGGTGTCACTGTCTGTTGCTATTTCTGAAACTGGAACTTCACCCTATATGTAGGTAACGCTCATTGTGTTCACCCACATGGTATTTTATGATTCCCTGCATTAACATTTTCCTTACCTTCCCCAAATAAATTTTTTCACCCTCTTAATGGAGGCAAGTAGAGAGAAAGCACTTGTGACACTAGGGCCACTTTGCATTGTTGGTCTTCAGAGCATCCCTGATTACAGCTCTGCTTGTGCGTGATTGGGCATAGGTCACGCCCGTTTATTAGCATGAGACATCTTTGTGAGCGTCGCTCTTGTTATTCATTGGTGCTAATTTTTGAGTGCTAACTGCTAAGAGCGCGTTGTCTACGGCTGCACCACAGAATACCTTTTCGTCCATGATGGTGGCGACTATAATGAGGAGCTATATGCAGGTGTTTAGCCTTTCTTGGGGACAGAACCAATAGTAAGCAGTTGTTGAGGATTGTGCATGCGTGTGGCACTGGTAATGGAAGCTTCCTAAGCCATCTCTGCTTCAGCCCTTAATACTGCATTTGCCGCATTTAATCGCTGATCGCAGAGTTTATCATGCAGGTGCCCTCCGGTCAAACTCAGGAAGGTGCGCTCCAACTTTTGATTTTGTTCTGTTATTTTACAGCCTGGGATGCTTCATAACCTGGCAGTGACCTGAGTGTTGACCGCTCTGTGTTCTGGTCATTCTGCCTACTAGTGTATTTTTATCAGGGACCCTCTAAAATGTTGGAAATACAATATTTTGCAACAGCTTGTGCTCGTCTCTGAATGTGAATTTGGAACTTTTGCCAGATTGATTGCAGTTTACAGTTATGACAATTTATGACAGTAGTTGGTGCTGTTACCAATACTTATCTGTAGTCTCTATATGCATGCTGCTGTGTTGTGTTTCCTATATATTCAGTATTCTATCACTTCTCTCTCCTGTCTGTGTAATCCACCATATGGGGTCACATTCTCTTACTGCACGCATGTTCCAATAAAGCCAGTTTCTGTAACACCACTATTGTCTATCCGAAATTGACACTGCTTCACCCAGCATCACACTGTGCAACAGGTTATTGTCGGCCCAGTGACCAAATTAAGTCCCGGTGATCGAACAAGGCCACAGCGACGGGTTAAAATCCAGTTAACAAGCGCAGCCCAGGCCAAGCAAAGTCCCTGAACATGAGACAGCATGGCTGATGCAGATTTCAACATAAAGAAGCTTTCCAGAGACATCTTCTGTATACAAGTAAGACTGTACTTATATATGAAGGAGGGAAAATGGCCAGCAGTTCAGAGCAGTCCCTAGCTCTCAGTGGCCAAGGTGAGCAATGACAAGTATCAGCTATGGCAGTTTAAAGTGGAAATGCTATTATCCAGAGTTTACTTGTGGGAGGTTATCACTACAGAGAGGTGACAGGATAATTATGAGGACTGGGAAAGGAGAAACAGACAGGCACAAGCCATCATAGGCTTACTAGTTGAAGATGATCAGCTTATTCACATACACAGTGAGAATACAGTAAAAAGCATATGGGATGTACTGAAAAGACTGCATCAGAGATCCAGTCTAAACAAGTTGTTTCTGCTAAGGAAGCTTTACAAAATGAGGCTTAGCACAGAGAGAGCAGGACATACAAGAGCACATAACTGCCATACTGGAAGTGATCGCACAACTCAGAGCAGGTGGTGGGAAAATAACAGACAGTCACGCTGCTGCCATGTTGTTGTGCAGCTTACCCATTAAACAACAATATGAGACTGCAGTTGTCCTGAGGAAGTGACGTGAGTGACGTCACGCAACGCCTAGACGCAGGGGTAGTGGGCTGGTGGTCATACTGTTATGTAAGTTATCTTTGTCTAATTACTGGGGGCATCATTTCTTGGCCCGTCCCGGCTGGTCTTCACTTGTGTGAATTTATTATTAGATATCGGTGTCAGGCCCCATTAGGTTTATACTCACATTTGGATTAATGTTAGGATGTTAATTAACATGGTGTTTATATTTTTTAATGTGATTTTGAATATGCACTTTACACTGTAGCACTTTATAATTTATTTGACCCGCCAGGCAGTATTAATTATGTAATGTTAGTATATTAATTGCATTTGCCATCCACCTTGCTGCCCCTTTAAGTGTGCTTTTTCCTTCCTTATCGACTATGTTTTGTCTTTAGTGTTTTTTAATCAGTATGTAGTGTATGTAGTTAATGTGACTTTGTTATCAATAAATACATCATTTTTAATATATTACAAGTAGTGGTGCCATATATTTTAGTGGGTGTTTTGGAAGGAGTGGGACCTTCCTGCTTTTTGTATATACAGCTTACCCATTAGATATACTGCACTGATCAATGCGCTGGAGACAGATCTGACATTAGTATTTGTAAAGAACAGGCTCATAGATGAGTATCAGCGAAGAAAGGAGCTTGCACATGACTCCACAGAAATTGACACCAGAACACCTCTTAAAGCTACACAGGAAGGAAACCAGGGTTTGCTTTTGGTGCAGCAAACAGGAACATACAAATAGTGACTGTACTATTTGGAAAGAGGAGCAAATGAGACAGCGCCCCACTTTACATTAAACAGAAGGTCAAAGCCACAATCTCTGATCCATGTGAAGGGAACTGGAATGCCATCTTTAAAGTGACAGGCAACCATACATTTCAAGGCTGGTGCATTGACTTTACTGAGACAATTTAACTTGCAGATGGAAGTAAAATACATGCAGAGGGATATGGGCATGGAACCCTTGTATGCCCCAATGATACGAATCACAATTTAGCCACTGTAAAATTCCAAGGTGACAAGTGTTCAATCCTGGATGGCAAGCAGATCATAGCGAGCGCCAAGCTGGATGGCCGTCTGTATCACCTCAACACAGTGAAGGAAAATATTAGACTTTGCACTCATAAACACAATGACTGTATACACATGTGGCACAGGTGTTTGGGTCACAGACACCCAGACTGCATACAGGAAATACAAAAGAGGAATGTGACAAATGATCAGACAGTATCCCCTTGTCCAGTTACTGTTAAGTCTGAATGTTGAATTAAATCCAAAGCTACAAGAGTAACACTTGCTAAAGTCAGTCAGAATAGAGCTTCAAGACCACTTGACCTAGTTGTCAGTGATGTATGTGGTCCACTAAACCCATCTAGACCTGGAGGCAAAAGGAACATAGTGACTTTCATAGATGACTATTCAAGATACAGTCACTTACCTAATGCAACACATGAGTGAAGTTCTTGACAAATTATAGGTCTATGTAGTAAAGGCAAGTAACAAGTTTCAGAGAAGGCCTCTCATACTTCGAAGTGACTATGGAGGTGAATTCACAGGGCACAAAGTATAAGAGTACTTAAAGCTGAATTGAATATAGCATCATAAGACAGTCCTATACACACCAGAGCAAAATGGGGTAGTTGAAAGAAAGAACTGAACTCTGACTGAAATGGTCAGATGTATGCTGACTGACTCTGGACTACCACAAAAATATTGGAGTGAGGCAGCAATCATAGCCACTTATTTGCAGAACAGACTCTTTTCTATAACAGTGGAGGAAACTCTATATGAACCGTGGCACAATGAGAAGCCAAGTGTAAAACACCTAAGAGATTTTGGATGCAAAACATTCATCTACATTTCAAAGGAAAAGCACACCAAACTCCAAAACAGAGCATTTGAAGGAATATTTGTTGGAAACAGTGACAATGTTAAGGGTTACAGAATCCTAAATCCCAAGACAGATAAGGTAATAGCAACAGCTTAACCTTTGTTGAAGATTAAAGAGACAGTAAGGTTGATTCAGAGTCAAGTGAAAATTCTCACTTCTTTTTAAGGCGCGAAAACTGCCATTGACTTTTTTTGTCTGTACATTTTCTGAATCAACTAAAAGGTAGACAATGAAAGTGAATGGTAGTTTTCTCTCCTAAAAAAGGAGTGAGAATTCTCACCTGGTTCTGAATAGACCCTATTGTGATGACAACTGAGGAAGTAAGAACAAAAGAGAAAAGCCACCATCTGTAATTTCTGAATAAACAGTTGCAGTGAGCGCAGACCTTCAATTACTGAAGAGCAGACAGAAGCAAGCTCAGACACAGAATCAAGACCCTCAACAAGAGAAAACAAAGGTAAACCACCTGTACGTCTATCATAAAAGGCAAGAACTGCCAGTACCAATGAACCTGCAACTTGGGAAGACATATCCAGCTTTCAGAAGGGGTAGCCAGTAAATGGATAAGGGCTGCAAAGGAAGAGATAAAATCCATGCATAACACCAAAACATGGACAATTACACTGGATACTGACACTAGATATGCAGCGCCACTCTGCACTTAATGTTATGACAATTTGATTTCTATCTTGCTACGTTCTTTTTTGTCTATATACTTATGCATTACTTATTGTATGTACCACATTCTGCCAGTATTGCAGTGAATATGCTAACTGCAATTCTGAGCAACTCTAAAACAGCTTAAAAATCCATGCACATATGCTTATACATATGCTCAATGTGAGATTGTATTTCTCTGTATGCTTTCAAGCCATGTGGGCTAATATTATATAATATATATTCTTCTGTAATTGTGCCTATTTAATACATATTCATCATTTCTAAAAATGAAAAGTTTTGGGTGTGCACTATTTACTTGACTTACTACTACTAAATATTTAGTGTGCTAAGGGGCATACTTATAATTAACAGCACCCCTTCACTGCTATTTCTTTGCTGTAGCTCATTTAAGCACTTGAGGTGTGCATTGATCGCACTTATAACTTATTTAATTACACTGGAACCACCACCACCACCTGGATGAAAAGCTATAGGTTGCAAATGGACTTTTAAAGTGAAGCACAGTGCAGATAGCAGTGCAGCGATACAAAGCAAGACTATGATGAGACTTGCTCCAGTATTCAAGCATGCTACAATAAGGACTTTGCAGACAGTAGCGGCCACAAGGAAAATGCAAGTGAAAGACTTTGATGTGAAGACGTCATCTCTACATGGCAAGTTAACAGAATACATCTACGTTGAACAACCACCAGGGTTCAAAGATGAACAAAGGCCAGACCTAGTATGCAAACTTCAGAGGAGTATATATATGGTTTAAAGCAAGCTGCCAGTGCATGGAATATGAAAATAAATGAAGTGTTTACACATGAGGACTGTCAGAGGAGTAAAGCAGATCCCTGCTTATACACAATGAAATTGGCAGATACAGATCTATGTGCTTATTTATGTGGACGATATCCTGATTTGCTTTGAGCAAGAAGGGGATGAGACAGAAATACTACAAACCCTAAGTCAGCACTATGAGACCAAGGAACTTCCAGAACAGGGACTTCTTGATTTACTTCACTGCCCTACTGTGGATATGACAGCAGAAATCCTTATTAAGCCACTGACTGCCAAAAGACACTCGAGGCTTACAAAAAAGATGGGTTTAAATCAGGCAAGAACTTTGCTACTTTCCAGCCGCCTTTGCGGCTTCAATTTTAAACCCAGCCTTGAACCGGCTCTCCTCTCCGCCTGCCTGCCCGCCGCCTTACCTACGGTCGCCAGCTCAGATCTGACTCCCCAAGGCAGCCAGACCAACGTCCCCTACACTTCTCCAGCCCAGAGGAAACCTCAGCACTGCTCCTGCCTGCCCCCTCTGCAATAACCAGCTTTTCCGTTTTTTCCCTCTGCACTACAACTAATACCACAGCCCACCCAGGCTGGTGAGTAACTATCACCGAGCATCAACTGTTCTATTTTTCCTAGCAATTTTGATCAACTTACTGAAACTGCAATTCATACAATTTCATGCATATACTGTACTAATTGTTGCATCAATTTTAATCAACTTAGCGAAATTGTAAGTCATACAATCGCCTTATATTCGTTTTACCTTTAATTACAAGTTTTTACATTTCCCCCACAACGGTTACAAGCCATCTAAAATCAGAACACTAAAGCAGACCTCAACTAATTAATCAGCACTAACTACCAGAACCCTTTCTGATGACATAATCATCTCCATCCATCCAAAACAATCATCTACCTCAACTCACACCGCCTACCTGGACCTCAGGAACACCGCTTATTTCATTTCGGCGACAACCCACAACCTCTAAACCATCTAGGTTCCACCAACCACATTGCTCCAACCCGCTAGAAACTCAACTCACCCTGAACAAGGAATCATACACCACAAACCAGCTCAAAGAACTCAGAATACAATAGTGTAAATAACACTGACCAATCTGTATTACGCTACCTGAGAGGAGAAAGTCCCTCAGACAGCAAGATCAAAAATTCCAACAATTTTTGAGGCCTAATTAGTCAGAGGCAATGATACCTAGTTGTTTCTGATATAATTAAAAGGTGGAAACACCCCCTCAAACAAAACTTCACTTTGGTAATACTAATGCATTTGTTTATTCATACTTTTATGTATATACACTAACCTATTTTTCCTCACAGGATTGCGGAGAACATTAACCCTTTATTTACTCTCCCTTTTAACCTGCCATTTTATCCACAGCGCACCTACACTAATCTCTTCTCCACCTAGGTCCACACCTAAGTTATAACAGATTTAACCCATCTACATTTCTCCCAGGGAATACAGGTTTTTACCTCAAGTAGGAGCTGCTCAAATTATCTAATTGCGCTTTGCTCAATCCAACTCCTGCAGCTGAAATACCTGAAAACAACCACCGGAATACCTGAAAACAACCACCGGCAGCCTTATGGACCCCATGCAATTTGCCTACAAGGAAAACAGATCTTCAGACGATGCTGTGAATATGGCCCTCCACTACATGTATGAGCATTTGGATAAACCAGGCACCTACGTCAGAGTTCTCTTTGTCGATTTTAGTTCAGCATTCAACACCATAAGTCCGAAACTGCTGGTGGAAAAGATGTCCAAGCTCAACATTCCCCAGAACATCTGTGCGTGGACAGGGAGCTTTTTAACAGTGCGTTCCCAAATAGTTAGGCTGGGTCCGGTACGGTCCAGTGTCAGGCACACTAACACCGGTGCCCCTCAAGGCTGCGTTCTGTCACCTCTCCTGTTCTCCATTTACACCAACGACTACACCTCCTTGGACAACTCTGTGAGGATTGTGAAGTTTGCCGATGACACAACCATCATAGGCTTGATCAGGAACGGCAAAGAGGAAACCTACCAGGGAACAGTGGAGGAGCTTGTCAATTGGTGCTCTACACACAACCTGGTCATTAACCCCTCAAAAACCCTGGAGATGGTAATAGACTTCAGGAAGAACCCGGCACCCATGTCACCCCTGACCATCAAGGGGGTGGAAATCAAGAGAGTAGAGGAGACAAAATTTCTGGGGGTGACCATATCCAATAACCTCAGCTGGGATAAAAACACCATGGCTCTACTGAGGAAAGCACACCAGAGACTTTTCTTCCTGAGGCAACTGAAGAAGGCTGGTCTGTCAAGAAAGTTGCTAGTGCTCTTCTTCAATGCCGTCATTGGTTCTGTTCTGTGTTTTTCTTTCTCTGTCTGGTTCGAGGGAGCTACAAAAATGGAAAAGTGTAGACTCCATAGAACAATAAAGACAGCAGAAAGAATAATTGGAGCCCCTTTACCATCCCTACAGGAACTGCACAACCGCAGAATCAAGATTCGGGCAGATAAGATCCTTCGGGATCCCTCCCACCCTGGACACACCCTATTCCAGCACTTACCATCAGGGCGGCGTCTCACGGTACCAGCCTGCAGGACTTCTAGGTCTAGGAAGGGTTTCTTTCCCTTGGCTGTCCGCATACTAAACAATAGCCAGGCTTCATAGGCCCAGGCTCAAGCCGGTATCACTCGCAATTTAGAAGAGTATCTGTGCCTGCACCTCTGTTTCTAGGTTCCCCTTCCTATGTTACTGTAACTTTAGTTAACTGTGTTTTTTTTTTTTTTTTTTTGTTATTTATTCATTTATTTATTTAACTTCTTTGCACTGTGTATATGCCAAAAAGAATTCCTTGTTCATCTCACGATGTACTTGGCGAACAATAAATTGAATTGAATTGAATTGAATTGAAAGGGATATTGCCTGGAAAACACAATGGAGTTGGCAGCAGTATTAGGAGCTTATATATTGCCTGAAAAACACATTGGAGTTGGCAGCAGTATTAGGAGCTCAAACATTGCCGGAAAAACACATTGGAGTTGGCAGCAGCATTAGGAGCCCATATATTGCCTGAAAGATACACAGTGGAGTTGGCAGCAGCATAGGGAGCCCATATATTGCCTGAAAAAACACACCCTGGAGTTGGTAGCAGCATAGGGAGCCCATATATTGCCAGAAAAATACACCCTGAATTTGGCAGCAGCATAGGGAGCCCATATATTGCCTGAAAGACACACCCAGGATTTGGCAGCAGCATTTGGAGCCCATATATTGCCTGAAAGACACACCCAGAAGTTGGCAGCAGCAGCAGAGTTAGGAGCCCATATATTGCCTGAAAGACACAACCAGGAGTTGGCAGCAGCAGAAGGAGCACATATATTGCCTGAAAGACACACCCAGGAGTTGGCAGCAGCATTAGGAGCCCATATATTGCCTGAAAGACACACCCTGGAGTTGGCAGAAGCAGAAGGAGCTATCATGCATCAGCTACTCGCATGCATCAGCTGTTGGTGGGTGGAAATCCTGGCTGATCCATGTCTGATTCATCTTCACAAAGGTGAGTCTCTCCACATTTTTTGTGGACAGACGAGTTCTCCTTGGCCTTACTATGGCCCCCGCAGCACTAAAGACCCGCTCAGATGGCACACTACTGGCCGGTCAGGACAGCTTTCCCAGGGCAAACTCTGCCAGTTGCAGCCACAAGTCAGGTTTGGCTGCCCAGATGTCCAGCGGATCCTCAAGATGCGTTGGCATGGTCATTTCAAGGTATGACATGACCTGCTGGTTCAGGCCCTGCTCCAGGTCTTCCTGCTGTTCATCAGTAGCCTCACTATGCGGGTGCAGAAAGCTACTCATTAGCGACTGAAGACTGAAGCTGCTGCTGATGGAGCTGCTGCTGCTACTGCCACCCCCCCAGCAGCCATGGCAGAGGAAGGTGAGCACAGAGGTCCCCCCGAGTCAGACCTGCGTGAGTATGGACCATGGCACAGATAGGCATCGGCCAACTGACTACGTAGAATGTTTTTGTAGTAGGTCAGTTTGTCCTCCCTCCCAGTGGGTGTAAAAAATGCCCCCATTTTGTGCTGGTAGCGAGGGTCCAATAAGGTGGAGAGCCAGAAGCCATCCCACTGACAAATAGAGACATTTCTGTGGTCACTACGCAAGCACGTGAGCATGCATCGTGCCATTTGTGCAAGTGACTCGGAGGGACTACCTGTCTCCATCTCCACTGCATACTGCCACGGTGTGTCTGAGTCCTCTGTCTCACCTTCCTCACAACCCTCTAGCTCCTCTGGCTGCTCCTGCTCCTCCTCTCCTGTCAGATGACAACTAAACTGTGCTTTACTGTGCTGCTGCTCCTCCTCAGCTCCCACAGGGTTTATGTGGCCGTGAAATGTATGCGCCATGTCTCCAGTGCCCTGACCAGCCATGGTTTCCAACATGTGTTGTATTACATGAAGCAGTGGAATCACGTTGCTCATGCCGTAATCCTGGCGACTGACAAATAAAGTGGCTTCCTCAAAGGGCCTGAGAAAACGGCAGGTGCCACATATGAGCTGCCACTGGTTCACATTAAAGTTACACAGGGGAGTCCCCCTATCTGCTTGGATCATCAAGAAATCATTGATGGCTTTTCTCTGTTCGTATAGTCGATCTAACATATGTAGGGTGGAATTCCAATATCTGGAAACATCGCAAATCAGACTATGTTGGGGGATACCATTCTGACGCTGTAGTTCAAGAAGGGTGTGCTTGGCTGTGTAGGAGTGGCTTAAGTGCATACAAAGTTTCCTTCCCGTTGTTAGAATGTCTTGCAGATGGGGGGAAGGCTTCAGAAAATGCTTGACAACTAGGTTGAACACGTGTACCATACAGGGCGCATGGCTCAGGCTTCCTTGTCGCAGCGCAGACAAGATGTTTCTCCCATTGTCAGTCACCATGGTTCCCATTTGCAGTTTTCGTGGAGTAAGCCATGTTTTGATTTCTTGATGAATGAATTTCAGGAGCTCCTCCCCTGTGTGACACCGTTCGCCAAGGCAAACCATGTGAAGCACAGCGTGACTGTTAGATCCCTGGGTTCAGCTGATGCCCAGCTGGTGGCTGGGGTCAATTACCCCATCTGCGGTACCGGTAGCCACCAGCTGGTGTCAGCAGAGCCCTGGATGCTCTCTCCCCATCATCTGCTGCACCTGGTGTATGGAGATCTGCCTTCCACCTGGTGCAGCAGGATTTTGCTTGTTTGCTTGTGTGTTTTGTGTCTGGTGATCTGAACCATAGTCTGTACCTGTACCTGTACCTACCGGAGTCTGGAGACTGCCGGCATCTGTCATAAGGCCCTTGGGTGAGTGCGCCAGCACCTTAGGGTTTCTGTTTTTGTTATTAGGTATTTTGTAAGCCTTATTTTTGTATCTGAATATAAGATCTTTTTGTTTTCCTTTATTAAAACCTTTAATTACATTTTGGTTTGTTGTGTCTTTGCTCTGGCCAAACTTTCTGCTCCCTGGCGGAGAGTTCATATTGGAGAACTTTCCGGCCTGACATAATCCTGCTGCACCAGGTGGAAGGCAGATCCTACTTAAATAGCTCCATACACCAGGTGCAGCAGATGATGGGGAGAGAGCATCCAGGGCTCTGCTGACACCCGCTGGTGGCTGATGGGACTGCAGATGGGGTGAGCAGCCAGAGCTCTGCTGACACCAGCTGGTGGTTACCGGTACCGCAGATGGGGTAATTGACCTAAGCCACCAGCGGGGCATCAGCCGAACCCGGGGTTCTAACAGTGACACCGCCGTGCCCTGCACACATGGTAGGCTGAAGGGGCATTGAGAATTGACCGTACAGTGGAGGCTGAGGAGACGGCGGGGGATGAGGAGGCGGAGTCACACACTGTGACAGGCAAAACGGCCTGGGAGCGTGGAGGCTGAAGCGGTGTGACCTGTCCAAGTTGCTGTGCAGGAACCACATTCACCCAGTGAGCCGTAAAGGACATGTATTGTCCCTGACCATAGTTACAGCTCCAGATGTCGGCGCTGCCGTGCACACCGACAGGCTCAAGGACTGGCCCACCTTCTGCTCAACAAATTTGTGCAGGGCTGGTACTGCCTTCTTGGCAAAGAAATTACAGCTTGGGACTCTCCACCTCGGCTCGGCACTAGCCATCAGCTCTCTGAAAGGTGCAGAGCCCACCACCGTAAAAGGGTAGGATGAGTGGGCGCATACTGTTGTCTCTTGGACATGGCTTCACTGATAGATTGCTGGCGGGATGACTGACTTTTAGTAGGAGGAGCAGGAGCATCTGGAGCGGCAGAGGATGGGTATGACGCACAGCTACCTTCAGCTGAGGTGCTGGAGCCTTGGTTGGGTGAAATTGGAAGCGGCGTGGCAATGGCTGACGCAGCAGGCTGGACCCCCACTCGGTTCTCCCAGGCCACTTTATGGTGACGCTGCATGTGTTGCCGCAGGGTCATGGTACCAACATTGGGGCCCTGGCCACTCTTCACCTTCTGTCTACACATCTTGCATGTGGCCAGGTTACCCTCCTGCGGATGCTTGATGAAAAAGTGCCACACTGCCGAGTAGCTAATTTTCCCACCAACAGTCCACACTTATTCACTGCTACTGCTGCCAACTCCAGGAACCCCTGCTCCACTACCTCCCGAGAAGGCAGCCTGCCGCGCAGCAGGTGGTCTACCCTGCTCCCGGCCACCTGTGGCTCCAGACATCCCAATTCTGCCACCATGCTGACTGCCAACCCTACTACCACCTTGCTGCCTCAGCTGCTGACTCTGGGGCAACCTAGGACCCTCTTCTCCTAATGATGATGAAGCCCCTTCTGCACCGGGCTCCCAAGCGCGAACGGCTTCATCATCATCATCGAGTTGTGTCTGCACGTCACTGATGTCCTCCTCGGTTTCCACAACAGCATGTGCTGCAGGAGACGGAACGCACGCCACACCACCTCCCACGCCACTCTCCCCCTCAGTGTTTGTCTTCCTAGCGAAAGAAGCGGCAGATGTCTCCTCCATTTCTTGGCTGGGCAGTAGCTGCTGACTGTCCTCTAACACATCGGCCTGAATAGTGGAGCTGAACCCAAAGCATAGGATACGTTGGCTAGAGGGGGGGCGTAGGACAGAGGCAATGGAAGGACAGGGGCTGCTCCAGGACCATGCCAACTCAGTGTCCGAGGAACCCACCGACTGTTGACTGGGGGTGTCAGATGTGGTGGATGACCGCGTTAACCAATCGATGATGGCAGATGCGTTGCTGGTCGAGACACGACCGCTAGCAGATACCAGGAGATCAGGCCTCTCACCGCGACTCCTGCTGCCACTCGCCTCTAGTCTGCTGCGACCTCTGCCTGATGCATCTAGGCCTCTCCTCAGTGCACATCCTGGCACATCTCTGCCTGACATTTCACTGCATTTAGGAGGGGAAAACAATACACTACACTACACCTAACAGCAGGTTTTTGTTCAAAATGTAAAAAAAGTGCTAGTATTCGGGATGCCAACCCCCCCCCCGGTGAAAGGCAATGGGTGCTTTAAACTTGAAAACCAGACTTTTTAAAAAAAAAGGCAAAAGGTAATTAGGCCGGTACTCTTAAAAGATAAGTGGTAGCACTGACAATGGCCCCCGGTGAAAGGCAATGGGTGCTTTAAACTTGAAAACCAGACTTTCTTATACAAAAGGCAAAAGGCTAGTAGGCAGGTACTCTTAAAAGATAAGTGGCAGGTGGCACTGACAATGGCCCCCGGTCAAAGGCAATGGGTGCTTTAAACTTGAAAACCAGACTTTATTTTACAAAAGGCAAAAGGTTAGTTGGCAAGTACTCTTAAAAGATAAGTGGTAGCACTGACAATGGCCCCCGGTGAAAGGCAATGGGTGCTTTAAACTTGAAAACCAGACTTTATTTTACAAAAGGCAAAATGTTAGTAGGCAGGTACTCTTAAAAGATAAGGTAGGTAGGTATGGTAGGTAGAACTGATAATGACCCCCAGTCAAAGGCAACGGGTGCTTTAAACTTGAAAAACCAGACTTTTTTTTTCAAACGGCAAATGGTTAGTAGGCAGGTACTCTTAAAAGATAAGTGGTAGGTAGCACTGACAATGGCCCCAGGTCCAAGGCAATGGGTGCTTTAAACTTGAAAACCAGACATTATTTTACAAAACGCAAAAGGTTAGTTGGCAGGTACTCTTAAAAGATAAGTGGTAGCACTGACAATGGCCCCCGGTGAAAGGCAATGGGTGCTTTAAACTTGAAAACAGACTTATTTTTACAAAAGGCAAAAGGTTATTTGGCAGGTACACTTAAAAGATAAGTGGTAGGTAGCACTGACAATGGCCCCCGGTGAAAGACAATGGGTGCTTTAAATTTGAAAACCAGACTATTTTTTACAAAAGGCAAAAGGTATGTAGGCAGGTACTCTTAAAAGATAAGTGGTAGCACTGACAATGGCCCCCGGTGAAAGGCAATGGGTGCTTTAAACTTGAAAACCAGACTTTTTTATACAAAAGGCAAAAGGTAAGTAGGCAGGTACTCTAAAATGATAAGTGGTAGCACTGACAATGGCCCCCGGTGAAAGGCAATGGGTGCTCTAAACTTGAAAACCAGACTTTTTTATACAAAAGGCAAAAGGTAAGTAGGCAGGTACTCTTAAAAGACACGTGCTAGTATTTGGGATGCACCCCCCCCCCCCCCCGGTGAAAGGCACTGGCTGCTGGCAATTTGACAATGTGACTTTCTTTACAAAATGCAACCAGTTAGCAGACAGGTACTCTTCAAATATTTATGCTAGTATTTGAGATGCTCCCCCGGCGAAAGGCAAAGTTTGCTTAAAAAGTGACTTTATGCTAGTATTTGGGATGCACCCTCTTCAAATACATAGGCTGCCTGCTTTAACCCTTCTAGTGCCAGCTACGTGACTCTCACGTAGCTGCCTCTCCAACCGTTAAGTGCCAGCTACGTGAGAGTCACGTAGCTGACTTTAGAGGCCCATAAAACAAAAAGTAAAAAACATACAGACTTACCTTACCCCTCATTTGAAAGGGCCAGCGATTCTGTACAAGAATCCGCTGTTAGATTTCCCCACGCCTCTGATCTTCAGGAGGGGGCCCGTAATAGGCCCCCCCCCCCCCCGCCGGCGCAGACATCTGAAAAAAAAAAAAAAAGTAAATGACATTTACTCACCTGGCAGCGCGATGGCTCTCCCCGGGTCTTCTCTTCACCAGGGGGGGCTCCGATCCCCCCCTAGGCTTTCCACGCTGCTTGTGAGGGCCCAGAAACGGGCCATCACCATCCTCTTCGGCTGGTGCTGGCCCCGCCCCTAGCCCCGCCCCTAACTTCGCCCACTTGATGACGTCATCCCGCTCCTCGGGTTAGTGGCACCCAAGCTCCGACCTGTCAGTTGTCAGCAGCGATCGGAGCAGGGAGGGTGGCAGGCAGGGTGGCTCTGATCTCCCTGCCTGCCACCCTCCCTGCTCTGATCACTACCGACAACTGTCATCTGCAGCAGCGTGGGACACTGGATGGGAGGTAAGTATAAGTGAAAAAAGAATAATAAAGAACTTGTCTGGTGTCTTTTTTTTAACTTAACCCTTTGTGAACTGGTAAGGGGTCCATGAGACCCCTTATACCAGTTCACAAGGCTCTGGGTATGGCAGGTCACCTGCGGCAAGCGGGTGACTTGCCATAACCCCCAGCCCCCCATTACCTGCCTCCCCAACGGCCAGGGGGGGGCAGAAGGGCCCGGGCCACGTGGCTATGTGGGCTAGTAGCCTGCAGGGCCAGGGGCCACCAACGCTGGCCCCTGCGCCCTGTTCTACAAGCCCCCATAGCTGGTCCGGGTCAGTAATGCTGGATAAGGGTTTTTAACCCTTAGAATTCCAAAAAAGAAATGAGCCCCCCCCCCCCCCCCCTGGGAGGGGGAACCCTATGTCATTTTTTTTTTTATTAACCCCTTATAACTATGCAATCATATTGCATAGTTGTATCCTATCTAGAATCCCCTAAACTGCTGTTTCAGGAAAAGGGGTATACCTATACATATGTGGTACCATTGTAACCGGGAGAAATAGGGCTTTCACATGCAATAATATTTTATTAACAAACTTACATTTTTTACACTACAAATTGTAAAAAATAGGTTTTTTTCATTTTTTTGGACATATTTCACCCAAAAGTATTGAGAATACACTAAAAAAAGGCCAAACAAGACATTTCATGTTGAAGCCCAGACTCTGCTGAAAAAAACAATATATAATTTTCATCGAAATCCCTGGAAATCCCTTCAAAAATCAAGGTTGCACACGTGTAGCGCAAAAACGTGAAAAGTCGTCTGGCAACAGATTGTGACAAAAAATCTCGGTAGGCCGGCACTCAAAGGGTTAACAGTGAAAAAGTGACTTTCTTTACAAAATGCAACCAGTTAGCAGACAGGTACTCTTCAAATATTTATGCTAGTTTTTGGGATGCCCCCTCTTCAAATACATGGGCTGGCTGCTTTTACAGTGGAAAAGTGACTTTCTTTAGAAAATGCAACCAGTTAGCAGACGGGTACTCTTCAAATATTCATGCTAGTATTTGGGATGCTCCCTCATGGGCTGGCTGCTTTAACAGTGAAAAGGTGACTTTCTTTACAAAATGCAACCAGTTAGCAGACAGGTACTCTTCAAATATTTATGCTAGTTTTTGGGATGCCCCCTCTTCAAATACATAGGCTGGCTGCTTTTACAGTGGAAAAGTGACTTTCTTTTTCAAAATGCAACCAGTTATTAGGAGACAGGTACTCTTCAAACTTTGCCCCAGCGAATGGCAAAGTTTGCTTTAAAAGTGACTTTCTTGACAAAATGCGCAATGTTAATAGACAGGTACTCTTCAAATATTTATGCTAGTATCTGGGATGCCCCGCTATTCTAAGACACAGGCTGGCTGCTTTTACAGTGAAAAAGTGACTTCCTTTACAAAATGCAACCAGTTACTCTTTAAATATTTATGCTAGTATTTGGGAATACCCCTCTTCAAATACATAGGCTGGCTGCTTTAACAGTAAAAAAGTGACATTCTTTTCAAAATGCAACCAGTTAATAGACAGGCACTATATTGAAATATTTATGCTAGCACGCTTTTTAAAGAATGACACCAGGAAAAGGAAAAGCTAAATAGGCAGGTGTGTTATTAACACTAAATAGGCTTGAAAGCTAATGAAAACACTTTAAACTTTCCCTGTCTTTCTTTGTCACTGTCACAGGCTCTCTCCTTCTCTATCTGTCCCTCGTTTCTTCTGTTCTTTGTCCTATCTATCTCTCCCTTGCTGTATCTATCTGTCTGTCTGTCTATCTATCCCTCACTCTCTCCCTGCCTGATCTGCTCTGGCCGCAATACAGTGCCGAAATGAGCTTCCGCAAAATGGCCGCTGCTTATATAGGTCTGTGACATCATTGGTAAGCCTGTCTGCTGATAGGTAGCATGTGACGCCTACCCAGGATTCCTTGCCCCATGGGACATGTCCTGACATGTGGATCCACCAATTTAGATGGGCTGGATAGTAGTAAATGGAGTTTTAAGGAAGCGATTCGAGCAATTCAATTGCGGCGATATTCAGTATTGTTGCGAAACTAATTTTTCCTGAAATTCGTAACGAATTTGGGAAAAATTTGATTCGCTCATCTCTACTTGATAGCATATCAAGTAGAACTTGGCAAGGTTCAGAATGATTCAGAATGATTTCTACACCACCCTGATCTGCTGCTATCTATACTTGCCTGATTCCAAAGCTGGAAAAAACAATGTATGTCCATTTATGCACTTTAAATGGTTGTTTTGTGCATCATATATAGCACAACTTCCCCTCCAAAGAAGACTTGAAAAAAGGGATTGGCCAGGCATTAAAAAATAAAGCCTGTTGCTCCTACTGCAGCGCTTGCAAAATCACCTGATCGCTCCATCCAGTCCAGCGCCGTCAGGCCCCAATCCCTCCTCCGTGCTGGACACATGTCCCACCAAATTCATTCACATTGATTAGGCCACGACTGTTCTGTTCACAACAATAGAGAGAGTGTGCATTGGCCCTGTCACTGTGACTGAAAGTAGGGGGTTGGGTGTCCTATACCGCGCTGGACTGGATTGAGCGATCAGGTGAATATCCAATCACCGCAATAGGAACGCTGGGCTGCAGTGGATGAGAATAGGCAGATACTTTAAAGAGGAACATCGAACCTAAAATATAAAGGACCTAAAATAAAAAGGGGGCGATTCCCTTCTCCCATAGGCCCCCAGCGGGCACAGCGACATCCGGCTGCTTTAGGGCCCGACCCTCACCCCACCATCTGCTTAGCCGCCTGTAAATCTCCCACTTTTTTTGCATCTCAGAGAAGTCTCACGGATTTCAGGCAGGTCCATTGCATCCCAATCATGGGCACTACTCAGGCACAGGATCGGGGGCCGCGCACAGTGCCTGATGGGATGCAAAATGGTGTTGCCCGTCAGAAGGTTGAATTGAAACCGAGGGACCCAGAAGGTGGATCCCCAGCGAGGTGAGTAAATACTTTTCAAAGTTAAAACAAGAGGGGGGGCAGCAGATTGGTGAGGTTTGGGGGAAATGTTAACACTGATGTTCCTCTTTAACTCCCAACATTAAATAAATTACCTGTAGTGAAGCGAAAGGACTGCAGTATTGGTTTGTGAGCAGACCAATCATCAATACTATGCAGGATGCTCTGGGGGACAGAGCTGTAGTTGTCAGCACCTTGTTTTCCTGACTGCTCTATACACAGTATTCCAGGGAACCTATGGCTCTGGCCCCATATGCTCAATACAGACACTGCATACTACAGAGGAACCAGTTTGATGCTGTTGCCATAGGTGCTATAAGGCAGGGGGAGGCTGCTTGCACTGCCCCCCTTCTGCTACGGGCAACAATAGCCGCTGACCCCCTGCCTCTATGGTATGTTTGCCCCTGTATGCAGCCCACCACGCCACCCTACCTGCCTGGAGTAGAACTTTAAAAGAAGAAATATTTACTTTGTAGAATTTAAGCTAAGCATCTGGAATTTTGTTACAATATGTACTGTAGATTGGTTTATAGGATGTGGCTGCATTACTAGTTATTAAACATCGTCTGCAGTTCTACAGTTTCATAGCAGGATACCTTTGCTTCCTTCTATAAAACAACAGCTATAAATAATGTTTGAAATGTTAACATAGCTTCTCTGAATTTTGTGCTTACATACACACTATAATTCTCTTGTGAAGCATTTATGCATATTTCTTTTGTACTAAATAAGACAATTTATCTGCCATAATTGCTGTAACTATTCAGTGCAGATGCGTGTATTTATTGTATCATTCATCATGGAAGAATGTATGATTCTAGGAACACAGTAAATTAGGTCAATTCTACCTATTTTAGCATGAAACTAATTCATGCATGCTTACATACAGCAGAAAACCATTTGTAGAAATGTTAGATCCTATGTGAATGTTGGTCAGAGAAGCACACACACATGCATACAAACTTATATACAGGTGGGCTGCACTGCTTGGGGGCCTAATGAGCCGCCATCATTCCCAAACCCTTTGCAGGAAATCAATCAGTCCTCTTCTAGCACCCCTCTCAGATCCCTTCCTTCTAAGTCTTCCTTCAACCTCTGCCCCCATTTACCCCCCCCAAGTCCATACTTTGCCCCTGAAATGCTATAGACTGAGCATCCTGGCTGGGGAAGCCTTACCCACCTCTGCCATAGTATCTTCCCCACAATACTAAAGCTTTAGAATTATCTCAGTATAATCTTGGCTAACGAAAACACCTGTTGCCCAGTTAAAAAGCATCTTAAGGGCATAGCTCAGCAACTTCATGGGCTGGTTATGGGCTGGCCAGGGCCATTAAAGTCCCTGGCTGATTTTTGGCCCCAGCCTGTCCCTATCTACAATATATATGCTGAGAGGGCATATTCTGGGCAAAATAGCGCTCAGCGCGTGAAGGAAAAGATTCTGCCCCTTCCTCACCCATCCTATAGTGCTTCTGCTGTCCCATAGAGGTATTTGCCAAGCTGTGCCTCCACCATAGCAGCAGACGTTCCCTCCCCCAGCCCAATACATGGGATGAAAGGCCTGTCTTATGGCCTGCACTACTAACAGTGGCCTTGACTCATCTGCAGAAAACAGGATGGCTGGCATAAAGGTGCCATAGCCTTGGCTGCCCTAGAATCTTGAATTTTGAAAACAAGTGACTGCTACAAAACAACTGATGTGGTGTGGTGATGTGGTGTGACATAGTGAGGGGGGATTGGCCTGCTTTTTTCCTATTCACTTTAAGATAAAAGGTGCCATCCAAGGAATTCTGAGGCACGTCTACACAGGTGAGGCTGGATTTTGGGATTTACGGAGGACAGGCCCAAAGCAGCGTTAGGGCAAACAAGGTAAGTATCTCTTTATTAGCACAGTCTGAACTGTCCCTTTTAAGTGACTCTAAAATGTAAAATTGAGGTTTAATTCCACAAAGGTCCTATTCATTTTTGCATCTCCAGGGCACTACTGATCTTCTAAATACCTGTTTTTTAGACCTAAGCATGGCAAGCCATGTGGCCGCCTCATGGTGTCATGTAAGCCAAGGTTTGCAGAGATTTGTGTGTGGAAAGGGCAGGGGACATGCTCCTCTACAAGATGACACACAAGTGGGCAAGTATAACTGTGATTATTCAAAAGGAGCACTGCTCTTGAGGGGATCCAATTCCCCACCTCATTATAATTGAGTGCAGCTCCTGATGCATCCGCCCCCCCCCAACTCACTATAATCAAAATGACCATGGTCCTGAGGGGTATGGTTCACCCCCTTCCCAACTCAGCATAATCAAAAGGCGCATGACTCCTAAGGGGTGGAATCTAGCTCCTAAGGGGCATTGCTGACCAGGTAAGTTAACTTTTCCCAGTCTTCATGTTTTTTAAAAAATATAGGTAGTACTTCATGAAAAAAGGTTGAGGATCCTTGCTGGCCTTGGTTAAGGGCAATTAATTGGTTTGGTTAGATTTTTGAAGGAGAAATGTCAATTGTGTCAAGTTCACAAATGTTAAACTAAAATGGACCAGGCAGATAAGTTAATATAAACTAGTTTAACATACATTTCAAAGATTTCAACTTTATCTATGAAATGCATTTTACTGATAATGATCTCAACATAGTTTTCGGTCACTTTGTGCAAGTCTTTACAGCGTCCAGAATAGATCACTAATTGCTTGTGAATCACTTATTAGTGTTATTCAAAGGCCTCTGATTACGGCTCAGAAGACCTATGAGTAATATCTGCTCTGCAATCAGGTAGGCTGTATGCTTGGCGGAGAGTGTAGTGTCAACTTGATTCGTGAGCTTTAATTGCGTTCTGTAGAATAGATTTGACAGTCAAATTTAGGACCTCTTCTCACTTGTTTGCTTAGCTATAATCGTTTTGCCGGGTGAAAGGATAAATAAACCTTTCAAAAAGAAGTTTAAAATTATTTGATTTAGATTTATGAAGAGCTGGTAATCAGTGGGACAGGATGTTGATTATGCCTAAGAATAAACTTTGTTTAAAAAGCATCTGGCAACAACTGCAGAGGGGCCCATAGCAGTATAATAATTAATACCACCCAAAGAGCATGCCATGTAGATTTTGGACCAACACAGTGCACACAGTAGAACAGATCAGTGAAGTTACCATTGCCATAGGCGATATTTATAGGGCTTGTGGCAGTTAGTTACTGATAATTAGATGTAGAAAGGCATAGACCCCCTTTAGTCAGACATTGCTGCTAGAAGCAGGGCCGGATTATGAGGGGGTGCAAGGGGGGCGCACCCCAGGGCCACCACTTGCCCTGCAAAGGGGGCCTCCACCAACCTTTGGGTTATGGTCTGGTCAGGAGGCTTTTCAGTCTTTGGTCTGACAGGCCACAGGGCCAGCAACAAAGCCATGGCAGTGGGGACCCCCCCCCCCCCCCCCCCCCACCTCGGTAAGCCTTTTTTGCAAATTATTGTGTGATAATTTTACCCTTATCAACCAGGGCAGATGGTAGTAGGGTCCGGGAGCATGTGTTTTCTGGGCCTTTCTGGGTCTTGGTATATGTGTGGCATAGGGGTTCCCCTAGGCGTGTTTTGTTGCAGAGTGTGAGTCCTGGGTGCAATGAAGTCTTATCCAGATAGACATTTGTGTTGCAACAGGAACTTGCTTTACTAGAACATGTGTGCAGTATGAAAATGTCACCTTACACGGTGAGTAAGACAGACAGGAAAAAAAGTCATAGAGATCAACTCAATGTACAGGAAACTCAACATGCAGCAGAGAATGCACAACAGAGACTACACATTTTTATAACAGCACCATCTACTGTCATAAGTGTAAACTGCATTAACCTAGCAATATAGATGCAGATCACATACAGAGGCAAGCTTTAGGCTGTTGCAAAGTATCTACACATGTTCTTCTAGGTGTTAAAGCAAAAAAACAACTGAGATTTTGACTATCCCGGATTTTGTTCCTTGCCCCCCCCCCCGCCACGCCATGGTTGCCCCCCGCCACGGGTATACCAATTTGGCATTCCCTACTATGTAAAACCCTGTCCCCCAACTATTTAGATCAGCCAGCAAAACTCACCTTTCTCGGTCCTAAGTTGCATGCATGAGTTCTTGTCCAATTAGAGAAGTTTTTCATGAATATTAAATGTTTGCCAAATGGCTTTGTTTCTAGCATACTGGAGCAAAAGCAGCAGTTGGCATGCCTCCGCACAAGTCTGGGGACAGGAGTGTGCGCACAGCCCAAGGATGCTGGGGATGTTGTGGGTCTTGCTCCTCATTGTTTACAGCACTGAGGGAGCCGCCGGAAGAGGTGAGTTTGGTGTACGGCCAATCAGCAATTTCTCTACCATGGTTGTCAGTCAGGGGCATAACCTTAGGAGGCAGAGGGTGAGGTCACACCGGGCCCAGAAGGTCAGGGGTCCTCATCATTGCTCCTCCACCTTATTTGTCATATTTGTGCTCACTTGGCATCATTTAGATAAAGGAAGCGCCATTGTTTCTGCTGTTTCAGTCATTAGTTGTCTAGCTGCCTTCAGTTGAGTCAAATAACAGAAAAAGTTTACTGTACAAGCCATGAAGGGGCCTCATCGCATTTAATTATGCCACTGCGGCCTGACTCTGGTTGTAAGATCCTCCATCAGTCTGGATGTCTCTCTCTGGTTCACTCAGTGCTGGGTCACTTGACTTCTCCTTCTGCAATATGTCTTCTCGAACTCCCAGGACAAAATCAATGAATATCAGACTGAGTTGTCCAGCAAATTCTCCCTTATATACAGTAGGGCCTGCAGCTTCCCCTGCATTACTATGCATTATCTATTTGCAACATTGCATGAGACAGGTGAACATGTGACAGAATTTTCTAGATACTCACAGGTTTATCCCTGTGACTGGAGTCTTCATTTTTGTCATCAGTACTTTCTATTATAGCTGCCTTAAAGTGGAACAAAACCCAGGATTTTGACTATGCCCGGGGGCATTTGTGAATGACCGGCGGGGGCACGCTCGCTGTTAGAGGGAGGCGGAGGATGCGGCTGTGAGAGCCGCTGCTTTTAGATGTCCCATGGGACGGGGAAGAGGTGAGTTGCTGCGGCGATCTTGGGGGGTTTCACACAGCGGTCCACTTTAAAGCAGACCTCCAGTCAAAAAAAAGAGAGTTTAGTAAATTGCTCCCCTAACCTCCCCATCCTGACAATCAGTGGCCTAAGCTGTTTTAGAGGGTTTAACTTGTCAACGTTAAGAGATCTGGTCATAAAAACACGTTCCAGTGCATGCACGCTCGTTCCCGTGAATTTGCGTGCACATGGTCCAGCTCTTCGGTGTTCCAGTTCAGGGAGTGCACGGCCAAGGGTGTATGAGTTCATAAAGGTAACCTGCACGTCGGGTCACACATGTACCGGCTGATCCCGCTCACGTCTGTGCATTACTATGCAGGTGCAAACTGAAACCGGTGGTGCTGGGAAGATGCCTGCAGATCTCACTATAAGTTACGCCTGCCACCCGTCCCTGTGTTTAAGAATATTCATCTTGATCTTGGCTCTGCTACCCACTTTGACACACTGGCTTTGAATGACAACCCTTCTCTGGCTCCTGACCCCTGACTTTGGATGATTACATGCTTTGGCTTTCTGAATTCTGGCTCTGGATTACATAAACCTCCCATACTGAAATCTGGGCTCTGGTAACAGTTATGGGACCCTATAAATATAGGAGAAAGGAGAACACCGATAAAGTACTTTGCAAAAAAGAAGTGTATTGAAAAAGTGTTCACACAAAAATAGTAGTCATATTTACACAATTGGGTCGATTCAAAGAAACATGTAACAGCTTTGATTTGGGTGCCGATCATCCTATTTTTCCCGTCCGCTCGTGCGTTCGTATGAACTTGCGAGTGATTCTATAAGCAAATACGTTTCTATCCTAAAATGTACGTCCGTTCGTATGTTATCTCCCGAACTTGCCTCAGTCAGTTGTCAATCGTAAAAAACAGGTTGATGTGATCACTTGTTTCGCGGGCAGCCTGTTTTTTCGGCCGCTTCCATCGTCCACCTCTTCCAATTACTTGCGTTTGCCTCTGGTTTTCAATGGTTTTTGGCCTCTTATATTCGTTCGTTCGTATGTATATAAGGTCTTGCGCATGCGCGATCCAAGCTACACTCCACAAACCAATGTGGGCCCTATCTGACACTACCAATCTCACCACTACTGCCTCGCGCCAGGCTTACCACTTACCTTTAGGAACCATAAAACTTACCCAAACCCCTTAGCGCTTGCATCCTCTTCATTTCTCGGACCCTCAAACTTACCCAAACCCCTTAGCGCTTGCATCCTTCTTCATTTCTTTGACCCTCAAACTTACCCAAACCCCTTAGCGCTTGCATCCTTCTTCATTTCTCGGACCCTCAAACTTACCCAAACCCCTTAGCGCTTGCATCCTTCTTCATTTCTCGGACCCTCAAACTTACCCAAACCCCTTAGCGCTTGCATCCTTCTTCATGTTGACGACCCTAAAACTTACCCAAACCCCTTAGCGCTTGCATCCTTCTTCATTTCTCGGACCCTCAAACTTACCCAAACCCCTTAGCGCTTGCATCCTTCTTCATTTCTCGGACCCTCAAACTTACCCAAACCCCTTAGCGCTTGCATCCTTCTTCATTTCTCGGACCCTCAAACTTACCCAAACCCCTTAGCGCTTGCATCCTTCTTCATGTTGACGACCCTAAAACTTACCCAAACCCCTTAGCGCTTGCATCCTTCTTCATTTCTCGGACCCTCAAACTTACCCAAACCCCTTAGCGCTTGCATCCTTCTTAATTTCTCGGACCCTCAAACTTACCCAAACCCCTTAGCGCTTGCATCCTTCTTCATTTCTCGGACCCTCAAACTTACCCAAACCCCTTAGCGCTTGCATCCTTCTTCATGTTGACGACCCTAAAACTTACCCAAACCCCTTAGCGCTTGCATCCTTCTTCATTTCTCGGACCCTCAAACTTACCCAAACCCCTTAGCGCTTGCATCCGTCTTCATTTCTCGGACCCTCAAACTTACCCAAACCCCTTAGCGCTTGCATCCTTCTTCATTTCTCGGACCCTCAAACTTACCCAAACCCCTTAGCGCTTGCATCCTTCTTCATGTTGACGACCCTAAAACTTACCCAAACCCCTTAGCGCTTGCATCCTTCTTCATTTCTCGGACCCTCAAACTTACCCAAACCCCTTAGCGCTTGCATCCTTCTTCATTTCTCGGACCCTCAAACTTACCCAGACCCCTTAGCGCTTGCATCCTTCTTCATTTCTCGGACCCTCAAACTTACCCAAACCCCTTAGCGCTTGCATCCTTCTTCATTTGGACGACCATAAAAAACTTACCCAAACCCCTTAGCGCTTGCATCCTTCTTCATTTGGACGACCCTAAAACTTACCCAAACCCCTTAGCGCTTGCATCCTTCTTCATGTTGACGACCCTCAAACTTACCCAAACCCCTTAGCGCTTGCATCCTTCTTCATTTGGACGACCCTAAAACTTACCCAAACCCCTTAGCGCTTGCATCCTTCTTCATGTTGACAACCCTAAAACTTACCCAAACCCCTTAGCGCTTGCATCCTTCTTCATTTCTCGGACCCTCAAACTTACCCAAACCCCTTAGCGCTTGCATCCTTCTTCATGTTGACGACCCTAAAACTTACCCAAACCCCTTAGCGCTTGCATCCTTCTTCATTTCTCGGACCCTCAAACTTACCCAGACCCCTTAGCGCTTGCATCCTTCTTCATTTCTCGGACCCTCAAACTTACCCAAACCCCTTAGCGCTTGCATCCTTCTTCATTTGGACGACCATAAAAAACTTACCCAAACCCATTAGCGCTTGCATCCTTCTTCATTTGGACGACCCTAAAACTTACCCAAACCCCTTAGCGCTTGCATCCTTCTTCATGTTGACGACCCTCAAACTTACCCAAACCCCTTAGCGCTTGCATCCTTCTTCATTTGGACGACCCTAAAACTTACCCAAACCCCTTAGCGCTTGCATCCTTCTTCATGTTGACAACCCTAAAACTTACCCAAACCCCTTAGCGCTTGCATCCTTCTTCATTTCTCGGACCCTCAAACTTACCCAAACCCCTTAGCGCTTGCATCCTTCTTCATGTTGACGACCCTAAAACTTACCCAAACCCCTTAGCGCTTGCATCCTTCTTCATTTGGACGACCCTAAAACTTACCCAAACCCCTTAGCGCTTGCATCCTTCTTCATTTGGACGACCCTAAAACTTACCCAAACCCCTTAGCGCTTGCATCCTTCTTCATTTCTCGGACCCTCAAACTTACTCAAACCCCTTAGCGCTTGCATCCTTCTTCATGTTGACGACCCTAAAACTTACCCAAACCCCTTAGCGCTTGCATCCTTCTTCATTTCTCGGGCCCTCAAACTTACCCAAACCCCTTAGCGCTTGCATCCTTCTTCATGTTGACGACCCTAAAACTTACCCAAACCCCTTAGCGCTTGCATCCTTCTTCATTTCTCGGACCCTCAAACTTACCCAAACCCCTTAGCGCTTGCATCCTTCTTCATGTTGACGACCCTAAAACTTACCCAAACCCCTTAGCGCTTGCATCCTTCTTCATTTGGACGACCCTAAAACTTACCCAAACCCCTTAGCGCTTGCATCCTTCTTCATTTCTCGGACCCTAAAACTTACCCAAACCCCTTAGCGCTTGCATCCTTCTTAATTTCTCGGACCCTAAAACTTACCCAAACCCCTTAGCGCTTGCATCCTTCTTCATGTTGACGACCCTAAAACTTACCCAAACCCCTTAGCGCTTGCATCCTTCTTCATTTCTCGGACCCTCAAACTTACCCAAACCCCTTAGCGCTTGCATCCTTCTTCATGTTGACGACCCTAAAACTTACCCAAACCCCTTAGCGCTTGCATCCTTCTTCATTTGGACGACCCTAAAACTTACCCAAACCCCTTAGCGCTTGCATCCTTCTTCATTTGGACGACCCTAAAACTTACCCAAACCACATAATGTACATATGTCTATATGTTTCTAAGCATGTATTTTCGTGTTTGTGTAAATGTCTTTTTGGGCGCATATTAGAAATGACACATTTATGAAGGCTTAAAATATTATTTATTATAATTTTTTTTTTTGGGTGGTTTGTGTTTTTTTAAAACATTGTAAAATGTTAACATTTTTTTTTTTTTGTTTTTAAAACTATAAAATTATGTACAATAAAAGCTAGTTTAAAACTATTTTACAAAATTAGCCAGGACCAAGGGCACTAATCCTCCTCCTCTTCTTCTTCTGTTGGCCCCAACGTCGCCTGTATGGCCAGCAGCTCGGCCACCAACTCCTTTATTCTTTTTTTTTTGCCCTCCAATGTTTTTGGGATCATCCCTGTAACCAATAGAGAAATAAACATAAATAGGAGTACCAGACCGGTTTGTATGCTGGGAATAGATTTTGGGTTAATCAAATACATGTAAATGCATGACATATGTCATTCTTCCAAGGGATAAAGTAAATGCATTTCCCACAGGTAAGTATTGAAACTCCTTAAACCGGACCTTCAACATTATTTAATGAAAATCAATAGCTATTCCCAAATGATTCTGCACCAGATCTAAGTACATTTTGGTGGATTTTTGATTACTGCGCCGCCATCTGGACTCAGAAGCATAACACTTAATGAGGAGAGGAGAGTGGGATAAAGTACAGGGGAGTAGGTTACAGTTGTGCTTTGGTAATACAGAGCATAGCTGGGTTCAGGGAAAGGTCAGCAGTCCCACAATGCATGGCAGCACCTTACTTTTTTAAATCTGTATGCCATGCTGCCTGTAAATATTGCGCATTCCATATGCCGCCATCTTGGATGTTTAAAGGCTCCTAACATGCATTAGATGCCGGTAGCCTGTTTTTGAATGTTCGCAATCTGTATGTACAGTGTGTGGGATAATTATTAGCTAGGCTCTTAATACGAGTTAGGGTCCGCTTTAAGCTAACGAAGTGCCCACATGAAAGTGTTAACTATACATTGGCTACGCCTTTAGTTATGTGTGTGTTATTAGCTAAAAACACATAAATATGAATAATGGCATGGATACTTACTTTGTTGGTGGCCGACAGATGGCTGGTTGGGGCCAACAGGATGCCCTTGGTCCTGGCTATGCTGTGAAGAAGTCCCTGGAGAAACATGTGACATTTGGTTAGTAGTTGTATAGAGTCACTATTCCCAACATATCTGGCTCCCAGTCTGGCTGACATCACTCACCTTCGCCAGGATCAACTTCCAGCATCTCTGCTGCCTCCTCCTCCACTATCTCACCCGCTCCCGAAGCGTCTACAAATACATAATAAAGGAGCACTTAGTTTTTGGCCTGGCATGTATATCTTTGTGCATATACATGAAGAGTGACATACCAGAGCCTTCCCCATGCCTGGCCGGGTATGACTCCACGCCCACGCGGTTGGGCCCCTCCTCTGTGGTAAGGTCCAGGGGCTGGTCTGAGGAGGCCACAGAGGAGGGGTAGGTCCGTCGCCCGGGAGATCCACCACATTCACTCACAGATGCAGAAGCATGCAGCACTGGTCGGCCTGTGCGCCTCCGGGTGCGGCGAATTCTGAAATCCATTTCCAACACTAACAAAGAAAAGTCATTATAAATAAAGGCATAACTTATACATTTGGAACATATACCATGCTATCGCTTTGTACTTACTTGGGAAATGGATCCCAAAAAACCTCCGCACCCGGGGCATGGGCAGACGTTTCAGGTCCGACCAATGCTGCATTATCTGGGTGTGAGTGAAGGTGGTGCTGGTCACACGTGGATTTCCGCGATGATCTCCCGGGCGATGTCCCTTTTTTCGCACACATTGGGCGCGAAGTCATACCGGCGCTGAAGCATGATCTGACAAACATAATGGACACAGAGCTTTTACTTTTACACACAGAGCCATATGTGTTGCATCACAAGTTGCGAATGTCATGTCATTAACACACACATTTAGAGTGCCAGTCATTTTTGGGGAGTGCCTTAAAGCGGACGTTCACTCTGATTCAGAGTCTGGTCTTATGTTATATGTTTCACACACCATGTACATACAGATAGCCAACATTACAAATCAGGCCACCTGCATCTATGGCATGTTATGATGGTTTGAACATCCAAGATGTCGGCTTATGCTCAGGCTTTTTGCCCACGTGTGTGGCTTGCCGTTGTGTTTTGAGGTCTTAGGCAAACAGTGGTCCTCAAACATCCGCATCAAGGTCCGAGACAGGCCAGGTTTGACAGCTAGCCATGCTACTCCACAGGTTAATTAACTGGTGCTAAGCCAGAGCAATTGCCCTAATTAGGACATCAGCATAGAGAGGTGAAAACGTGGCCTGGCTCGGCCCTTGAGGATGAAGTGTGAGGAGCCTGTTCTTAAACATTAAGATCCCCAAAACTAGTTCCAACCGCATCATTTACATTTAGTACATCAGTCAGTATTAGCTTAAAAGGCAGAGCAAGGCACTTACCAGCATGAGGATCTCTTCCTGTTGACGGGTGAAGATAGTGGGCGCCATCTTTATGCTTCTTCAAGGCAGCAGATAAGTGAAACCCCAGCGGTTTCCTGGTTCCGCACGAACGTACGTCCGTACGAGCGCGTAGTCGTGCGCATAGGCGTCAGACGCTGGGCGCATGATTTAAAGGTCCCTGCACCCAAAGCTCATTCTCTTTGAGCTTTTTGCAAAAATGGCACCCAAAAAGGCAGCAGCTAAACGCGCCCAGCCAAGGCAGACCTCTGAGGGCCCAACCACCAGGTCCCAGCAAGGACCCAAGAAGCTTAGGGCCCAGAAGGCAAGTACCACCTCGGCCCCACCAAGGGACACTGGACCCTCCCTTTCCCAAAAAAGGGCCCCAAAGGCACGTGCCCCTGTGGCCAAAAAACAGGCCACAGCAGCCACCACCACCTCTGCCCCCAGAAGAGGCCGCCCAAGGGAGCCCACACCACCCATGCTTTCAAGCCGGGCACTTAGCCAACCCAGGCCCCGCAGCAGGCCCAGAACACCATCCAGGCCCCGCAGCAGGGCCAGAAGCCCAGCAAGGCAACACAGCAGGCCCAGAACACCATCCAGGCCCCGTAGCAGGGCCAGAAGCCCAGCAAGGCAACACAGCAGGCCCAGAACACCATCCAGGCCCTGCAGCAGGGCCAGAAGCCCAGCAAGGCAACACAGCAGGCCCAGAACACCATCCAGGCCCCGCAGCAGGGCCAGAAGCCCAGCAAGGCAACACAGCAGGGCCCGAAGCCCAGCAAGGCCGCGCAGCAGGGCCGAAGAGCATCCAGGCCCCGCAGCAGGGCCAGAACACCATCCAGGCCCCGCAGCAGGGCCAGAAGCCCAGCAAGGCAACACAGCAGGCCCAGAACACCATCCAGGCCCCGCAGCAGGGCCAGAAGCCCAGCAAGGCAACACAGCAGGCCCAGAACACCATCCAGGCCCCGCAGCAGGGCCAGAAGCCCAGCAAGGCAACACAGCAGGCCCAGAACACCATCCAGGCCCCGCAGCAGGGCCAGAAGCCCAGCAAGGCAACACAGCAGGGCCCGAAGCCCAGCAAGGCCGCGCAGCAGGGCCCGAAGAGCATCCAGGCCCCGCAGCAGGGCCAGAACACCATCCAGGCCCCACAGCAGGGCCAGAAGCCCAGCAAGGCAACACAGCAGGCCCAGAACACCATCCAGGCCCCGCAGCAGGGCCAGAAGCCCAGCAAGGCAACACAGCAGGGCCCGAAGCCCAGCAAGGCCGCGCAGCAGGGCCCGAAGAGCATCCAGGCCCCGCAGCAGGGCCCGAAGCCCCCGACCTGGCACCAGCCGGGAACATAGCCCCCGACCTGGCACCAGCCGGGAACATAGCCCCCGACCTGGCACCAGCCGGGAACAGAGCCCCCCAAGAGGCCAAAGAATGGCCACCCGGACCACATCTACACCTGGAAGTTCGGTGGCCAGCCACGCAAGAACACCCAGTCCCTTGGCCAGTCCAGTCCAGTCATTGGGAAGCCAGCAATCCTTCCATTCCTCTACCCAGCCCCAGGCCATAATGTCACCACATGTGTCTGCACACATGGAGGAGCACCCAAGCCAACCATCTGTCCGCACATTGCGGCGCGGACATTTGAGTGGGAGATTCTCCCATGACCAAAATATGGCATTGGCTAGTGGCCTTACATTATACTATGACGAGCTCTATGGGAGCAAATCAAAACACACCACTAAGCAGCGCAAGATGGAATTGTTTGAAACCATCCTACGACAAGTAAATGCAGCGGGGAAGAGAGGAAAGATGTGGCCCAAATCCAGAAGAAAATTTCGGATCACAAATATGCTGTACGTCAAAAAGAAATTAAAAGGCATAATTACAGGTAAATAAATGATGTCTCCAAATGTAATGATTAGGATGTACTGTATGCACCTTTTCTGGGTACCAAACTATTTTTTCATTTCAGCATGAAAACTGGAGGTGGCTTTCCAACCAAACTGGAGTTTACACCTGCTGAGGAGATTGTGCTGGGCCTTCTCCATCCTGTCGCGGTCGGTGGCCATGCGGGTCTAAGGGACACAGACTCACCGACCCGTACACAAGGTGAGTACTCTTAATCTGCATGTTTGCCTGTTTGCCCAGAAAATTAAAGTTCACTAGTACCAAGATGACGGTATGGCCCTATGGTGTGGCTTGCTTGGCCTCGCACTACTGTGCCTGTTTGTGTCCTGTTTTGGTCCCTGTGAATCACACATTTCGGACCACATACATTATGTAAAAGAACAATTAACACTAATTATGTGTGAAGTAATGAAGTTTATGAAGAAAAGTGATATATTTGGACTCAATCACAAAACACACATCATTAGGGATGTGTTGGCTATTTGTTGTGTGAGTTGTGTTTGAGGTAACAATTTAATTCAACACCCCCAAACATATCTGACCTAGAGCAGCGATACTCAACTGGCGGCCCGGGGTCCCAATGCGGACCTTGCCACCAGATTCCCCCTGCCCAGACAGCCCTGCACTCAGTTACTTCTGTGTTGACATGCTCAGAGCTGCCCCCTTGATCGGCGATGTAGTGGTTGGTCTCCTGGCCAATGTCATGGCTCCATGAAACCTAGCATTGCAATATGAAGTACTGCACAGGAAGTGGCATTGCAAGGTACACACTAACTTGGTGCATCATTCTCTTTGTCCAATCCTGTCCCGCTGCCCCAGCTCTGCCCCATCTGCCCCTGTCCCACCATCTGCCCCCCCCCCCACATCAGCCCCATCCATTCCTAACAGATTTGCTCCATCCATCCCATCACCATCCATTCCTGTCCTCCCAGCTTTAGCCATCCAATCCCTGTCCCCTCAGCTCTGCCCCATCCAGCCCAGCAAGGGCAAGCAGCCTTTATTAGTTTGCACTTGGCAATCTCTAGCCCCTCCCCCAGTGTGCTGATTTCTAACTAGACACCCCCTGCGACAGCCCCATGCCCGGACCTTCACCTCTCACCGGATACCTTTAAATGGACCTTTACAAGAAGTGGTTGAGTACCCCTGACCTAGAGAATGGTAGTCAAACTCAAAATAGTTGCTCTGCAAGTTGTATGCTGACTGGGTACACTTCCTGACTTCGAACTGAGGTCAGTTAGCAGTTTACTCGATCCATTGCACATATGTTAAATTGAGTGTATTTTACCAATTGGACCCATTGCTGTAGAGTTGCTTAATATTAGAAATAGTGGCTTGTTTTATTACCTACCCAAACAATGCTTATGTATGTGTTTACCTTGTTTTGTTTTCTCTTCTTCAGCCCAGCATGACCCCTCAGCAAGTGTAAACTCACCCCCCAGTTTGATTATGCCTACCAGGTCCGTACAGCATAGGAGCCCAGATCCGATTTTTCCGGTAAGTTTATTTAGTACCCAAAATACTACCAAGTGCTTAAGCATGTGTTAAACTGATGGAATCCTAATTTGGGACGCCAACTTAACCTTTTTTTTATATGTCCCTACAGACCCACACACTCATGGAAGAGTTTCAGGAAATGGAGGAAGATGATGTATCCCTGCTGGCCACGTCCGATGACCTCCCCCTGGGTCCCAATCTGCAACTGCTCCCTAATGTTTCTCTGGCCAATCCTCAGCAGCAGAGTGAATCTGCATCCATTGTGCATGCACATGGGGAGACTGACACAACAGTCCCCAGTGTTCACTCTGCTGCTGAGGATTTGCCAAGCATGCCTGTTGCTGTTGAGGGGACGACACAACGCGGCAGGGCACGCCCAAGAGCCAGGGTAATTGTGCGGCGGACTCCATTACGCCGCCGCACAATTTCCCAGGGGAGGCACAGTGCCCTGCTTGATTTATGGAACCAAGAGAGGGACTCTTTTGAGGCACAGCTCGTAACCGAGCGGGAGGAAAGGCATGCCGATATGGTCAATCTAACTAACACCTTACAGGGCATCCTCGCGGAGTTTCGGACCCTCAACAGCAACATGGTCAATGCAAGTAATGGCATCCAGTCAGCCATGGCTGAGATGACCAATATGCAGAGAAACATTATGGAGCAGTTGCAAATTCACAATGCAACCATGGCCCAGGTTAGGTCCCATCCCCACGGACCTCCACCTGGGTTTTATGGGCAGCCACCCTATTAATCCATGAATGTGTGGGACATCTTTTCTCTTCCCCCCCACTGTATTTACTTGTCCTTTGAGGTTTCAAACAATCCATTTTGTGTTTCACATGCAGGTTGTGTTTTGTATTTGCTCCCATAGAGCTCCTTAGAGTAATGATTAAGGCCACTAGCTAATGCCATAGGTCTATGTGCTGTCTAGTTGGCAACTATCATGTGCCAATTATGGCTTTTGACATTTGTTTGGTTTGTTGGTTTGTGCTCCTCCTGTTTGCAGACATGTTTGTGTGACATTATGGCCATGCCCAAATATCCCTTGGCACAGGCAATATTAATGACTGGACTAGGCTGGCCTTTGGACTGGGTGTCCTTGTTTGGTTGTGCCACTCTCTTCCAGGTGTAGATGTGGTAGATTTAATGTTAATACCTTCTTGGATTTGAGCCACAGTTGTATGTGGATTTTTATTTGTTATGCACCACCAATCAAAGTGCAAAAAGTAAAAAAATTTCAAACTTACAATACTTGTTGCGTTTTGAGTTGAAACACATTTAACATCACCTTGGGCTAAAGCAGATACATTTTTGGTTAAGAGGTGTAAAAATGCAAAGATCAATCTAAGTAAACACCAGGAAAAACATTAGGCAACAATTAAGGGAAATTGTGTATTTATTTAAGGTAATGCCACATTACGGCCAAACAAATATTTGAAAATAAAGGCAAATACACACACACAGAATGGCAAGCCAAAAAAAGGCTTTAACTAAAATGCTGCAATATCAAATTTGCTCTCACTGATTGGCCAGACTCACTGGGTGGGCCCACATAATTGTCACCATCATCTTCTCGGGCTGTAGAGGGCAGAACATCCACATAACGGGGGACACGTTCTTGAATGGCAAAATTATGCAGAACAGCACATGCCATTATGATGTCTATCACTTTGTTAGGAGCATATTGCAGGGCGCCCCCGGTATGGTCCAAACAACGAAAACGTGTCTTCAACAGTCCAAATGCCCTCTCAACAACAGCCCTGGTCTTGCGGTGCGCACGATTGTAGGCTTCCTGAGAGGCATCCTGGGGCCGCAGCACAGGCGTCATGAGCCAGGGGAGAAGTGGGTAACCGGAATCACCTTAACAAGACAATTAAATAACAAAAATTAACACATTGCAAGACAACAAACACAAACAATTTGACATATATCAAAATGAGGTAAGCTAAAGGGCCAAAAAAGACACCCAGGGCACATTAGAAAAAACACTATTGGGCCAAATGTAGTACATAACTAAAAATGCAGCTTAAATAAAGCCAAGAATGAAAAAACATCTGCACGGACAAGGCTTTTTAGAAATATGTTTTTGATTCTGGCTTCGCAAATGTTACAATTAGGATGCTGCTGAGGGGCCCACACCATTTCGATAAAGAATGCACTGTATGCAGTTTAAGTCCACTTTGGCGTTGCAAGACCAATACTACAAAAGGACAAAAAACTAGCAGATACTTCGGGACAATCTGCTACCCAATATATTTTGGGACATGGAAGTTACAGACATCCTAACCAAAGTTAAAAAAAAACGAAGCACAAAGCACGTTTTTCTGACAAGAATTATACAGCTAAAATAGGCAAACAATACAGATTCCTGGGAAATATCAGTAACCAAAAATAGAACACACTTACCAAGCAGCCATGCACCCGAAAATTCCCCAGACTCAAATCTCCTAAACAAACCAGATCGTCTCAGGATATAGGAGTCGTGCGACGATCCAGGGTAGCCGGCAAGGACACTCAGGAAACGCATGTCCGGCCCCACCACGGCCTGGACATTAAGGGAGTGTCCCATTTTTCGATTCCTTAAGGCAAAAACAAAAAAAAAGGGTAAGTGATAAGGGCAAAAAACATTTAGAAAAAAAAACATGTCTGCACACAAATTCAAACAACAAATGAGAAGCCTAAATAAGGCATGTACACAAAAGTCCAAACAAAAATATGCTGCCGCCAAGGAAAATAGGTTACATTACACGTTGGGCCCCATAATAACCCAAACCCAAAATATATACCTATATATATATTCGTCGGATGCCCTAGGTACGAGTGCCACATGTGTGCAGTCAACAGCACCAATTACGTTGGGCATGTCGGCCACATTATAAAAACCAAGCTTAATGGCGTTTCTGGCTGCCATATCATCCGGGAAAAAAATATATTTGGGAGTTATGGCAGCCATGCCTTCCAAAAATTTAGAGAGTGCGCGGCTCAGCGTAGGCTGGGACATCCCCACGGAGAGGGCACCCAGCCTCTGGAACGAGCCGTTCGCCAAAAATTGCAGGCAGCCAAGCATCTTGGTCATACCTGAAATTGCATGCCCCTTCCTTGTGGTGCGGGCTAACCATGGCCGCAGCTCACTATATAATTTATGGAGGGAAGCGCGATTAAGCCTGGTCAGCTCAAACAGCTCAACATCATTCATGCTATCGATGTTCATGCGACGACGCAGGGGCAATCTGCTCTCAGATATCCGGATCAAATCGATGCCAAAAAGCATAAGCCCTTGATGTGCCACAAACTCGCTCCTCTCCATCCTACTCCCGAGGCCAAATAGCTGCCGGCAAACATTTCGGGAAGCAGCTCTTTAATGGGCTTCAAAACAATTAGCAATCACCTCTCTGAATTGGTCGCAAGCCCATGTGAAGCACGTAAAAAATAGGATCGGACCTAAAAAATACGATTTGGACAGGAAAAACACACGAACTAACGCAAAATATACGATTGACGTCCGGAAAGCGTATGTTCATATACGTCTATGCGCGAACGTTCGTGCGAATACGAAATGGCCAAAAAAAAAGGAAAAAATGACAAACACCCACCCAAACTTACGATTCTCGATCCGAAATCAATTAACTTTTGCTCTTTGAATCGAGGGGAATATCTACACTATTATTACACTGATTTGTGGGATAGTCAAACAGTATACACAGTCACAACAAACTTTCCAGAAAAAGGATACAGGTACTGGCAGAGTGGTCTTCCAGGTATATTTCCCAGGGAAAGCTGTAAGCACTGTATGGCTAAGAGTAACCGTGAGTAGTCAGTAATTAATTGTATTCACAGAGCTATATCAGACCAAGTGGTAAGTTATCACCTACTCTTTTCAGTGTTATCAATTAGGTGCATAGAAAGTGGTCCTGGGTAATGTCATATAAAGGGTTACCCAAGTCTCTGATCAAATGTTAAAGAAGCATAATCAGATGTTTTGTTGCATATAAAATTGTAAATCTGGGTCGGCAACATATGCAATCATTATGTTGCAAATCCAAAAGCCAGCAGGGTAAGTCAAAAATAGTAATCACATGTGCCATCAGAAAAACGTATAATAACATACAGTCAGAATAAGAGGTATTACATATCAAAAGTCCTAATTCAAATGCATAGTGACCACTAAATTAGTTACCCATGTTTAAGGGCTGCGAGAAGTTTCATAGGGGTAGCAATCGATCTTGGGATCCCAGTTTGTATTTTGACTCATGGGAACTTGTCGGCAGACTCCCCACACAGTGCACGTTGTAGCATGCCTTCCAGATTCTGAGGATCCTGAATACTTTCTCTGCTCATCAGATCCTCCAACGCATCTATACTTGACACTCCGGCATTCCCTTCTGCTGTGTTTCCCTAAACCAGAGGTGGTACTGCTGGTGGTTGTCTGTGTCTACAATGGCCTGGTCTCCAAGAAGGTACGTGAAATGACCCCATGCAGATGTTGCGGAATAGCATGCAGATGCTGCACTCCTGGACTGCATGGGATTGGCGATCTTACTATATATCGAACAGTCCTGCTTACACATGAGCCCACAACAAACATAGAGATATATGCCTCAGAAACACAGGACAACGTCCTTGTTATAGTTGCTGATTACACAATTGCTTTAGGAATTCTGCATGTGAGAAGGAAGCTGTGTAACTATGTATCTCCAATCATCTTTATTGTACGGTGGCCGCAGAGCATTCAGACGCAGTGCAAACAATGTATATTGTGTATAATGTATATGTATATAGCAGTGCAATGATAATTCATTACACACAAATATTTGAAACAAATAATTCATTACAGCTGATGGCTCACTAATCCTGGCTAGGTATAAGGGATGATAGCACAAATATCTAAGGCAATTTTGACTGACTAAAAGTTTTCCAGAAGCAGGGCTGTCAGGTGTATAGCAAGATGGCCATTCCCATGCAGTTCCAGAGCGCAACATCTGCATGCAATTCCACAATATTTGCATGGTGTTAAGCTATATCAAATAGCTTATGCCACCGATTACCAGAGGGGGCTTTTGGGGAGCAATTTACTAAGTTTTTTTTTTTTTTTGACTGGAGACAAATAGACTCTCCACAATTTGATAAGTGAACCCTTTGGTCCTGATGTGAAAGTTTTAGATTTGAAGTGAATAAAAGCATCTGGCTGAGTGTCTTGTCATTCCAAAGGCAGTAAAAGCATAATTGTTCCTTATGTGATATGTATTGGAAAATCTAGCCTGCGTACTGTCAAATACACGTTTGGAACATGATTCCTGGTTTTATAGTAAATGTAAATATGTAGCCATCAATTAATGTGAAGGTTACCTTTGTATTGAGTGAATTAAATGCATTTTGTTAGCTTAGCTTTATATGGAGAGTGGCATACTAGCTTTTATTATATTCCCCATCTGCTGAATAAAGTGGGATAGCACTTAGTGCCATTGTTGCTTTTTAGACACCATGCTTTTACTATTTGACAAAATCAATAAATATATTGCAGTTCAGTGCTGTTATAACAAAATCTTGCATTTCTTTCAAATGTAAATCCAATTATTCTAGGTTGCATTTAGTGTTGACAAGTAGTGACGGGCAAGCCCAAACCGCAAAGTTCGGCTTTCTACCGATATCCCCAGATCCGAACCCGAACCAGAAGTCCATGCCTGGCTGGGGAGTTTAGCCAGAACATGGAAAAGCTGGTTGATCAGCTGCTGTTTTGGCATTTTTGGTTATCTAGCGAAGAATAGCCCTTTTTTATTGTAATTTTTCACTTTTAAAGCTTTCAAAGGCATCCCTTTTAACATTGAAACTGCCTGAAGGGTTGTTTTTAAATATTTTGGGGTAGTTATTGTTTTTAATATAACTTTCCATGGAACCCCTATACCAGTTTATATTCCATTACCCACACCACAAATGGGCATGGTGAATGGATGAGCTAGCAGGCCAAAGCTATAGAGCTTGTAATGGTCAGGGCCAGGGGCCGGGGGCCGGCTGGGCTGCCCTTGAGCCCTGGAATTGCAAGCCCCTACACCTGGTTTGCAGGGTTGATAATGCTTACAGGGAGGACACCATGCATTTTTTTTAAATGTAAACATTTTTGAGGTGGGATTAAATTTGAAATAGTTTCCCCACCAAAAATGTAAAAAATGCCCCCCCCCCCCCTCTAAGCACTGAACCAAGCATAGGGGCTTGTAATTCCAGGGCTCAAGGGCCGCCAGCCCCTGGCCCTGACCATTACATGCCCTTATGCCCTATAGCACAGGTCTGGTGCCCAGCACCAGCCAATGGTATGGCCAGCCAGGCTCATCCACACCACCCTGGCCATTAGTGATGGGGGTAGTGGAATATGAACTGTTATAGGGGTCCATGGGACCCCTTACCAGTTCAAAGTGAAAGTGTAGTAAAAAAAAACACATTTTCAAATAAAAGCATTATTACTCTTCATTAACTTATACTTACCTTCACCCTCCGGGCTCCCCCCGTAGGTTTCTTTAAATGTATGCTGCTGGGGAGTCAAAAAATGCTCCAGTGGCTTTAAGCAAGGAGGGAAACATATCTCAGCTTCCGGTCAGGGGACTCCAAGGATGAGCCCCTGAGGAGCAGCTTTTATATTAAGAGGCAAGGCCTCTTAATCTCCCTGGCACCACTTTTGACGTCATAAAAGGTGGGGACCTAGAGGGACTGGCACGAGAAAATCCCCTCTAGGCCCCTCCCCTTCTGTGACATCAGTAATGGAGTCAGGGAGATTCTATGTATAAAAGCTGGCTCCCCTGGCCCTCACTTCAGTCCTTTCTGGGCAGTGAGGATGAAGGAAGGGGGAACCTATCTACATCTACACGCTGGAGGGAGCCAGAGGAGCCCCGAAGAAGGAAGAGGATCTGAGAAAGACAGCGCCTTGCAGGGGACAGAAGATGGAAGACGGGGATGGGTGGATATAAGTTAAATTAAGAACGAGAAAAATATTTTCTTTTTCACCTGGGGTGAACTGGTAAGGGGTCCTGAGGAGCCCTATACCTGTTCACCATGGTCAGGAGTTAGCACTGCGGGCCTAGGATCGGCAGGTGCCATGTCGGTAAAATGACACTCCCACTCCTGCAGGCAGTTTCAGTGTTAAATGGGATGCCTTTAAAAGCAGCATTTAGTAAAACAAAAACACTTAAAAGTCAAAAAATACAAATAAAACATAAAATATCAGGGCCGTGGCTTGCTAGCACTGTAGGGATGTTTCTCCTAGAAACTCAGAGGAGACCCACAGCAATACCACAACAGTCTACTCAGCTTGAAAAACCAATGCCCATATGGGGAAAACAGCAAGGAGAAGCAGGGAGCTGACAGACTCAAAAAAATTTAAATTATTTCGGCCCCACAACACAGCAGCAGTGGGGAGGCGGTGTCCAAGATGGCGACAGTGGTTGACGGAGATAGAGGAGAACAGGCATGTGCCTCCTCCTCACAGCAGCACCAAGTAGAAGCCGGGCCTCATCTTGCCCACACAGAGAACCCTGAAAGCAGACCTGGAGCCCCAATGGGAGAGAGAGAGGCAGCGCAACAACTCACCACACCTAAAGAGGCCAAGAAGCCAAGGAAGGAGGGTACACAGACCGGGAGCAGCAAAACATTGGAGTCACAGGCAGGAGATGATTAGAACTGCGGGACTATTGGAGAGGGAAGGCAGCAAGCACAGACCCGGCTCAAAGGTACAGTCTCCTTTTCGGGAGGGACAGGCTCAAGGTCACAAACAGGTGGAGGCAGTCACAGGACTGGAAGGGCCCCCTCCTCCCCCCTACCACATCCATAGGTGATTGAGACACCCTGGAGTCCAAAGATGTGCCCCTGCTGGGTTACCTTCCCAGCCCTATATGGTCCCTAGTCAGCATTGTGACCTCCAGAACTCCCCCAGGAGAGCCTACATGCAGCCTCATTGCAGCAATCAACCTGACAGTCCAGATCACCACTTCCCTCAGCAATGGGGACCGCAATAGCTGAAACAGTTAAGGTGGGCATAGCTGACGCTCTGAAGCATATTTTTGAGAGCTATATCTCCGAGGACACTCTTAGGAGAGAACTTATCTCTCTTCAAAGCTCTATGTCTGACATATCTAACAGGGTGGAAACTGTTGAGAGGGAGCATATGTCACTGGAAGATAGAGTGGCCTCTTTGGAGCAGTTTTGGCAAGAGACTAAACAAGAAGTGTTACTTCTTTGGCCTAATCATGATGTTCAAGAGAACAGGTGAAGGAGGAACAATATCAGGCTGTGGGGGCCCACTGACAGAACGTTTAGTGACTGACAGGATCCACAGAGCTTTGGGACCTAAACCCACTGACCAAAAAAAGACAGATTGATGTGATCTGCAGGCTTCATTATTGCTCTGTTAAGGAGGACATAGTAATTAAAGCAAGGAAGAGAGGTGCTCTACAGTTTGAGTGAGGGATCAACGATCACCATTCTTCAAGATCTGTCCAGGTGAACCCTGATGATACACAGGCTCCTTAAACCTCTACTTGGTCTTATCCAACAGCAGACTATGTCATACAGATGGGGACATCCCTTTCATGTAATCATTAGAGGAAACAAACAATAGTTGCTCTTGAGATCCATCTTGAGATCACCTGCAAAACCGCCTGAGCTGTTTAACTTCTTGGAGGCGTGGCCTGTCCCTGTACCAGACTGGTTGACTCCGGCACTCTACCCCAGCATGAGATACCTTGGAGGGAGGGGGCAGTACACAGCTAGAACCTCTTGCCGCTAGGGGGCACTTGGTGTAAAAAAGCTGAGGACCACCGCATTAGGGTGTTTTTTTTACATGCTGTCAGAGGGTCAGATTTGGTAAAGGCTGTAACGGGCAAGTGTCTTCATATAAAATGAAAATATTTCACGGGCATCTGTAGCCAAACTATATCTGTCATTGGCATCTGAGAAACTTAAATCCGGCCTATACTTTGTGCGTCAATAGGTAGTGTCCTGGCAAATAGCAAACCTCTTACCACTGATGGCAAGACACATGATAAAAACTATACTTGCTTTTTACTTCCCAAGTTCCCTTTAACCCTTTTGTTGCCAAGCACGTAACACCTACGTGCTGGCTTGGCTGGGCCTTAAGTGCCAAGCCCGTAGGTGTTACGTGCTTGACTTTCCTCGCTTGTAGTTTAAAAAGTAAAAACAACAAATACTCACCTGACCCCTTGTTGGATCCGGCCGGGTCTCCTCTTTAATTTGGTGCCATCCGATCCCCCGTGGGGGGTCGGATGGCTCCAGGAGAGCCCCCGGAATAGGCCGCCCCCCCCCGCTTCTGCAGCAGCAGCTTCTAACTGTAAAAAAAAATAAAAATAAAAATGACATTCACTTACCTGTGTGTGCGCTGGCTCCCGCTGTCCCTCCTCTTCACCTGGGGGGCCTCCGATCCCCCCCCAGGACTTACCGATCTTCAGGAGAGAGCCTGGGAGGCTCTCTCCTCTCTTCTTCTCGATGGCGGCCGCCATCATGCCTCTAAGCCCCGCCCCCTTGGGGGCGGGGCTTATGAAGTCATCCCGGCCCCGAACGGGCTTCATCTTTCTCAGCTTCTCAGATGCCGGTGATCGGCGCTGGGGAAGGAGGTGACAGGAGATCCTCTGATCTCCTGCCTTCTCCTTCTCTGGATGCCGATCACCGGCATCTGTCAGCTGAGCGGCGAGGGACAAGAGCTTGCAATCGAAGGTAAGTACAGTAAAAAAAAAATTTTTTTTTTTCTAATAAAATACTTTTTATTATTGTGTGGTGTTTTTTTTTCACATTAACCCTTTGTGAGCTGGTAAGGGGTCCATGAGACCCCTTATATCAGTTCACAAGGCTGGGGGGGTGGCAAGTCACCTGCCCTAGCGGGTGGCTTGCCATTAACCCCCGCACCCCCATTACCTGCCTCCCCAAAGGCCAGGGGGGGGCAGAAGAGCCCGGGCCCACATAGGCTATGTGGGCTCGTAGGCTGCAGGGTGGGGGGGCCACCAAAGCTGGCCCCCCCACTCTGTGCCTACAAGCCCCCATAGCTGGTCCCGGGCTGGTTACTTTGGGTAAGGGGGACCCCACGTCATTTTTTTTTTTGGATTTTGAAGGGTTTTTAACCCTTCAAAATCCAAAAAAAAATGGGGTCCCCCTCCCCGGGAAGGGGGACCCTATGTCATTTTTTTTTTTAATTAACCATTTGTCATCCAGCAGCTATAAAAGGCTTCTGGGCAGGAAAGGGTGTCTACCTATACATATGTGGTATCGCTGTAACCGGGAGAAATTGGGGTTTCTCACGCAATAAGATTTTATTGACAAACTTACATTTTTTATTACAAAAAAACTCTACAAATTGTAAAAAAATGTTTTTTTTTTATTTTTTTTCACACATTTCACCCAAAAAAATTGAGAATACACCTAAAAAATACAAACAAGACATTTCATGTTAAAGCCCAGACTCTGTTGAAAAAAACAATATATAATTTTCCTGGGAAATCCCTGGAAATCCCTTCAAAAATGACAGTTGAATATGTGTAGCGCAAAATGGTGAAACATCGTCTGGCAACAGGGAGTGGCAAATGCTGCAGGTAGGCTGGCAGCGAAAGGGTTAAGGGGGCCTGGAAATATGCTGCAGCACTGCAGGCCCCCTACTGGCTGGTGGAGGTATGTACATGCTGGCACTTTTGCAAGTTTGTCTTTTTTGTGAAAGGGTCCCTTTCTGAAGTATAAGAGGCAAACTGGGACAATACATTTAAACGTCTGTGAAGGTTCCCATTCACAGGGATGGATTATAGACAGGGCCTGAGCAGCTCCTGCCCAGGGTCCTCCACCACCTGATATAGCAAGAGGGCCTCCACCACTAGTATAAGACATTTAGGAAAGTCTTGAAATAGCAGCATATACACAAGGCACTAGGTGAAACTAGTCTACAGCAAGATGGCTGCCTTGAATGTTCACTTGAAAGGAAGGGCAGGAGTGTGCACAGAGCATGGAATGCAGCTCCACCACCCATGTGTCGGGGACATCAAGTTTAAAAGAAAGTATGGGGCCCCTACCAGATTTTCTGCCCAGGTGCTTCCACCACCAGTATTTGGAGGACCATATGCACAAAACAGAATAAAACAGGTTTTGTATTGAATGATTTTAACAACGTATTTACATTTATATGAGAACCCACATGTTAGCACAATCTATATACTTAGTGAAATATGGGCCTAGATATATGTGAAAAACCTATGTGCTAATGTAAAAAATAAAAAGGTGTCTACTGAATGATTTTAGCACACATGATACATATCATACATAGCATATGTTACAAAGTCTACCAAATGTTTACTAAACCTTATTTAGGCATGGAAAGCTCATTTGGGGCTTTACCCCTGGGTGATGGTAAAGAGTATGCATTGAATGATTTTGCCAGTATGTAAATGTATAGCTGCAAAATTTGGATGTAAAAAATTGCTTTAGCACACGTATCTACCGCTGCTTAGCTGTAGGAAAAACTAGACATGAAGGCTTGTGTGGGGTTCTCAACCTATGTGTTAATCTAGAGAGCAGATTGAATGATTTGAATTGAATTGAATGATTTTAGCACACAATGCTCCATTGTTAAGGCCTTTCTGAAATGTGAACATTGCAAGCATGTGTGGGAATCTTCTATTGCATAATTTTAGCACATAGGTATCGCATACCCCCCAAGTGCCTTGACTTTCGTTGGACAATACTGCTTTGGGACCCTTGTCCCGCAGTGCTCTAATGTGTCCTGGAATCCAATGAGCTTGCACAGCGCTGTATACCTGTTATGGGGGTTCTGCCACTCAGCATGTTATGGAGGTTCTGCCACTCGGCATATTGTGGGGCGGTTCTGCAACACAGCATGTTATGGGGGGGGTTCTTCCACTCAGCAGGTTATGGGGGGTCTTCCGCTCAGCAAGTTATGGGGGGTCTGCCACTCAGCATATTGTGGGGCGGTTCTGCCACACAGTGTGTTATGGGGGGGGGGTTCTGCCTCACAGCCTGTTAAGGGGGGTCTGCCACTTAGGCTGTCATGGGGGGTTCTGCCACTCAGCACATTGTGGGGCGGTTCTGCCACACAGCATGTTATGGGGGGGTTCTGCCTCACAGCCTGTTATGAGGGGGTTCTTCCACTCAGCAGGTTATGGGGGGGTCTGCCACTCAGCATATTGTAGGGTGGTTCTGCAACATAGATTGTTATGGGTCTGTTTGCCATTCATCCTATTATGGGGGGTTCTACCACTGGGCTTGTTATGGGGCAGGGGCGGATACCAGGCCAGACACACTGCAGAAGGGCCAGTGTGACCATAAAAACATAAAACGTTTTTTAATCCCAGTTCACCCCTGATAGTGGGCCTATATTAATAATGGCCATAGTTTTTAACAATGGACACCCATGCAGCCATTCATAGGACCTGATGGGTGTTAAGTCATACTAATGTTATGGTACAGAGGTTTTTGATATTAACCCTTCTAGTTCCATGAAATTTACATTGTGGCATCTGCAACCATTAAATGCCAAATCATACATTTTAAATGTTTGTGCATTTACTCGCCTCCTGCTTCTCCAGTTGCTTGCAGTGGGACGTTGTCAGCAGATCCAGTTCACAGGAGACCAGAGGCCATGGAGAGGTGAAAAAGGTCCTCCTGTAACACTATTGAGGCCACAGGGGCCATAGAGAGGTAAAAAAGGACACTCCTGTAATGCTATTTTCACAGGGGCCAACAAGGCCTTTGGGACCTTTGCCCCCCCTTCCAGCCCTTTTGGGATCCTTGCCCCTAGGACCCCTAATACATATGCATACTGCATATAAAATACAAAGAAATCCCTGGAAATTCCTGCAAAATCACAGTTAAACATAGTGCAAAATGCTTAAAATTTGCTTGGAAACATGGAGTGACAAAACCTTACTCACTAGGTAGGCTGGCACTGAAAGGGTTAAATGCCCACCACAAGTTTGATCATACAATGCTGGGCAGCTACCCTTGTAAAAGGCAAAGTGCTTGTGGAGGAGATTGCCAAAGCGAGTAGCAAAGACATGATGAGAATAATGTTCAGACCCCCTGTGTGTAGAGTGTCATGGTTAAAGATCCAGTAGGCTGTAGGCCTCTTTTTGTAGGATAGTTTAATCCCTGGTAGTTTGCATATGCTTGTCTGTTATCCTTGATAAAGGAACCCTGTGCGGCCCCCAAATGTTGGATTGTTTTGAAAATAAATGACAATCTTCGGAAGACAGCAAGTAGCAGAAAAGGAAAAACATCTGGTAGGGAACTAGTTCTCCTTAGGTTCCCTGTAGATCAATTTCCTGCATGGCACCGAGTTTTCAGTAAAGGTTTAGGTTCCCTCCTTATATAGATATGGCCTGATGCAGAGCCTCCCCCAATCTGACCTTATTTTGTTCCGTTTTTCCTCTGGCCCTTTTCCTTCTGTTTGTCTCGGGGTTCAAATGTGATTCAGAGCCGCCGTCGGGAGAGCTCCGTTACTGATCCGTTTATGTGTCTTCATTCGGGAAGTGTTTTTTCCCCTCTCGGGTGCTTTCCGTGTGGTAGTGGGTTCCGTTGCCGTTCACACGGACGATCCGTTTTTGGCTCCTTTTTAATGCGTTTCCAAACGTAGCTTCTTGCCATCTGTTTCCGTTTTCACCCCGATTCCGATTGTTTTTCCATGTATACTTACATTTCCATGGATTTCCTGTGGACAATCTGGGTCCACGCAAGCTCACATCCCTAGTCCTCCCTCAAGCTTCCCTCATACATCAAACTGACACTTTTACCAACACCAAAACTTACCTTAAACTACTATCCTTCTTCTTCTTCCTCCTCCTCCCTGTGTTTAATGCTTACCTTAATCTCTTCTCCTTCTTCTTCTTTATCTTCTCCTTCTTCTTCCTCCTATTCCTTGTCCCATATACTTACCTTTTGGGACATGTAAGTGTATGGTTATGTTGTGAGAACGTACAGTGCCAGGAAAGAGAACACACCACACAATTTTTTTTTTTTATCAAACTGTAAATTTTTAAAATGTATTAAAAAAATAAAATTGGGCTCAGCCACACAGGAGGGTCTTCTGCTTCCTAATTTTGGCCCTTGTCTTTGATCTGTGAATGAAAAACATTATCAGTTTTGCCTTGTAAGTATTTCTTGCTTATCTAGGGGTTTTGTTATGGGACATTTTTAGGGTTAATGTGGGCCCAAGTTATTTTATTAATGTGTCTTGGCCCATGTTTTATTTTTTTGGCCCAGGAGTTTAAACTACATGTATGATATATTGAACAAACTTACAAGGCTTGCGGCCAACAGGGCGTCTGGGGCGCAGCCTCCTCCCTCGGTCCAGCAGAACGTCCGGCTCTGAATCAGTTTGGATCCAAAACACAAGTATATTATTTACTCTTTGTGCCTCCTGAATGTCAAATTAGGTTATGCTTCTATGCATCAAATCACTCACCTTCCCCAGCCACCTCTTCTTGTTCTGCACCTCCCTCGACTATCCCTTGGGATGGGCCTGCGATGTCAGAATCTACAAAGAACAATAGTGCACATTAGTATATGTCTTTCTTGCATGGATCAGGACATATGTTATTTTGATAGTTTTACCGGAGTCAGGTTGCTGCTCGTTGAGGCTAGACTCCCTGCCGTGCGATTCCCCCCCCTCCCCCCCGCATACTGAGGTCTAATGGGCCCTCATACTCACTGGCAGAGGAGGGGGTGGGCGTTGGCACTGGCGGTGGACCACCTCTACCTTCCCCAGATTCTGCCAACACTGGGCTGCGGGCTCTTTTCCGGGTGGGGCGGCAATGCATATTCCATTCATGAGCTGCAATATAAACACAATCATAAAAACAGGCCCAGCCAAGGGCAGTGTGATTAGTGCATGTCAAGTAGCCACACTTACCAGGAAAATGTTTAGCGAAGTACCGCCTCACCCGGGGCCTATGTCTCCTCTTTAAGTCCGACCACTGTTGGGCGATCTGGGTGAAGGTATAGGTGGTTCCCGAAATGCGGGCAATCGCGTCCACCACCGCCAGCGCCAACGTCCTCTTATCGAAATCGCACGGCAGGTAATCGCAGCGGTTCCTCAGCATCATCTGTTTGTTAAAAACACAATGGTACAGCATTAGTCACACAAATACATGTCAAAGTCTCATGCCCTACCTAAAGTCATTTTTTGCCCCTCATTCCTACTCACATGGGCCTAGTTCTTCAAACTGCATCTAGGCTAGTTTGCTGTTGCGCACATGTTTAAAACTAAGCTGGTGTAGTAGCTTACTTTAACAAGTCAGTTGTTCCTCACTAATCTTGCCCTGCCATAGCTATTTTTTGTTTAGAGGCTTGTGTGCGCACATAAACGCACGCTCGCCTACTCACATCCATTATAATCTTGTCCTGCTCCTCTGTGTAGATCGCTGGCGACATTTTTCTGGATCTTCCGGGTATGGTTCTGACGTTCCCCCATGGTGACGTGCGTGCGCACGCGCACGCAGCCACACACACTGCAGAACACGTCCACACGGAAAAAATATTTAAAGGTCAATGCACTCAGCTCTGTGTTGGATACCATATCACTATGGCCAGACCAAATGGGAGCTGTAAGACCCACAAAAGCCCAGAGGCACATACTAGCCACTCACAAAGACCTCAACCAAAACAACACAAGAGCAGGCACAAGAGCAGGGAGGGACATGCACATAGAAGCCAGCCACACAGCCTGCTCACCAAAAACGCAGGAGCAAGGAGCCCTTGCCACATTCACCCACAGCAACTAAATCAGCCAGGCCTCACAAGGGTCACAAATCTCGTCAAACCCTGCAGCCTCCACCTCCTCCACACACAAAGCATGCAGCAAAAACAAGACACACCACCAAGGGGAAGCGTAGGTCCAAACCCAATACCCCACCCAGGCCAACCACCCCTCCTCCACCACATTCTGTGTCCCCAAGTACCATAGCCACAGAATCAAGTGAGAGCTCCACAGGTGACAGCTCGACAGGCACCCTGCCATTATCACATTCCACCACCCACACTCCATCACACTCACCCATCAGCCCAACTAACCCAAGCTACTCCCCAGACAGCCAGCCATCAATGTCATCTGCTGCCGGGGACACCACACACCCATGTGGGCGCCAGCTGCGCCGTGGCTCACTTACAGCCCGTTTTTGCGATGTACAAAGCATGGCTGTAGCCACTAAATCCACCACAAAGCAGGCCAAGCAGGAGATTTGGCAAAAAAATTGCAGCCAAGTTAATAGTGTGGGTTCCGTGAGGAGAGATATTGAGCAAATTAAGCGCAAATTTGGAGACCTAAAATATTATGGCGAAAGAAAAATGGACATGCGCCGCCAGCAGAGGTAAAGTCCATTTATAGTATAATTGACTGTATAGGCTGATAGGTAACAGGATGTTAGCCTTATTATGTGTGCTTTAATCTTCCACAGCCTGCAGACAGGGGGTGGGATCCCCAATAAAATAATCCTAACACCTGCAGAAGAACATGTATTCACATATATTCATCCGGCAAGCCAATCTACCCCTGGCTTGTCCCGGACGACCATGCATCCACTGCCTTCTGTACACACCAACCAACCTGAGTGTTTGGATGAGGTGAGTCAATGGTCCACTGTGTATACTTCAGAATTTGCACTTGCATCCATTTTGGTTAAAAAAGGGTACTCAATACATTCTACATTTCTTGCCAGAACCTACCAAGTCCACCTATTCTCGAACACATTCGCGATTTGGAGGAGGAGGAACCAATTCAGATGCCGACAAGGTCAAGCCAACCAGTGGCAGAACAACAGAACCAACAGGCCTAGCAAATGCAACACCTGGTGTGCACTAACCCCACCTCAGTGCCAACAACCACTTCTTACGTCCGCACAACAGACTCTGTGCCAACCCAGCCACATCCACCCACTCATTCTGGAGCACAACCACCCGCCCGTGCCAGTGGCAGAACTAATCCAAGGCGACATATCAGCCAAAGGAGACAGCTACAAATCATGGAGGAAGCCTGGCACCATGAAAATGTAGTATTTAACGAAAATACACAGAGATTTAACTGTGTGTAACCAAATAACCAACATGTGCAATCAATTACAGTGTTTAAACGAGAATGTCTCTGGCCTGCTGGCAGAAATCAGAACCCAAACCAGGCATATGGGTGAAATGGTCCACCAATGGCAGCTCAATAACCAGAGCCTTGCACATATTGCTGCTAACATTCAAACACACCAGCCATCTACTTCGACATCATATTCATCATACCACTAAATGTATGTGTTAATGTATTTGAACACACGTTAAGCTTGAAAAAATACACCAAATAATTTGTGCACTTAAAGATTATTTTATCACAAATAAAATAAGAACAAACAACAAAAATAAGGAATGTTATTTAGCCAAAAACATTTTCCACAAGTTGTGAACGGATCGCCTGTGCTGGGCCAGTTTGGGATCCATAGTATTGGGGGTGTCACTTCTTCTGATATCTGCAAAGTGTCCTCAGCCAGGTCAGTATATCTGGATACACGGCTTCTAATGGCTAGGTTGTGCAGGACCCCACACGCAATTAAAATTTTGATGACCTTGGCGGGCTCATACTGCAGGGCCCACCAGTCTGGTCCAGACAACGAAATCGCATCTTTAGCAAGCCAAAGGCGCGTTCCACCACGGAGCGAGTCCTCCTATGCGTATTGTTATACCACTCCTGGGCCAGCGAAGATGGGTGCAGGATGGGGACAAGTAGCCATGGTAGCAATGGATAGCCAGAATCACCTGCAAATACCCCCAAAAAAATAAGCACTAACAATAACACAAACACACCTGACAAATGTGCCTCTTTGCAACATATGTAGTTTCTTGCACCATAACTAGTCAACACATAACTATAAGGCCAAATAAACATATTATAACAAGTCCCAAAAAAAATACCTAAAGATTAGCCACAAGTACCTTACATGCAATAAACAAAAAGGGCATGTTATGTTACTTTAAAAGGCTAAGAACATGGAACAACAGACAGAGCCCTATCGGAAGAACCTCAATAATGTTTTGCTTTGCATTCCAGCATTAGTGAACAGGGACAATAGGTGAGCTGTGCTGTGTCAGAGCAAAGCACAGTTATGATGAGGCAACATGCACATCCAACCAGTACACTCCTGTACAATGACAGTGGGATGCAACATAGCTAAGAGGGCCAGGACAGGACGGAATAGTGGAGAATAACAACAATAATTCATACTTGTACTGTTTCATTGCTATCTAGCACAGATTAGTGGGGTACAGGCACCGTCAAAATAAATAAAACATGGTGCCCAGCAACAACAAGTTTGAGACACATACCCAGTAGCCATCCGCCAGACAGATCTCCAGATTGAAAACGTTGAAAGAGGTTGGAGTTCCGCAAAATGTGGGAATAATGCGTGGAACCAGGGAAGGCTGCAAATAAACTTAAAAATAGCAGATCTGGGTCGGACACTGCCTGTACATTAATCGAATGGCCCATCTTCCTGTTCCTGCAGAAACCAAAGATAACTGGAATTAGTGTGAGAAAAAGTGTAAAGATGCTCAAATATATTCTTAGACATCCACACAATATCTAAACAATGGATGTTTGAGATACACAGGGTGTAGGTCTGCTTTAAACCAACCCCCCCCCCCCCCCCCAAAAAAAAACTGACCTACACCACATACCTGAACATATATTCCTGGTCAGCAGGCGGGATTAACGAGACGTATGTACAATCAATGGCACCCATGACGTTGGGCATGTCTGCTATATTATAAAAGCCCCAGCTTAACCTCATTCCAGGCTTCCGCTGTGTCAGGGAAAAAAATCAATTTTGGTGCCAGGGTAGCCATGCCATCCAAAAACTTGGTAAGGCTGCGGCTCAGCGTAGACTGGGACATCCCCACGGAGAAGGCACCCAGTCTCTGGAACGAGCCGTTTGCCAAAAACTGCAGGCAGCCAACCAATTTGGTCATACCTGCAATTGCATGCCCCTTCCTTGTGGTGCGGGCTAACCATGGCCGCAGCTGGCTATACAAGTCCTGGAGCTCGAATAGCTCAAGGTCATGCATGCCATGGATGTCCAAACGTGTTCGGTGCAGCCTGGTTTCTGCCATGCTCAAAAGAACCAGCCCGCGGAGCTGACGCCTTTGATGATCGCGCACAGAAGAATGCATTTCAAACTCCCGGAGAGCAAATACGGCTGCTAAGACTGCCCATAAGTGAAGCGTCGACACCCTCTTTAAATTGGGCTGGTTTCAATCGGAAATCAAGGCTCTGAATCAATTAAAAAACGGACCAATCAACGGGCCGTCCGTTTTCACGGAGTTCAGACGCTTGCGAGCCGTCAATCGGAAAGGCGCATGCCAACACACCTGAGCGCATAAACGCACACAAAAAGCAACGTAGCACCCTTTCATGACCCGATCACAGCCCAAAACCAACGGGAAAACGTACGGGATAGCTGAACGGGGAGGCTCTGCATCAGGCCAATAGTCTTTGTGGAAACCGAAACTCCTGCAGCGGGTGTCGTTGAAATACAAGAATAAATTAGAGTTTTAAATATGGTGTAACTGAAAGAAACAGCTTTGGAAAGTGAGATTAATATATTGGACTAAAAGAGGCCACCCATCTATTCAAGTGTACACGAGTGCTTACTTAAATCAGTCCAACACCCTTACAAGAAACCATGCGCATATGCACCTCTACCCAGGACAATTTAGTGCTGCACACACCAATGTATTTACCTTTCTGTAACTAATGCCTTGTTGGCACCTGCAAATTGCTGCTGGGTTTCCTGCCACTGTGCATTGAGAGTTATGTTGGTTACTAGGGATGAGCGAATCGATCCGGACGAACCCAGATTCGATCCGAATTTCATGAAAAATTCGATTCGGATCGAATCCGAATTTCCACGCGATTCGATCGCTCGAAGTTTTCCTTTAACATCCATTCATTTACATTTACAGGCATTCTAAGATGGCGGACGGGACATGTCTGGACATCTATCCCGCGCCAGTGCAAGCTGGGGCAGTCACATGCAGCCTATCAGCAGCCAGCATGCCCGGTGACGTCACAGCGCTATTTAAGTCGGCCATCTTGCTTTTCCTTCCTCATTTCTCTGTTGCATTTGTGAGAGACAGAACGTTGTAGTGAGAGAGAGAGGCAGTTAGACAGGCAGGGACAGACAGGGACAGGCTGGAGACAGGCAGGAGACATACAGGAGACAGACAGAAAGTCAGTGAAAAACAGGGAAAGGTAGGAAAAATCAGAGGCTGTCACAGGGAGATTTTTTTTTTTTTTTTCATCCAGCCTGAGTGTTACTAGCTGGCTGACAGGCTTTGTTAGCGTTTTCAGGCTGCTTATACTAACTAACTGTGCATATATACTGAACTGAGCTTAAGTCTGCTGTGAGGCATCCCATTCTGTGACTACACCAGCCTCTGTTTAAGACCATATAACCATTTGCACTTATTATAATTGAAATTAGGCCTGATAAAGACACTTTTGCTGGGCATAGCACTACTGGACCCTGCCAGGTGTACTTACTGCTGTTTTTTAGGGCATCCCATTCTGTGACTACAGCAGCCTCTGCTTAAGACCATATAACCATTTGCACTTATTATAATTGAAATTAGGCCTGATAAAGACACTTTTGCTGGGCATAGCACTACTGGACCCTGCCAGGTGTACTTACTGCTGGTTTTTAGGGCATCCCATTCTGTGACTACAGCAGCCTCTGTTTAAGACCATATAACCATTTGCACTTATTATAATTGAAATTAGGCCTGATAAAGACACTTTTGCTGGGCATAGCACTACTGGACCCTGCCAGGTGCACTTACTGCTGGTTTTTAGGGCATCCCATTCTGTGACTACAGCAGCCTCTGTTTAAGACCATATAACCATTTGCACTTATTATAATTGAAATTAGTCCTGATAAAGACACTTTTGCTGGGCATAGCACTACTGGACCCTGCCAGGTGTACTTACTGCTGGTTTTTAGGGCATCCCATTCTGTGACTACAGCAGCCTCTGTTTAAGACCATATAACCATTTGCACTTATTATAATTGAAATTAGGCCTGATAAAGACACTTTTGCTGGGCATAGCACTACTGGACCCTGCCAGGTGCACTTCTTTTTTGGGGCATCCCATTCTGTGACTACAGCAGCCTCTGTTTAAGACCATATAACCATTTGCACTTATTATAATTGAAATTAGGCCTGATAAAGACACTTTTGCTGAGCATAGCACTACTGGACCCTGCCAGGTGTACTTACTGCTGGTTTTTAGGGCATCCCATTCTGTGACTACAGCAGCCTCTGTTTAAGACCATATAACCATTTGCACTTATTATAATTGAAATTAGGCCTGATAAAGACACTTTTGCTGGGCATAGCACTACTGGACCCTGCCAGGTGCACTTACTGCTGGTTTTTAGGGCATCCCATTCTGTGACTACAGCAGCCTCTGTTTAAGACCATATAACCATTTGCATTTATTATAATTGAAATTAGGCCTGATAAAGACACTTTTGCTGGGCATAGCACTACTGGACCCTGCCAGGTGTACTTACTGCTGGTTTTTAGGGCATCCCATTCTGTGACTACAGCAGCCTCTGTTTAACACCATATAACCGTTTGCACTTATTATAATTGAAATTAGGCCTGATAAAGACACTTTTGCTGGGCATAGCACTACTGGACCCTGCCAGGTGCACTTACTGCTGGTTTTTAGGGCATCCCATTCTGTGACTACAGCAGCCTCTGTTTAAGACCATATAACCATTTGCGCCTATCATAATTGAAATTAGGCCTGATAAAGACACTTTTGCTGGGCATAGCACTACTGGACCCTGCCAGGTGTACTTACTGCTGGTTTTTAGGGCATCCCATTCTATGACTACAGCAGCCTCTGTTTAACACCATATAACCATTTGCACTTATTATAATTGAAATTAGGCCTGATAAAGACACTTTTGCTGGGCATAGCACTACTGGACCCTGCCAGGTGTACTTGCTGCTGGTTTTTAGGGCATCCCATTCTGTGACTACAGCAGCCTCTGTTTAAGACCATATAACCATTTGCACTTATTATAATTGAAATTAGGCCTGATAAAGACACTTTTGCTGGGCATAGCACTACTGGACCCTGCCAGGTGTACTTACTGCTGGTTTTTAGGGCATCCCATTCTGTGACTACAGCAGCCTCTGTTTAAGACCATATAACCATTTGCACTTATTATAATTGAAATTAGTCCTGATAAAGACACTTTTGCTGGGCATAGCACTACTGGACCCTGCCAGGTGTACTTACTGCTGGTTTTTAGGGCATCCCATTCTGTGACTACAGCAGCCTCTGTTTAACACCATATAACCATTTGCACTTATTATAATTGAAATTAGGCCTGATAAAGACACTTTTGCTGGGCATAGCACTACTGGACCCTGCCAGGTGTACTTACTGCTGGTTTTTAGGGCATCCCGTTCTGTGACTACAGCAGCCTCTGTTTAAGACCATATAACCATTTGCACTTATTATAATTGAAATTAGGCCTGATAAAGACACTTTTGCTGGGCATAGCACTACTGGACCCTGCCAGGTGTACTTACTGCTGGTTTTTAGGGCATCCCATTCTGTGACTACAGCAGCCTCTGTTTAACACCATATAACCATTTGCACTTATTATAATTGAAATTAGGCCTGATAAAGACACTTTTGCTGGGCATAGCACTACTGGACCCTGCCAGGTGTACTTACTGCTGGTTTTTAGGGCATCCCATTCTGTGACTACAGCAGCCTCTGTTTAAGACCATATAACCATTTGCACTTATTATAATTGAAATTAGGCCTGATAAAGACACTTTTGCTGGGCATAGCACTACTGGACCCTGCCAGGTGTACTTACTGCTGGTTTTTAGGGCATCCCATTCTGTAACTACAGCAGCCTCTGTTTAAGACCATATAACCATTTGCACTTATTATAATTGAAATTAGGCCTGATAAAGACACTTTTGCTGGGCATAGCACTACTGGACCCTGCCAGGTGCACTTACTGCTGGTTTTTAGGGCATCCCATTCTGTGACTACAGCAGCCTCTGTTTAACACCATATAACCATTTGCACTTATTATAATTGAAATTAGGCCTGATAAAGACACTTTTGCTGGGCATAGCACTACTGGACCCTGCCAGGTGTACTTACTGCTGGTTTTTAGGGCATCCCATTCTGTGACTACAGCAGCCTCTGTTTAACACCATATAACCATTTGCACTTATTATAATTGAAATTAGGCCTGATAAAGACACTTTTGCTGGGCATAGCACTACTGGACCCTGCCAGGTGTATTTACTGCTGGTTTTTAGGGCATCCCATTCTGTGACTACAGCAGCCTCTGTTTAAGACCATATAACCATTTGCACTTATTATAATTGAAATTAGGCCTGATAAAGACACTTTTGCTGGGCATAGCACTACTGGACCCTGCCAGGTGCACTTCTTTTTTGGGGCATCCCATTCTGTGACTACAGCAGCCTCTGTTTAAGACCATATAACCATTTGCACTTATTATAATTGAAATTAGGCCTGATAAAGACACTTTTGCTGAGCATAGCACTACTGGACCCTGCCAGGTGTACTTACTGCTGGTTTTTAGGGCATCCCATTCTGTGACTACAGCAGCCTCTGTTTAAGACCATATAACCATTTGCACTTATTATAATTGAAATTAGGCCTGATAAAGACACTTTTGCTGGGCATAGCACTACTGGACCCTGCCAGGTGCACTTACTGCTGGTTTTTAGGGCATCCCATTCTGTGACTACAGCAGCCTCTGTTTAAGACCATATAACCATTTGCATTTATTATAATTGAAATTAGGCCTGATAAAGACACTTTTGCTGGGCATAGCACTACTGGACCCTGCCAGGTGTACTTACTGCTGGTTTTTAGGGCATCCCATTCTGTGACTACAGCAGCCTCTGTTTAACACCATATAACCGTTTGCACTTATTATAATTGAAATTAGGCCTGATAAAGACACTTTTGCTGGGCATAGCACTACTGGACCCTGCCAGGTGCACTTACTGCTGGTTTTTAGGGCATCCCATTCTGTGACTACAGCAGCCTCTGTTTAAGACCATATAACCATTTGCACCTATCATAATTGAAATTAGGCCTGATAAAGACACTTTTGCTGGGCATAGCACTACTGGACCCTGCCAGGTGTACTTACTGCTGGTTTTTAGGGCATCCCATTCTATGACTACAGCAGCCTCTGTTTAACACCATATAACCATTTGCACTTATTATAATTGAAATTAGGCCTGATAAAGACACTTTTGCTGGGCATAGCACTACTGGACCCTGCCAGGTGTACTTGCTGCTGGTTTTTAGGGCATCCCATTCTGTGACTACAGCAGCCTCTGTTTAAGACCATATAACCATTTGCACTTATTATAATTGAAATTAGGCCTGATAAAGACACTTTTGCTGGGCATAGCACTACTGGACCCTGCCAGGTGTACTTACTGCTGGTTTTTAGGGCATCCCATTCTGTGACTACAGCAGCCTCTGTTTAACACCATATAACCATTTGCACTTACTATAATTGAAATTAGGCCTGATAAAGACACTTTTGCTGTGCATAGACTTACTGCTGCCTGCCAGGTGCACTTCTGTTGGGGCATCCCATTCTGTAACATAGCATACCCCTCTTTATTTACACTAAGCAGCTCTCTTATTTACACTAAGCAGGCCTGTTGGAGGCTGAGTGTTACTGCTCACTTTTGGTGTGCATTATATTCTGTTTCATATACACCCACCGCTGCCCGGGGGATCTTAAAATATCACCTACTACCACGCCAGTTAGACTATGTCGGGCAGACAAGTGCCTGGAAGTGAAAAGAGGAGTGGCAGAGGCCAAGATTCCGCAGGCAGAGCTCGCATCAGACTGGGGGCCAGTAGCAGCAGGAGTCACGCTGAGAGACCTAATCTGCCAGTATCTGCTAGCGGTCGGGTCTCCACCAGTAACGCATCTGCCGTGGTAGATTGGTTGACGCGCTCATCAACAACATCATCACAACTTACGTCTGAGACCCCCAGTCTAGGGTCGGTAGGTTCCTCTGACACAACCCTGAGTTGGCATGCCCCGAGAGCAGTCCCTGTCCTCCCATTGCCTCTGGCCTACGCCGTTCCCTCCCCCAGCGACGTATCCTATGCTTTGGGTTCAGCTCCACTCTTTAGTGAGGAGGACCATCAGATAGAGGACAGTCAGCAGCTACTGCCCAGCCAAGTAATGGAGGTGGCTTCTCTAGCTAGGCAGACAAATAGTGATGTGGACAGTGTCGTGGGTGCTGCGAGCGTTCCAGCTCCTGCGCCAGACACTGTTGACGAATCCACGAACATCAGTGATGTACAGCCACAACTCGGTGATGATGATGATGACGATGAAGCCGATCGCACTTGGGAGCCAGGTGATGAAGGGACTTCATCGTCATCATCAGGAGAAGAGGGGCGCAGGTTGCCCCGGAGTCAGCAGCTGAGGCAGCAAGGTGGTAGCAGTCAGCATGGGGGCACAATTCCAAAGGCTGTAGCCGGCCGGGGCCGGGGTAGAGCACCTGCTGTGCGGCAGTCTACCTTATCAGGAGGTAGTGGAGCAGGGGTTCCTGGAGTTGGCAACAGCAGCAGTGAATCAGTGAGGCCAGGGGGTGGGAAAAGTAGCTACTCGGCAGTGTGGCAGTTTTTCCTGAAGCATCCGCAGGAGGGTAACATGGCCACATGCAAGATATGTAGGCAGAAGGTGAAGCGTGGCCAGGGTCCAAATGTTGGCACCACGGCCCTGCGTCAACATTTGATGCGTCACCATAAAGCGACCTGGGAGAACCGAGGCTCCCAAGGGGTGGTCCAGTCTGCTTCCTCACCAAGTGAGCTCCCAATTTCTGCCAGCCAAGGCTCCAGCACCTCAGCCGAAGGCAGCTGTGCGTCATACCCATCCTCTGTCGCTCCTGCTCCTCCTCCTCCAAGTCATGCATCCCATGTGGTCCCTTTGCAGCAGCAGCAGCAACTTGGACAGGTCACGCCGCTCCCTGCCCGTTGGGCCTGTGACACCATGCGACTCGGCCTCTTCATCCTCCGCCATCTCCTCACCCTCCACTGTAGGCTCAAGTCTCAGTGCCCCTCCAGTCTACCATGTGTGCAGGGCACGGAGGTGTCACGCAGTGCTTCACATGGTTTGTCTTGGCGAACGGAGTCACACAGGGGAGGAACTGCTTAAATGTATTCATCAGGAAATCCAAACATGGCTTACTCCAACTTAAAATGGGAATCATGGTTACCGACAATGGGAAGAACATTTTGTCTGCGCTGCTCCAAGGAAGCCTGACCCATGCCCCCTGCATGGCTCACGTCTTCAATCTGGTTGTCAAGCGGTTTCTGAAGTGTTCCCCCCATCTGCAAGACATCCTAACAACTTCAAGGAAACTTTGCATGCACCTCAGCCACTCCTACACCGCCAAACACACCCTTCTTGAGCTACAGCGTCAGAATGGTATCCCCCAACATAGTCTGATTTGCGATGTTTCCACCCGTTGGAACTCCACCCTTCACATGTTGGACCGATTATATGAACAGAGAAAAGCCATCACGGATTTCCTGATGATCCAAGCAGATAGGGGGACTCCCCTGTGTAACTTCAATGTCAACCAGTGGCAGCTCATACGTGACACCTGCCGTTTGCTCAGGCCCTTTGAGGAAGCCACTTTATTTGTCAGTCGGCAGGATTACGGGATGAACGACGTGATTCCACTGCTTCATGTACTACAGCACATGTTGGAAACCATGGCTGGTCAGGGCACTAGAGACATGGCGTTTACATCTTACGGCCACATGAACCCCGTTGAGCTGAACTGGAGGAGGAGGAGGAAGAGGAGGAGGAGGAGTTGCCCAGCGAAACACAGTTTAGGCTTGGCGAAATGGCTGGTTTATCTAGTCAGCGGACAGGAGAGGAGGAGTAGGAGCAGTCAGAGGAGCTAGAGGTTTTTGAGGAAGGCGAGACAGAGGACCCGGGCACACCGTGGCAGTATGCAGTGGAGATGGAGACAGGTAGTCCATCCGAGTCACTTGCGCAAATGGCACGAAGCATGCTCACGTGCTTGCGTAGTGACCCCAGAATTGTTTCCATCTGTCGGCGGGATGACTTCTGGCTGTCCACCTTATTGGACCCTCGCTTCCGGCACAAAATGGGGGCATTTTTAAAAACCACCGAGAGGGAGGACAAACTCAACTACTACAAAGACATTCTACGTAGGCAGTTGGCCGATGCCTATCTGCGCCATGGTCCATACTCTCGCAGGTCTGACTCGAGGGGACCTCTGCGCTCACCTTCCACTGCCATGGCCACTGGGGGGGTTGGCAGGAGCAGCAGCAGCAGCCCCATCAGCAGCAGCAGCCTCAGTCTTCAGTCGCTAATGAGTAGCTTTCTACACCCGCATAGTGAGGCTACTCATGAGCAGCAGGAAGACCTGGAGCAGGACCTCAACCAGCAGGTCATGTCATACTTTGACATGACCATGCCAACACACCTTGAGGATCCGCTGGACTTCTGGGCAGCCAAACTTGATTTGTGGCCGCAACTAGCAGAGTTTGCCCTGGAAAAGCTGTCCTGCCCGGCAAGTAGCGTGCCATCTGAGCGGGTGTTTAGTGCGGCGGGGGCCATAGTTACGGCGAGGAGAACTCGTCTGTCAACTAAAAATGTGGAGAGACTCACCTTTGTCAAAATGAATCAGGGATGGATCAGCCAGGATTTCCACCCACCAATGCCTGATGCATGCGACTAGATTCAGCATGGTGCCACGTTTTACACTTTCCAAATGGTGCAAAACATATTTATGTCTTTAGGCCATTTTTTGGGCTCCTGCTGCTGCTGCTGCCAACTTCTGCCAACTCCAGGGTGTGATTCATCCAATTTTTGGGCTCCTGAAGCCAACCCCAGTGTCTCTTTAAAGTAATATTTGGGCTCCTGCTGCTGCCAACTCCGGGGTGTGATTCATCCAATTTTTGGGCTCCTGAAGCCAACTCCAGTGTATATTTGGGCTCCTGCTGCTGCTGCTGCCAACTCCAGGGTGTGATTCATCCAATTTTTGGGCTCCTGAAGCCAACCCCAGTGTCTCTTTAAAGTAATATTTGGGCTCCTGCTGCTGCTGCTGCCAACTCCAGGGTGTGATTCATCCAATTTTTGGGCTCCTGAAGCCAACTCCAGTGTATATTTGGGCTCCTGCTGCTGCTGCTGCCAACTCCAGGGTGTGATTCATCCAATTTTTGGGCTCCTGAAGCCAACCCCAGGGTCTCTTTAAAGTAATATTTGGGCTCCTGCTGCTGCTGCTGCCAACTTCTGCCAACTCCAGGGTGTGATTCATCCAATTTTTGGGCTCCTGAAGCCAACCCCAGTGTCTCTTTAAAGTAATATTTGGGCTCCTGCTGCTGCTGCTGCCAACTCCAGGGTGTGATTCATCCAATTTTTGGGCTCCTGAAGCCAACTCCAGTGTATATTTGGGCTCCTGCTGCTGCTGCTGCCAACTCCAGGGTGTGATTCATCCAATTTTTGGGCTCCTGAAGCCAACCCCAGTGTCTCTTTAAAGTAATATTTGGGCTCCTGCTGCTGCTGCTGTCAACTCCTGCCAACTCCAGGGTGTGATTCATCCAATTGTTGGGCTCCTGAAGCCAACCCCAGGGTCTCTTTGAAGTAATGTTTGGGCTCCTGCTGCTGCTGCCAACTTCTGCCAACTCCAGGGTGTGATTCATCCAATTTTTGGGCTCCTGAAGCCAACTCCAGTGTATATTTGGGCTCCTGCTGCTGCTGCTGCTGCCAACTCCAGGGTGTGAATCATCCAATTTTTGGGCTCCTGAAGCCAACCCCAGTGTCTCTTTAAAGTAATATTTGGGCTCCTGCTGCTGCCAACTCCAGGGTGTGATTCATCCAATTTTTGGGCTCCTGAAGCCAACTCCAGTGTATATTTGGGCTCCTGCTGCTGCTGCCAACTCCAAGGTGTGAATCATCCAATTTTTGGGCTCCTGAAGCCAACCCCAGTGTCTCTTTAAAGTAATATTTGGGCTCCTGCTGCTGCTGCTGTCAACTCCTGCCAAATCCAGGGTGTGATTCATCCAATTGTTGGGCTCCTGAAGCCAACCCCAGGGTCTCTTTGAAGTAATGTTTGGGCTCCTGCTGCTTCTGCTGCCAACTTCTGCCAACTCCAGGGTGTGATTCATCCAATTTTTGGGCTCCTGAAGCCAACTCCAGTGTATATTTGGGCTCCTGCTGCTGCCAACTCCAGGGTGTGATTCATCCAATTTTTGGGCTCCTGAAGCCAACTCCAGTGTCTCTTTAAAGTAATATTTGGGCTCCTGCTGCTGCTTGCAACTCCAGGGTGTGATTCATCCAATTTTTGGGCTCCTGAAGCCAACCCCAGTGTCTCTTTCAGCCAATGTTTGGGCTCCTGCTGCTGCTGCTGCCAACTCAAGGGTGTGATTCATCCAATTTTTGGGCTCCTGCTGCTGCCAACTCCAGTGTCTCTTTAAAGCAATGTTTGGGTTCCTGCCCCTCATAGTGATGCCACTTCAACTCTCTTGAATTCAATTGTGCCGCTCTGCGATTCTATTAGCGATGCCTCTGATCTGCATGTGATATTTATTCAAAGTATTATTTAACTAACCCAGCACGCATCCTGTGCGTGTTACAGCAAGGCAGAATGGTTTACAACCCTATTGAGGCTCTAGGAGGCTCAGAAATAGCCGTTTTTAGCCCTTTAACCGCCAGCCTACCTTGAGATTTTGTCACCCTTTGTTGCCAGACCATTTTGCACTATTTTGCGCTCCCCTTGTTCAACTGTGATTTTTGAGGGGATTTCCAGGGATTTCCCAGGAAAATGATATATTGTTTTTTTCAGCAGAGTCTGGGCTTTAACATGAAATGTCTTGTTTGTCATTTATTAGGTGTATTCTTAATATTTTTGGGTGAAATATGTGCAAAAAAAAAAAAAAAAAAATTTTACATATTGTAGTTTTTTTTGGAATAAAAAATGTAAGTTTGTCAATAAAATCTTATTGCGTGTGAAATCCCAATTTCTCCAGGTTACAGCGGGTTTCCTGCCCAGGAGACTCCCCCAAACTGAAACAGCGCTTTAGGAGATTTTCAGATAAAATACAACTATGCTATGCAATATGCGCACCTTGCGGTTTTTCCAGAAAAACAACCCTTTACATTTAAAATACCCCCAACAAACTATATATTCTCTGGAAGTACACACCTCAGGCTTTCTAGGCGTACCAGGCTTGTGGATGTGGCCATAGTTTTCTGGAAGTAATCCCTCAACGTAATCTTTGGTTACAAAGAGTTTCCCTAAAAAAAGGATAAAAAAGCAGAATCAAAGCCACATTTTCCTAAAAAAACTATATACAAACAAGAAAAATCAAGTTTAATCTGAAAAAGCAACATCTCCCGAACAGAACGATACCCAACATGCATAGGTTCTGTCAAGGGAAGAGTTGCCAAACACCCCAAAGTAAAGCATGCGCATAACGGTAATTTTACTTGAAAATTTCAGCTCTGCAGACAAAGTGCGCACCTTGCGATTTTTCAACCAAAACAACCCTTTACATTTGGAATATCCCCCATAAACCATATATTCCCTGAAAGTACACACGTTAAGCTTTCTAAGGGTACCCAGCTTGTTGTAGTGGGCTCATCTTTCTGGAATTAATTCCTCAAAGAATTCTTTGGTTGCGCAGGGTTTCCCTAAAAAATTTATAAAAAAGCTGAATATAAAACACCTTTTCCTAAAATATAAATATGCAAACCAGAAAAAACAAGCTAAGTCTGAAAGCGCAAGGTCCCCCGAACAGAACAATACCCAACATGCATAGGTACTATTAACCCTTTTAATTGCCAGCCTACTTGAGATTTTGTCACCCTCTGTTGACAGGCCATTTTTCCCCATTTTGCGTCATGTTTTGCGACATGTTTTGCGCCATTTTTGCTGGAACTTTCAGAAAAATTATATATTTTTTTTTTTGCAGCAGAGTTTAGACTTTAACATGAAATGTCTTGTTTGTAATTTTTTTTTTTTTTTTTTACAATATTATTAAGTGAAAAAAAAAATAAATAAATAAAATTTTTTTTTTTGAAAATTGACTCCTTTATTTTAAATAAAAAATGTATTTTATTAAGGAAAATCATATTGCATGTGAAAGCCCCATTTCTACCGATTAGAACGGTACCACATATTTATCGGTAGCCCCCCGTTCCTGCCCAGGAGACCCCCCCTAACTGAAACAAGTATTTTATAACATTCACAAAAAAAACACAAAAACCATCCACACTACAAAGGGTTAAATCGAGAAAAAAAATGACATAGGGTCCCCCCTCCCAGGGGGGGCGGACCCCATTTTTTTTTTATTTTTAAGGGTTAAAAACCCTTAAAAATAAAAAAAAAAAATTGACGTGGGGTCCCCCTTACCCGAAGTAACCAGCCCGGGACCAGCTATGGGGGCTTGTAGGCACAGAGTGGGGGGGGCAGCTTTTGTGCCCCCCCCACCCTGCAGCCTACGAGCCCACATAGCCCATGTGGGCCCGGGCTCTTCTGCCCCCCCCCCTGGCCTTTGGGGAGGCAGGTAATGGGGGTGCCGGGGGTTAATGGCAAGCCACCCGCTAGCGCAGGTGGCTTGCCATCCCCCCAGCCTTGTGAACTGGTATAGGGGTCATGGACCCCTTACCAGTTCACAAGAGGTTAAAAGTAAAAAATGACACAGACACACAAAAGAGAAAAAATATTTTATTAATTTTTTTTTTTTTTTTACACTGTACTCACCTCCCATCCATCCTGGAGCACTCTGTCCCTCGGCGATCACTGGCTTCTGCTCACTTGCTAGAAGCCTTTTATAGCTGCTGGATGACAGAACACAAAGAGTTAATTAAAAAAAAAATGACATAGGGTCCCCCCTCCCAGGGGGGGCGGACCCCATTTTTTTTTTATTTTTAAGGGTTAAAAACCCTTAAAAATCAAAAAAAAAATTGACGTGGGGTCCCCCTTACCCACAGTAACCAGCCCGGGACCAGCTATGGGGGCTTGTAGGCACAGAGTGGGGGGGCCAGCTTTTGTGGCCCCCCACCCTGCAGCCTACGAGCCCACATAGCCTATGTGGGCCCGGGCTCTTCTGCCCCCCCCTGGCCTTTGGGGAGGCAGGTAATGGGGGTGCCAGGGGTTAATGGCAAGCCACCCGCTAGCGCAGGTGACTTGCCAGACCCCCGAGCCCTGTGAACTGGTATAGGGGTCACATGGACCCCTTACCAGTTCACAAAGGGTTAAAAGGTAAAAAAAAGACACACACGTTTTTTAAAAAAAAGTTTATTAAAAAAAAAAAAAACTTTTACTTTACTCACCTCCGATCTTCATCTTCTGTGTCCCGCGGCGATCTGCTGTCAGTGACGGCTGGGCAGAGAAGGGGGGAGGCAGGCGATCGGAGGATCGCATACCTCCCTCCTTCCCCGCCCAGCCGTCACCGGCATCTGAAAGTTCAACTGCCGGGTGCCCCGATGACACCCGGCGGTGACGTCATCTGGCCCCGCCCCGATGACGTCACCAAGATGGCGGCCGCCATCGGAAAGCAAAGGGAGGAGGGCTGTTATGCCCCCTCCAGAAGACAGAAGAGCGGGGGGGGGGGGATCGGAGCCCCGCCGGTGAAGAGGAGAGCCTGCGGGAGCCGGCGGGGACAAAGGTAGGTGACTGTTTTTTTTTTGTTTTTTTTTTATAGGAAACCGGGCGGCTGCTGAAACGGGGGGGGCACCCTGTTCCGGGCCCTCCCCTGCAGCCGGAGGAGCCCCGATGGGCGATCGGAGCCCCTCTGGCTGAAGAGGAGACCCGACCGGATCGAACGAGGGGTCAGGTAAGTGTCTTTTATTTTTACTTTTTTTTTTATTTCTGGGGAAAGTCAGGCGCGTAAATTTTACGTGGCTGGCGTTTAACTGTTGGAGAGGCAGCCACGTAAAATTTACGTGGCTGGCAATAGAAGGGTTAATAGCGATTCGTCGCGAATTTATTCGGGTCGAAGCGATTTTTGTCGGAAAATTCGGCGAATCAGTCGAATCGAATTTTTCAAAAGTTCGCTCATCTCTATTGGTTACATCCAGGCTGGGATGATGGGATGCTGGGAATGGAAGCCTCCTGAGTGCTTCAAGATGGCCGGGGCCAGGAGAACATCTGTGGTGTTTTAGCTTTCAGTGGGTTTAAAAGCAAATGTAAGTTTTTCATCTGCCCATGGCTATTGGTCTAGTTTAAAACTGAAAGTATTTACATGGATCATACAGACTAAGAACAAAAGTATTTATAATTTTTTCCAAGGAGGCCAATGCCATGCAAATCATTGCTTTACATCTTTGTGATATGTCAAGCACCCGAAAATAGCCTGAATATGAACAGACATTAAAGGCATTAGGTCAGATCGTGTGTATTTTTCATGGTTTGGGTACATCATCATACATTAGTTTATTTTTAACTGTAAGTGCTATGGTAGCCGTTTTGTCACGGGTCTGATTTTATTGTCACACACTTGTCTTAAACTATCAGCCGTGAAAGAATATTTTAGTAGTTGTCATGTACTTGTGTGACCCTGGTGTACACCAGCTGGAGGCTTCCTGCCTGTAGAAACATTTTATATGTATTACGTTGACCCTGACCCACACATTCCCCCCTCTTTCTTTTTTATTTAATCTCTCTTGATGTATACCAGGGCAGTCTCGGTGTCTGCGGGCATGGCTGCCAGTCTCTTCCTCTGTTTTCACTAATATGAGCAATACAAGCTTTGTGGCCATTCCCTGAACCTAGAGAGGCTAAATCTAGATGTCTCTGATTTAATGTAGCAACATTAAAACCTCCCGGCATGTTCTGTCTGGGCTGCTTAACCTTTTAAATGCAGCGTTTAGCCAGATTCTATTTGTACAGCCTGAGAAAATAGTCTTGTTTATACTTGAATTTCAAGTGCAGCTTTAATTAGACACACCGGAGTAGACTCTTAACATCAATGATAACACGAGCATTCACATTACGTATTTCTTTTTTTGGTCTGCTTTCAGACTCCAACACTTTGCTTAATAAATCTAAATCAAATCTGTCTTCAGTATTGCTTGGCAATATCAGGCCATCTTTATCCTTGTGTCTGGTACTGCTATAGTCTGACTCTACTGATGGAGTTTAAATGCATTTTTGGGAAATATTCTGGACTGACGGGCACCAAAAAGTTAGAGGTCCCCCTTAGTCAAGTAAAAGAAGAATTCAATTTTTTAAAGTGGATCAACAACCATTATCTGCAAAATGGGTGTTGGCCGCTGCTGTACTGAGAACAGTGAGGGGGCATCCCAAGAACCGGAAGCAGATACAGAGTTCTGTTCTGCATTTCTGGCTTCGGAGCCAATCACTGGGACAGATTTTGCAATGGGAGCACCAAATCTCCGGTCACATGGCTGCTTCCAGGGGTGTAACTGGAGGGGATGCGGCCACACCGGGGCCCAGAAGGTCAGGGGGGCCCCATCATTGTTGCTCCTCCACTTTATTTATCATATTTGTGCTCACTTCATCATTTAGAAAAAAAAGGAGTCATTGTCGCTATTGTTTCAGTCTTTACTCTTTCACCTGCTTCCAATTGAGTTAAAAGACAGAAAAAAGGGCCCCAATTAATGTTTGTACCAGGGCCCCATCACATTTAGCTATGCCACTGGCTGCTTCCTTACTTCTAAGCCACGACTGGCCCCTAAAGCTTAAAGCTGGCTTAATATCACCAAAATGTTTTCAAAGGGTTGTTCATATGGAATAACCAAAATTCTGGTAAATTCTTAGTGTGAACAATTAACCTCAAACAACTACTTGCATGTAGGAGTAATTCACTAAAATGTGAGGACTAGTGTTGGGCCAATCCAAACTGCAAAGTGTGAGTTCAGGACACTGGCAGCTGGCACTAGAAGTGGGACTAGGAGTGTCCTTATTCATGGGAGCAGCTGCCATCTTTCTGTGGCCCTGACTATAGCCCATTTGAAAGCCGGAACAGTGATTGCCAACCAGGAACCAGATTGCTGAGCCCCTTCCACACACCCGCCATTACAATTTTTTTCTGCTCTGAGGGCCTTCTGCCCCCCCCCCCCCCCCCAATGTTCGAGTCCCCACTGATTTCATTAATTTTAAAGGGGACTGGGTTCGAGTTCAGATTTGGGTCCCTGAACTTTTATTCAGCTTGCAGAACCCGAACCTGGGGGGTTCACCCCAACACTAGGAATAACCTCTCCAATCTCTCCAATCATGTTCACCTCTCGTTCACATTGGAAGCAGCTATCCTCCCCTACAGACACAAACGATGATGTGTCCCACGCGGTCTGATGCAAAAAGGGTGGAGTTAGGTCCACCTATTAATGCTAAAAAAGGTGGTCATGAATAAATAAAACCCAGCTGCTCACTTACAGGAAAGGGGATAAATCTCAAAAACAGCTTTATTCTGCAGAACAACAGGGGAAACTCTCTGCATGCCAGGTAAGCCTACAATGATTTGCTTTCACACTTAGCCTGGACAATCCCTTTAAAGGGATAGTCTAGCCAGACTGACCATTTTTAAAGTAATCCCGCCCTGCCACCTTTCCCTAGCAATGAGGTAGAACTGAGGGGGGGTTTCATTAAAAAAATGTCAGCCACAATCCAGTGTCAATGACCAGGCGACTCCCGCACTGGGCGCTGCCATCTTCGCTGTAGCCAATCAAGCCATCATGAAGTGCATTAGCCACAGAAGTTGTGCAATCATCAATGCTGGATTGTGGCTGGGAAGTGCTTTCTTTATGTAACCCCCCAGTATCCATCAACAAAGCTGTCTAAAATAGAATGCCCTTTTTAAAAACTTTTAAAATGGGAAATCTGTTTTAGGCTGCTGTGCTGCTGGATACTGCTACACTATGTGAATGTTGTGGCACTGGAGGTGTATTTGGTGGACCCAGGAGAAATGATGTGTTCCCTAATTAGTACCCATCAGAAATGGAGGCGGGAAAATGCAATCAGTGTTCAGCTGGCTTGCTTAGGTGGAGCTGGCAGGTGGCCAAAAAAGAGAGCTTTACAATAGGAAATGTAAGGGACTTGGCAGTCATTCTAGCTACGAATAGGAAGGAATCTGTCATCATTCTGGAGTCTATCACGAGACTCATCCACACGGCTTTGACCAAAAGCAATCATGGCCCTTCATGGAAAGAATCTAATTGGTGAGAAAAATGCCCATGGTAATCATGGCTGTACAGATGAAAGATTAACCCATACCACCTTTGAAATCTCCGGCTTGAACAAATGCTGCAAATGCAGAAGAATTTATATAAAGTGAATTTCCGCTGGAGCAAAATGTATTCACACTAGCATAGTTTGTGTCTCACACTAAATCCAAGCATTAAAGCTGTTGTCACTCAATGAAAAAGTCTGATAAAAAAAATCTGTTGGAGGGTGCACAGTTGAGATGCCTGATGCCATCCAAATAGTAACTAATAGGGGTGTCAGAAAAAATAGATTCCGTCTGTAGATACTAGAATCGATTCTTTCTTACTAGAATTGATTCAGATTTCAGTAAAAGAAAAGTTAAAAAAACATCCCCCTGACCCTTCGTTTGATCCGGCTGGCTCTCCTCTTCTCGGGCTCTCTCCCCCTGCTTTCCTAATGTGCACCAACATCTTCACAACTCATCCCGGCTCCCATCGGTTCAGCTGTCAGATGCGATGATCGCCAGCCCGAGGAGGGGAAGGCAGGAGATCCTCTAATCCCCAGCAATCACCCCATCTGTCATCAGATCGGCAAGGGACACAGGAGCTGACAATCGGAGGTGAGTAAAGACTTTTTTTTTTAATAAAGACATTTTCTCTATGTGTGGCGTTTTTTTTTTTTTTTTTTTACTGCTAACCCTTTGTGAACTGGTAAGGGATCTATGTGAACCCTATACCAGTCCACAAGGCTGGGGGCTGGCAAGTCACCTGTGGCTAGTGGGTGACTTGCCTTTAACCTCTGGCTCCCCAATTACCTGCCTCCCCAAAGCCCAGGGGGCAGAAGAGCCCGTGGCCATTAGGCTATGCCAGCTTGTAGCCTGCAGGGCCAGGGGGCACTAAAGCTGGCCCCTACGCCCTGTTCAGTAAGCCCCCAAAGCGGGTCCCGTGCTGGTCATGCTGCGTAAGGGGGGCCTCACGCCATTTGTTTTTGGGATTTTTAAGGGTTTTTTCCCCAGGAAGGGGGACCATATGTAATTGTTTTTTTTTAATTAAAAATAAAATGTAATTAAAAAAAATCGCAATATATTGTCTTTGAGATAGGATCGTGCTATATTTATCGTATGATCATACGTGTATCGTATCCGCATTGCCAGATTCTTGCCAATTCACAACCAATTCTTGCCAATCATAGTCCACTTGCACACCTATATCAGAACATGTTCTTATCCACAATGAAAAATCACTTAAATATTTTCCTGCTGTGTTTTTGTACATGAAGATTTTTCCTTATTGAATAAAACACGTGACCTGATTTTGAGATGGGCTAATGGATTCATATGTGAAGTGTTCCTGTGTGTCCCTGTGCCATGTTTTCCATAGCCCAGAATCCCCACTGGAATGTACTGTATGCTCAAAAATACCACAGTGAGTCTGGCAACCAAAGTACCCGGTTGAAAGACATTGCATCCCAAGGTCCAACCAAGATCCCAGACTGAAAAAGCTTTCGGTCAGGGTAGATACACTGGTTATTCGCTGTATCAGTGTTGCTGAACTGTACTGTGCCCAATAGAGGATGCCACCAATACCCCCCACTATCAATAAATCTCAAGGGCCCTAAGGGTGGTTTCTAGATACTCTAAGGCATCCCCTCTTGTGGAGCTGGGCAGGATAGTGTGCTTCATACGGTATATCATTTAAAGGAATACCCCTGCTTACTTGTTGTTGTAATGCCTTTGGTACCTCTTTACGCTTTCACTTTAAAAACTTTTCTCAAAGGTTAATATCGCTGTTTCAAGTTAAAGTTTCTTGATGTGCATTCCCTTGCTGAGAAGCAGAGGAAAGATTGATTAGCACTTATAAGCTTTGTGATAAGCTTTATTGTATTCTCTGTGTGTCTTTAATCAGTTGCCATGGTGTCAATTGTCTCATTCTTTTAGCTTTCCAGATTGTTTGTCGCCTGTTAAACAAGCTCTATTGGTGGAGGGGGGATTTGGAGCACGCCGAAAAGAATCTGCTTAGTGTGGATGACACTGAAGGGCAAAGGAGTTTGTAAAATTATTGTCACAGACACCTATATCACACTAAATCTTTATAGTCACTATTTATATCCAGAAATGTTCAGTTCTAGAAATTGGCCAGGACCTACGTGTGTTATAAGCAAACATCACATGTAAGCAGGCTGTGAATGGAACTCGGATCTATGTTGATGGCTAGATGCTTTCCCAAAAAACTCACAACATAATGGATATTTAAAAGAGGAGATGATACCATTCAACTCCAGGCTTTTTGTATCTACTAAAAAAGTTTTCCCAGGCCAGGTTGTCAGAGCTCATGTAGCTGCTAGGCAGAGTTTTTCTCAGTGAAGAGTATTGGATCTTTGGTCATAAGCGCAAGTTGCGTATGGATAAAAACATATTAAATTTCATAACTTGTATACATGATTAAAAAGAATTCCTTTGTACAAACACATTGTCTTTGTTACACCTTAAATACAGCTCATAGTGGACACAATATATGTCTCAGAATTCACTCTATACACAGATTGTTAGACTCTTGTGCTTAAGTTGTGATCTTATCTTGGACCAGTCATGTTAAACTTTTTATTCGAGTGTTGGGCAGACTAGTTTCGCCTGACAATAGGCTTCATCAGTGCCCATACAATAGCCTGTAGGAAATGTAAGATACCATCACTAAGAGATCCAATGAGAAAATATATAAATTTATACATACACATTACAGCAATAGTATAAATACAAACCTTATTTATACTAAATGACGGATGTAGTTAAAATGTTTTTATCCATACGCAATTAATGATTTATCGGCCGCGGTTTGATGTTTGTAGAGCCCCTGATCCCTAAGGGATTCTGGAGGGGAGGCCCAATTAATCCACATTTTTCTCTGGTTGTCTCATGTAAGAAGTGGGCCTACCATCCATACCAGCCCTAGTTGTTATATTGCACTCTTGCTGTGTCTGGAGTGCAATCCCTTTTTTTTTTTGTATTTTTTTTTTTTTTTGTATTTTTTCACATCCATTGGGAGGGTCTCTTCAGGGTTCTTCAGTGGGTTATAAGGAACCCACACTTCTTTGTTTTTGATCTATGGGGGTACCCTGTTCCTCACTAAAACCTCAGATGGTGCTGATAGAGTGGGCAGTGGGTAACTCCATGTTGTCAGCACAGGAGAAGATGTAGATCAGAATGCAGTAGCCAAGGTTGGATCAAAAGAAGTAATTCCTCAATGGGTAAACAGGCCGAGACCATAAGCAAAACAGTATTGTTCATATACATATATAGGTCATATATAAGATACCAAATTGGGATGCCTCAAAGGCAAGGGAAAGTCAAAATCCCAGATTTTGTTCCGCTTTAAGTAAAATTAAGCCTGTATTTCAGAACTTTGTTGGTGTTGAGTCAGTGCTGGTGATATAGTAATGATCTAGGTTTCTACCTTAGAGAAGTGTGTTTCCTATTGATTCTATATTAGGTTAAAACAAACTGACCAGATGTCCCACTTTTGGTGGAACAGTCCTACTCTGCGGCTTCTGTCCCTCAAAAAGCGCTAGTAACATCTAAATGTCCCACTTTGCTGACATGGGGAAGACTGTCCCACCAAATGCAGAATGCTGGATGTCTGGGGGGTTTACAACTGCTCTGACTCTTTGGTTTAATGGTGATAGTGGAATGCATGGACTTCACAGAATTGGCTCAATCACCAACATCTTTTATGGACCAAATATTCTTAAAGCATGTGACCCCTAATTTAGCCACACAATAAACCACACCCCCTACCATGCCCATCACCCACAAACTCGTTTAAACTGTTCCACTTTGAGGCCCTTAAGAAATGGTCAGTTTAGGTTAAAATAACCTTGGCTGGTCAGGCGGTGAAATGCATGTCATAATGATAGAGCCATATTAGTGCAAGAGCTGGTGGGCATGTGTTTGATAATTTGGAATTCTTTGTAAATAGTGTAATGCAGAGCACCCCAAACAGCAACACTTATAATGCCATTGTGTGTTGCTAGGCTAATGAACCAGGGTGTTTTGGAATTAAGACCAAAAAGTGCAGTTGTAAAGGTTGTGGCCAATGAACCACCAGTATGTTGGTATGTTGGTGTGCCCTTCCCTGAGTCCCTGCTGCCCTCCGATTGGTCAGTGGACTTATACGACCAACTCTGACATAGTTCACACTGCCTGTGAGAGCATTTAGTTGTGTTGAGTGTGTTGGTGTATTACTAGTCTTTACCTATTGCTGGCCATAGCCTGTCTCACCATTGATAATCTCTGCCTGGACTGACTCTGCCTGTTTTTTGAATATGCTTTTGCCTGACTCCCTCTTTTGTGATGTTCATTGGATTGATCACCTATTGCAGAAACAGCTATCGCTGCCCTTCCATTTATCTTTGTTGTTCCTGTTCTACCCCTGTTTTGTATATCTACCTTTGTAGTCTCAGGTGCCATCCTTTGTACTTTTAAATCCCAGGGCCGATTTGACCTGGGGGGTTTGCCTCAAGGTAAACCAGCAGTGCTAGATTGGAGGTTGGCATCTGAACAAAAGTCAGGGATCAGCTGGGCATTACAGGTATGTATATGTTTTGTTTAATGCCTAAGGATGTTCTTTCCTTTAATCATAGCATTTGAATTTTTGGCAATTAAATCTAAAGTTTACCTTTATATGATTTGTTTAAAAGTCTGATAATGTCAAGTTTAAAACTGACCTTTACATGTTACCAAAAGAGAATGTATCTGTCTACAGTCTGAATGGTATTTGCATAGGCCTACCATTCCCTGGTGCTGATTTACTGTACCAGATTATTAATATCTTAAACAAATATCAAATCAGTTTCAGTGGGAAATTATTTTTAATTCCCAAGACCTAAAATCAGTATTTAACATACACATAGCAAATCAACCCTCATATATCTGAAGTTCTCTTTCATAAATGCCATTAACTGAATTTGTCAATCACCCAGCATGGGGGAGCCTATGTAGACAACAAAGGTTAAAACAACCAGCTATGCTGTTGCAGCATGGAACAATTTTATAATGGGGTCATGTTTATAGAGCCTCAAAGAGCATAACCAAATACACAAAAACATTTCCAAGACATAATTATCTCTGCAGGCTTTCTTTGTTAAATTAAAAAATATATCTTTAGAGCTAATTATACCTTTACTGGAACTTCTATATACTTTGCTTTTCTTTCCAATTCAATAAAATAGAACATTTTCAACCTATATTTATGAGTCTTTATCAAGAATTGCCTGGCTTTCTGTAAGTTCTATGAAAAGACCTAAGAAACGTCATGGTTAGGGGAAATGTAAACTCAAGGGCCGCAAATAGTTGGTAAACATTTCCAAGGATTCAAGGGTTTGATTCCCCAGATCATCAAGCTGGCCAACTTGCCTTTAGCCTTTAGCTTTTGGCCCAGGTTTGGCCCTTTGGCTGGAGTGTTGGTGGATTTAAAAAAAAAACAGTATAATTTAATTTATAAATATAATTTATAAATATAAAAAGTTAATACTGCATGTCTTTTACACTGATAATAAAAACATGCTGGCAATTCCTAGACCGTTTTTTTAGCTAAAAACAAAAACGTAAGCGTGGTGTTGCAAACTTTGGCATTTTGGCATTGAAAATGCTGTGTCATGTTTCAAGTTTTTATTTGAAAAAAAAAGCCCTGACCCTAAAAAACAAAAAATGGGCATGGCAACAGGTGCTGTCACCCTGTAATCACCTTTAGACAACACCGGCGTGGGTGCCGTGTTTTTTCCTAATAAATATGCTGGGTTTCCAGCAGGGTGCTAGGGGTCCCAGCCACATCGGCTTTGATAACCTGTGCGCTGCGCCGATTGGCCAGCTAGGAGGGAGTGCAGGCATAGCGCTGCCTTGCTCCCCGCAGTTCACAAGTGAGGGCGCAAATAGCGGCTTCTGCGAGCCACTCTTCTGACCTCCGCACAAAAAAAGGAGGAAAGGCAGCCATTTTATTTAGGGAATTTTGATACTTGTGCTTTTTTTCTCAAATAAAAATAATAAGGATTTATGCTGAGGCATGGGTGGGCAGTTTAGGCCATCAACTTGCTTTGCTCGGGTTTACAAAGTAGATTACTAGAAGCAATGAGCAGGTGTCTTTCTGTAAGAATTAGACAAAGTTGCACTAAATGACATTGATTGGCTGTGATGTCTCGCTCTCACAGTTGTTACCCTGCTCTGCAGTTCCAGTCATTAGTTTAATTTGGTCCTATGTGGATGGGCACTAGTTGCAATCACTCTATAATAAGGTCCATCAAGTATCCAAAAGCAGAGCCACATATCTGCAGGGCATTGAATGACTGACGGAGGAACTGTGTCTCTCTGTCACCTCGCACAAGGAAATGTGCTGAAATATTTACAACTCTTTTGATCATTCTTTGGAAAGGGATTTCTGATCCCTGATTATACGTTCTGTTGTGCTGGTTAAGAAATAGCTGGGAGGCTCATGATATAAATATGCTAAAATCGTTTTAAAGTCTATGAAAAGAGAATGAATGCAGAAAGCATAACACTACTACAAAGGCCAGAGTAAAAGAGTGGTTCTTTCATGAAGGCCGAATCGTTTGACAATAAATGTAAAAATGGAGGTATTCAGTCCATAGAACTGCTCTTAGCCTCAACAGTGGACAGAAGATATTGTAGATATCAGGATTTAGAAACATCAGACCTGGATGGACCAGCTTTGTAGGAGCTAAGATAAGAATAGATTGATTTTTTATATTTAAAGTGGAAAAAACAGCTCCAGTTCATTTCAGTCCCCTGGGGCATCCCGAATTGAGATGCCCCACTGTGTGAATCTCTCCAGCAGGGTCCTCTGGCCACGCAAGAGCCTCCGGTCTTTCTTACAAAAGCAGATGCTGCCACCTAATTCCGCCGCTGTGTCCTGCCGTCCGGTCCTTCCAGTACTTCCACTGTTGAATCCTGCTTCTGTAACAGTTCATCTCTGCTTATCTGTGCTCGCTTTATCCCTGTTTACCTCTACCTATCTCTACCCACCTCTTCCCATGTCACTTCTGTCAGTTATTTTTCTTACTCCCCTCTTACCACCTCAAATCTGCCCTCCTTAACTCTGTCCACCTTACCTCTTCATGTCTCACCTCTTCCCTCCTCACCACTTTTACAGGTGAGAATTCCCCAATTCCAATGCCTGGGCCAGTCTGCTGAAATAATAGCACTATATTGTAATATCTGCTCAGATTTTTATTTTATGGTATTTTATGCATATAACTCACCCATCAGTGAGACCAACACAAGCAGATCAGTGAGCTGTCTAAACCATGTCCCCTGTGAAGCAGTGAAGCATACCTCCCAACTTTTCAAGATGCAAAAGAGGGATAATGGAATTGGTGTGCTATGCACCCCCTGACTACACCCCTAAAGCCACCAAATGTCCCACCCACTGACACTAGTTTACACTCAGCCTTCTCCAAAGACAATAGGGTCGATTCAGCGGCGTGCATAAAAAACCTCCGCTCTGTACAAAAGCCAACTCGCTCATGTGATTTTTCGCTCCTTCGCATGATTCACGAAACATATGCAAGATATTCACGCTCGTGCAAGCACGTCAGAAAAAACATGCCCTATTTAAGCAACAAATTACATCCAGCAGACCTATTGGAGTGAAAAATGAAAGCACTCTGACAGCTTTCTCAATACAAAACCTGCTCACATGACTGCAGCTCCAAAAAAGCAATTCTGTGAGTACTCACCTGTAGAATTGTTTTTGTTCTTGCATGACACGGCCCGCTTCGGTATTCATAACTGATGAGTATTCAGCCACCAGGTGGCGCAGCAGCACTGCAGAAAGCTGTGGCAGCTCCCGGCTCCCTATAAAAATGGGACTAACCAACAAGTTCCCAGTGTAGACGATCAGTGAGACAAGAAGCCGGGAGAGAATAAAGGTAAGAATGGAAAAAATGGAAAAAACCCCGATTTAACTTGGAACAATCACAAGAAAGAGGCAACCAAGAACAACTATAACAAGGGTGGGGCGAAGCGGGCCGTGCCATGCAATAACAAGATCAATTCTACAGGTGAGTACTCACAGAATTGCTTTTTTCTTTAATGCACGGCCCGCTTCGGTATTCATAACTGATGGGACATCCAAAAGCAGTGTCCAAAGTAGGGCGGGATCCCCAATGAGTAACAGACAGTAGTTCAAGTCACTACCGCCTGAAAATCTTGCGGCCCAAAGCAGCATCAGCTGAGGCCTAAATATCAACCATGTAAAAAACGGCCTTACAAACTTGTTCCACAGAAGCTTGGTGCTGACAAAGCCCCAATAGCACGCATGGAGAGAGCAGTCACCCTAAAGGGAGGAGTCTACCCCTTAGCAGAATAGGTTTGAACCATCACCTGACGTATCCACTTACCGACAGTGGATCCAGCAGGAGGCAAACCATACCCAGTCTCAAAGTGAAACAAACTGAAAATTAGACTTCACAAAAGTCTCCATAGCACCAAAAAGAACATCAGAGCCCAGACCACATCCACAGAATGCAGAGTCCGCTCCATGGAAGTAGCTAGTTTGGAACACAATGAAGGCAAGACAATGCCCTGAATAAGATGAAAGGTATACCCAACCATAGGCCGAAATCTGGCCTAAGTCTAACATCGCCTAACTCTAAAGACATTCAAAATAAGTATTTTTGATGAAAAAAACACAGCTAATTCAGAACTCACCTTACAGAGGCGATAGTCATACAAAAAGGGTGTGAGGACTGTACCGGACACCTTTCTGTCTTAAGCTGATAATCCCCAATCTCCACCGCCTCTTCTGCCTATAGACAAGTCCCCGCTCGCAGGAGACGCGGATTGTGCCTCTCCAGACTCGGTTACCCCCAGGACTTAATGGGCGCAAAGATTACCAGCTTAAGGTGGAGACTGATGAACGGCAGGGAGTCCCAAATGTGGATGCCAGGAGGCGGAAGTCCAATAAACTAGCCGAGGTCAAACCAGGAGGTCACGAAGCGAGGTATCCAACGGAGGTAACAAAGAGGAGTCAAAACAAGCCGAGGTCAATCCAGAAGGTCACGGGGCGAGGTATCAGAAGGGTCAGGCAAAAATCGAGGTCAGGCAGGCAAAAGGTCAGGGCAGGCAGCAAGCAAGGATGGTCAGAAGTAACAAGCCGAGTATAACTGGAATAGGTCAATCTATCACGCTCCCAACAACCCAGAGGCTATAACGGGCACTGGGAAATTGGAGCAGCCTGAATATAAAGGGAGAACTGGCCAGTAGGAAAGGGGACAAATGGAGGGAAGGAAAATGATTGGTGCAACTTTACAGAACGGGAGCGGTCCCAGGAACTGGACTGCCCAGGCCAGACAGGCCGTCCAGTCCCTGGGTCCGCTTCCCATGAGGATGCCCAGGATAGGTCACTTTAAATCTGCCTCCGGCGGACGCGCTGGGAGAAGCGCCGCCGGGATGCATAAACAAGACGTGCTCGCGCGCGCGAGCACGTTGCAGACCGGGCGCGCCCCCGCCAGAGGGAGAAAGCGCCGCATCAGGGGGAAGCCTGACGGGGCCGTCCAGCCGCGCAGAGCAGGCCGCGGCGCGGCCACCAGCACACCCTAATGCCGCCGAACCCCGGACCCCACAGCAGCGCCGAGAGGCAGCCACGCCAGAGGACCGCCGGACAGGAGACGGCCGCGGGCCGCCCAACGAAGCACCGCGGGACCGGGGACGGCGAGGGGGTAAGAGCCTTACAAAGGGGGGCTACTCTAGTAGTCAACAAAGGGGCAAGGCGGCCTCACGGATAGACTCAAAAGGAGGCCCCTGCATAACCAGTAGCCCCAGATTCAGATCCTAGACAGATAGCAAGGCTACCTAGGGGGACGCACGTGAAAAAACACCCTGTAAAAAAACCCATGCACCAGCAGATAATGGCAAGGGCTGTTGGAAAAACTTTTCCAGAGCTACAAACATGGCCCTAGAGTGTACTTAAGACGAAGGTCCAAATTCAACCAAGTTAGAAGAATTCCATAATCCTGGGAATAGAAAAAACAGCCTACAGGAAAGAGACTTGGAGATCTACCAGTCAATGAAAGCATGCCAGACCCAAAAAGCCGCAGCCCCGCGAAGGGGAGACCAGTAAGAGCTTTCTTGGCTGCAGCATCGGCTGCCCATTGGCGCAACCAGACAGAACGGCGCATAGCCACCAAAAGGGCAGAGGCCCTACCGCAACATCATCCATAGCGGTAAGGATAAAGACCACAAAATCAGAGCAAAGTAATTGGGTCCTATGTTTCTCCCCCCCGATACCAGCAGTAGCACCATCCTGTAGACGCTTGAGAAGCCTCTTAAGGGCAATAGCTGTGATGGCAGCAGCACAGGCCGGGCGCAAACCAGCCCCCACACAGGGAAAGGCATGGCAAGCCAGCTGATCCATGTGCCTGTCCTCACTGTCCCTCAGCGTGGTAGTGTCAGGGGAAGGCACGACCGAAAAATTGGACAAACCTAGCACAGGAGCATCCACTTCAGGAGGAAAGGACCACCTTTTGACAAGATCAGAAGGAAAGGGATACCTTTTATCCAGCCCCTTGGGCACAGCAGGCAGTCTGTTGGGATGTTCCCATTCCTTAAGCACAAGGGTAGGTGAAGTGTTCCTGCTCAGGGAACTCTAGACGCTGTTTACCAGGGCGAAAAAGCTCCCCTTGCTTTCTCTTAGCAACCTCGGGGGCAGCAATGTGCAAAATTTCAAAAATATGTGACAGTAGATTATCAGTGTCCTCAGGGTACCATGAATCCTCTCTGGACGCAGAACCAGGGTCACTATCGCAACCCTCCTGCTTGCTCCAAGAGGAGTCAGAATCCTGGGAAAGCTCCGCCATCTCAAGGGGGTGACATTTACCACATTCATCAATCCCCACATACATTTCAGGAAGAGGGGAGGATCCGGGATCCAGGTGCTGCTTCTTACCAGAAGCCTTCCTAGGAGCAGACTTGGCAAGTTGTTTCTCAAGTTTGGCCACTCGCATAGCCAAATCAGAGCTAGACTCACCTGCTAGGTGAAGCCGAGGGAGCCGCAGAGCTGGGAAGCAAAGCAGGCAAACCAGCTTGAAGCGCAAGGACACTCTCAGCGCACGGCACGCACACTGTGACACTTTTACTCACAGGGGACACCCCACACATGGAACACAGCCGGGCTTGCCCCGAAGTTCACCCAAGTCCGCTATCCCCAGAAGCCTCCATATGGTGATTAATACAGGCGAAATAGGCCAGCAGTGGGCAAAGGCTATACAAAGGCCCCCCGGGATGCCCTCCCATGGGATAGCCCCAGAAATAGTGAAGGGGGATGAGGGGAGGGAAGGAGTGGAGCCGGGATATGCCACAACCCAATGGTATCTCGCCTGAAAGACATAAGTCAAGAAACATAAAAGTATCCCGCAGCATATGCACTCTGAATAAAAAAAACCCCAAGGGAGACTCATGGACCAAAGACACTGCTGGGTCACTCAGGCCCAGACCGCAGGATAGGCGACACACCGGAGGAAGCAGCGCCGCAGCCGGGAAGGGAGAAAACCAGACACGCAGCTCTCTCAAAATGGCGCTGGCAGAGGTACCTCGAGGGGCGGCAACACCCACCCCCCCCCCCCGGTGCTCACGTGACCCAGCCGGTGCCATGAGAAAGCAAAATCACCTCAGGTTATAGCGCCCACAGCCGCGAAGCGTAGTACAAAGCGGCGTAGCAGCTAAAAACACCAAAAAAATTAAAAACACCACAGATATTACTCCTCGCCGCTACCACCCCCCCCCCCCCCGAACAAGTCAGAGAGGGGAGGGGGAGAAGAGAGGGACAAGGAGGCAGCGGAGAGCAGCCATGGCCAGGGAGGGGGGGGACCCCAAAAGAAAAATAAGGGGACACAGACCCCAACAACTCACCCCCTCAGTAGCTGCAGGAACTCCGCATCCCAAGAAGGCTCACCATAAAGCCTAAGGCTGGCTACCCTTTGTGTTACAGGGTCTGCGGCTTGGAGCTGCGCTCCAGGAGCACTTGACCCTAGTGCTCTTCTACCTTCGCCCGATCTGTCAGCCAAGGCTGGGAGGCAAGTTGGGTCCAGAAACAGATGGAAATTGACATGCAGGGCCGCAGGCTTGGTTGCCCCGCTCACCTGCGCAAGAGAGAGAGAGACATCTTCTAACTTCGCAGTGTCACTGCAGAGACAACACTGGGAACTTGTTGGTTGGTCCCGTTTTTATAGGGAGCCGGGAGCTGCCACAGCTTTCTGCAGTGCTGCTGTGCCACCTGGTGGCGGAATACCCATCAGTTATGAATACCGAAGCGGGCCGTGCCATGCATCAAAGAAAAGTTCAGCTGATTGTTCCTCCTTTCTGATATCTACCATTCTTTGGAGAATATTTTATTCCCTTTTCCTTTTGAAATATTCACACAATGCCATAACTGTTATTTAAACTTTTAAATATTAAAATATATATTTTTTATTTCAGATTTTTGGTTGTTTAAATAATATACCATATTTTTCGCCCCATAAGACACACCTAAGATTTGGAGGAGGAAAATAAGAAAAAAAATAATTTAAACCAAGAACACACCACTAAAAACAGTGTGGCATTCCCCCTATTCCATTTCCATAGGTAGTGTGGCATTCCCCCTCCCCCCATTTCCATAGGTAGTGTGGCATTCCCCCTCCCCCATTTCCATAGGTAGTGTGGCATTCCCCCTCCCCCCATTTCCATAGGTAGTGTGGCATTCCCCTAAAAGTTAAAAAAAAAAGGAAAACTCAAGGACACACCTGCAAGTGCCCCTTTATTTTTGTTGATTCGGAACCTCGGGGCCCTATGGCTCACAGAAGGGGCCCCCTGCCGGCCATGGGTCCGCTACTCAGGCTCCCCCCATCACCCTCCTCCCAGGCTCCCTCCTCCCTCTTCAACTTCTTGTCACCTCACCCCGCACCCTGTACACCACCTGGTTACACCCCACTGACCCCCGGGGTGACCCAAAGCCCTTCCGCCATTTACCACAAAGTGACCGACTTATCAGATGTCTGCCTGACCCCTCTATGCGACCTGTATTGTTCTCTGATCCCATACCTATCTGTCCATCCACTTATATCTATTCCTCTTTATATATATTCATCTTTTATCTCTCTATCTCCTATCTATCCATCACCTTATATCTATCTATCTATCTATCTATCTATCTATCTATCTATCTATCTATTTATTCCCCTATGAACTAATTATTCTATTTATCTAACGCTATCCATTTACCTCTCTATCTATCTATTTATTCCCCTATGAACTAATTATTCTATTTATCTAACGCTATCCATTTACCTCTCTCTATCTGATCAATAAGGGAGGTGGGGTGGTTTCATACAGCAGGGCATCCCAAATGTGGATGGCTTTGGGAGGGCTCTCATTGCATCCTAGAATCTTTTTGTCTAGGGTGGGATTAAGAGTGTTTTGGCTGGCTTTAAAAATAATAATAATAATAAAGTTAGAATTGACCAGTCACCAGGATTTTTCACTATCCTATCCTGGGAACCAATTTGGGATGCGGTGCTGTTTGAAAACCCTAGATCGCCCACTCCACTCACCTTTCCATCTTTACCATGGCGCATGCGCGGGCACTTGTCCAATCAGCGTTTTATGCCGTGCATACTAAATGAACTGCATAAAGCTGTTGTATTAGAATCAGCATCGGCATAGGGAGCAGGGCAGCTGCTCCCCTGCACCTGATCTATCTTAATGGCTGGGCGCAGGAGCTGCCCTCGAAGTAAATCCACATCTGCTGACCCGAACCCCCACACCTATCCCCCTTCCAAAGCCGGAGGGCTACACTTTGAAATTTTGCCTAGGGCCACATTTTTTTCTAAAACTGGCCCTACACACATGAAAACTTAAAATCAGAGGCTGATTCATTACTAGCGCCAGGCACTGGCAGATGAGCGTCTGTAGCGAAGCGCTCAGATTGACCACTAGTAGTCGCTGTGATCGGCTATGGTTTGCTGTTTCTGAGCGCCTCAGATGCTGGCCGGCATTGATGAATTTGATGTGTGAGTCGCTATAACACCAGTACAGAGCTATATGGGAGCGAACGGTAGCGACTGGTCAGTGTGACCATCTTAAACCATATTCATCACAAAAATAGCCTCACACATCGCCGGCGGTCAAATTGGGTCGCTGTAGTCCAGAGCTCCAGAAAGCCAGTTTTTGAACACATATCCACTAGTAACAAAGCGAAAACACATGGAATGACATTGTTATTACATTGTGACATTAAAACTTTAATACCAGACCTGTAATGACCATTCTGCTTAAAAATATAAAAAATCTAAAAAGTTTTCAAAAATGACTTTTAATAGGCCAGGAGAAGTCACACAATGCAAAAAAATTAAAAGAAAACCCTGTATAAAGAGAAGAAAAGTAACGTCCATTGAAATGTATGTGAGAGCGACAGGTAGCGACAGGTAATACCAGGTGCTCTGGAAGCCAGAGCGATGGCGGTATACGCTGAGCCGCCTGTGATGATGAATCGGACGCTACATGGCGCTGTTAGAGTCGCTCACCAGAATCGCTTTGATAAATGTGCCATTGCGTACATCTCCCAGCGTTCACCGTTCGCTACCTGTCGGTCGCTACCTGGCGCTATGGCTTGATGAATAACCCCCTGAGAATACTCGCTAGTGTCAGGGCTTGTGTGCAAATTTACGCCTAAAAAATCTGCATGCGGAAGGTGCCTGCGGAATCACGCAAGACACAAAAGTAAGGTATTTACGCATCAGTTGTGGGACTATACTCAATCGACCCCATTAAGTATAGTCCCACAACTGATAGCAATACCGTTTCAGGTACTTTGATCTGTTATCTACTTTGTACATTGCTACGGAACATGATGACGCTTTATAAATAAATAATAATAATTATTAGCAGAATAGAGGGAACGGGAACCGAGAAAGCAAGTCAAACAACTCGAAAAATTCCTTCAAGAAAAATATCACTAACTTTAGCTGCCTTGGCTTATTATTTCATATTTTCTGGCAGGAGGGCTTCTCCCAATCCAAAAGGGGTGAAGGTTCTGCTTTTAAAGCAGACCTTCAGCATGATTTAATGAAAAGCCCAAAACCTTAAAAAACTATTCCCCAGCATCTAAAATTAATATATTTCAAGTTTTTAGTCACTTACTATAATTATTCTTTCCACCACCGAGCTGAAACTCTGTTGAGGACATTAGGATATGGGCACCGCCATCTTGCTTCAGAAGCATCACACACTGAGGAGAGGAGAGAGGGATAAAATACAGGGGGTGGGGATATAGCTGTGCTTTGCTCAGACAGAGCAGAGCTTGTGTCAGGGAAAGGACAGCAATCCCAGAATGCAGAGCGACACAGTCAGAAGACACTTCCTGTTTGTAGCCTGCCTGATGCTCCATGAGCCGCCATCTTGGGTGTTTAAAGGCTCATAACATGCAGTAGATGCAGGTAGGATGATTTTTAATGTGATCAATCTGTATGTACAGGGTGAAGGAAACATATAAGATATGCTCTTATTCAGAGTGAAGGTCCGCTTTAACATTATATACATTTGAGATGAGATGTAACAGTTACAACAATATAAAAACTTTGAATTGGTGAATAAATGAATAGTTTATTGGTGAAGATCAGCATGGTAAACCCCAAAAAGAGGGACATATGAGAACAACTAGGGACAGGAGACATGGTCCCTCCAAATGAGGGACAGTTGGGAGGTATGGTTAGGTGCCCTGCTCAAGAGCACCTTAATCATGTCCCAACCAGAAATCAACCTGCAACCCTGGTCACAATATCTGTTTCTTACCACTAGGCCATGACTGCCCCCAATCATTGTATGGCTCGGTATATTGTATAGAGTTGAGCAGTTCTCCCCTATAAAAACAGAATGATTTATTCCTTCCTAAAAGTAAGAATTAAGCTTTTCTGGACATTTTATGTGGAGTGTATATCTAGTATATTTATGTGGATTTTTATTATTGCCAAGGAAGGAGTATATGTGAGTGTGCACAGCTATTTACAGTTGTATGTGTTATCAAAAAGTGGGTGCTGGTAGCATATAGGGAAAAAGCTATTCATGTAAATAAAACAACCCACCCCCTAACCCCTACATTACTGCCGCACACTCAAATATAAATTCAAATATAAGTAGAAAAATATATATACAATTTTATTTGGTCAGGACTTTTAAAAGAATTTATATACAAACAAAACATCAAAGGACTCATTAAAAACACTTAAACAATACAAAAAGCTGGAGAGAAAGCCCTCAAAGTGGCTCTAGTTAAACCCAATACAAGTCAATGATCATATAAATTCCTATAACAATTAATTCATGAATGGTAGCTGGCAGAAAGAATCAGTATAATGACTAGGGATGAGCGAATCGATCCGGACGAACCCGGATTCGATCCGAATTTCAGGAAAAATTCGATTCGGATCGAATCCGAATTTCCCCGCGATTCGATCACTCGAAGTTTTCCTTTAACATCCATTCATTTACATTACAGGCATTCTAAGATGGCGGGCGGGACATGTCTGGACATGTATCCCGCGCCAGTGCAAGCTGGGGCAGTCACATGCAGCCTATCAGCAGCCAGCAAGCCCGGTGACGTCACACAGCGGTATTTAACGGCGGCCATCTTGCTTTTCCTCATTTCTCTATTGCATTCGTGACAGACAGACAGAACGCTGTGTAGCTGAGGCAGTTAGACAGGCTGGAGACAGGCTGGAGACAGGGACAGACAGGGACAGGCTGGAGACAGGCAGGAGACAGGCAGGAGACAGACAGGAGACAGACAGAAAGCCAGGGAAAGGTAGGAAAAACGGAGCTGGCTGACAGGGAGAATTTTTTTTTTTCATCCAGCCTTTGTTAGCGTTTTCAGGCTGCTTATAGTAACTAACTGTGCATATATACTGAACTGATCTTAAGTCTGCTGTGAGGCATCCCATTCTGTGACTAAAGCAGCCTCTATTTAATAGCATAATAAACATTTGCACTTATTCTCATAGAAATCAGGCCTGATAAAGACACTTTTGCTGTGCATGCTCTCTGGTTTTTGTGGCACTGGCATCCCATTCCGTGACTAAAGCAGCCTCTATTTAATAGCATAATAAACATTTGCACTTATTCTCATAGAAATCAGGCCTGATAAAGACACTTTTGCTGTGCATGCTCTCTGGTTTTTGTGGCACTGGCATCCCATTCTGTGACTAAAGCAGCCTCTATTTAATAGCATAATAAACATTTGCACTTATTCTCATAGAAATCAGGCCTGATAAAGACACTTTTGCTGTGCATGCTCTCTGGTTTTTGTGGCACTGGCATCCCATTCCGTGACTAAAGCAGCCTCTATTTAATAGCATAATAAACATTTGCACTTATTCTCATAGAAATCAGGCCTGATAAAGACACTTTTGCTGTGCATGCTCTCTGGTTTTTGTGGCACTGGCATCCCATTCTGTGACTAAAGCAGCCTCTATTTAATAGCATAATAAACATTTGCACTTATTCTCATAGAAATCAGGCCTGATAAAGACACTTTTGCTGTGCATGCTCTCTGGTTTTTGTGGCACTGGCATCCCATTCTGTGACTAAAGCAGCCTCTATTTAATAGCATAATAAACATTTGCACTTATTCTCATAGAAATCAGGCCTGATAAAGACACTTTTGCTGTGCATGCTCTCTGGTTTTTGTGGCACTGGCATCCCATTCTGTGACTAAAGCAGCCTCTATTTAATAGCATAATAACCATTTGCACTTATTCTCATAGAAATCAGGCCTGATAAAGACACTTTTGCTGTGCATGCTCTCTGGTTTTTGTGGCACTGGCATCCCATTCCGTGACTAAAGCAGCCTCTATTTAATAGCATAATAAACATTTGCACTTATTCTCATAGAAATCAGGCCTGATAAAGACACTTTTGCTGTGCATGCTCTCTGGTTTTTGTGGCACTGGCATCCCATTCCGTGACTAAAGCAGCCTCTATTTAATAGCATAATAAACATTTGCACTTATTCTCATAGAAATCAGGCCTGATAAAGACACTTTTGCTGTGCATGCTCTCTGGTTTTTGTGGCACTGGCATCCCATTCTGTGACTAAAGCAGCCTCTATTTAATAGCATAATAAACATTTGCACTTATTCTCATAGAAATCAGGCCTGATAAAGACACTTTTGCTGTGCATGCTCTCTGGTTTTTGTGGCACTGGCATCCCATTCCGTGACTAAAGCAGCCTCTATTTAATAGCATAATAAACATTTGCACTTATTCTCATAGAAATCAGGCCTGATAAAGACACTTTTGCTGTGCATGCTCTCTGGTTTTTGTGGCACTGGCATCCCATTCTGTGACTAAAGCAGCCTCTATTTAATAGCATAATAAACATTTGCACTTATTCTCATAGAAATCAGGCCTGATAAAGACACTTTTGCTGTGCATGCTCTCTGGTTTTTGTGGCACTGGCATCCCATTCCGTGACTAAAGCAGCCTCTATTTAATAGCATAATAAACATTTGCACTTATTCTCATAGAAATCAGGCCTGATAAAGACACTTTTGCTGTGCATGCTCTCTGGTTTTTGTGGCACTGGCATCCCATTCCGTGACTAAAGCAGCCTCTATTTAATAGCATAATAAACATTTGCACTTATTCTCATAGAAATCAGGCCTGATAAAGACACTTTTGCTGTGCATGCTCTCTGGTTTTTGTGGCACTGGCATCCCATTCTGTGACTAAAGCAGCCTCTATTTAATAGCATAATAAACATTTGCACTTATTCTCATAGAAATCAGGCCTGATAAAGACACTTTTGCTGTGCATGCTCTCTGGTTTTTGTGGCACTGGCATCCCATTCCGTGACTAAAGCAGCCTCTATTTAATAGCATAATAAACATTTGCACTTATTCTCATAGAAATCAGGCCTGATAAAGACACTTTTGCTGTGCATGCTCTCTGGTTTTTGTGGCACTGGCATCCCATTCTGTGACTAAAGCAGCCTCTATTTAATAGCATAATAAACATTTGCACTTATTCTCATAGAAATCAGGCCTGATAAAGACACTTTTGCTGTGCATGCTCTCTGGTTTTTGTGGCACTGGCATCCCATTCTGTGACTAAAGCAGCCTCTATTTAATAGCATAATAAACATTTGCACTTATTCTCATAGAAATCAGGCCTGATAAAGACACTTTTGCTGTGCATGCTCTCTGGTTTTTGTGGCACTGGCATCCCATTCTGTGACTAAAGCAGCCTCTATTTAATAGCATAATAACCATTTGCACTTATTCTCATAGAAATCAGGCCTGATAAAGACACTTTTGCTGTGCATGCTCTCTGGTTTTTGTGGCACTGGCATCCCATTCCGTGACTAAAGCAGCCTCTATTTAATAGCATAATAAACATTTGCACTTATTCTCATAGAAATCAGGCCTGATAAAGACACTTTTGCTGTGCATGCTCTCTGGTTTTTGTGGCACTGGCATCCCATTCCGTGACTAAAGCAGCCTCTATTTAATAGCATAATAAACATTTGCACTTATTCTCATAGAAATCAGGCCTGATAAAGACACTTTTGCTGTGCATGCTCTCTGGTTTTTGTGGCACTGGCATCCCATTCTGTGACTAAAGCAGCCTCTATTTAATAGCATAATAAACATTTGCACTTATTCTCATAGAAATCAGGCCTGATAAAGACACTTTTGCTGTGCATGCTCTCTGGTTTTTGTGGCACTGGCATCCCATTCCGTGACTAAAGCAGCCTCTATTTAATAGCATAATAAACATTTGCACTTATTCTCATAGAAATCAGGCCTGATAAAGACACTTTTGCTGTGCATGCTCTCTGGTTTTTGTGGCACTGGCATCCCATTCTGTGACTAAAGCAGCCTCTATTTAATAGCATAATAAACATTTGCACTTATTCTCATAGAAATCAGGCCTGATAAAGACACTTTTGCTGTGCATGCTCTCTGGTTTTTGTGGCACTGGCATCCCATTCTGTGACTAAAGCAGCCTCTATTTAATAGCATAATAACCATTTGCACTTATTCTCATAGAAATCAGGCCTGATAAAGACACTTTTGCTGTGCATGCTCTCTGGTTTTTGTGGCACTGGCATCCCATTCTGTGACTAAAGCAGCCTCTATTTAATAGCATAATAAACATTTGCACTTATTCTCATAGAAGTCAGGCCTGATAAAGACACTTTTGCTGTGCATGCTCTCTGGTTTTTGTGGCACTGGCATCCCATTCTGTGACTAAAGCAGCCTCTATTTAATAGCATAATAAACATTTGCACTTATTCTCATAGAAATCAGGCCTGATAAAGACACTTTTGCTGTACATGCTCTCTGGTTTTTGTGGCACTGGCATCCCATTCTGTGACTAAAGCAGCCTCTATTTAATAGCATAATAAACATTTGCACTTATTCTCATAGAAATCAGGCCTGATAAAGACACTTTTGCTGTGCATGCTCTCTGGTTTTTGTGGCACTGGCATCCCATTCTGTGACTAAAGCAGCCTCTATTTAATAGCATAATAAACATTTGCACTTATTCTCATAGAAATCAGGCCTGATAAAGACACTTTTGCTGGCCAAAGCCCTACTGGACCCTGCCAGGTCGATTCCTGCCCGGGGCATCCCATTCTGTGACTACAGCAGCCTCTGTTTAAGACCATATAAGCATTTGCTCTTATCATATTTGAAATTAGCCTGATAAAGACACTTTTGCTGGCCAAAGCCCTACTGGACCCTGCCAGGTCCATTCCTGCCCAGGGCATCCCATTCTGTGACTAAAGCAGCCTCTGTTTAAGACCATATAAGCATTTGCTCTTATTATATTTATATTATAAGACACTTTTGCTGGGCATAGGCTTACTGCTGCCTGCCAGGTGCACTTCTGTTGAGGCATCCCATTCTGTAACATAGCATACCCCTCTTTATTTACACTAAGCAGCTCTCTTATTTACACTAAGCAGGCCTGTTGGAGGCTGAGTGTTACTGCTCACTTTTGGTGTGCATTATATTCTGTTTTATATAGACCCACTGCTGCCTGGGGGTTCTTAAAATATCACCTACTACCACGCCAGTTAGACTATGTCGGGCAGACAAGTGCCTGGAAGTGAAAAGAGGAGTGGCAGAGGCCAAGATTCCGCAGGCAGAGCTCGCATCAGACTGGGGGCCAGTAGCAGCAGGAGTCACGCTGAGAGACCTAATCTGCCAGTATCTGCTAGCGGTCGGGTCTCCACCAGTAACGCATCTGCCGTGGTAGATTGGCTGACGCGCTCATCAACAACATCATCACAACTTACATCTGAGACCCCCAGTCTAGGGTCGGTAGGTTCCTCTGACACAACCCTGAGTTGGCATGCCCCGAGAGCAGTCCCTGTCCTCCCATTGCCTCTGTCCTACGCCGTTCCCTCCCCCAGCGACGTATCCTATGCTTTGGGTTCAGCTCCACTCTTTAGTGAGGAGGACGATCAGATACAGGAGGACAGTCAGCAGCTACTGCCCAGCCAAGAAATGGAGGTGGCTTCTTTAGCTAGGCAGACAAATAGTGATGTGGACAGTGTCGTGGGTGCTGCGAGCGTTCCAGCTCCTGCGCCAGACACTGTTGACGAATCCACGAACATCAGTGACGTACAGCCACAACCCGGTGATGATGATGATGATGACGATGAAGCCGATCGCACTTGGGAGCCGGGTGATGAAGGGGCTTCATCGTCATCATCAGGAGAAGAGGGGCGCAGGTTGCCCCGGAGTCAGCAGCTGAGGCAGCAAGGTGGTAGCAGTCAGCATGGGGGCACAATTCCAAAGGCTGGAGCCGGCCGGGGCCGGGGCCGGGGTAGAGCACCTGCTGTGCGGCAGTCTACCTTATCGGGAGGTAGTGGAGCAGGGGTTCCTGGAGTTGGCAACAGCAGCAGTGAATCAGTGAGGCCAGGGGGTGGGAAAAGTAGCTACTCGGCAGTGTGGCAGTTTTTCCTGAGGCATCCGCAGGAGGGTAACATGGCCACATGCAAGATATGTAGGCAAAAGGTGAAGCGTGGCCAGGGTCCAAATGTTGGCACCACGGCCCTGCGTCAACATATGATGCGTCACCATAAAACGACCTGGGAGAACCGAGGCTCCCAAGGGGTGGTCCAGTCTGCTTCCTCACCAAGTGAGCTCCCAATTTCTGCCAGCCAAGGCTCCAGCACCTCAGCCGAAGGCAGCTGTGCGTCACACCCATCCTCTGTCGCTCCTGCTCCTCCTCCTCCTCCTCCAAGTCATGCATCCCGCCAGCAATCTATCAGCGAAGCCATGTCCAAGAGACAGCAGTATGCGCCCACTCATCCTACGGCGCAGAAGCTGAATGTGCTCCTGTCCAAGTTGCTGGTGCTGCAGTCGCTCCCTTTTCAGGTGGTGGAATCTGCACCTTTCAGAGAACTGATGGCTTGTGCCGAGCCGAGGTGGAGAGTCCCAAGCCGTCATTTCTTTGCCAAGAAGGCAGTACCAGCGCTGCACACTTTTGTTGAACAGAAGGTGGGCCAGTCCTTGAGCCTGTCGGTGTGTAGCAAAATACATGGCAGCGCCGACATCTGGAGCTGTAACTACGGTCAGGGGCAGTACATGTCGTTTACGGCCCACTGGGTGAATGTGGTCCCTTTGCAGCAGCAACTTGGACAGGTCACGCCGCTTCGGCCTCCGCGCTCTCTGCCCATTGGGCCTGTGACACCGTGCGACTCGGCCTCCTCATCCTCCGCCATCTCCTCACCCTCCACTGTAGGCTCAAGTCTCAGTGCCCCTCCAGTCTACCATGTGTGCAGGGCACGGAGGTGTCACGCAGTGCTTCACATGGTTTGTCTTGGCGAACGGAGTCACACAGGGGAGGAACTGCTTAAATGTATTCATCAGGAAATCCAAACATGGCTTACTCCGAGAAAACTTAAAATGGGAATCATGGTTACCGACAATGGGAAGAACATTTTGTCTGCGCTGCGCCAAGGAAGCCTGACCCATGCCCCCTGCATGGCTCACGTCTTCAATCTGGTTGTCAAGCGGTTTCTGAAGTGTTCCCCCCATCTGCAGGACATCCTAACAACTTCACGGAAACTTTGCATGCACTTCAGCCACTCCTACACCGCCAAACACACCCTTCTTGAGCTACAGCGTCAGAATGGTATCCCCCAACATAGTCTGATTTGCGATGTTTCCACCCGTTGGAATTCCACCCTTCACATGTTGGACCGATTATATGAACAGAGAAAAGCCATCACGGATTTCCTGATGATCCAAGCAGATAGGGGGACTCCCCTGTGTAACTTCAATGTCAACCAGTGGCAGCTCATACGTGACACCTGCCGTTTGCTCAGGCCCTTTGAGGAAGCCACTTTATTTGTCAGTCGGCAGGATTACGGGATGAACGACGTGATTCCACTGCTTCATGTACTACAGCACATGTTGGAAACCATGGCTGGTCAGGGCACTGGAGACATGGCGTTTACATCTTACGGCCACATGAACCCCGTTGGAGCTGAACTGGAGGAGGAGGAGGAGGAAGAGGAGGAGGAGGAGTTGCCCAGCGAAACACAGTTTAGGCTTGGCGAAATGGCTGGTTTATCTAGTCAGCGGACAGGAGAGGAGGAGCAGGAGCAGCCAGAGGAGCTAGAGGTTTTTGAGGAAGGAGAGACAGAGGACCCGGGCACACCGTGGCAGTATGCAGTGGAGATGGAGACAGGTAGTCCATCCGAGTCACTTGCGCAAATGGCACGAAGCATGCTCACATGCTTGCGTAGTGACCCCAGAATTGTTTCCATCTGTCGGCGGGATGACTTCTGGCTGTCCACCTTATTGGACCCTCGCTTCCGGCACAAAATGGGGGCATTTTTTAAACCCACCGAGAGGGAGGACAAACTCAACTACTACAAAGACATTCTACGTAGGCAGTTGGCCGATGCCTATCTGCGCCATGGTCCATACTCTCGCAGGTCTGACTCGAGGGGACCTCTGCGCTCACCTTCCACTGCCATGGCCGCTGGGGGGGTTGGCAGCAGCAGCAGCAGAAGCTCCATCAGCAGCAGCAGCCTCAGTCTTCAGTCGCTAATGAGTAGCTTTCTACACCCGCATAGTGAGGCTACTCATGAGCAGCAGGAAGACCTGGAGCAGGACCTGAACCAGCAGGTCATGTCATACTTTGACATGACCATGCCAACACACCTTGAGGATCCGCTGGACTTCTGGGCAGCCAAACTTGATTTGTGGCCGCAACTAGCAGAGTTTGCCCTGGAAAAGCTGTCCTGCCCGGCAAGTAGCGTGCCATCTGAGCGGGTGTTTAGTGCGGCGGGGGCCATAGTTACGGCGAGGAGAACTCGTCTGTCAACTAAAAATGTGGAGAGACTCACCTTTGTCAAAATGAATCAGGGATGGATCAGCCAGGATTTCCACCCACCAATGCCTGATGCATGCGACTAGATTCAGCATGGTGCCACGTTTTACACTTTACAAATGGTGCAAAACATATTTATGTCTTTAGGCCATTTTTTGGGCTCCTGCTGCTGCTACTGCCAACTTCTGCCAACTCCAGGGTGTGATTCATCCAATTTTTGGGCTCCTGAAGCCAACTCCAGTGTATATTTGGGCTCCTGCTGCTACTACTGTCAACTCCTGCCAACTCCAGGGTGTGATTCATCCAATTTTTGGGCTCCTGAGGCCAACTCCAGTGTATATTTGGGCTCCTGCTGCTGCTACTGTCAACTCCTGCCAACTCCAGGGTGTGATTCATCCAATTTTTGGGCTCCTGAAGCCAACTCCAGTGTATATTTGGGCTCCTGCTGCTACTACTGCCAACTTCTGCCAACTCCAGGGTGTGATTCATCCAATTTTTGGGCTCCTGAAGCCAACTCCAGTGTATATTTGGGCTCCTGCTGCTGCTGCTGCCAACTTCTGCCAACTCCAGGGTGTGATTCATCCAATTTTTGGGCTCCTGAAGCCAACTCCAGTGTATATTTGGGCTCCTGCTGCTGCTGCTGCCAACTTCTGCCAACTCCAGGGTGTGATTCATCCAATTTTTGGGCTCCTGAAGCCAACTCCAGTGTATATTTGGGCTCCTGCTGCTACTACTGTCAACTCCTGCCAACTCCAGGGTGTGATTCATCCAATTTTTGGGCTCCTGAGGCCAACTCCAGTGTATATTTGGGCTCCTGCTGCTGCTGCTGCCAACTTCTGCCAACTCCAGGGTGTGATTCATCCAATTTTTGGGCTCCTGAGGCCAACTCCAGTGTATATTTGGGCTCCTGCTGCTGCTACTGTCAACTCCTGCCAACTCCAGGGTGTGATTCATCCAATTTTTGGGCTCCTGAAGCCAACTCCAGTGTATATTTGGGCTCCTGCTGCTGCTGCTGCTGCCAACTTCTGCCAACTCCAGGGTGTGATTCATCCAATTGTTGGGCTCCTGAAGCCAACTCCAGTGTATATTTGGGCTCCTGCTGCTGCTGCTGCCAACTTCTGCCAACTCCAGGGTGTGATTCATCCAATTTTTGGGCTCCTGAAGCCAACTCCAGTGTATATTTGGGCTCCTGCTGCTGCTGCTGCCAACTTCTGCCAACTCCAGGGTGTGATTCATCCAATTTTTGGGCTCCTGAAGCCAACTCCAGTGTATATTTGGGCTCCTGCTGCTACTACTGTCAACTCCTGCCAACTCCAGGGTGTGATTCATCCAATTTTTGGGCTCCTGAGGCCAACTCCAGTGTATATTTGGGCTCCTGCTGCTGCTGCTGCCAACTTCTGCCAACTCCAGGGTGTGATTCATCCAATTTTTGGGCTCCTGAGGCCAACTCCAGTGTATATTTGGGCTCCTGCTGCTGCTACTGTCAACTCCTGCCAACTCCAGGGTGTGATTCATCCAATTTTTGGGCTCCTGAGGCCAACTCCAGTGTATATTTGGGCTCCTGCTGCTGCTGCTGCTGCCAACTTCTGCCAACTCCAGGGTGTGATTCATCCAATTTTTGGGCTCCTGAAGCCAACTCCAGTGTATATTTGGGCTCCTGCTGCTGCTACTGTCAACTCCTGCCAACTCCAGGGTGTGATTCATCCAATTTTTGGGCTCCTGAGGCCAACTCCAGTGTATATTTGGGCTCCTGCTGCTGCTACTGTCAACTCCTGCCAACTCCAGGGTGTGATTCATCCAATTTTTGGGCTCCTGAAGCCAACTCCAGTGTATATTTGGGCTCCTGCTGCTGCTACTGCCAACTTCTGCCAACTCCAGGGTGTGATTCATCCAATTTTTGGGCTCCTGAAGCCAACTCCAGTGTATATTTGGGCTCCTGCTGCTACTACTGCCAACTTCTGCCAACTCCAGGGTGTGATTCATCCAATTTTTGGGCTCCTGAGGCCAACTCCAGTGTATATTTGGGCTCCTGCTGCTACTACTGCCAACTTCTGCCAACTCCAGGGTGTGATTCATCCAATTTTTGGGCTCCTGAGGCCAACTCCAGTGTATATTTGGGCTCCTGCTGCTGCTGCTGCCAACTTCTGCCAACTCCAGGGTGTGATTCATCCAATTTTTGGGCTCCTGAAGCCAACTCCAGTGTATATTTGGGCTCCTGCTGCTACTACTGTCAACTCCTGCCAACTCCAGGGTGTGATTCATCCAATTTTTGGGCTCCTGAAGCCAACTCCAGTGTATATTTGGGCTCCTGCTGCTGCTGCTGCCAACTTCTGCCAACTCCAGGGTGTGATTCATCCAATTTTTGGGCTCCTGAGGCCAACTCCAGTGTATATTTGGGCTCCTGCTGCTGCTGCTGCCAACTTCTGCCAACTCCAGGGTGTGATTCATCCAATTTTTGGGCTCCTGAGGCCAACTCCAGTGTATATTTGGGCTCCTGCTGCTACTACTGTCAACTCCTGCCAACTCCAGGGTGTGATTCATCCAATTTTTGGGCTCCTGAGGCCAACTCCAGTGTATATTTGGGCTCCTGCTGCTGCTGCTGCCAACTTCTGCCAACTCCAGGGTGTGATTCATCCAATTTTTGGGCTCCTGAGGCCAACTCCAGTGTATATTTGGGCTCCTGCTCCTGCTGCTGCCAACTTCTGCCAACTCCAGGGTGTGATTCATCCAATTTTTGGGCTCCTGAAGCCAACTCCAGTGTATATTTGGGCTCCTGCTGCTGCTGCCAACTTCTGCCAACTCCAGGGTGTGATTCATCCAATTTTTGGGCTCCTGAGGCCAACTCCAGTGTATATTTGGGCTCCTTCTGCCCCTCATAGTGATGCCACTTCAACTCTCTGCAATTGTGCCGCTCTGCGATTCTATTAGCGATGCCTCTGATCTGCATGTGATATTTCTTCAAAGTATTATTTAACAAACCCAGCACGCATCCTGTGCGTGTTACAGCAAGGCTGAATGGTTTACAACCCTATTGAGGCTGTAGGAGGCTCAGAAATAGCCGTTTTTAATAGCGATTTGTCGCGAATTTATTCGGGTCGAAACGATTTTTGTCGGAAAATTCGGCGAATCAGTCGAATCGAATTTTTCAAAAGTTCGCTCATCTCTAATAATGACACAGAAAAGTGCAGTAGTGCTGAAGTTCCCCCAAATATGCTAAAAAACAGTGCCCAATAATATATCTACACACCGAAGCCAATGATATGGCCAAAATGCCATAGTATAGATCAAAACTTATTAATAAACCATGAACCATGAATGACAAACATAACATACAAAAATGTGAAATTCAATAAAGTGCAAAGGAAAACCTGGAAAATCCTATTATGGCTGCCAAAAATGCATTCAAAACATAGAAATAGTGGGAAAAAAATGACATCACCAAAAATATGAGCCTCCGGGGTTGGCAATATGAGCAGCCCGCCACCGACGCGTTGCGTGTCCAAACGCCACTTCGCCAGGGTGAATGAGCAGCTGCAACATTCCCCCCTCCCTTTAAACTCACCATAAAGACGACTGTGCCAATGCCCGGCCGCCCCGCCGCCCCCCGCCCACACGCCCCGTCCGACCGGAAGATTCCGTCGTAAGGGCAACGCGCAGAGGACGCGTCACATCCGCCCATCGGTGCACCGAAACCGGAAGTGCGTCGAGGCGTGCACGCCCAGGCACGCGCCCGCCCGGGCTTACTCCCCTGCAGTAGGAGGTCCCGGTCGGCCGCGCGCACACCACCACGTCACCCTCCAGTCCACCCAGCTGCATTGATGTAAATAGTGCCAGCGGAACGTGGGAGGTGAGTAATATAGAAGAAGGGGGAAGAGATAAAAAGTAGCAAAACATACAACATTGCTAATACACATAAAAGATCTATATTTTATTAATGTTTACAATCTGCCTGACATATGATCCATTCTTATGACCAAACAAGCCAATATGATGAATAGTGATAACTCCAAAACTAATAAATCATATAAACAAGAGGGCCATATACACTACAACTATCCAGCGGGTCTCCCCAAACATTAACTAGCCATGTGAACATTTACATATGTACATGGTTACATATTTATATGGAGAACTAATACTACCCGGACAGCCTAAAATCACACATCCTATTTAGAAACGCTGTCCGCGGTCCTATCTCAACATCACCCCACATAGACACAAAGCCCACAGATGAGCGGGCTGTGTCTAGGGTATAGTACCCCTAGCTTATTGATATTATCCATCCCATAATATTCCTGAGGGTTGTGTCTCCGATGGTATCAAAAGTTCAATCATATCAAAGATGATTGGTTAAGGAGTATCCATGTTCAATCATGTCCAAGATGATTGGTTAGGGGGTATCAATGCCCGATGTCTAGAGAAAATGACTTGTCACTAACCATGACTAATATAAGCATATCCCTCGGAAAAAGGTCCATCGGGTACATATCCAACAAGAGGGAATGAGTGTCCAAGTCGAGTGATTAGATTTAAAGGTCGCCATATATCTGAAAAGTATCTCTTATGAAGACGCAGTTGCAGTCATCAGAATCTCCATAAATATACATGGTTTACCACTGCAGAACAAACATCTTCAGGGTCCAAATCCCACAGATCAGAGAGTCATCTGGAGAACTCCTTTTGATCCCTCTTGTGGTGAGTTTAAAGGGAGGGGGGAATGTTGCAGCAGCTCATTCACCCTGGCGAAGTGGCGGTTGGCCACGCAACGCGTCGGTGGCGGGCTGCTGTAAGGACCCCGGAGGCTCATATTATTAGTGATGTCATTTTTTTCCCACTATTTCTAATGTCTATGTTTTAAATGCATTTTTGGCAGCCATAATAGGATTTTCCAGGTTTTCCTTTGCACTTTGCACTTTATTGAATTTCACGTTTTTGTATGTTATGTTTGTCATTCATGGTTCATGGTTTATTAATAAGTTTTGATCAATACTATGGCATTTTGGCCATATCATTGGCTTCGGTGTGTAGATATATTATTGGGCACTGTTTTTTAGCATATTTAGGGCACTTCAGCACTACTGCACTTTTCTGTGTCATTATACTGATTCTTCTGCCAGCTACCATTCATGAATTAATTGTTATTGGAATTTATATGATCATTGACTTGTATTGGGTTTAACTAGAGCCACTTTGAGGGCTTTCCCTCCAGCTATTTGTATTGTTTAAGTGTTTTTAATGAGTCCTTTGATGTTTTGTTTGTATATAAATTCTTTTAAAAGTCCTGACCAAATAAAATTGTATATATATTTTTCTACTTATATTTGAATTTATATTTGAGTGTGCGGCAGTAATGTAGGGGTTAGGGGGCGGGTCTAGGGTCCCCATTCTTGTTTGATTTTTATTATTGGACCATTTTATTTATGTGGAATTTGGGGGTGGGGGTATGTCTTCACTTGCTTCTAAAGGCTTTGCTGCTATTTAGAAGAATGCAGTAAAGTAAAAGTGGTTAATAATTCAGGAGCTTTCTGAGGCGAAAGCATTAGGTTTTATGTGGTTTACATTTCATTGCTTGCTGGATCTGCATTTTTTAAGACAGCTTATTTTGTGAACCATAAAAAAATAATGAAAATCGGGTGTCCGCTAAGCCTTTTATAATAAGAGGTTTCACATGGCTAAACTGACCTTTCCTTTTCCTTTACACCTACCTCCGAGCCAGTTCTTACAAATGATTTATAAGATTATGGGGCTTATTCAAGAAACGCTAATGCCACGTAACGTCGGGTGAACGCCAGGCGCAGTATATAAAAAACATATATATGAAAGCCAAACTGGTGAGCGCCTCTAATAGCGCCATCTAGCGTCACATGTATCACATGTATCACTAGCGGCAGCTAGTATGTATGTATGTTCAGCAGCGCCATGTAGCACCTGTCACTCAGTAGCTTTATCCCATACTTTTCATAATGTATGTATAAATAGTGTTTTAATGAATTATTTTTCAGAATTTTAGGATATAATTATTGGGTGACCTCTCCTGCCCAGCAACCAAACACTTATATTGTAATTTTTTGATTTTTTTATGCAGAATTGTATGTGCAGGTCGGCCATTGCAGTGTCATTGTCACAGTGTTAAAACAATGTCATTCCATATGTTTTCGCTTGGTGCTGGTGTATATGTGCTGAGAAAAAGAGTTTTGTTATATATGGGTTGATTCAAAGAAACATGTAACAGCTTGGATTTGGCTCACGATCATCCTATTTTTTACGTCCGCTCGTGCGTTCGTATGAACTTGCGAGTGATTCAATAAGCAAATACGTTTCTATCCTAAAAGATACGTCCGTTCGTATGATATCTCCCGAACTTGCCTCAGTCAGTTGCCAATCGTAAAAATCACGTTCATGTGCTCACCTGTTGCGGCGGCAGCCTGTTTTTTCGGCTGCTTCCATCGTCAACCTCTTCCAATTACTTGCGTTTGCCTCTGGTTTTCATTGGTTTTTGGCCTCTTAAATTCGTGCGTTCGTATGTTTATAAGATCTTGCGCATGCGCACCCTCAACCAGAAACTTACATAAACCCCGTAGCGGCTGCATCCAACTTCATTTCTCGGTCCCTCAAACTTACCTAAACCCCTTAGTGGCTGCATCCAACTTCATTTCTCGGTCCCTCAAACTTACCTAAACCCCTTAGCGCCTGCATCCCACTTCATTTCTCGGTCCCTCAAACTTACCTAAACCCCTTAGCGCTTGCATCCTTCTTCATTTCTCGGTCCCTAAAACTTACCCAAAGCCCTTAGCGGATGCATCCAACTTCATTTCTCGGTCCCTAAAACTTACCCAAAGCCCTTAGCGGATGCATCCAACTTCATTTCTCGGTCCCTCAAACTTACCTAAACCCCTTAGCGCTTGCATCCAACTTCATTTCTCGGTCCCTCAAACTTACCTAAACCCCTTAGCGCTTGCATCCAACTTCATTTCTCGGTCCCTCAAACTTACCTAAACCCCTTAGCGGCTGCATCCAACTTCATTTCTCGGTCCCTCAAACTTACCTAAACCCCTTAGCGCTTGCATCCAACTTCATTTCTCGGTCCCTCAAACTTACCTAAACCCCTTAGTGGCTGCATCCCACTTCATTTCTCGGTCCCTAAAACGTAAGAATATCACATAATTTACATATGTCTATATGTTTCGAAGTGTGTTGTTTCTGGTTTGTGTAATTTTTTGGGTGTGTGCATCTTAGAAAAGACACATTTTGGAAGGCTTAAAATATAATTTATTTAAAATTTTTTCTTTTTTTTTTTAGGAATAATTGTAAAAATTTTTTGGGTTTTGCCCAAGTAAAAACACCTAAAATTGTTTTTTTTTTTTTAACTGGAAACTTTTTTTTTTTTTTTTTTTTTTTTTTTTTTAAAACAACTTTTTTGGTTTTTCACCAAACCAATTTAAAAATTTTAAAAATTTGTAAACATTTAAAAACAACTGGAAGAAAGGAGCCAGGACCAAGGGCACTAATCCTCCTCGTCTTCTTCATCTGTTGGCCCCAACGTCGCCTGTATGGCCAGCAGCTCGGCCACCAACTCCTTAATTCTTTTTTTTTTTCCCGCCAAGGTTTGGGGGATCATCCCTGTAACCAATAGAGAAATAAACATAAATAGGAGTCCCAGACCGGTTTGTATGCTGGAAATAGATTTAGGGTTAATCAAATACATGTAAATGCATGACATATGTCGTTCTTCAAAGGGATACAGTTAATGCATTTCCCACAGGTAAGTGTTTAAACTCCTTAAACCGGACCTTCAACATTATTTAATGAAAACCAAAAACTAGTCACAAATGATTCTGCACCACCTCAAAGTTATTTAGGGTTTTTTGGGGATTACAGCGCCGCCATCTGGACTCTGAAGCATAACACTTAATGAGGAGTGGAGAGTTGGATAAAGTACAGGGGAGTAGGTTACAGTGGTGCGTTGGGAATCCAGAGCATAGCTGGGTTGAGGGAAAGGTCATCACTCACACAATGCATGGCAGCACCTTCCTTTTTTCAATCTGTATCCCATGCTGCCTGTAAATATTGTGCATTCCATATTCCCCAATATTGGTTTTTTTCTGTCTAATAACATGCATTAGATGGGTGAAGGGTGTTTTTCCATGTTTCTAATCTGTAGGTACAGTGTGATGGCTAAGTCTTTGGTTCTTAATACTAGTTTGGGTCCTCTTTAAGCTAACGAAGTGCCCACATGAAAGTGTGAACTACACATTGGCTACGCCTTTAGTTATGTGTGTGTTATTAGCTAACCAAACCTTAATATGAATAATGGCATGGAGACTTACGGAGTTGGTGGCCGACAGATGGCTGGTTGGGGCCAACAGGCTGCCCTTGGTCCTGGCTCTGCTGTGAAGAAGTCCCTGGAGAAACATGTGACATTTGGTTAGTATTTGTAGAGAGTCACTATCCCCAACATATCTGGCTCCCAGTCTGGCTGACATCACTCACCTTCGCCAGGATCTCCTTCCAGCATCTCTGCTGCCTCCTCCTCCACTATCTCACCCGCTCCAGAAGCTTCTACAAATACATAATAAAGGATAACTTAGTTTTTGGCCTGCCATGTATATCTTTGTGCCTATACATGAAGAGTGACATACCAGAGCCTTCCCCATGCGTGGCCAGGTATGACTCCACGCCCACGCGCCTTGGCCCCTCCTCTGTGGTAAGGTCCAGGGGCTGGTCTGAGGAGGCCACAGAGGAGGGGTAGGTCCGTCGCCCGGGAGATCCACCACCTTCACTCACAGATGCAGAGTCATGCAGCACTGGTCGGCCTGTACGTCTCCGGGTGCGGCGAATTCTGAAATCCATTTCCAACACTACCAAAGAAAAGTCCTTATAAATAAAGGCATAACTTAGACATTTGGAACATATACCATGCAATTGCTTTGTACTTACTTGGGAAATGGATCCCAAAAAACCTCCGCACCCGGGGCATGTGCAGACGCTTCAGGTCCGACCAATGCTGCATTATCTGGGTGTGAGTGAAGGTGGTGCTGGTCACACGGTGGATCTCGGCGATGATCTCCCGGGCGATGTCCCTTTTCTCGCACACATTGGGCGCGAAGTCATACCGGCGCTGAAGCATGATCTGAAAAACATAATGGACACAGAGCTTTTACTTTTACACACAGACCCATATGTGTTGCATCACAAGTTGAGTATTTAATGTCATTAACACACACATTTCGAATGGCCGCCATTTTTGGGGAGTGCCTTAAAGAGGACGTTGACTGTGATTGTCAGTCTGGTCTTATGTTATATGTATCACACACCATGTACATACAGATAATAGCCAACATCAAGAATCAGGCCACCTGCATCTATGGCATGTTAGGATGGTTTAAACATCCAAGATGTAGCCTAATGCTTAGGCTTTTGGACCACGTGTGTGGCTTCCCGTTGTGTTTTTATGGCTTAGGACAACAGTGTTCCGCAAACATCCGCATCAAGGTCCGAGACAGGCCAGGTTTGACAGCTCGCCCCGCTACTCCACAGGTTAATTAACTGTTGCTAAGCCGGAGCAATTGGGCGAATTAGGACATCAGCATAGACAGGTGAAAACGTGGCCAGGCTCGGCCCTTGAGGATGAAGTGTGAGGAGCCAGTGATTAAACATTAAGAGACCCCAAACTAGTTCCCAACGCATCATTTACATTTAGGCCATCATTGACTATTCTATTAAAATGCACAGGCAGCCACTTACCAGCATGAGGATCTCTTCCTGTTGACGGGTGAAGATAGTGGGCGCCATCTTTAGTCTTCTTCCAGGCAGCAGATAAGTGAAACCCCAGCGGTTTCCTGGTTCCGCTCGAACGTACGTTCGTACGAGCGCGTAGTCGTGCGCATAGGCGTCACACGCTGGGCTCATTATTTAAAGGTCCCTTCCCCCCAAGCTCATTCTCTTTGAGCATTTCTGTACGATGGCACCAAAAAAGGCGATCAGCAAACGACCACAGGCAAGCAAGACCGCGGAGGGCCCCACCACAAGGTCCCAGCAAGCTGGCCGAAAACTGAGATCCAAGACTCCCACCTCGGCCCCACCAAGGGACCCTGGACCCTCAGGTACCCAAAAAAGGGGCCCCAAGCCTCGTGCCCCTCCTGCAGCCAAAAAGCTGGCAACTGCAGCAGCCACCACCTCTGCCCCCAGAACAGGCAGCACCAGTGAGCCCACACCGGCCATGCCTTCAAGTAGGGCAGTTCGGAAACCCATGCCCCGCAGCAGGGCCCGAACCCCATCCAGGGCCCGAAGTACAGCCAGAGGGCGAAGAACACAATCCAGGGCACGAAGCCCAGACAGGGCCCGAACCCCATCCAGGGCCCGAACCCCATCCAGGCCCCGAAGCCCATCCAGAGGCCGCAGATCACAAACCAGGGCCAGAAGCCCCTACAGGCCCAGACGAACCCCATCCAGGGCCAGAAGCCCCTACAGGGCCCGCAGATCACAAACCAGGGCCAGAAGCCCCGACAGGCCCAGAAGAACCCCATCCAGGGCCAGAAGCCCCGACAGGCCCAGACGAACCCCATCCAGGGCCAGAAGCCCCTACAGGCCCAGACGAACCCCATCCAGGGCCAGAAGCCCCTACAGGGCCCGCAGATCACAAACCAGGGCCAGAAGCCCCGACAGGCCCAGACGAACCCCATCCAGGGCCAGAAGCCCCGACAGGCCCAGACGAACCCCATCCAGGGCCAGAAGCCCCTACAGGCCCAGACGAACCCCATCCAGGGCCAGAAGCCCCTACAGGGCCCGCAGATCACAAACCAGGGCCAGAAGCCCCGACAGGCCCAGAAGAACCCCATCCAGGGCCAGAAGCCCCTACAGGCCCAGACGAACCCAATCCAGGGCCAGAAGCCCCCGACCTGGCACCAGCCGGGAACCTAGCCCCCCAAGAGGGCCCCGAATTGCCCCCATGACCACATCTACACCTGGAAGTTCGGTGGCCAGCCACGCAAGAACACCCAGTCCCTTGGCCAGTCCAGTCCAGTCATTGGGAAGCCACCAATCCGGCCATTCCCCTACCCAGCCCCAGGCCATAATGTCACCACATGTGTCTGCACACATGGAGGAGCAGCCAAGCCAACCATCTGGCCGCACATTGCGCCGCGGCCAGTTGAGTGGGAGATTCTCCCATGACCAAAATATGGCATTGGCTAGTGGCCTTACATTATACTATGACGAGCTATATGGGAGCAAATCCAAACACACCACCAAGCAGCGCAAGATGGAATTGTTTGAAACCATCCTCCGACAAGTAAATGCAGCGGGGGAAGAGAGGAAAGATGTGTCCCAAATTCAGAAGAAAATCTCTGATCTGAAGTATGCTGTACGGCAAAAAGAAATTAAAAGGCATAATTACAGGTAACTAAATGTTTACGCTAAATCTAATGTTTTGGATGTACTGTATGCACCTTTTCTGACGACCAAACGCTTTTCTCTTTTCAGCATGAAAACTGGCGGTGGCTTTCCATCTAAATTGGAGTTTACCCCTGCTGAGGAGATTGTGCTTGGACTTCTCCATCCGGTCGCGGTCGGTGGACATGCTGGTCTAAGGGACACAGACTCACCGACCCGTACCCACGGTGAGTACTCTTAAATCTGCATGTTTGCCTGTTTGCTAAATAATCTACAGTTCACTAGTAACAAGCTAACGGGATGCCCCTATGGTTTGCCTTGCTTGGCCTCGCACTACTGTGGCTGTTTGTGTCCTCTTTTTGGCCCTGGGAATCACACATTTAGGCCCACAGCCATTATGGCAAAGTTCAAATGTCCAATTGTATTGTTAAAGTCATGAAGTTTCGCAAGATAAGTGAGAAATTTTGAATCAATCACAAAACACACATCATTATGTATGGGTTGCCTTTTGCTTGTGTGAGTTGTGTTTGAGTTAACAATTTAATTAGCCACCCACAAACATATGTGACCAAGAGCAGCGAGACTCAAATGGCGGCCCGGGGTCCCAATGCGGACCTTGCCACCACATTCAAGGACCCCTGCCCAGACAGCCCTGCACTCAGTTACTTCTGTGTTGACGTGCTCAGAGCTGCCCCCTTGATCGGCCATGTAGTGGTTGGTCTCCTGCCCAATGTCATGGCTCCGTGAAACATAGCATTGCAATATGAAGTACTGCCCAGGAAGTGGCATTGCAAGGTACACAGTAACTTATTTAAATTTTCACTGGCCACAATCGTGTCCCGCTGCCCCTGCTCTGGCCCATGTGCCACAGTCCCCCCATGCCCCCCCCCACATAAGCCCCATACATTTGTAACAGATTGGCTCCATCCATCCCATCACCATCAATACGTTAACTCCCCCCTTTAGACATCCAATCCCTGTCCCCTCAGCTCTGGCCCATCCAGCCCAGCAAGGGCAAGCAGCCTTTATTAGTTGGCACTTAGAAATCTCCAGCCCCTCCACCAGTGTCTTTATTTTTAACTAGACACCCCCTGCGTCAGCACCATGGCCAGACATTCACCTCTCACCACATACCTTTAAATGGGCGTTTCAAACAATTGTTTGAGTACCCCGGACCTAGCGAATGGTAGGCTAAATCCAAAAATGTGCCTTGAAAGTTGGATGCTGACTGGGTACACTTCATGACTTAGAACTGAGGTCACTTAGCAGTTTGTCCGAGCCATTGCACCTATGTAAACTTGCGTGGGTTTGAACAAAGGTCACCATTGCTCTAGAGTTGAATAATATTACAAATAGAGCTATATTTGATTACCTATCAAAAAAAAGGTTATGTGTGTGTGTTTACGTGGTATTTTTTTCTCTTCTTCAGCCCAGCATGATCCCTCAGCAAGGGTAAACTCACCCCCCAGTTTGGTTATGCCTACCAGGTCCGTACAGCATCGGAGCCCAGATCAGAGATTTTCGGTAAGTTAATTTAGTAGCATAAATACTAACAAGTGCTTAAGAATGTGTTAAACTGTTGAAATCCTAAATTGGGACGCAAACTTAGCCTTTTTTTTTTTGATATGTCCCTACAGACCCGCACACTCATGGAAGAGATCCAGGACATGGAGGAAGATGATGATGTCTCCGTACAGGGCACGTCGGATGAACTCCCCCTGGGTCCCAATTTGGAACTGCTCGATAATGTTTCTCTGGCCAATCCTCAGCAGCAGAGTGAATCTCCATCCATTGTGCTTGCACATGGGGAGACTGACACTACAGTCCCCAGTGTTCACTCTGCTGCTGAGGATTTGCAAAGCAGGCCGGTTGCTGTTGAGGGTACGACACCACGCGGCAGGGCACGCCCAAGAGCCAGGGTAATTGTGCGGCGGACGCCATTACGCCGCCCCACAATTTCCCAGGGGAGGCAGAGTGCCCTGCTTCAATTATGGACCCAACAAAGGGACTCTTATGACGCCCAGCTCGTTACAGAGCGTGAGCAAAGGCATGCCGACATGGTGAACATCCATACCAGTCTACAGGGCATCCTCGCGGAGTTGCGTACCCTCAACAGCAACGTGGCCAATGCAAGTAATGGCATCCAGTCAGCCATGGCTGAGATGACCAATATGCAGAGAAACATTGTGGAGCAGTTTCAAATTCACAATGCTGCCATGGCCCAGGCTAGGTCCCATTCCCATGGACCTCCACCTGGACCTCCACCTGGGTATTATGGGCAGCCACCCTATTAAGCCATGGGTGTGTGGGACATCTTTTCTCTTAACCCCCACTGTATTTACTTGTCCTTTGAGGTTTCAAACAATCCATTTTGTGTTGCTCTGGCAGGTTGTGTTTTGTATTTGCTCCCATATAGCTCCTTAGAGTAATGCTTAAGGCCACTAGCCAATGCCATAGGTCTATGTGGAGTTTATCTGGCCACTTATGGCTTTACCTATGTATTTGGTTGGTGCTCCTCCTGTTTGCAGACATGTTTGTGTGACATTATGGCCATGCCCAAATATCCCTGGGCACAGGCAATATTAATGACTGGACTAGGCTGGCCTTTGGACTGGGTGTCCTTGTTTGGTTGTGCCACTAACTTCCAGGTGTAGATGTGCTCGATGTTTTTTTTAATGTTATCCATTTGTTACCACAGATGTATGTGGACTGATTTCTGTTAACCACTATAATTTTTCATTTGCTAAGTAAAACAAAAAGTTCACTTCCAATACTTGTGGCGTTTTTAGTGGGAAGACATTTTTAACAGCTTGGGCTAAACCAGATAATTTTGGTTGGAAGAGGTGTAACAATGCACAGCGAAAGCTAAGGAAACTACATGAAATACATTAGGCAACAATTAAGGTCGAAATGTTTTACTTAGAGGTAATGCCACATTAGGGCAAAACAACATATGTTTCAAAAAGGATAACACAGACATACAGAATGGTGAGACAGGGAAAAAAGTTAACTAAAATGCTGGCTGATCAGGTTGGCTCGAACAGATTGGCCAGACTCACTGGGGGGCCCCTCAAAATTCTCGGCTTCATCCTCGACGGCTGAAGAGGGCAGGCTGTCCACATAACGTGGGACACGTTCCATGATGGCAAAATTGTGCAAAACAGCACATGCCATTATAATGTCGATCACTTTCTTGGGATCATATTGCAGGGCCCCCCCAGTATGGTCAAGGCAACGAAAACGTGTCTTCAGCAGACCAAAGGCCCTCTCCACAACAGCCCGGGTCTTGCGATGCGCACGGTTATACGCTTCCTGAGAGGCATCCTGGGGCCGCAGCACAGGCGTCATGAGCCAGGGTAGAAGTGGGTACCCGGAATCACCTTAAACAGAGAATTAAATGTAATCAAAATTAAAAAGGCAACACAACCAACACCCCAAATTTCACAGATATCATAATGATGTAAGGTAAAGTGTTCCCAAAAAAATACAGGGCACATTAGGGCCCACAAAAATTGCAATAAGGTATCACCTAAATAAAAATGGCACTTCTATATACCAATTAATTAACAAACATCTGCACGGCCAAGGGTATTTGTATTTTACATATATTTGTAGTTTTCAGACATGTTACAATTAGGATGCTGCGGAGGGCCTATCCACATTTCTCTGGAAACTACAATGTATGCAGTTTAAGTCCACTTTGACATTTAACGACCAATAGTCCCAAAGGAGCCAAAGGTCAAAGATCCCTATCCACATTTCACTGGAAACTACAATGTATGCAGTTTAAGTCCACTTTGACATTTAACGACCAATAGTCCCAAAGGAGCCAAAGGTCAAAGATCCCTATCCACATTTCACTGGAAACTACAATGTATGCAGTTTAAGTCCACTTTGACATTTAAAGACCAATAGTCCCAAAGGAGCCAAAGGTCAAAAGATCCTTGGGTATAAACTCCAAACCAATATATTTAGGCACAAGGAACTTACAGACATCCGAACTAAAGGGAAAACATTCTGAAGGCCACAGCGAGACAAGGATTTTTAGGGTAAGTTCCTAATATATGAGCCAAGAAAAAGGCAGTTGTACGCTTCTGTAAATTTATCCTTAAAAAACATATCAACAAATACAAGATTAATGCCACATTTAATAACACACAAATAGGACACACTTACCAAGCAGCCATGCCCCCGAAAATTCACCTGCCTCAAATCTCCGAAACAACCCAGATCGCCGGAGGATATAAGAGTCGTGGGACGATCCGGGGTAGCCGGCAAGGACACTCATAAACCGCATATCCGGACCAACCACGGCCTGGACATTAAGTGAGTGTCCCATTTTACGATTCCTTAAGGCAAAAACATACAAAAAGGGTAATTGATATTTGACCCAAACTAATAAATTAACCACAAAACATGTCTGCACTCTATTGGGAAAGACTAATGAAAAGCCGAGATAAAGCAGCTACACAAATGAGGGATAAACAAATATGCTGCCGCAAAGGAAAACAGGTTACATGACACGTTGGGCAACATAATAACCAATCTCAATACCTATATATATACTCGTCGGCTGCCCTAGGTACGAGTGCCACATGTGTGCAGTCAATTGCACCAATAACGTTGGGCATGTCGGCCACATTATAAAACCCAAGCTTAATGGCGTTTCTGGCTGCCATATCATCAGGAAAATAAATATATTTTTGAGTTATGGCAGCCATGCCTTCCAAAAATTTAGATAGTGCGCGGCTCAGCGTAGGCTGTGACATCCCCACGGAGAGGGCACCCAGCCTCTGGAACGAGCCGTTCGCCAAAAATTGCAGGCAGCCAAGCATCTTGGTCATACCTGAAATTGCATGCCCCTTCCTTGTGGTGCGGGCTAACCATGGCCGCAGCTCACTATATAATTTATGGAGGGAAGCGCGATTAAGCCTGGTCAGCTCGAACAGCTCAACATCATTCATGCTATCGATGTTCATGCGACGACGCAGGGGCAATCTGCTCTCAGACATCTCGATCAACTCAATGCCAAAAAGCATAAGCCCTTGATGTGCCACAAACTCGCTCCGCTCCATCCTACTCCCGAGGCCAAATAGCTGCCGGCAAACATTTCGTAAAGCAGCTCTTTAATGGGCTTCAAAACAATTAGCAATCACCTCTCTGAATTGGGCGCAAGCCCATGTGAAGGACGTAAAAAATAGGATCGGACGCAAATAATACGATTTGGACGGGAAAAACACACGAACTAACGCAAATTATACGATTCTCGTACGAAATGCGTATGTTCATATACGTCTATGCGCGAACGATCGTGCGAATACGAAATGGCCAAAAAAACCAGAAAAAATGACAAACACCCACCCAAACTTACGATTCTCGATACGAAATCACTTAACTTTTGCTCTTTGAATCGAGGGGCTAGTGTCCGGTGCTTGGCGCTACAGTACCCAGTTTTAGAGCGCCCAGTTTTAGAGCGGCAGACGCCTATTTTTTTTCTAAATATGGGCTTCAGCACCGAGTGGCAGACGCACTTAACTGGTGCTACCTATCGTTCGCTGCAGCATTGTCCTGATGTTATATGTAGCGTCGCCTTGGGTGGGTTTCCCTCGGGGCACTACATATGCATGTATTCAGGCACAGTGCCCTCGAGACATCACATTTATCAATGCTGGACAGGATACTACAGCGTCACTTGTCCAGCCGCTTAGCTAGGTTATAGTGCCAAACCCCCACTTGCAGCGTCCTCTTGTGGAAGCTCTAAGCGCCGCTGCATAGATGCTCAAATGGCAATAGTCTAAAATCAGCCTCTCTCTCTTTCTCTCTCTCTCTCTCTCTCTCTCTCATTTATTATAAAACTATAAATATTTAAAGGGCTTTACAACTTTGGGCCTTATTTATGATGTGCGCCATTTAGCATCTTTTTTTGAGGCTATAGCACCATTTTCGTAGCGCCAGAATTTTGGTCTTATATGGCGCTGTACTGTGGACTACATTTGTGCTAGCAGTCGCTGCACAGAACACTAACTATTTAGCTTTGATTGTTGCATAATGTATTGGCGGCCTATGTCAGCGTCTGTTGGACCCGTCTGCCGATTATCCCAGCTCCAGTAAGCGCCACTTTGGACCGCCTTTTTTTGAGCTCAACAGCATGTTTATAATGTTTTCCCCACCTTGAAATCTTTCTGGTCAGCGTTTCATCATTACAGTACAAGAAATCACTGCTGGGGACAAACTTTACAGTGCGTTTAGGCTGCGTTTTAGTTGTTGTTGTCCAAATTGCACATTGTTAAGCAAAAGAAGCCATAAAAATCAATTTTAGTACCCCCCCCCAAAATGAACTTTGTGACATCTCAGACTGGACCGTTTCAAATATTGACAAATAAATGTGTTTAATATTAATTATAAGCATAAAAACCTTAATCCAGTTCTGCCCATTGTGCTCTATGTGTTCTTGACCTACAACACCAAAGAGCCCTGTGCTACAACCTTTTTGGCGCTGGTGTTAAATAAGAAACTAGCTGGCAGCCGCATTGGTGCTACTGTTTTTGGATTTCTTGGACACCGAGGGCCTTATTTAAGACACCCTAGTGACACATAGCGGCAGGTGTTTTTCTTCAGTGCCACCAGCAAGTCCTATTGATTATGTGAAACATGCTTAGCGCCATGTAGTGTTCCATGTATCCAAAGCGTCGGCACTGTGTTCCGTACAGCACCACATCACATCAGTGTTGTTCTCCCATAGATTTCAATTACCCATTCCAGTAATGTTTTTTTTGTTTAATTATTGTACTTAGGTTATCTGCGGCTAACTTGCCTTTTCATTCCTGCCAATCGTGTAATTTCTATGTCTTAAATGTCATTCCATGTGTTTTCATTTGGTCACTGTGCAGCCATCCTCAGTTAAAGCCATTTCCTGCATTAAACATGGCGCTGTATGCCTGAGCGTCATGCTTTCACAGCGCCATCACTGGCACTGTTCTTTTATGCGTTCTATAGGAAGAAAAGCGGGGGCACAGTGTCACACAGCCTTCAGCGACGAACACTAGCAGCGCCGTCTTCCTGTGTCCAGCTAATAACACCTCCCGGCAGGCAATTGGGTGGCGCTACAAGGCGCTAGTGATAAATTAGGCTGTGAGTGCTACTGAAGCCAAGAAAGTGGCACTGATGCTTCTAAAATAAGACTACCATTGCATATCAAGCAGGTAGTTACTGCCACCTCTGTATATAAAGAGGCAAGCAAAGGTTTTGGCGCCCCTAGTCAAAATGACTGTAACTGTGAACAGTTAGGCAAATTGAAGATGAAATGATTCCTAAAATGAATAAAGTTAAAACTGGCCCATTCCCTTTGTATTTTAAGCAAAAACAACTGTTTATTTTTATCTTTTACATTTTAAATGAAAAAAAATGAAAATGGGGCGAAGTGAAACTTTGGGCATCCTGCATGGTTAGTTCTAGAGATGAGCAAATTTGTTACAAATTAGATTCAGAAAATAGGGTTGATTCACAGCCTCTTTCACATGCACTTTCGCATGTGTCTGTGTATTTTTTGTGAGTTTTTGCATGCTTTTTCCAATTTTACATTACTGTTTTCATACATATATGCGTTTACGCTAACACGTGCTTTTGATGATCTTATGTTTATCTGCAATTTTGCGTTATGTTGGGCAACTTACGTTATTGGTATGGGCTGGTGCTTGATTGCCGATGACAACACGCCCAAAGAAAAAGGGGTTTGCTTCCACTCAACTTATGGGGTAATTTTGTAGGCGAAAGCAAGCTGTTGAGATGTTTGCTGAGCATGTGGAGGAGTACGAGCGCTTGCAGCTAAACGGCATGATCTGCATCACCATGGCCTAAGCCAGGTGGCACAGCGCACGCATGGACATTGATCGCATGCATGACGTTGAGCTGTTCGAGCTGACCCGACTTAACCGTGTTTACCTCCATAATTAGTATAGTGAGCTGCGGCCATGGTTATGCCTGCACCACAAGGAAGGGGCATGCAATTGCCGGTATAACCAAGATGCTTGGCTGTCTGCAATTTTTAGCGAACGGCTCGTTCCAGAGGCTGGGTGCCCTCTCCGTGGGGATGTCCCAGCCTACGCTGAGCCACACACTAAACAAGTTTTTGGATGGCATGGCTACCCTGTGTCCAAAATACATCTATTTGCCAGACAACAATGTAGCCTGGAATGCGGTTAAGTTGGTTTTTTATAATGTAGCCGACATGCCCAACGTCATGGGTGTGATCGATTCTACCCATGTTGCGTTGGTGCCTCCAGCAGCTGAAGAATATCTATTTAGGTATGTGGTTTAGGTCAACATTATGACTTGTATTAACTTATTTATTCACAGTATTTTTAAATGTATATATAAATCAATCATTTGAATGTAGCCCTTAACTACTCATTTTCATGCAGACCTTAACTAATCATTTGAATGTAGCCCTTAACTACTCATTTTCATGCAGACCTTAACTAATCATTTGAATGTAGCCCTTAACTAATCATTTTCATGCAGAATTTAACTAATCATTTTCATGCAGACCTTAATTAGTCCTTATCATGCAGACCTTAACTAATCATTTGAATGTAGCCCTCAACTAATCATTTTCATGCAGATCTTAACTAATCATTTTCATGCCGACCTAAATTAGTCCTTATCATGCAGACCTTAACTAATCATTTGAATGTAGCCCTTAACTAATCATTTTCATGCAGACCTTAACTAATCATGTTCATGCAGACCTTAATTAGTCCTTATCATGTAGACCTTATTTGAATCCGACTGACCAACTATTACTTATTGGTGTTAGTATTATTATTTTGAAAATTAAAAAACACTTTAACAATAAGGATCCCTTATTTTGTTGTGTTTAACCTGGTTATTTTCTTGATTGTTTTTGTGTACTAAATTCCTGTATTTCTGCTCTTACAGGACCCGGAAGATGGGCAACTCCATAAACGTGCAAGCTGTGGTTGGCCCAGACCTTTGGTTCCTAAGTTTGATGGCTGACTTTCCCGGATCCACCCACGACGCCTATATCCTGAGAAATTCGAGCCTGTATGGTCAATTTCAGAAAATTTGTCTTTCCCTCTGATGACATGATATACAATGTAGCTAAGAAGTAGACACTAACTTTGTGTTTTATTATTTCCAGGGGATTCGGGTTACCTACTACTGCCATGGTTTATGACACCAGTCCTGCGCCCTCAGTCCAGGAGGGCTATAACCGGGCCCATCGAAAGACACAGGCTGTTGTGGAGAGGGCCTTCGGCCTGCTTAAAAGCAGGTTTGGATGCCTGGACCATATCGGGGGGGGGGGGGGGGGCCTGCAGTATGACCCCAACAAGGTTATAAAGATCATAACAGCCTGCTGTGCCCTACATAATTTAGCGATAATGCAGCAGGTCCCCTCGGTATGTGGAGTCCCCCTCTCCAGCCACCACGGACATTCCGGACGAGTTATATTAGGGCACCCAGAGTGCTTCTGGGTTTTTTTTTTTATTTTGGGACATATTGTTTTTAATGTTTTTTTTTTTGCTATTTTTTATTTCATAATTAATTTTTTTTTTGTTCGTTTGCATTAATTTTTGTTGTCCTTAGATATTTAATTTATTTGTGATGTAACAAATTTATCGGATTTATACTTTCATTAGCTTATCTATACATACTAATTAATACAAAAAAACTTTGGAACAGATTTGAGCGTAATGCATTTTTATTGTCAAATATTTCCTTTAACAACAATCATCTTTTCAAAAGGATTCCACCCAACCAGGTTGAGGCCGTCATTATTTCCTTAGGCCTAAACCTGCTGTGTGGGAGCTTGAGCGAGCAGTTTACTGAGCCCCAAACTATGGCCTTGCAAAGTGGGTTTTCTGACCACTATCGCGAGCTGTATGTGAAAAATTGTAAAGCCACCATCAAAGGCACAAATTAACAAATATGGGTGCAGATCACCAGACAGGTGAATAGTGTTGGGATGTAGAGGAAACATATGGAGCAAATATAAAGAAACATCTTAATCTGGTGGATTCCTATAATAAGGCTGGTGTTGGCCTTGTAGGATGTCCAGCACCTGTGCATGTGTGGCATTCAGCATCTGCCACTGCTCCAGCATCTGCCTGTTGCTAGTCCTAAGTTCTTCCACCAGGGTGTTGAAGTTGTTATTGAAGCTTTGGAAGTGTGCTGACAGCTGCTCAATTAATCTTTGGTTTACTTCCCTAAAGTGGTGGCTGTCATTTCTCCATGCTGTCTCCAGGATCTGCACACGCCTCACACGGCTGACATGGTGACGTGGCTGAGGGCGTTCTCCATTTCTATGGGTTTGGGCGCTTGCAGATGATGGAGGTCTAGGCCTAGCAACAGGAGCAGATGTAGTAGGCAAATCCTCTGCAGCAGAGCTAGCACATGGGACATTTGGTTGTGTCTCTTGCTGCTGCCCATGCTGCTCTGGCAGCAGAGGGCGTGATTGTCTCTGCTACAGACCTTTTGTTGGCGGCTGCTGCTGGGGCAGTGGCAGATGATGATGCTGGGTTGGCATTTGTGGGGGCATGGTAATGTTCTCCCCCTCCTCCTCCATATGGGGTATTGCTTCCATTATGGGTGGTGTCTGTAGGGACATGAATAAAAAATGTGTAAGATAGTTGCTCAAATAAATGTTGTGGCAAGTAGCCATCTTCCTTCATATGCATCACCAGTTAGTGCACAGTACACTTACCAGATCCAGATGTTCCTGTGTAGGATATGTTGTTAATGGCTGGCGGGACGTGGTGGTAGTGGCCTAAGAGGTGGAGAGTTGCACAGTAGCTTGAGTATTTTGAGATTCAAGATTCAAGATTCAAAATTGACTCCCCCACCTGTTTTCCAGACCACCTTTGGTGCCCCCCTGAACTGCTGCACCCGGGGAGCGTTGCCCCCCCTCTTCCCCCCATAGCTAGGGCCCTGTGTGTACCTAGGATTGTAACCTACATTTTGTAAAGGCAAAACAAAAAACATTCCTTAAAATACTAACCTTCTGACATGACATTGCTGTTAGTGTCTATGGCCCCGGACAAGCCCTGTAGTGCAGACGGGTGTATTAGGCCCAGAACAAGCTCCTCTGCTGCGGTTCACTGGAGTTTGGTTGGAAATCCACCTCCTGTTTGCAACCTTTAAAACAAAGAGAAAACATTACTTAGAAGGTCATGCTCACCCACAACCTGCCCAACTCAAACACCCATCTGTACCCGTGATGCCTGCGTTTATTTCTCTTCTGCCGGACGGCATGTTTGAGGTCCAAGAATTTTAGCTGGATCTGCTGCACATCTTTCCTCTCAGTCCCAGCACAATTCACCTATCAGGTGATGTCTTCCCAGATTTGTGTCTTGCACACTTTGCTGGTGGCTTTAGATGTTCTCCCATACAGCTCATGATAGTGGTCAGATACCCCATTTGCCAATGCCATAGTTTGGGGCTCAGTAAAGCACCCCCTCAAGCTCTCATGCCGCAGGTTTCTGCCTAATGTTGTCCTGGCTGCCTCTTCCTGGGTGGGTGGAAGAATTGTTGACCTTGGCTCACTTGCAGCCGTGGAAGAGCCAGACCTTTCGCTCACATAGGATTGGGCAGGACTTGCATGGGGGCTGGGTGTCATAGGCTGGCTGCCCAAAGAAGTTACATCCGTTGAGCTGCCCGGTGACTCAGGGCTCTCCACAGTAGAATCGTGAAATTGGGAACGAGCAGGAGAGGGTGTGGTTGGGGGGCTAGGGCTTCTAGGCCTAGACTTACCCTTGCCCTTACTAGTAGTGCTCCCTTGGGTTTTGGATGTTGAGGGCCAGGGAGCATTCTTGCTGGAGGAAGTCTCCTTCGCCTTCCATGATGTGCCAGATTTGGAGGGGACCGGAGTGTGGGCCAATGGATCCTTCATGTGGCAAGTGGATGTCCTTGTCGAATGCGAGTGGCCACTGGTTTTGTGGGACCTAGTTCCAGGCCTAGATGAAGATTTTTCATGCCGTTCGGCACAAGGCTCATGGCGTTAATGGGACTTGGGGGTCTTGCGGCTACCTTTCTTGGCAGGCATATCGTTGTTTCTCCAAGTACCCTTTAAATAGTTATCCCGGAAACCGCTGGGGCGCAACATATCTGCTAATACTGGCAAAACAAGATGGCACCACGCTCTTCACAAGCGAGCAACAGGACACTATTATGCTAGTAAGTGTTCGTGCAGGCCGTTGATTTGCAGGCAAAATGCATGCATATGCGATTAGGCAGCGCAGGCCAAAACAGTGGGGACGAAATTCAAATTTATACGCTGTGCCAAGCAAAAGTTAATGCGCACATGTGCGTAACTCCAAAATGGCATCTGGAAGGATAGCTGAAGGCTAGAAATGTTGGAATATGGGGAATGTAAGTTAGGAACCTACTATAACTGAGATAGTGATTTATATGATGTTTCCATTAATCAAATTTTATATGATGATGGAGAACAGGTATGACTAGCTGGCGAGCGACTATCAAAAGAAGACGTTGGCACTGGAGAAAGTGGCCAAAATTGCCGTTGACAGTGACACCACCTTCACCTTCACCCAGATCATCCAACACTGGTTGGACCTAAAGTGAAGGAAGAGGCCCCGGGTGAGGCGATTGTTCGCTCAGCATTTCCCAAGTAAGTACATTAATATTACATGTTAGATCTACAAAAGCCCTTAGGCAGGCCTCTGTTTATGAATGCTATTCTCTTCTAGTGAGCGAATGGGATTATAGAATACGACCCACCCGGAGGCGAGCAGTCCGGCCAGTGCGGGATGGATCTGGGCCAAGTGAAGGTGGTGCGTCTCCAGTGCCAAGGTCCTTCCCCTTCCTGTGTAGGTGGCTCCGACCAGCCAATGGATCTCTCTACAGAGGGGGGGCATCAGCGGCTCGCCAGGGAGTCGTACCAGATGGCGGAGCAACAACACTCCGGTATGTTTCTCTGACTGAAGCACACACAGGTACATGCACTGTAAACACACACTCATTTCCTGCTTCTATTCCTTTAGATGATGATGTAGCGGGTGGAGAGCGGGGATTTGATAGGCCAGATGACCCAGCCCCTGAGATGCATGGAGAAGATGGGTGATGTCACACACACATTATGAAAAAAAAATGTATTTTGAAAAATCTGACATTAGAAGTAAACATATTTTTCCTTTCTTAACAGACTCAGATCCGGAGTAGTGGCAGGCCCCAGAGAGGATGCTGGTCCCCCAAGCTCAGGTCACCCACCAGCCTAGTAGGTTTGTAGTCTACTTATTTGATTATCTATAACATAGCTTCATCACCAGGTATAAAAAAAACAGAGCCTATTAAATTAGCATAATGACATATGGCCTCAATCCTAGCCTAATAAAATAGCATAATGACATATGGCTTTATCCCTTTGCTTGAGCATTAATAATATTTCATTCCACAGCTATGAAAAATGTATATACCAAATATTAATTACTGCTTCCTTTTCACAGCAACCCCACAGGAGAGACTCCAGCATTTGACCGCGACGGTGTATAGGCTGGTGGGCGACATCCAGGAGCTTGCTGCTTCGTTGGGGACCAGTGAAGAATAGATTCCTGGGGCCTGCCACATGTAGTTTATTAATTTTATTAAAAATTTTATAAATTTTAAAATTTGTTAAAAAAATAAAAAAACTTTTGTTTGAAAAAAAAAATGTTTACATGTTAAAAAAAATTAATTTTTTCTAAAAACAAAAATATTTAAAATATTAAACAGTTAAAGAAAAAAAATAAATATCTTTAAACGTAACCATGTTTCATGTTTATTAAGTGTTATTATATAGCTTATATGTGTTAAGCTATAACATTTTTATGCATGAACACAAGTAGAGGAGAAAACTAAGAGGAGAATGCAGAACATTAAGGTAAGCATGAATGCCGGGAGATATTAAAAACAGGAACCGCAAGTGAGTTGAGGTAAGCATTAATGCCGAAAGATCTTAAAAACAGGAACCGCGAGTGAGTTGAGGTAAGCATGAATGCCGGGAGCTCTTAAAAACAGAAACCGCGAGTGAGTTGAGGTAAGCATGAATGCCGGGAGATCTTAAAAACAGGAACCGCAAGTGAGTTCAGGTAAGCATGAATGCCGGGAGATCTTAAAAACAGGAACCGCGAGTGAGTTGAGGTAAGCATTAATGCCGGGAGATCTTAAAAACAGGAACCGCGAGTGAGTTGAGGTAAGCATTAATGCCGGGAGATCTTAAAAACAGGAACCGTGAGTGAGTTGAGGTAAGCATTGGAGCAGAAGTGAGTGAGAGAATAGTTGAGACGGGGAACATGAATGAGCGCATGCGTACAAGCATGCAAACTTCCCAACAGATTTCCTAGAGAATTCCGTTTGGACATATATTTGAAGAAAGATGCATGCTGAATCTAACGGGACACGGAAATTCTTCGTTGGAAGCTACGTTGGAAAACGCTGAAAAACGGTAGTATACAAGGTTTACTAAGTAACGTAAACGTAACCCTCGTCCTCTCGAGGACGCAACGAGAGCCAGAAAATGATTCGTTGGCGTACGCAGCTTCGAACAGTAAATGGAAGGCTTCCAAAGAAGGCTCTGAATCATGCGTACGCACCTACGCATACGGAGAAAAAGTGTAAAATACACAGAAAGAGCCAAATACGACACGGTTTTGAGGAGGCTCTGAATCAGGCCTAATAGACAAATTTCCCCAAGAAATTCAGGTTTTGAAATCAAATTTTTGCCAAATCTCTGTTAAAAATTTGAAAAAGTAATTGATAACATGTTTTGAAAATACTATGTGGTTTCTGAATAGAAATGATCCAAATAGATCCTTGAATTTCTTGATTGCTCATGTTGTAGTTCCTGTTGTGCAGATAAATGTATGCCATTTACTGTCCTAGGAATTGATTATACCATTGTCTGAGACCTGGTCTGAGGCATTTCTTTTTGCAGGAGCCACTTGGTGCATCTATGCACCCATCTCTTGTTTTTATGTTGGTTCATGCAACAACCAGGACAGTTTCTAGGCTCAATGCGAGAAGGAAATATTCTGCCCCCTCCTCAGTCATACTATGGTGCTGCTGCTGTCCCATACAGGTATGTGCCATGCTGTGCCTACCATAGCAGCAGGAGGCTCCCCTCTTCCACTAAAACCACTATTAGTTTTACCTATTCATCTGCAGAAAACAGGATAACTGCTATAAATTCTGCATTTAAAAGGTACATTTTTAGAAGGAAAAGAAAAAGAGGTATTATATATTTATTGTAAAATACATAAAGGGGTCTTCTAGCATGCATTCCAAAGATTACTATAGTTTTTTTTTATAGTTTTTTTTTCCACAAGTATTAAAGAGTAGTAGTGAATAAGGATTTGGTGGGGTGGCATTACATATATATCCTGGGGCTGTCTGACTTAATTAAACATACAGGAATATGGTAGATAGGTTTTTGTTTTTTTAGGGGTTTTGTTTTTTCAACAGACTAAGACTCTGATGCTTATAAAATGTGGAATAGCTCTCTAAGTACTTGTTTCTGTTACCATAATTGATATACATATACCCCATTTAAGGACATGACTTTTAATAGAGAACAACTAGAATGCTGTAAAAGGCCATTTTGGCAACCAAAGGCCAATTTCCAGGTCTGCGGTGAGCTCAGCCACTGTGTCATCATTTTAAACACTATATATAGGAACTACATAAGTACATTATTTGAACCTGATGTGGAGGATGTGGAGGAAGGCAGGACCGTACAATAAAGTATCTTCTCAGCGGTTAAATCTGCACCATTACAGGCTCAGCAATCAGTATAGCTGTTGAAGTTTTTTTTTCTCCAAAGGCAAAAACCACCTAAGCTGCAGCAAATTAACTTTAATTGCTTTTAATTATTAAAAAGCAAACTAGGTAACGTTTCAAAGTAAAAGCTTACAGCAAATGGATTGTGCTCTGTTTACCAGTACATAAAAGTTGATTGGTGAGACCATGAATTATTCTAAGCATGAAAGCAAAAAACAACATTTCATAGCAGTCAAGTAATGAAATACAACAAAAAAATGTAAGGGTTATTTTCAAAAAATGCCTTTTACGTCCCTCTACAAATTTGCTTTTATAATATCTAATTTAGCTCCATATTTGAAGGAGCTCTATAAGGAAATTCTATATAAACATGATAGAAGAGGGGTCAATTAGACACCACAAACGAGCTTGTTGTTTTCTACTACTGGTAGGAAAAAAATCCAGGGGGTGCAAGATCTTTGAGTGTACAGCAGAGAACTTCCTGCTGAATGTCTCTTGAGCCAGCTTGTGGGGAGCAGCAGCATTAACCACTTCAAGGCTCCAATGTGCGCTTCCAAGGCATTTGCAGTTGTGTGCTGTTGAAGAAATACTGTACTGTATTTTCGCCCTATAGGACGCACCTAGGATTTGGAGGAGGAAAATAAGAAAAATAATATTCTTAACCATATGTTGTGCTAAAACACCATCCCAAGAAATAGGCAGGGTGCAGAATCCCCAACTTACAGGCAGAGTGGAATCCCCCCCATTCCCCATGGGCAGTGTGGCATTCTCCCCCTCCCATTCCCCATATAGGCAGATTTGCATTACCCCCATCCCATTCCTATAGGCAGTGTGGCATTCCACCCTCCCATTCTCCATAAGCAGTGTGCCATTCTCCCCTCACATTCCCCATAGGCAGTGTGGCATTCCCCCCTCTCATTCCCGGTATAGGCAGAGTGGCATTCCCCCCTCCCATTCTCCTTAAGCAGTGTGACATTCCCCCCTCCCATTCTCCATAAGCAGCGTGGCATCCCCCCCATCCCATTCCCCATAGGCAGTGTGAAATTCTCCCCTCCCATTCTCCATAAGCAGTGTGCCATTCTCCCCTCACATTCCCCATAGGCAGTGTGGCATTCCCCCCTCTGATTCCCCATATAGGCAGAGTGGCATTCCCCCCTCTCATTCCCCATATAGGCAGAGTGGCATTCCCCCCTCTCATTCCCCATATAGGCAATGTGACATTCCCCCCTCCCAATCCCAGAGGCAGTGTGACATTGCCCCCTCCCTTTCCTCATAGGAAAAAGAAAAAAAAGTAAACTCACATAGCCATCGCTCCCGCACTGCTGTCTGGGTCACCACAGCCACGGGAAGCCCAAAGATGGAGGAGCAGGATGTGGGCAGGGAAACCGATCCCTGCCTGATAACCCTGCTATTCTCGCTGTCCCTGCCATCCACGCTGCACGCTGTCTCCACCGTCGCACACACAGAGCATACACCTGGCTCCATGAAGTGCGTGTACATGGCTTCTGTTTGAGCGTCGGTCATGCCCACCTGCTGTACAGAGCCTGTGTGTGTGTGCAGATGCCAGCGTAGAAGAGTCCGCCGTCGTGGCCAGGACAGCATGAACAGCAGGACAGCGCAAAAGGCAGGAACATAGGGTAGGGATCAGTTGCCCTTCCCGCCTGCTGTGGCCAGGAGCGCATAAGTTTGTTTTTTTTTTGTTTTTTTTTACATTTGCTCAATTATTTTGATAATAAGTGCATCTAATAGGGCGAGAAATACGGTACCTTAATACATTTCTAATCACCTTTAAAGAAGGAAACAATTTTTTCTGTAAATAAGACTCTGCAATTACTTATTAGACAAGAGGTAATCAAGAGTGAATTTTTGCTCAATTACCCATCTCCATTAAAGTGTGATTAAAGCTAATATTCTACAACAGATTGAGATTCCCTGTGTGGTTTTCACTTTTTGCATCTTTTAAGTTAACTGAAAACCATTTTTATTTGCAATTTTCTTATATACCTTATTTATATGAATTGTGAAATAAATTGTATACACAACTATTCACTTAATTACAAAGATGCATACAGTAGATAAAAGGATTCAGTACCATGGGAGAATGCATTCTTGCATGGTTTCTTGGGGGAAAAAATGATTTCCCTCTCTCCCAATAGGGCAGACCTGTTTTTCGCGCAGATTGAAAATGACATGCTTTCACCTCCAAACATCAGGGGTGGACTGGCCATATGAAGACCTGGAAGATTTTCAGTGGGCTGCTGCTTAGAACTTTTCATCCAGTCTCTGCCTACCTAGTTTCTCCCAAATCCATCCCGCAGACACCCATGTCTTGCCCCCAATTCTATCGCCTCAACATCATGGCTGTGGGGCCAAAAACCCCTGCCACATTGTCTGTCCCTGCAATTTTAAAGTTTTAGTATAATTAATTTGGCCATTTCCACCCAAGTCTATAATCTACCCCTAGGGTTGTCACCTGGCTGGTAATCTTTTTTTACTTTACTGGCCTCTGGCCTGGCAGTACTGGTGTTTGTTTTTGTCAGGGAACCGGGGCGTCACGAGGTCCGACTACAACCAGGGATCTCCGTGCACAACGATCGCGTTCCCAAAAACCCTTTGTCCGATCCCTCTCCTATCAGGGATACCCGGCTCACAGCCTTCGGACACACCGATTCTTGGTTTAAGGCAAAGCAGACCGCTCAAATTAAATATAAGTTTTAATGCTAATAAGCACACTAGACAGAGTTAACAAGCATTTAACTATGAAGTAGTATGAAACGTTACAGGTGATAAACAAAATATGCTATTCTTGAGATGGTTACAGAACAGAGTGAGTTACACAGAGAAACAATAAGCATAAGTTACCTTGGCATGCAGTCGTGATGAGAGAAGCTCCCACAAGGGGGTGTGTCAAGAGCTTATGGTGATGGTTATGGTGATGGACACCCCTGGGTACGCCGCCTGCATAACCCCCTTCCCGTTGAGTGACCACAGCCTGGTTTTTGACCATCCTATTTATGCTGCCAGGCTCTCCACCTCCCCTCCCCATTGTGGGAGGGGATGTTACCTCCCATTTTTTAGAGTGGGATTTTGCCCTAAAACCCTTTAGAGGCTCTAACTCGGAGCAGGGGGGTTGCCTGGCCTTGTAAGCGGTACCCAACAATCGGGCTGGATGCCGCGCTCGCAATGAGTCCTGGAATCAGGTTTCTATTTTGACCAGAACCTTAGTTCTCCGTTTGCAAGCTTTTGCTGTGTTTTTATGACCGCAATTTACTATGCCCTGATGCGGTTTTGGGAGCCGGTTCTGATTCTGTAACCGGTTTGGCGCTAGGATACATGGATGCCGCGATATGATCCAAATTCTGTCGGTGCCGGGAATCTGTCGTTTAAATTCTGCTTATGACAAACTCACAGCAGGAGGTCCACTGAGCTTCCAGACCGCCCGGCAGCTTTGCAGCCCAAGGTGTGACACGACCAGCAGGCGGTCTGTGAGCTGAGCTGTTCACACATACATGCTAATTATTCCTTCCTGAAGGGAGATACGGACTTGTGCATTTATAATAAAGGGAATCTCTAGCTCTTGATATGTGGGGTTTCTTAAAGGGGACTGCCAACATCAGCGATAAGGTGCAATATAATATTTGACCTATTCCCCACAGTTTTCTTAACGGTAATTGTAATTGCAGGTAACCTTTTTCCATCCTCAATAACCAGTAAAAAAAAACCAATAGTGGCACTGCCAGGCCTGTGGCATATAAAGTAAAAAAATATACAGACCAGGTGGCAACCCAATTTTTCCCTGTAGTGCTATAGCCTCAGCCTTGGAGTGCATTTGTTGCAAACTGGAGCAGGGCTTGGTCTGTATACCACAAACTAGTCATGGGATGGCCAGGCAAAAAAAAATTGTGGCCTGATTTTTGGCCCCAGTACATCACTGTCTAACATGCAACTGCCATCAGCAATGCAAGCAATGAGCGTCAAGTGTCTTTGAGAAAAAATAGCAAGGTGAATGACTGGTGTGAGATGGAAATGAACATCTTAGTGACAGACTCACTTCTGCTTCATTATATATATATATATATATTTCATACCCAGTGTGTCATTGCAGCCATAGCTCTATCTAAGTGAATGTGTTCTTGACCTGACTTTTATAGAGGTGTATAGTCTGTATGTTCGTTCCATGAATTATATTTCCTCCACCCCCTTAAATGCTTGCTTGTCTTCTCTTCAGCATCCTGAACGCTGGACATGAGGTTTTCATTCTAATTCATCTGATTTCCACAGCAGCTGTCTATTTATGGAATTGCAGTGGCCAAGCAATCAATACACTTAGGAAGATGTAAAGCCTCAGACGGTCATAAATCTCTCCTCTGCTTCTTCGGCCATTGTATAGCATGACCTTTCTACATAGGACGCTCTCATTTTACATTCTGGACCACCGTAAAGGCTTCTGTCTGCAGACCGTATCCATCCCGCCGCTACAATAATTCTTTCACAGTGGCTTCAGATTAAAACCCTCTGTGGGTTCAAAATAAAGCTGTTAAAGATTAGACGCTTTATCAGAATGTTTTGCTTTTGTTACCAAAGGCTTAAAGACCGTAACATAAAATTGAGGTTTTAAACTTCTTTCTTATCTGTTGCTTTCTTGTAGCAAAACCATCACCCCAGACAGGTTGGTATCAGTGGCCACTGAGAACCAGTAAGTAACCGGCCCCCTTTCAGGTGCTGTTAAGGATTTTTAAATCACTGCTTGGCTTAACAAATGGAGGGGATGGAATATCAGCCATGGCATATGAATCAGACAGCCACTTTGCTACAACTGACATGGATTTGATGGATGTTCACATATAACTAGAGATGAGTCGCATACGTCTCTATTCTACAGAATAATTTGCAGTATTCTACTCCTGCATTACCTAAATTCAAATCTAATTAAAGTCTATATAGGAAATGTTTTCGATCTCCAGAAAGCAACTAAAGCAGCTAAATAAACTTTATTGGAACCACCAATTACCTGGGAGACAATGTGTTTCACCTAGATAAAACTGGACTTCTACGAGGGTGATCCCAGAGATATTCTCAATGCCTATTATGTAACAAAAAATAGCGAAGCAGCAAATGGTCATCATCGAATAGGGAGCCTGCATTCCTTTATGCCTCATTTAAGATGCGTGTGACAGTTAGCGCCAATGTGTATGCCGGATACAATTCTTTGACTCGCTGACATGCAGTTGGCAAAAGAGAATAGACACTGGTGCTTTGAAATTCAGAACAGAGGGGCAATGGGTACGCAAACAGGCTAGCCAGTAGATATAAACCTAGTGTGCCAATGTAAGCTGATTATTTAAGGACAGATATTTGACTTGCAGCGCCATTCAATGCATTCTTACGGAAAGATAACAGCGTACCACAAAAAAAAAAAAAAAAATAGCCACAGAAAGGTGCATTTCATAAATCAGGCTCAGGTTATAAACACATGGTCAGTTTAATTTTTTCCACGTACCATATTTTTCGCTCCACAAGATGTACCCCCCTCCCCCTCAAAGTAGGGGGGACACTTTGGTGCATCTCTTATATCACCCAGGATCCAGCCGCGGTCTGAAACTAGACACAGCCATTTTGAATATTTTGTACAGAGTGGCTTCCCCTGCCTTCCACATGACTACCCATTTGAGTGACAGTCTGTGCTGCTACCCATGTCGCCAGGATCTCAGATCCCAGGCAGTGTAAGAAGTTTCGGGGGGATGGGGGGTTCTGCCACACTGGCCATTATAGGATTGGGGGGATTCTTCCACACTGCTTGTTATAAGGGATAGGGGGGCTGCCACACTGCTTGTTATAGGGGAATTGGGGAGATTCTGGGAATTCTGCCACATTGTCTGTTATAGGGGGATTGGGGAGATTCTGCCACACTGCCTATTATAGTGGATTAGGGGATTGGGCCAAACTACTATCCTATAAAACCCTAGATGCCTCGTATGGTCAGGTTTGTCTTATGGAACATAAAATTACATTTATATGTATTCTTCTGAGGTCACTGCTTTCACCAAAAAAAAATCTAAATGTATAAATGAGGCTGAATGAGGCACCCATTCTATATGGGGAAAACTTATATAAAATAATATGGATCCTAAACTGGACCTTCAACATCATTTATTGAAAAGCCCAAACCCTTAAAAACTATTCCCCAGCATCTAAACTTAAAACTTTGCTCAGGATTCTAGGATATGGGCGTCATCATCTTGCCTCAGAAGCATCACATAATGAGGACAGAAAGGGGTTGGGCAAGTGCAGGGGGCAGGGTTATAGCTGTGCTTTGCTCAGACAGAGCAAAGCTGAGGTCAGAAAAAGGTCAGCAATCCCAGAATACAGAGCAGCATATCCAGAAGTCACTTCCTGTCTGCAGGCAGCCTGAAACTCCACAGGCCGCCATATTGGATGTTAAAAGGTTAGGTAGCATGATTTTTAATGTGGGCAATCTGTATGTAGGGGTTGAGGGAAACATACTAAATAGACTCTTATTCAGGATGAAGGTCCGCTTTAAATGGACACATTACAATGGCTCGGACTAGAATACAACCATTGTGTAATTCTACTTTCAAAAGCATTTTTAAAAGTCTGTTTGCTAGAGAAGACTATATTTTTAAATACAGTGTGTTTATCCTTGCAACCATACATATACTGGTGTGCTTGTTGTACAGAGCAGAGACTTCCTCATTCTGGATTTCTGATCATCTGATTGGCTGAGCCAGTGGTGATGCTCCTCTAATTTAGCCTTTTCAGGCGAGGGGATCACAATTTTGTGTGTCAGGGGTTAAGGGGTTACTGGCAATGTTCTCACCTGGGGAGGGATGTATCTCATTACTGCTGCTTGATTTTTCCAAGCTCTGCTAAACATCAGGATCCCCTGACTATGCAAGTGGCATACTACCAACCACCCGGAATACAAACAACCTAACAGTTACCTCACTATGACAGCTTCAGGTCCAGCTGCAGGCCAGCAGGCCTCAGTAACATCCTCAGACAATCTCTCTGTCTCATCTCTTCTCTCTCAGGAATGAACCATACCTTCCAACTTTTCAGGGTAGGTGTTATATTAAGCCATGCCCCCTCATTGATCGATGGATAGGGTGTAACAGTTACAACAATATAAACACTTTGAATAGGCAAATTAATCATTTATTGCTGCAGATCTGCATGTTACACCTCAAAGAGGGACAAATGAGAATACTGAGGGACAAGGGGACATGGACTCAAAAGTGGGACAGTGCCTCCAAATCAGGGACACTTGGGAGGTTTGATGAACACACTGCACACCTTATAGCCCTGTCAGTGGAATGAGCTGCCATCTAAAGTGGATTTTACCCCTTGTCAGGCCCAAGGCCTGATTATAGAATAAGCATATGTATTATGATTGTATAATGTATAGTCCAAGACCTAGGTGATGGGTCACTCAGACCGTGTTTTGTGTATTCCAGTTTTATGGGGGGTTCTGTTTGTGGTACTTGTAGCAGCAGGATGTGCTGTCTCTGGACCCACCATAAAAAACAGAATTTAGATAAGAGACCTGGGAGAGAAATGCCCTCACCAGGTGGGGTCAGGGGGAGGGTGGATGAAGATTTCCCCTCCTAAATTTAGCTAATAAAACCTAATGCTAAGAACATTCTAAGGCAGAAATCTCTGACACAAGCCTGTGGCAAAAACGCTGGACATAAGTCCTTAAGCAACAGCTAGAGACTCACAAGGACTGCTACGTCATTATACTGTAAGGACTTTCTTTTTATTTGCTGAACTGGTCTTGCTGTACTTTTATGTATTTTTGTACCTGTATGTCATTTGTTTCTATATATTACATCTAGCACTGTGATACCTTTTCATCAGATTAAGGCCCTTATTTAACAAGGGATAGCGCCAGGTAGCGACTGGTGAGCGAACGGTAATGACGGTCACCGCCACGAGAACGCCGGCTCCCCACCACAATCACACATTTATCAAGCCGATCCTGCTTAGTGACTGAGCTAGCGCCAGATAGCGACTCATTCATCATTATTCCAGCCTCACCCCACAGCGCCAGCGAGCGACCTTGAACAGCGCCAGGTATGACCTCTCGCTACCTGGCACTCTCCAATGCATTTCAATGGAACAATCTTATAAATATTAATAATTAATTGTTAATTTTATTTATTTTTTTTTTTTTAATGTGAAAATTTCTGTTACCACTTCTGCCATGTTAGATATTTTTTTTAAGGTAAGAAAAAAATAAAACAAAAATTTGTGCAGAATTGATATTACAGGTCTGATATTAATGTATTCATATTCCAAAATGTTTTTATAAACTTGTTTTTTTTGGTTTCCCAAAATATGGTTGTTTGGGGGTTAAAAAACTACTTTTAACCCATCGCCGCCAGCGCTCTGGGGTTTAAACATGCATTTCACAGCGTGAGAATTTTTGGAGCGTGATTTGTTAATGAATATGGTGGGAGCCGGTCGCTATGGCCATTCGCTATCATGCGCTCCCATACAGCGCGGAACCTGTCAAATAGCGACTCATCACCTTGTATTCAACATTACTGCACACCGACTGAGTCGCTATCAACAACCGAACAACGGCCAAGCACAGCGACTACTAGCGGGCGCTGTGAAAATACCGCTACAGTCGCTCAACTGTCGCTACCTGGCGCTATTAATAAATCAGCCTCCCCATGTTTAATTAATTAATCAGCTCTGGCCTTTGATCTCTAAATATATGAGCTCACCTTTCTAAAGGAAGCTCTGGTGAAGCACGTTTATCAAAGGGTTAATTTGGTGACTTGCTGGGACTAGTAGTGCATACCCAGGGGTCTGGTGGCTTTAGCCCTTGCACCATCACACTTTCTCTAGCGTCTTGGCTGAGCTAATAGAGTGCGATTGTGACACCCCTCATCCAGTTAACCCTAGATGCCCAGCACACAAATAAGCAGAATCTTGGGGGAAATACAGCAATCCCCAACCACTTCTTCTGTCACTGTCTTACAGGGGAAACAGCGCTAACAACACAAGTGTATATGTTACATTCCAAAAGAGGAACATTCAAGTTTCTCTTTAAGGTGTAATTAACCTATATATAAAGCCACACATCCATACATACATTGTGAGAATTTATTGTGACTTTAATATGTGTGAATTTCAATGCAATAGCCTTCATTTTTTATTAATTTTTGTCAATTTTCTTTTTCGATTAGTTCACAATTAATCTCGTCAGCTTATTTGCACCAGAAAGGAATCTTAGAAGATTTGCTCTCTCTCAAGTATTTCCAGGGGGAGTATAGGGGGGTTATTTAAGAAGGGATAGCGCTAGGTAGTGGCTCGAAGTGGCAGGCGGCGTCTGGTGAACACTGTATGTGGAACTACATTTAAGAAAGGGAATCTGGTGAGCACCTCTAACAGTGCCATGTAGCGTCACATGTATTATTACAGGCGGCTCAGCGTATAGCGCCGGTGCTCTAGGTTCCGGAGCGCCATGTATTACCTGTCGCTCTGTATCGCTCTCCCATACATTTCAATTGGCTTTCCTTAGTTGTGCATAAATAGCGTGTTTGGCGATTTAATTTTTTTTTTTTTGCTCAAATCATTGTGCGACGTCTGCAAACAAACACTTTTAGAAACTTTTGGCTTTTAATATTTTTATGCAGAATTGTCATTGCAGGTCTGGCACTAAAGTGTTAATGTCACAGTGTTCCAGCAATGTCATTCCATGTGTTATCGCTTTGTTACAGGTGGATATGTGTTCAAAAACAGACTTTAATCACACAGTGTCTGGCCCTCTGTGCTACAACACCCAGCTAGTGGCGAGTGTGTGTCTAGTGTTTTGATAAGTATGGTGTGGAGCGCCGATACCGCTCGCTCGCTGCAGCGCTATACTGTTGTTATAGCGCCCAACACACATCACATTCATCAATGCTGGCCAGGTTACTAGAGCGACTGAGGCACTATGTTACAGCGCCCGATACCCGCTTACAGCATCTACTAGCGGTCGCTCTAAGCGTCGCTATACAGACGCTCATCTGGCAATACCTGGCGCTAGTAGTGAATCAGCCTCTAGGTCTCCTTTGTGAGGCTAACCCCCTCATTCTAACCCCAATGCCTGCAGTTAGAGAAGGGTTGGCTATCTCCTGTGGGTGGGGGACTATAGTGGGTGCAAGGGGTGTGACTGCACCGGGGCCCCATCATTGTTGCTTTTCCACCTTGTTTATCATATTTATGTTTATTTGGCATAAGGCAGCAGCATTAATTTTGTCTGTTTCAGTCTAGCTGCAACCAAATAAGTTAAAAACAGAAAAAAGTTTATTGTATGAGCCTTGAAATGGCCTCAATTAATGTTTGCCCCAGGGCTCCATCACATTTAGCTAAGCCACTGCCTGTACTTATTCAGCAATGGGTTTATCCATCATTGGAAAGCGGCAGGTAGCGTCTGGTGAACGTGCACTGTACACAGTACCACATTTATGAAGGCGATTCAGGTGAGCACCTCTTACAGCGTTATGTAGCGACCGATTCATCATCACAGGCGGCTCAGCGGATCCCGGCGGCACTCTGGCTTGCAGAGTATTATCATTCGCTACCTGTCGCTCTCCCATACATTTCAATGGACGTTACTTTTCTTCTGTTTCAACAGGGTTTTCTTTCTTTTTTGTTTTTTTTAATGAAATCATTGTGTCACCTCTCCTGGCCTAATAAATGTCATTTTTGTAAACTTTTTTGATTTTTTATATTTTTATGCAGAATTGTCATTGCAGGTTTGGTATTAAAGTATTAATGTCACAATGTAATAACAATGTAATTCCATATGTTTTCGCTTTGTTACTGGTGGATATGTGTTCAAAAACGGACTTTAATCACACAGCTTCTGGCGCTCTGGGCTACAGTGACCCAATTTTGAGCGCCGGCGCTGTGTGAGGCTGTCTTTTTGATGAATATGGTTTGAGTCGGTCACACTGACTAGTCACTACCGTTCGCTCCCATATAGTGCTGTACTGGTGTTATAGCGACTCACACATCAAATTCATCAATGCCGGCAATGTTACTACAGCGACTGAGGCGCTCTGTAATAGCGACTCACGGCCAGTCACATCGACCACTAGCGGTTGCTCTTAGCACCGCTGTACAGACGCTCATCTGCCGATACCTGGCACTAGTAATGAATCAGCCTCTTAGGATGTAAAAGAAAGCAACAGCACACACTGCGGGTGAATACTTTCTACCAGAACAGGACTGGGGGTGCCTTGGGCCCAATAGTAAAACTGATCCTACCCAACTATTCTGTGTTATTTTTAGGGTTCACGCAGACAGACATTATGCCAAATGATTTCCTCTTACTGTTACAATTACTGACAATACTGTCCTACTGATAGTAGATAAGCCATGCTCTTTTGCTGTAGATTAGTAACCTCCAGCATTATAAGCTTCTATGTAGAAAAATAGATGGTGTAATCATTACTATCACATATAGCAAGTAAGAATTGACGACTGTTCAAGCATTGCACACCTGGCTATCTCTTTCTGAATCACAAAGAGATTACTTAAAACAGACCAAAACCCACTAAGCTTTTGAAAAAAAATTGGCCAAGGCCCCTTTCTTCTTAGGGTGTAGAACTAGAAATTGATATTTTCACATCATTGCCACACACAACAGTGGCAATAAATGGAGGAGGGGGACTTTACAGCTAAAAACAGGCGCCATTTTCTGGGATTAGATTGAAGCAGGAGCAGTAGAAACTTGGCAAGATGTACTCTTCATAGGGAGCAATTCAGCGAATTCTAGTTAAAAATGTGGGTTTTGGTCTGCTTCAAATCCTTATCTGTATTTGCCATGTAACTACTTTGTTTTTAGAAAGCACTCTTTAGCTCCTAACCTTGAATAGGGGCCTTTGTAGAATCTTTTAGCCCATTATGGTCTCCCTGATTGGCTTCTCTGTTTTGGGGGGTCCAGAAAATCATGCAAAATACCCATCAATTTTTGTGCAGCAGTTGCATCCGCATGTTTATCACTTTCCGCAGTTAGGTAACGCAGAGGCCACACCCGATCTGTACCACAACTTCTATCGGAACATCTAGATAAAATTCCTGGCTCCATCTACTGATAAGGATCCTTGGAAAATCCTGTTATTATTTGTCTGTTTGTGACATGAAAATGCTTTTTGCTCTTCTTATACCCTTGAATGTGGACTTTTTGGAAGCTTTATTAAAGCGGTCCTTCGCACTGAATAAGTGTCTATATTGTATACTTCCCCCACCCCGTACATACAGATTGCCCACATTAAAAATCATTCTACCTGCACCTATTGCGTTTTTGAGCCTTTTAACATCCAAGATGGCGGCCTGTGGAGACTCAGGCTGCCTGCTGACCTTTTTCTGACCGCAGCTCTGTTCTATCTGTACAGATATAACCTGCCCCCCCCCTGTACTTTTCACCCCTCTCCTATCCTCATGTGATGCTTCTGAGGCAAGATAGTGGCACCCATATCCTAGAGTCCTGAACAGAGTTGAAACCCAGTGGGAGAAAAAATAATAGGTAAGTGACTAAAGAATTTAAATATATTAATTTTAGATGATGGGGAATAGTTTTTCAAGGGTTTTTGCTTTTCATAAAATGATGCTGAGGGTCCGGTTTAAGCCTAACATGGATCTCTCCCTAAAGTCCCAGTGATATTTTATAACTTTGGTTTGTTTTTATATATAGTCAATTTTTGGTACCCTATTTAGTTCTCTGCCTTTTGCTAAGATCAAGTGTAATAACTGTTCTTATCATGCAGATCCATGAAAGGCATTAGGAGAGGAACGGCGGTCGGGAGGGACTGCTCACCCCACCTGGCCAGGCTAGTACGCCTTTTTCCTAGCAATGGATCTGAGGGGAGATGCGACCCTGTCATGGTGAGGCAGTGCTACCAGCATCTGGCTTAGGCCGGGATTGCATTCAAAGCCGTTGTTGTACCCGTGGGGTGGCGCCCAGGGTACCTTACTCGGTACCTATATTTGGTCACCATAGGTTGCACAGTCTGGTATTAGTGCACTATACACTTCTTGCTTTTGATGCACGCACTTTGTGGCACGGCCTTCTGGCTATGGCCGAAGAATTTTTTAAGGCTGGAGGGCCCGCCTTGTCTCCGCACTCGGCGCACACACATTTTTTTTGTAAGCCTGAACCCCTCACGTTGTCACCCAGTTTTGCCACTTTAATCTATTTTTTTTTTTGTTGTGTGCATCACGTATTAGGGTTGCCAGCGGCTCCTAACGGACCCCGTCCCTAATGACCGGTCTTTATAGGCCTTTTGGCTCCCCCCTGAGGCTCCCCGTGAATGCTGGTGAGCCCCTGGAAAAGCAGCTTCCAAAGCCCGTGCAAGTACCTGCATTTGAATTCAGGGAAAGGGGGGCTGAGGAGGCAGCAAGTACCAGTGGGCTAGTCGCGTCTGAAAGCAGGAGGCTGTACCTGGTCGAGCAACCGCCAGGGAAGGGTAGGCTGAGGGAGTTGACGCCGAAGTCCACGGGGAAAGCTTCGGCTAGTACCTGAGGGTGAAAGCAGCCCCGAGGTTCTCTGGATTGAGGGGTATGTGTGACCCTATCCCTTGAGGGGATTCGTCCTCCGGGAAAGGGATGGGGTTCCTTCCCTTTGGGAAGGCTTGGCACCCCAAGTGTTTTAAGTGCACCACACTTTTTCACTCAGGGTACCACGTGTTTACTGTGCTTAGCACACACAACGGCTTCGATACAAAAAAAAATGCAATAAGTATTGTTAAAGTGTATCCAGCTGGGTAGTGGCTTGAGGAGACAGCAGTCATAAAAACTGTATACGCAACTCAGGTACTGCTATTTTGATGTGCAGCATATGGGCAAAATGACTGTGTATACCCTTGAGTATCACCTTGCCTGGGTGTGGGTATGACTGATGAGCCAGCCCGCTTACAGTCTTGTGCTTATCAGTCATCATTATCATCCTCATTACAACGAGTTATCCATCAAAACAAGGAATATAATTCTGGGCTGCATCAAGGAAGAATTAGGTAGTGAAGACTCGAAAAAGGTTTGGTACGGGGGAATTAGGTAAAATTCATGTGTGTAGATCTTTAGTAGCTGTAATACTTTTTGTGTCAAAAAAGGAATTTCAATATATGAGGGATGCAGTGGGCTATGCAGAAGTAATGTCATTTAGGCCTTGATTCAGTAAACTTGTAAAACAAAACAAAAACAAGACCACTTTTATACTTTATTTCAGAATAATTCAAAGACGAAAAGGTTATAAAAGCTTAAAGGAGAACTATCACGAAAAATGGCCCAATGATAAAATTGCATATGCTGGATGACGGGAGGAGAGGTCGCTTATATACCTGGCATCAAGAAATATCCAGCCAGACTTGTTTTTTTTTAATTTTAATAGAAGGAAGAGGAAATCAGGGGTGACAGGCTGTGTCACCCCTGATAGACTAAACCTGTCACGTCTGGATTTTATCCCTACCAGGAGAGTTTTATTCAGTTCAGGTGTATAAGTGACCCCTCCTTCCATTAGCTGACGTGTTTAAATGGATTTTTAATATTACAGAATTTCGCAACAGTGCTCCTTTAAATGGTCTGTAAACCTAATCAAAAAAAGAAAGGCACATTACTTTAGGTGCAAATCGTGCTCTAACTTCTGGCATCTACTGAATTACACCTTATGTTTTTCTTTTGCTACATAAGATGCACCTTTTCCCCCAAAAGGAGGGGGTGCCTGTACGATGGAGTGAATGTGGGGCTGCTAAAGGAAGAGAAACATTAGACCTTTTCTGATGTTCCTCTCAGATAACCCCTGCCTGCCGAATTCCACCCCCTCTGTCCCTTAGTCGTCCCTTAGCCGTTTCTGGATGATGCTAGCATACTCACTTCTTTGTCGGACGTTGTTCGTACCCCACGCGCTGCTTTGCGTGCTGCTTCTGCATCTGCTCTGTACTGCTTTTGGTTGGCCCCCTTTCCTGAGTTTTCCTCTGTCATATGCTGCCCCACCAGCAGGTGGCCCTCTCTTGCAGAGGTGCTGGTAATTAGCCAGCACCTGTGTCACTTCCTTTCCTTTATTAGCTGATTCACCCCTGCAGCCAGTGGATCAGCATTGCATTGTCTTCCTGTACCTAGATCCAGCCCCAGATCCAGAACCCAGGACCCCTGCCACAGCCTTGTGATCTGCCTTCCCTGCCATAGCCTGTTATACCTTGAACTGGATCCCTGTGCATGTATGTTTGCAGAGTTCATCTGTGTATATGTACAGCAGCCTCAGTGTGTGTATGTTTTCTGGGTTCACCTGTATTTCTGTACAGCTACCTTAGCACATGTATGTTACTATGTTCACTTGTATATCTCTACAGCAGCCTGGTTGTTGTGTGCTATGTATAGTTGTTAGTGTTTATCACCATTAAGCACGGTTTGCCCCATATCCGCCTCTGTCTCGCAGCTCTCAATTACTGGTCATTCTATAATAGGGGATTTCTTTGCTGGGAAATCCGTGACAATGCCATTTCCACATACCACTGTGCTGAAATACTTCACAGCCCTGGGTATGATATGCAGGTGGGCGTGGGCACAAAAACACTGGGGGCCGGCTGTACACAGGCCACACCCAGCGGTAACCAGGAATGTGAGAAGACACTCAGTAGCGTGGGATCACTTTTTTGACAAATTATCTCTTCCATCTTTTAGACTGGAAGCTTGCAACGGCAGGGCTCTCTCTCCTATTGTATCAATATTCATTGTCAACTCAGTAAAATCATGTTTGTAATAGTCTATAGGCTCGATTCAGAGAGACAAAAAAAGACTTTCGTTTTAGTGCCGATCTTTTTTTTTTTTTTTTTTTAATTTTCCCGCTCTCGTATGAGTGTGCGAGCGATTTTATGCATGTATTGCTAACCTTCAGTAAAGTTTCCGTCCGTTCGTATGCCAGAGTACGAGGATGTCATTTTCCAGCGTGACTTTTCTGTTTCATTTTCTCATGTTACAACGTCGGCTTTCGATTTTGCCCTTTTCCCATCGTCTCCTTCCACGAATCCTTTACGTTTCCCGTTAGATTCTGTTTCCCTTTTTGCAATAAATTATCGTCCGGACGTAAATCCTTACAATCTTGCGCCTGCGCACTACAAACGTAACTCATTAAAGTGGACCAACACCCACCGCTGATCGGCCTGGGAATCTATAAGATACCCAGGCCGATCAGCTCCCTGCCTGCGGGGCACCCCAATCGGAAACCCCCCAGGATGCCCGCAAATCCTACCTGTTCCTCGTTCCAACGGGCGCGCTCCCTGTAAGAGGGACGCGCGAGAGGCGGTGGCGGGCGCTCTCACCTTGTCCGTCGACGGACCTCGCTTGTCCGTCGGCGGTGATTGGTGGAGCGAGTCACGCGGGAGCGGGGTCAGGTGAGTTTTTGGGGCTTTCTGGGGGGTTTCACACAGCGGGGCGCCCCCCATCGGGGTGCCCCGCGGAAGTGGACCATCACCCAGGATAGTGAAAATCCAGGGTGTTGGTCCACTTTAAAGTGCTCGCCTACATATCTGGCTCACTCACTTTTACTACAATGCTTAGCTAAACCACTTTGCGCTTTCCTACATCTTCCGTGCTTCACCCCTAAAACTGTCCCATACCACTTCCCGGTTATGTTCTTCTTGCATTTTAGCCCCCTAAAACTTACCCAAATCACTTCTCGGTCATGTGAATATTCATCTTTAAATATTTCTGGGCCCATTAGTTTTGTGTTAATGTATTTTGTAAATGAAATGACACTGAAACTTTTATTTTTTTTTTTCATCATAAAATATAAAATATTAAAATATTTAGAAAAATAAAAATGCTCACAACTATAAAAAACTAAATACACAGCAATGGCAGGCCACAGAACATTATTGTTCATCTGTGGTCCCCAACGAGTCGCGCAGCTCCTGCATCTCACCCACCAACTGAAGGACCCTGACACTCAGTTGTGCCACTCTGGCACATGTGGTCCCTGTTAAAAAACGTAAATTAAATTATTGATATAACCCTGTTGGGGTCATACTGCAGTGCCCCCCTCTGTATGGTCCAAACACCTAAATCTGGACTTCAAAAGCCCGAAAGCCCTCGCCACCACGGCCCGGGTTTTGCATAGGGCCCGATTAGAGAACTCCTGGCCCGCATTCTCCAGGCAAAGAATGGGCATCAGGAGCAAGGGCAGGAGTGGATATCCAGAATCCCCTGAAAGAATTGAAAAATACTAACATAAAATACACATTCTAAGCAACAATATTGTTTAACATGTCATCAAGGGCTAAAAACAGCCATAGGTTAAGACATAAGTCATCAACTATATTCATTGCCATACAGTGAAAATGGATTGATGGAATGTGAGCAAACTTACCCAGGAGCCATCCACCAGATAATTCTCCTGACTCAAACTGACGAAATTAGCTGGAGCTCTGCAATATATAAGCATCATGGGACGACCCTGGATGCCCTGCAAGAACACTGAGGAATTGCATAGCTGGACCAAACACTGCTTGTATATTGTGCGAGTGGCACATCTTGCGGTTCCTGCAACCAAATATAAAATAATTACACAAAGCAAAGTTAACCAACTAAAACAATAACTCCTACAACAAATTAAGATTCAAGTTCAACAATCCAAATATAATTCACAAAGGACATAAGTCTAAAAAAATATAGCAATTATATGGATGTGTGGGAAAATAAAGGTTTACATGCTAAGGACTAATTAAGGTCAGCATTAAAATGCTTCTATAAGGCATACATGAAATGTATTGATTCAGGTATGCATTGCTATACAATTTATGGCCTCGGCCATGCTGATACATGAGGTGCGCAGACTCCTCCACATAGCCGCAAAACATGTTCAACAATAGCAATCCGAGGCCTCAAAGGTACCGTAAGTGGATCGCAAATGAAACAGTTTAATAGGCTGGTGGTCCCTCGGCAATCAGCTCTCTGAATCAGACGCAAGCCCATCCCAACAAAGTAAGTTATCTGAACAAACGAAAAATATCAGATTTTGATGGGAAAATGATCCGAACTAACACAAATGATCCGATTTAGTTTTGTTCTTCGAAAGCGCATATACGAAAGCGCACGAACGTTCGTACAAATGGAAAATGAACGAAAAAAAAAAGACTAACACACACAAAAACTTTCACAGACAGCTACGGAAGCCAAGACGAATTGGCCTCTGAATCGAGCCTTATGTGCTGTATTTTCTTCCCTGTCTGTAATTACTACTTTGTTCAGCACTACAGAAGATGATGGCGCCTTATAAGTAAATAAATAATAATAATGCTGTCCTCTCTCCAGCAATAGATCCGGCAATATCCCTGAAGTCTCGCCCCCTCTGGGCAGAACGCTAGGGCTTTGAGTGGTAGCAGCAATGGCTGCAGTATTGTGTCATGACCCTGAGCCCAGGACTTCAGAGGAATAAATAGAGGAAGAAGAAATGCGTATTCTCGCAATTTAACATAAGACCTGCTTGTTGCTGCAAGTGCTGATGCAGTAGGAGCCCCTGAATAGTACGCCAAATACAGAGTCAGAGTAAGCAAAATATATATTTTTTTCTGGCGAGGGGACTATTGGTGGGGAGGTTGGCTACTCTGGTTTTGCATTACTGCTACGTTCTGGTCTGATTCATTTGATTGCTGTCGTAGCCTTTATGAGCCTTGAAGATGGAAGGCAACTGTTTTTTTTTTTCACGGTAGAAAAGCACAAGCATTAGAAACTGTACTGGCCTTGTAGTGTTTAAATGCTTAGGGCTCAGCTAGAGATTAGGTCCCTAGTAACTGGCAAGCTTACAAATCCCTGGCTTCATGTGAATTGTGCACAGTAAGTTTAACCTCTACAGTAAATCTGTTCTATTAATGTTATATTTTCATGAACAGTACCTAGCAGCAGCTGAGATGTATTAAAAAAGCTGTCAATAACCCACCTCAGTATTCCACTCAGGAATGCCCAACCAGTTTTACTACCCCTCTCTAGGATTAGAGGCATATCTCTCTCTGGGATTCCCACCCACTCTCAAAACCCCCCTCTGGAATTCCCACCCAGTCTCAGTATCCCCTCTAGGATTCCCACCCAGTCTCAGTATTACCCTCTGGGATTTCCACCCAGTCTCATTATCCCCTCGGGGGTGCCCACCCAGTCTCAGTCTTCCACTCTGGGATTCCCACCTAGACTCCATATCCCACTCAGGAATGCCCCCCCCAGTCTCAGTATCACCCAAAGGGAAACCACCCAGTCGCATGATACCCTTTGGGCATGCCCAGTCTAAGTTCCAATATCCTCTCCAGGGATGCTCAACCAGTCTCAATATCCTCCTTAGGTAAGCCACTCAGTCTGAGTATCCCCCTCTAGGATTCCAACCCAATCTCAGTATCCCCTTCTGGGATATCCACCCAGTCTCATTATTCCCTCGGGGATGGTCACCCAGTCTCAATCTTCCCCTCTGGGATGCCCACCCAGTCTAAGTCAAGTTTCAATATCCTCCCCAGGGATGCCCAACCAGTCTCAATATCCCCCTTAGGTAAGCCACCCAGTCTCAGTAACTGGCTCAGGAATGCCCACCCAGTCTCAGTATCCCACTTAGGAATGCCCACCCAGTCTCAGTGTCCCCTCTAGTATTCCACCCAGTCTCAGTATCCCACTCAGAAATGCCCACCCAGCCTCAGTATCTCCCTCAAGGATTCCACCCAGTCTCAGTATCCCATCAGATATGCCCACCCAGTCTGAGTATCCCCCTCTAGGAACCCCACCCAGTCTCAGTATCCCACTCAGGAATGCCCACCCAGTCTCAGTGTCCCCTCTAGGATTCCACCCAGTCTCAGTATCCCACTCAGATATGCCCACCCAGTCTGAGTATCCCCCTCTAGGAATCCCACCCAGTCTCAGTATCCCACTCAGGAATGCCCACCCAGTCTCAGTATCCCCCTCTAGGATTCCCACCCAGTCTCAGTATCCCACTCAAGAATACCCACCGAGTCTTAGTATCCCCCACAGGGAGCTTACCCAGTATCAATATCCCACTCAGGGATGCTGACCAGGTCTCAGTATCCCCCTCAGATATGGCCACCCTGTCTCCATATCCAGGGCTGGCTCCAGGTTTATGCGGGTCCTTGAGCGATAGACAGGCCCAAAGACCCCCTTGAGGTTTCTTTGGGACACTGCATACATGGTGAAAACAAAGAAACAAAGAATATATGGAAAAAAAAGGAAAATACTAGAATATAATTGCAGGACAGAAAGAATAAGACTGACAGAAATAATAGAATTAAAAAAACAGAAGAAAAGGAGAGAAAAAGAAGAAAGAAAAAATGGTAGAAAGAAACAAAGAAAAGAATAGAAGGAAAAAAACAAAAAATAGAAGGACTTAGAGAAGGCTGACAGTCTTTATTCCTGTTTACTTCATAGAGGCTGCCCAGGGTAGAGGGAATTAGGTGGGCCCCTCGCAAGTTGCAGGGGCCCTGCCACCTGCCCAGGTATGCCCAGTGCTGATGCCTACCCTGTCCATATCCACCTCTGAAATGCCCACCCAGTCTCAATTTCCCCATCCGGGATGCCCACCCATTTATTACTGAAGCCCGACAATTGCTTATTCTCCAAAGCAATGTAATGTTGCAAATGGAAGTCATCCCTTTTAACTGTAATGTGGACAGTTATTGGTTGTAAAATAAATCAGTGCTTTTAAAATGCAGTAAGAAGCTAAATGACCCAGAAACATGTGTTTCCCGATCAGCGTAAAGGTTAGTGTGCAGTCACCTACTCTTATTTGCTTTTAGCTTTATTATTACAAGGTATGTATGTAATCATCTCATTCTGGAGGAGAGCATACAATGTAACTAATTATCCCAGTTCAGTGAGGGCTTTGTCTTGAAACTAACAAAGAGTTAAAAAGATTCCTAAATCCCAGAAGCAATGCAGTTCAGAACACTGGCTACGGAGCAGGTGTACAGTGCAAAATAATAAATATATATAAGTTATTTGGCTTCCTTTGCTTCCACAAGCTCTTAGGGATGCCGGGGGTAGGATATTAGGTGATTGAGGGGAATTTTATTTATATAAGTTGGCTTAAAGTGGACCAAAACCAATGCCTATCTTCCCAGAAATCTATAAGGTTCCCAGGCCAATCAATTCCCTCCCCAGGGGCATCCAAAATTGGGATGTCCCGCTATGTGAAACCCCCCAGGTTGCCCCATACACTTACCTTGTTTCTTGGTCCAACGGCGCATGCGTGAGCCAAGGCCACATACCCGCTATCCCTCTGGCGCAGGCACGCTCCCTGTTAGAGGGAAATGGGGGATGCGGCCACCAGTGCACTCGGAGCCGCTGCCCTTAGATGAAGGCATAGGCTTTGTGATGTCAGCGTGCTGATTGGACCAGCGGCCACGCATGCGCCGTAGGACTGGGGAGAGGTGAGTTGGCATCGGCGATCTGGGGGGGGGTTTCACACAGCGGGAAACCCTCGATCGGGGTGCCTCAGGGGAAAGTTTAAAGTGAACCAAAACCTTATAACCTGGCTCGAGAATATAAAAGACTCCAGGGCTGGTTTCAAGTTTGTACCAGTTTAGGATGCCGTGTGAAACCAATCCCGTTCACAGGCCTCCAGCGGCATCCCAGGCACTTTCGTAGCTGATGCAGGAGGTGCCTGCCAATTGTTTTTCTTCAGAACTTTCTGGGGAACCTCTGATTGCCCTGTGGGAGAGCAAAGCAAAGTGAGAAAACACTATATTCCAGGGGTATCAGGCACATGAGCATCCCAATTTAGCTGTAATGTGGACCAAAACTTAAGTAAGTGAAATTCCTGGGTTTTGGTCCCTTTAAAATAAAAAAAATAAAATAAAGCCCCAACCTTTCCTGCCTGTGTAATACCTGCTGCCATTCTCTCATCCTGGTACGCATTTTGATCTCACCAGCAACTTTTAACCCTTTCCTGCCTGTGTAATACCTGCTGCCATTCTCTCATCCTGGTACGCATTTTGATCTCACCAGCAACTTTTAACCCTCTCCTGCCTGTGTAATACCTGCTGCCATTCTCTCATTAGATTCATTATTTTAAACTTGACTTTTCCCTTGTCATCTTAATTGTGCATATGCCTTATTTAAGAGTTATGTAATTATTTTGAATGCCCCATCTGGTTCCCCTGCCCATATCTATATGTGTGATACTATCATCTGTTACTATCTCCTAAATTTAAACTGACCACTATTGCCCCTTGTGTGTTCACTGAACCATAGCATCTAGCAACATTCCATTTGATGTTTTATTACCTTATGTGCCCTCCCTGACCAAACTTTTAGGACTGTCCGAGCCCCACCCTTTAGGCCCAAGTGTTGTGCATGAGCTAATCATCGGCACTTAGAAACTGCTCATATTGAGTGAATAGTGGCTGCAATTCAGACTCCATTCCAAGTCTGACTCCTTCTAAGTCTGCAGCGAATTCCTTTCCATGGCAAAATCACACACCACCTCTATATCCAAGCACAAGACACATTACTCCACCCTCAAAAGCCACAACCATCTCTTCTCTCTCCTTTTACTCTTACTTGCCGCTGGAGACATCAGTCCTAATCCAGGCCCACTCTTTCGCCCCCCCTCCTCCATAAATATTCATCTTTCATCAAAGCCAAAAGTCTACAACCGTGTTAAACCAGGATACACACGCAACCTATCTAATCTGATACAGCTTACTCACTCTCCATCCCTTCCCGCCACTGTCACCTGCGCACTGTGGAATGCATGCTCAGTGCGCAATAAACTCACCTATATTCACGACCTGTTTCTCTCTAACTCTTTTACCTTCATGGGACTCACAGAAACATGGCTGACCCCATCAGACACAGCCTCCCCCGCTGCCCTCTCACATGGGGGACTACATCTCAGCCACACCCCCAGATCCAACAACAAACAGGGTGGGGGAGTTGGCATCCTTCTATCCAAACTCTGCTCCTTTAAACCACTCCCTGCCTTGCCATCTCTATCCTTCTCATCTTTTGAAGTTCACTGTGTCCGTTTATATTCTCCCTGTAACCTGAAAATCGCAGTCATCTACCGCCCTCCTGGAACTACTACTCTTTTCCTCGACCACTTTTCTACCTGGCTCCTTCATTTTCTGTCCACAGACATCCCTGCAATCATCATGGGTGACTTCAACATATCTGTTGACACTAGCAACCCTGCTGCCACCAGACTACTGTCACTAACCTCATCGTTCGGCCTCAAGCAATGGTCTACTGCACCCACCCACAAAGACGGCCACACAATTGACCTCCTCTTCACTAACCTCTGCTCTGTCTCAAACCTCTCATCCTCCTTGCTCCCCCTCTCTGATCATAATCTGCTGACTATGACCCTCGCTCCAATGCCTGCTAACCCCCCTCCACACAAACCCACAACTCAACGCAGGAACTTAAGAAACCTAGACCTTCAGTCCTTTTCTGCCTCACTTCAACCTCTTCAGACCTTGACCTCATTCACGGACATAGACGCTGCATCTTCACACTACCATAATACTCTCTCCTCAGCTCTGGACTTTGTCGCCCCCCTCACCTATAGCCGTCCCGGCACCAGAAACCCACAACCCTGGCTAAATGCAGGCACAACCAGATTGAAACAGCTGCCTCGAGCTGCTGAACGGCGATGGAGGAAAACCAAAGCCAATCATGACTTTCTATTCTACAAACAAGCCCTTCAGGAACTCAGGACGGCCCTTTCATCTGCTAAGCAAGCTTATTTCTCTTCATTGATTTCTGCACAAGCCCGGAATCCCAAACAACTCTTCAACACTTTCAGTTCCTTACTCCGCCCACCACCTCCTCCTCCAACCTCCCAAATAACAGCAGAAGAATTTTCTGCATTCTTCAAAGGAAAAATTGACAACATTCGACTCGGCTTTGCCCCTCAGAATCCCCCACCATTTCAAACAATCCCCCCGCCTTACTCTCTTACTTTCTTCACTCCAATAACTGAGCTTGGACTAACCTCTCTCATTTCTAGAGCCCACCTGACTACCTGCTCCCTCGATCCTATTCCATCCCACCTTATTCCTCAACTGTCTCCATCCCTCACTCCAGCCTTAACATCCATATTCAACCTTTCTCTCTCCACTGGCACCTTTCCTTCCTCCTACAAACATGCAGTTATTACTCCGATACTCAAGAAACCCTCTCTCGACCCCTCTGCCCTCTCCAGCTACCGCCCTATCTCGCTACTCCCTTTCTCCTCCAAACTTCTTGAACAACATGTCCACTCAGAACTGTCACAATACTTATCCACTAACAACTTATTTGACCCCTTACAATCAGGATTCCGCCGTAACCACTCCACTGAAACTGCCCTCACCAAAGTCACCAATGATCTACTCATTGCCAAAAGCATTGGTCACTACTCCATCCTCATCCTTCTTGACCTCATCCTTCTTGACCTCTCCTCAGCCTTTGATACTGTCGACCACTCTCTGCTTCTTGATAGTCTCTCCTCTCTTGGGTTTCAAGGGCTCACCTCTTACCTCTCTGACAGATCATTCAGTGTATCCTATTCTAACACAGTCTCATCCTCACGTTCTCTTTCTGTTGGTGTGCCGCAAGGTTCTGTCCTAGGCCCCCTACTTTTCTCAGTCTACACCCACGGCCTTGGCAAACTTATAACTTCACTAGGCTTCCAATACCACTTCTATGCGGATGACACTTAGATATATCTCTCAGGCCCCAATCTCTCCTCTCTCCTATCTCGCCTCCCCAACTGCCTCTCAGCTATTTCTTCATTCATGTCATCTCGCTACCTCAAGCTAAACATGGACAAGACAGAACTGGTCATTTTCCCACCCTCTAACTCCCCTCCCCTCTCTAACACGTCTATTTCTGTCAACAATTACACAATATCAGCAACTCCCCAAGCTCGGTGCCTGGGAGTCATTCTGGACTCTGCCCTCTCTTTCAAACCACACATTCACTCCCTGGCCACCTCCTGTCGCCTCCAACTTAAAAACATCTCCCGCATCCATCCTTTCCTCTCACCTGACACCACTAAAATGCTAGTGCATGCCCTGGTCATATCCCGACTGAATTACTGCAACATCCTTCTTTGTGGCTTACCAACTAACAGACTGGCACCCCTCCAATCTATCCTGAACTCTGCTGCTCGCCTCATCCATCTCTCCTCTCGCTACTCTAGTTCTGCACCTCTCTGCCAATCCCTACACTGGCTGCCAGTCCCTCAGCGAATCCTGTTCAAAACTCTAACTCTCGCATACAAAGCTCTCTCCAACCAGGCCCCTCCCTACATTTCATCTCTAATCCAACAGTATCAACCTAGACGCAGCCTCCGCTCCTCTGCCGACCTACTCCTGTCCTCCACCCTGGTCACCTCCTCTCACGCCCGCCTCCAGGACTTCTCACGTGCAACTTCAATCTTCTGGAATGCCCTCCCGCACCCAATCCGCCACTCCATAACCCTCAAAACCTTCAAAGGCTCCCTTAAAACTCACTTATTCAGACAAGCATATAATCTGGCCTAACCAATCTTCTCAAGGGCGCATGCCACAAAGCTCAATACTGACTGTGATCCCCCACAGCTGACTGGCATAACCTTCCTTCTCATCTGCTGTCTCCCTCTTTGCATCTCTTTCCAGGTCCCCAAAAGCAGCAGTCTCTTCAGGTCCTTCTCCTTATGAGGTTTTTTCATACCCAGTGGAAAGATGGAGGCCACAAACACAAGGAGATGCATTTAGTGCAATTTTAATCCTGACTTTAGTATATAAATGAGCTGTCCAACCGAATATGGAGTGGGAGCAGTGTAGAGGGAATCTGTGAGGATGCTGCACACTGCCTGTTATTGGGTTCAGGGGACAGGGTATTCTGCCGGTTATGGGGTGATTCTGGAGAGGATTCTGCACACTTCCTGTTATGGGATGGTTGGGGGGACTTTGAACACTGGCTTTTATGGGGTGGATTCTACATGCTCCCTGTTATGGGGTGAATGGGGGAATTCTTCTTGCTGCCTGTTGCGGGGTGACTTGGGAGATTTTGCATACTGTTAGTTATGGGGTGATTGGGGGGATTTTGCACATTGTCTATTATGGAGTGATTAGAGAGATTCTGCACACTTCCTGTTATGGGATGGTTGGGGGGACTTTGAACACTGGCTTCTATGATTGGGGTGGATTCTACATGCTGCCTGTTATGGGGTGACTTGGGAGATTCTTCACACTGCCTGATATAGGGTTATTTGGGGGAATTCTGCACACTGCCTGATATAAAGTGCTATTAGGTTCTGGCGGGGGTGGGGGGAATTTAGCACACCATTAGCTTTTTCAAATTTTTTATCTCCTCTAAACCCGTTTTATTCTGTTTCAGATGCCTGGATTGAACAGATACAGAAAGTTGTCAGTTATCTAAAAAATGTTCAGCTTTATCTTAGCTTAGATTATTATATGTATATTAGATATTACTGGATTTAGACAAAAAAAGACATATATCTTAATGTCATATTGGATCCTCCATTGCAGACGTGAGCTCTTATAGTGGACCAATTCCAGGACAGACCACTAGCCTGGTCCCGGGTTATCCTACACCGGAATGGGGAAAGGTGAATGAAAATGGGCGATCTGGGGGACTTCACACAGGGGGGCACCCTACATCTGGATGCCCCTGGGGCAGGGACTAATCACCAAGATAGCCAAATTCCTGGTGATTGGTCCACTTTAACACAGGCATAACCAGAGGTAATAATGCTATATTACATCAAAAATGTATATTTAATACAAGTGTACAACTTTAGTGTCTTAAGCTTATATACAACTTAGAGAAACAAATTATCGTATTTGTATTTTCATGCAAAACCTAAAATAAAGAATATTAAAAACTGTATATTCAGGAATGAAAATCACAACATCAATCAAGAAAATATATATCCATAGTATTATAGTAAAAAGGAGATACAATATCACAACAATAGGTCAACACAAAGTAGAACAAGGAGGATGTGGCCCCTGTTGACTTAAAATTATGGATATGAATAATATGAGCAGTATGCCACTAATAAAAACCATACAAGTTAGACTTGGTAATAATAATTACCTTACCCCTAATGCAGACTACGGGTACTCTTGATGCTCCTGAGGGTTTGCATTAGTACCAAACATGGCCGTAGCTGTGTGGCACTTGTCAGGGTTTATGCTATACAGTCTACACAAGTAGTAAAGAGTTATACAAGTAAGGTCAATGACAACACCCATTGTTCCACCACCAGATGTGCATAAACACTTGTCACCACATATGTTGCCACATATTATAAAGTATGCGATGAACACAGTGAGAATAAAGCATTAGTAAATATTATTAAAAATAATGTATACCCATACAGTGAAGAGGTGACTGCAAGTGAACGGACCCAAAGTTTCGGTAGTATACATCCCCTTTCTCAAGGCAGCAGTCCAATGGAGCACCCAGGAATATAATCTGGAGAGTTGGCACAGATTCTGCATTCCTCAGTTGCAGAAACATTCACGGGTATTTTGCATATCTTTTATTTGTTTATTATTATATTTTTTACAGGTGTTCTCCCTGGCTAAGAAATTGTACAGCAACATCTAAATACTGGTATATATTTGACTGTTATATTGAATTTTGGGCACATGCCTTTGTTAATGTGTTCTTAGGGTGGAAATATTATGCAGGAGACACCTGTGTCTCACGTGTTGTCCTGGGTTGTTAACAAGCTTGTGCTGACTTTCCCTTGTATTTGTGTGTATTTGTACAGTCACATTAATCTCCAGAACAGCTGCCTGAGGCTGTTGCTCTATGCCTTTTGGACGACTGTCTAGAGCGCATAAGGGGATCACTCCAGATACCTGATACGTCCTTCCACCAGTTCTGTTACTTTTGGAACATATGGCTGAAACACGATGCGTTAAAAAGCCCTCCACACTGATGCGGAACACAATTACCAGGCACTTGGATGTGCATCTCATTAATAGTAAGAGAGCGATGGGAAAGCCATTATCAGCCTCAGCTGCTTCCCTGTAGAGAGAAGCCGTGCATCGCTATCTAATTGAGATTCCTTTGATTTTATTGCTTTCTTATTCTGTTGCCTTTAGCTCAAAATGAAAATCCTATAAGCATGCTTAGCACTTGGCCACTTCTGCCTTGTTTGATTTTCATCTGTTTGTTAGCTAACACATAAGCTTAATATGGCCATTGTGGGTTTAAACCTAAGCACACCGGAATTCAGATATACAGAAACCGAGCCAGCAGAAAAATAACTGATCACAGTGACAGTTGGTCAAATATGTGAAGCTTGTTTTTTTAAAGGCACATGTAAGCATTCAGAACCCCTCCCCCCCAATGTACCTGTTCTGTAGGCTAAGGTCCCAGTCCCTTCCCAAGCCTTTCTTTGGCTCATCTAATCTGATTGTGGTCTGGGGTTAGCCATGGTCAGAATGCTGCTGCCTGTTGGCTATAGTTACACTTTTGTCACTTTCCTGGTATAAGAAGCCCATATCAGGAAGTCAGCAGGGGATCAGATTGTTAGGTTGCCATGTAGGACCACTTTCAGGTTAAAATGATCCTATACACAGAATGGAAGTTTTCTTCTGGAACATGTGAAGGATGCTTCTTCAATCCTTGATTGTATTCATCACTTCTTGGTTGTAGGGGTATCTGCAGGAGATGGACTCTCTTGTCAATAAAGTTGGTATATGCCTTTATCCAGTTCAGTTAAAGGGGAACAAAACCCATCTATAAGATTCCCGAGCCGATCGATTCCTTCCCCCCTGAGCATCCAAAATCAGGATGCCCCACTGTGTGAAACCCCCCAGGTCGCCCCATACACTTACCTTGCTTCCCGGTCCAACAGCGCATGCGCGTGCTGTGGTAGCATCCCACTATACCTCTAACTCGGCACGTGCCTGCATCAGGCATTTGTGAATGGCCTATGCGGCCAGGGAAGCGTAGGATGCATGCTCGGAGCCGCTAGCCTTAGACAAAAGCTTAGATGACATGATGTCAGCGGCTCCAAGCACGCTGATTGGACGAGCGGCTACGCATGTGTCATAGGACCGGGAAGAGGCGAGTTAAACCGGACCTTCAGCATGATTTATTGAAAAGCCCAAACCCTTATTAAACTATTCCCCAGCATCTAAAATTAATATATTTATTCGTTTACTTGTTACCCCCCACTGGGCTGTAACTCTGTTCAGGACTCTAGGATACGGGCGCCACCATCTTGACTCAGAAGCATCACACTTAGTGAGGAGAGTGAGGAGAGGACAGCGGGATAAAGTACAGGGAGGTGGGTTTAGCTGTGCTTTGCTCAGACAGAGCAGAGTTGGGGGTCAGGAAAAGGTCAGCAATCCCAGAATGCAGAGCAGCCCAGTCAGAAGGCACTTCCTGTTTGCAGGCTGTCTGATGTTTCATGAGCCGCCATCTTGGATGTTTAAAGGCTCATAACATGCAGTAGATGCAGGTAGGATGATTTTTAATGTGAGCAATCTGTATGTACAGGGTGTGGGAAACATATAAGATAGACTCTTATTCAGAGTGAAGGACCGATTTAACTTCGGCGATCTGGGGGGTTTCACACAGCAGGGCACTCCCGATAGTCAAAATCCTGGGTTTTGGACCACTTTAGATAAACATAGAACAGAGTCTTCTGTTTTCATGCAAAAATGGCTTTAGTAGGCGAGAATTTTCCAGCCGAAAATCTTAACTCTCCGAAAGCGTCTCTGGAGAAGTCTTTACCCCAAATGGTGTTTTTGCCTTCTACATTTCATACAGCTTCAGAATGATCAGGTGATGTCCCCATGTAATTTAGCTTTGTGAATTTGTAACAATTGTTTTTTAATGCACTTGTGCAACTAGTTACTTTGTTGTGAAGGATCACATTCATCCATGTAATGCTAAATATGCATTTAGTAATAGATCAAGACAACTGGACATGTTTTTTTTTGCTTCACATGTTTTGTCATTCAACCCCGGTTTAGGAAAGGCAGTTGGATGACTTGTGAAATGTGTTGAAGTAAAAAAAAAACTCTATTGCAGTTGCATAGATTTATTCCTACAGATATGCAGGAGTTTATTTATTTTGTAACAGTTTCAAATAAAATTAAAGAATCATGGCCCTTCCTCCAGATTACCAGACTGGTGCACCAGGCATAGTAAGGTCAGGGTTAAAAAGCCAAACAGCCTGGTCTTGACCAAGGTTTAGCACTTTTCCTGGGGTTTCGGCTTTAATATTTTTTTTAAATTCTAGTAATAAGCAATAAAAACATATGAAATTAACTAATAAAGAGATGTATTGAGGAATAGATCAAGGCAACTAGACTTACTGTTTTCTATTGCTCCAACATTACCTATTGGGAAAGATGGCTGGATTTCTTGTGAAATTAAAAAAAAAACGCTATTGCAATTGCATAGATTTATTCCTGCCGACCTACACGAGTTAAAAACAAATCATGGCCCGTCCCACAAGATAACCAGGCTGGTGCACCACTCTGGTCCTGGCAGCCCACTAGCCCTTTAGCCTTTGGCCCAGGTTTGGTGCTTTGCCGGGGTATCGGCAAATATAAAGTTACTTCCACATGTCTTTTACACTGATACAAAAACACGCTGCCAGTTGCTGACCTGGCTTTTTTGGGTAAACAAAACACAACGGAATGTGCTGAGAATTTTTTACACCTGCTTGGGACAGCTGTAAATCATTTGTTCAAAAGAGTAGTAAAAGCATTGCTGAATCACACTAAGAGGCCGATTCATTAATAGCGCCAGGTAGCGACAGATGAGCGACAGTAGCGGTATTTTCACAGTGCCCGCTAGTATTTGCTGTGCTTGGCCGTTGTTCGGTTGTTGACAGCGACTCAGTCGGTGTGCGGTAATGTTGAATACGGGGTTAGGAGTCGCTGTTTGACAGGTTCCGCGCTGTATGGGAGCGCATGACAGCGAATGGCCATAGCGAACGGCTCCCACCATATTCATTAACAAATCACGCTCAAAAAATTCTCGCGCTGTGAAATGCTTGTTTAAACCCCAGAGCGCTGGCGGCGATGGGTTAAAAGTAGTTTTTTAACCCCCAAACAACAATATTTTAGGAAAAAAAAAAAACAAGTTTTTCAAAACATTTAGTAATATGAATACGTTAATATCAGACCTGTAATATCAATTCTGCACAATTTTTTTTTTTTTTTTTACCTTAAAAAAAATATCTAACATTGCAGAAGTGGTCACAGAATTTTTGACATTAAAAAAAAAAAAAAAAAAAAAAAAACATTAATAGCAATTAATTAAGAATATTTAAAGATTGCTCCGTTGAAATGCATTGGAGAGCGCCAGGTAGCGAGAGGTCATACCTGGCGCTGTTCAAGGTCGCTCGCTGGCGCTGTGGGGTGAGGCTGGAATAATGATGAATGATTCGCTATCTGGCGCTCTGTCAGTCGCTAAGCAGGATCGGCTTCATAAATGTGTGATTGCGGAGGGGAGCCGGCGTTCTCGTGGCGGTGAGCGTCATTACCGTTCGCTCACCATTCGCTACCTGGTGCTATCCCTTGTTAAATAAGGGCCTAAGGGATTTAGAGGCCGATTAATTAACAGTGGCAGGTAGCGACAGTTGAGCGACTGTAGCGGCATTTTCAGAGCGCCCGCTAGTAGTCGCTGTGCTTGGCCGTTGTTCGGTAGTTGATAGCGACTCAGTCGGTTTGCCGTAATGTTGAATATTGGGTGAGGAGTCGCTATTGGACAGGTTCCGCGCTGTATGGGACCGGCTCCCACCATATTCATTAACAAATCACGCTCAAAAAATTCTCGCGCTGTAAAATGCATGTTTAAGCCCCAGAGCGCTGGCGGCGATGGGTTAAAAGTAGTTTTTTAACCCCCAAACAACCATATTTTTGGAAACCAAAAAAGTTTTTAAAATAATTTTGTAATATGAATACTTTAATATCAGACCTGTAATATCAATTCTGTACAATTTTTTTTTTTACCTTAAAAAATTATCTAACATGGCGTGAAGTGGTCACAGAATTTTTCACATTTAAAAAAAAAAAAAAAAAAAAAAAAATAACAATTAATTATGAATATTTAACGATTGTTCCATTGAAATGCATTGGAGAGCGCCAGGTAGCGAGAGGTCATACCAGTCGCTGTTCAAGGTCGGACGCTGGCGCTGTGGGCTGAGGCTGGAATAATGATGAATGAGTCGCTATATGGCGCTATCTCAGTCGCTAAGCAGGATTGCCTTGATAAATGTGTGATTGTGGTGGGGAGCCGGCGTTCTCGTGGCGGGGCCCGTCATTACCGGCCGCTCACCAGTCGCTACCTGTCGCTATCCCTTGTTAAATAAGGGCCTTATTCATGAAGGGATAGCGCCAGGTAGTGCCTCGTAGTGGCAGGCAGCGTCTGGTGAATGCTGGGCGCTGTACGCAAAACCACATTTATGAAAGCGAATCTGACCAGCGCAATGTAGCATATGATTCATCATTACAGGTGGCTCAGCATATAGTGCCAGCACTCTAGCTTCCAGAGCGCCAGGTATTACCTTGTCGCTACCTGTCGCTCTCCCATATATTTCAATGGACGTTCCTGTTCTTCGGTTTAAACAGGGTTGTTTGTGTTTAATTTTTTTTTTTCTCTCAAATAATTGTCACCTCTCCTGGCCTAGAAAGAGTCGTTTTTGAAAAATGTTTAGATTTTTTTATATTTTTATGCAGAATTGTCATTACAGGTCTGGCATTAAAGTGTTTATGTCACAGCGTTACAACAATGTCATTCCATGTGTTTTCGCTTTGTTACTGGTGGATATGTGTTCAAAAACAGACTTTAATCACACATCGCCTGCCGCTATATGCTATAGCGACCAGATCCAGAGTGCCTATGCTCTGTGTGTCTTTTGTGTGTATGTTGAATATGGTCTGAGTCGCTGAGAGTCGGTCGCACTGAGCTGGCGCTACCTTTTCACTTGCTGCAACGCTGTGCTGGTGTTAGAGCGCCCAACATACTTCTCATTCATCAATGCCGGCCATGTTACTACAGCGACTGAGGCACTCTGATACAGCGCCCGATACACGCACTCGAGTGTCTACTAGCGGTCGCTCTAAGCGCCGCTATACAGACGCTCATCTGCCGATACCTGGCGCTAGTAATGAATCAGCATCTAATTTCTTACAGTTGTAAATTTCAGTTGTATCTTTTCACTTTGACAATTTTTTTTCACTATGAGAGAAGACAAGTGAACAAAATCCAAACACAAATGTTTATTTTACATTCCAAAAGAGGAAAACAATAAGGCAGAACACCAATAACCTGACAAAAAAGGAAGTTTACCTTTAAAATACCATGATCTCAATACCAAAAATGTTAAGCCCATAATTCAACATTTCCAGACATTTCAGATTGATAAATAAATATATATATAAATGGTCAAAACAAGACACAATCGGGTCGATTCAAAGAAACATGTAACAGCTTGGATTTTGGTGCCGATCATCCTATTTTTCCCGTACGCTCGTGCGTTCGTATGAACTTGCGAGTGATTCTATAAGCTAATACGTTTCTATCCTAAAATATACGTCCGTTCGTATGGCAGTTCGGGAATCAGACCTATGTCAGTTTCCATCCTGAATTTTCCGTTTCATTTCTCAGGTTGCAACATTGGTTTTGCCCTTTTTCCTTTTTTGTCTGGACGTAAATCCTTCTGATCTTGCGGCTCCGCACTACAAACTTACCTCATTAAAGTGCATTCTAAATATTTGGTCTTTTATTTTTCTTTATTTCATTCATTTTGTAGTAACCAACCATTAATGAATGCATTTGCATAAGTAAATCTAACTTTGTTTAATTTTTAGTTAACTTGCATTTTTTACTTGTGGATTTAATTTTAATATTTTGGCTTCAAATGGTATAACTTAAAATTTTGTGTGTGGTTACCCACACCCTCTACATACAGATTGCTCTCAAATATAAAAAAACACCCAGCAACTTCTGCATGTTATGAGCCTAGAAACAGCCAAGATGGCGGGTCAGGTATTATCGGGCAGCCTGCAAACAGAAAGGGCCTTGTGACTGTGTTGCTCTGCATTCTTTGATTTCTGACCTTTCCGTGCCCCCAGCTCTGCTGTGTCTGTGCAAAATACAGCAGTAACCCACATCCTGCACTTTATCCCGCTCTCCTCTCCTCAGTAAGTGTGATGCATCTGACCAAAGATGTGCTTAAATAATTAAACAAAGCAAAGGTAAACAACTACACCAATAAATGCAATCTAAAAATATTATTCTAGTACATCAATTTAAAAATAAATAACAAAGGACATAAGTTTCTTTAATTAACGCAAATATATTGCCAAATAAAGGTTTACATGCAAAGGACTAATTAAGGTCCACATTAAAATGCTTTTATAAGGCATACATGAATCAGGTATGCATTGCAATACAATTTATGGCCTCGGCCATGCTGATATATGCAGTTCATTGCAGCTCAAGACGCGCAGACTCCTCCACATAGCCAAAAAACCTGTTCAAGAACAGCAATCCGACTGCTAAAAGGTGTCGGCAGTGGCTTTCTTTTAAAACGTATTTAAAGGTTTGAAAACTGTTCTCTGAATCACACCTAAACACATCCGATTATCCTAAGTTTTACGTTTTGATCCTAAGTTTTAGGATTTGATCCTAAGTTTTAGGTTTTGATCCTAAAATTTAGGAACGAACTTCCGATGATCGTAAGAGCATATACGCATTCGTACGTAGGCTCGTGCGAGTCGGAAATGGCCAAAAAAACAGGAAAAAATGACTAACACCCACCCAAACTTACGATTCTCGATCCGAAATCAATTAACTTTTGCTCTTTGAATCGAGGGGATTGTCAATGTTCTGTCAAAAGGTTCTTCCTGACAGTTGGTGAACCTGCCACTATAAAGCAGACTTTCAGCATCATTTAATATAAAGCCCAAACCCCTAAAAAATTAATATATTAACGTTTTAGTCACTTACTTTTTATTCTTTCCACCACACTGGCCTTCAACTCTGTTCAGGACTCTAGGATACAGGTGCCGCCATCTTGGCTCAGCAGCATCACACACAGAGGAGAGGGGTCAAAAGTGCAGGAGGCGGGGTTATAGCTGTGCTTTGAACAGGCAGAGCAGAGCTGGGTTCAGTAAAAGGTCAGCAATCCCAGAATGCAGAGTGGAATAGTCAGAAGACCCTGAGACTCCATGAGCCGCCATCTTGGATGTTTAAAATCTCAGAAAGTAGATGCAGGTAGAATAATTTTTAATGTGGTCAACCTGTATGTATAGCGTGGGGGAAACATATAATATTGGAGTGAAAAGGTGGAACCAAATCTAATGGTTCAAAAAGATGATATTAAATATCTGATAGTACCATGTTAAGGTTTCATAACTAAACAGAGAAAAAAAGAGGATGAAATATGTGTAGCGCCATTAAAAGGAGTCTTGAAAGAGTAATCTTCATCAACTGGTGTTTGCCAATATTTAAGTTTGAATGAGAACAGTTGTATGTATAGATTTTTCAAGATCTCTTAGAGCAAGACACACACTGCCCCATTTTTGGCGTCAGTGGCAATCAGCGTCTAATTTAACAACTACAGCACAATGGGTAGAACTGGATTGAAGAGTTTAATGCTTATAATTAAAGTGGACCAACAGTCAAAAATGACTTAAACCAGACCAACACAACATACGGTGCTCATATGAATTACTCCAGAGGGAAATTTAGATTGCTGCACATAAAAATTAATTTACCTTTTTCTAACTCCTGCTGTAGTAAATTTAAGAAACAAAATGGTGGTTCATGCATCTGCAGGCCATCTGCAAACAGAAGGTGAAGCCCCTGTTACTGTGCATTGTCATTGTTATGTCAGTTGAATCCAGACAGCAGCATGGCTTCATGTTTTTCTTATAGACATAAGGCTCGATTCAGAGAGACACCCAAAAACTTTCGGTTTGGTGCCGACGTCGTAAGATTTTCAAAATTTCCTGCTCTCGCATGAACGAGGATGTCATTTTCCATCGAAAATGTTCAGATTCATTTTTCACAACTACCAACGTAGCCTTTCGTTTTTGCCCTTTTCCCATCGTATCCTCACACGAATCCTATCATTTTCCCGCTACATCCTGCTTCATTTTTTCCTAAAGTATCTGTCCAGACGAAATTCTTACGATATTGCGCCTGCGCACTACAAACTTCTCTCATTAAAGTGCTCGCCTACATAATTTCACTTCCATCACTAAACTCACCCTAACCACTTCGCGCTATCCTGCCTTTTCCCTTGAGCTCCCTTAAAGCTCACCCTAACCACTTAGCGCTATCCTGCCTTTTCCCTTGAGCTCCCTTAAAGCTCATCCTAACCACTTAGCGCTATCCTGCCTTTTCCCTTGAGCTCCCTTAAAGCTCACCCTAACCACTTCGCGCTATCCTGCCTTTTCCCTTGAGCTCCCTTAAAGCTCACCCTAACTACTTAGCGCTATCCTGCCTTTTCCCTTGAGGTCCCTTAAAGCTCACCCTAACCACTTCGCGCTTTGTTTCTTCTTCCATTTTCACACCCTAAAACTTACCCAAATCACTTAGCGCCTTGTTTCTTGTTCCATTTTCACACCCTAAAACTTACCCAAATCACTTAGCGCCTTCTTTCTTGTTCCATTTTCACACCCTAAAACTTACCCAAATCACTTAGCGCCTTGTTTCTTCTTCCATTTTCACACCCTAAAACTTACCCAAATCACTTAGCGCCTTGTTTCTTCTTCCATTTTCACACCCTAAAACTTACCCAAATCACTTAGCGCCTTCTTTCTTCTTCCATTTTCACACCCTAAAACTTACCCAAATCACTTAGCGCCTTGTTTCTTCTTCCATTTTCACACCCTAAAACTTACCCAAATCACTTAGCGCCTTGTTTCTTCTTCCATTTTCACACCCTAAAACTTACCCAAATCACTTAGCGCCTTGTTTCTTCTTCCATTTTAGGTCCCTAAAACTTACCCAAATCACTTAGCGCCTTGTTTCTTCCTCCATTTTCACACCCTAAAACTTACCCAAATCACTTAGCGCCTTGTTTCTTCTTCCATTTTTACACCCTAAAACTTACCCAAATCACTTAGCGCCTTGTTTCTTCTTCCATTTTAGGTCCCTAAAACTTACCCAAATCACTTAGCGCCTTGTTTCTTCTTCCATTTTAGGTCCCTAAAACTTACCCAAATCACTTAGCGCCTTGTTTCTTCTTCCATTTTAGGTCCCTAAAACTTACCCAAATCACTTAGCGCCTTGTTTCTTCTTCCATTTTCACACCCTAAAACTTACCCAAATCACTTAGCGCTTTGTTTCTTCTTCCATTTTCACACCCTAAAACTTACCCAAATCACTTAGCGCCTTGTTTCTTCTTCCATTTTCACACCCTAAAACTTACCCAAATCACTTAGCGCCTTGTTTCTTCTTCCATTTTCACACCCTAAAACTTACCCAAATCACTTAGCGCTTCGTTTCTTCTTCCATTTTAGGTCCCTAAAACTTACCCAAATCACTTCACGGACATCACAATCTTGATTTTCAAATATGTCATTGTCCCCTTGTTTTTGTTAAATGTATGTGTGCAAATAAATGGGACAACATGTTTTTTTTTTTGTTTTGTTTTTATTGGTCAATTGCCATTTGTTCTAAAAATATTTTTGGCAACTTTGGCCCTAAAAAATTAAAAACTATATACAAATTGTTTGGTGGTTACTAAAAATATATACACTAAGTTTTTTTAAAAAACTTTAAAAACTATATACAATAAAAACTTTTTTTAAAACAATAAAACTATATACAAAAAACTTTGGTGTTTAACCAATAAAACTATGTACAAATAAAACTATTTACAAATCTACAGGGCCAGGAACCAGGACACTAGTCTTCCTCTTCTGTTGTCCCCAACGTGTCCCGCATCGCCTGCAGATCGGCCACCAACTCAAGGACCCTCCGATTCATATCAGCAAGTTGCTGTCTTGTGGTCCCTGCCAAAAAATCAGAAAAACAAATTATTCGGAGAACAATACATGTTTATCACCTGTGGATTTAATGTATTTTAATTAACAAATTAACTATAATGCACATATGTCATTAATGACAGGAATTAAGGTTAGGAAGTGGCCACAGGTCATTAAGCTAATTAAGTGGCCACAGGACAGTTGGGGTAGGAATTAAGCTAATTCAGTGGCCACAGGACAGTTGGGCAACTAATTAAGCTAATTCAGTGGCCACAGGACAGTTGGGCAACTAATTAAGCTAATTCAGTGGCCACAGGACAGTTGGGCAACTAATTAAGCTAATTCAGTGGCCACAGGACAGTTGGGCAACTAATTAAGCTAATTCAGTGGCCACAGGACAGTTGGGCAACTAATTAAGCTAATTAAGTGGACACAGGACAGTTGGGCAACTAATTAAGCTAATTCAGTGGCCACAGGACAGTTGGGCAACTAATTAAGCTAATTAAGTGGACACAGGTCCCTCTTATATTGGCATTGACTAGGGCATTATGTGTTTTGGTGTTCATGGGAATTTAGACAGAAATCTCTATAATGCCATGACTACTTACTTGGTTGGTGGCCGAGAGATGGCTCGTTGGGGACAACACCCTGAGGTCCTGGTTCCTGGCTCTGCTGTGAAGAAGTGCCTGTAGAAACATGGGCCAAATGGTTAGTTTGGATGTCTGATTCCGCAGTCCTCAAATGTTTTTAGCTAAGTCTGGGTCACATCACTCACCTTCTCCAGGGTCTTGTGGGCTCCTATCTGCTGCCTCCTCACCCACTACTTCACCCGCAACCGAAACATCTACAAATACAGAATAAAGGATTCAGTTTGGTGATATCAGGAGCTAGCAATTATATGTTTGGGTGTAGACATGAAGAGTGACATACCAGAGGATCCCGCATGCGTGGCAGGGTACGACTGCCTGCCCACGCTGTGCCGCCCCTCCTCTGTGGTAAGGTCCAGGGGCTGCTCTGAGGAGGCCACAGAGGAGGGGTCGGCCCGTCGCCCTGGAGATCCACCACCTTCACTCCCAGCTGCAGAATCATGCAGCACTGGTCGGCCTGTGCGCCTCCGGGTGCGGCGAATTCTGTAATCCATTTCCAACACTACAAAAGAGAAGGCATTATAAATAAAAGGCCTAAATTCTGTCCTAGTTACATCTTGCATGCAAGCGCTATGTACTTACTTGGGGAAATGGATTCCAAAAAACCTCCGCACCCGGGGCATGTGCAGTCGCTTCAGGTCCGACCAATGCTGCATGATCTGTGTGTGGGTGAAGGTGGTGTCGGTCTGGTGTTGGATCTCCGAGATGATCTCCAGGGCGACGTTTCGTGTGGCAAACGAGTTGGGCAGGTAGTCGTACCTGCGCTCCAGCATGGTCTGCAAAACAAAAAACAAACATAGCAAGAACTCAGAAATGCATATGTAGAAGAGGCAACAATACATTATTTGGTTCAATCACATGAACACATACACACACACACACACACACACACACACTTTTAGGCTAAGTTAACTTTCAAATATGGCAGCACTGTCGTTTGGCACGTGTGTGGCGTGCGCTTGGTTGTGCATGTAGTCGAACCAAAGCTTTAACAAAAATATTACTTTTTGCGCATCCTTAACATGTAGAGCAACAATTAACAATCCAACCAAAGTCGTTAAAAGACACTTACAAGCATGATTATCTCTTCTTGTTGGCGGGTGAAGATAGTGGGCGCCATCTTTCTTCTTCTTCTAGGCAGCAGATAAGCACGGCCCCAGCGGTTTCCGGGTTTCGCACGGCCGTGCGAACGGCCGGACGTGCGCGTAAGCGAACGCGTAGGCGTCACACGCCGGAGACCTTATTTAAAGGTCCCTGCACACACAGCTCATTCTCTTTGAGAGTCCACACAAAATGGCACCCAAAAGAAAACTTCCAGCAAAGAAGCAGAGCAAGCAGGCTGAGCAGGGCGAGGGTCCGCAAACAAGGTCGCAAGAGCCTAAAGCCCGACTAAGGGCTACCACCAAGGCTGCGGCAAAAAAGGAGGTTGCAGCACCACCACAACCAAGGAGCAAGGTAACCAAGCCTGCTAAAACTCATGGCCCACAGATGGGTAAGAGGGGACGAAGCCCCACCCCACCCTGCCCCACATCACCCCCCCCACGTGGCACCAAGGCCATAGGCAAAGGCCAAAAACACCGGGCCAGAAGCCGCAGCAGGGGCCGAACCACCTCACGGTCCAGAAGCCGCAGCAGGGGCCCAAGGCGCAGCAGGGGCCGAACCACCTCCCGGTCCAGAAGCCGCAGCAGGGGCCCAAGGCGCCGCAGGGGCCGAACCACCTCCCGGTCCAGAAGCCGCAGCAGGGGCCCAAGGCGCCGCAGGGGCCGAACCACCTCCCGGTCCAGAAGCCGCAGCAGGGGCCCAAGGCGCCGCAGGGGCCGAACCACCTCCCGGTCCAGAAGCCGCAGCAGGGCCCAAGGCGCAGCAGGGGCCGAACCACCTCCCGGTCCAGAAGCCGCAGCAGGGGCCCAAGGCGCCGCAGGGGCCAAACCAGAACACGCTCCAGAAGCCCGAAAAGCCGCCAAAGGCCAACGGCCCCCTCCCCCCCGCACGTGGCTCAAAAACTAAGGCCAAGCAAACCACCTCCAAGGCCCCACAGACCCAGCCAACCACCTCCAAGGGCCCACAGACCCAGCCAACCACCTCCAAGGCCCCACAGACCCAGCCAACCACCTCCAAGGCCCCACAGACCCACAGCAGCAGCTCAAGCTCGCCAACACCCTCTCTTGCTCGCCCACATTATCCTCCGGCACAGGTTGGCATGCATTCACCCTATGCCACATCTACACCTGCAACTTCAGGGTCCACCCAGCCAAGAACACCCAGTCCCTTCCCAAGTCCAGTAAGATCAACAGCCAGCCTCCAGTCCTTGAGGTCTCCTCCATCCCCCCAGGCCAGAATGTCACCCCATTTGCAACCAAGCAGTGAGGAGCCACAACCACCCCGAAGAGGGCGCAACTTGCGCAGAGGACACTTGGGTGGCCGTTTTGCTGAGTCCCAAACTCTGGTATTGGCTACTGGGCTCACCTTACATTTTGATGAGCTATATGGTAGAAGATCAAAACACACCAGTAAACAGCGCAAAACAGAGATTTTTGAAGAACTCACCAGGCAAGTCAATGCAGCGGGTGAGGAACGTAAAGATATGGACCAGATTCAACGGAAGATTTCGGACCTGAAATATGCAGTGCGGAAGAAAGAGAATCTAAGGCGGATGCACAGGTACATAGCTAATGTTTGGGTTTTTATTATTCTTGTCTGTCCATCAGTGCGCTTAATTATGCTTACTATGTTTTTCAGCGAAACAACTGGCGGAGGTTTCCCATCCAAAATGCGATTTACACCGGCTGAGGAGATGGTGCTGTCCTTATTACATCCCGTGGCCTTAGAGGGACACTCGGGCCAGCAGGACACCGTCAACCCACCAATTCCTGCAGGTTAGTAATGTCTGAATGACCACACAAATGTATTGAAACATACACATACGCAGCACGGGCTAGCTAAGCACATGGCTGTAGGGGGTGTCAGCAAGGGCTAGCTAAGCACATGGCTGTAGGGGGTGTCAGCAAGGGCTAGCTAAGCACATGGCTCTAGGGGGTGTCAGCAAGGGCTAGCTAAGCACATGGCTCTAGGGGGTGTCAGCAAGGGCTAGCTAAGCACATGGCTCTAGGGGGTGTCAGCAAGGGCTAGCTAAGCACATGGCTCTAGGGGGTGTCAGCAAGGGATAGCTAAGCACATGGCTCTAGGGGGTGGGAGCAAGGGCTAGCTAAGCACATGGCTGTAGGGGGTGTCAGCAAGGGCTAGCTAAGCACATGGCTCTAGGGGGTGGGTTTGTTAGGAGTGCTCACTTTGACTAGGGAGTGTCATGGGTGTGGCCTGGTAATGTGCAAATTGACATCCACATACATGATGTTTAATGAAATTTGTGAAAAATCTGTCACTTAGAAGTGTAGAAAAGGAATGGGTGCTATGTATTAATTGACAAGCACACGCCACAATAACATCTTTGCCTGTTGGTCAATTTGGTTGGAGCTGGTTTAGTTGCACAACTGATTAAGATGGTTTTCTAGGAAGGTTTTATGCCATACAAATGTTCCCCACCAGAATCATATTGTAAGTGTTTTTTCCCACCTTAGTGTGTTAACTTCCTCCCCTTAAAGGGATGTTGCAACTCACACATCAGCCATTCTTTGCATGTTTGGTTTTAGACACGTGACCAATGTGTCTAGTCTGGTTTAACAATCCATGCACTAATGTAATGGGATTCCTAGGGAATGCCAAGTGGCCACTTTGTGGGAGGGGCCCTTACTGCTTTGCCACGTTTCTTGGATTACCATATGTGTTCTTAAACATAAACTATGCATAGTTGTGTGTATTAATCGCTCTTTTTCTTCTAAAGCAGGCCAGCATCATCCCTCAGCTAGTGGGGACTCCTCTGCCATGTTACCGCGTCCGTCTTCTTCCGTGCTGCATAGGACCCAGGATCCGATGTCTACGGTAAGTGTATTTTGATGCTGTTGTGTATGCATGTAGCTTGCCATGTTTTGCTTGTGTGGTTTTTATAGGTATTCCACACACTGAACCTGTTTTTTTTTACATGTCCCCAACAGAGCCACACACTGATGGAGCAAATCCAGGAGCAGGAGGAAGATGGAAGCTTCATAGGAGATTCTGAAGATCTTCCCCTGGGACAGAATCTGCAACTGTCCCAAAATGTGTCTCCGCCAAATCCACAGCAGCAGAGTGAAGCTGGCTGCATGCTGCCTGCACATCGTGGGCAGCATGCAGAGACTGACCCTCCAGTCCCCAGTTTCACATCTGCTGCTGAGGATTTGGCGAGCACACCTGTGGCTGTTGGGGGTCCTCGAGCAACATCATCTGCACGCCCCACAACCCGGGGAATTGGGCAGCGTACTCAGCAACGTCGCCCAGTTTCCCAGGGGAGGGGCGTGCAGATGATGGAGTCAGCATGGCACCATGAGAGGCGCCTTTTTCGCCGCCAAAACCAACAAAATCAGGAGCATATTAGGGGCCAATTAGAGTCCCTAAATACTACCTTCAGTGCCGTGCTGACTGAATTGAGGACCCATAACAGCCACATGGCCAACTTGACTTCTGAAATAAGGTCAGGCATGGCCGAAATGCACAATAACCAAAGACACATTTTGGAACAGTTGCAGATTCTGAATGCCACACAGGCCCATGTTATGCCCCCCCCCCACCAAGGGCCCCAACCTGGGTTCTATGGGCATCACACATATTAAGGTGTGTTAGGCATGAATCTGGTCCATATCTTTGCGATACCTACCCACTGGATTGACTTGTCTGGTGAGGCCTAAAAATCTCCTATTTGGCGCTGTTCTTGCTCGGTTGTTTTTGATTATCCACCATATAGCTCATTCAAGGCCTGAGGTAGCCCAGTAGCCAATGCCAGAGTCCAAGACTCACTGAATCGGCCACTTAAGGTGTTGCGCGGCTGCCATGGCCACAATAACATTTGTGGTGGCTCCTCATGTTTGGCGGCATGATTGGGTGACATTCTGGCCTTAACATCTAAGACCTTGGACCCTGGCTGTGATTGTACTGGATTTGGATTGGGACTGGGTGTTCTTGTTTGGGTGGCCCACTGACTTACAGGTGTAGATGTGGCATAGCTAGGTTTGCTTTCAACCTGTGTCGGTGGAAAATGTGGGCAAGCAGGAGAGGGATTAATTTTGTGCTATTTCCTTTGTGGACAAATGTATGGAACATAATTGCATGTACAGGTGTGGTCCCAAAGTATGTGAGGGGCACTCACCTCCGATTCTGTTTGTCTCACATATACCTTTTACTAAGTAGTAAACATTTTGGTTTGAACAAGCTCATGTGTGTGGTGTTTTGATAGAGAAATATGAGTTCAAGTTGGCAACAAAACAAACAATAACCAAGGTCTACAAATAAATACTCAAACATAGATTTTTTTTTGGGTTGCACAAATTAATTATTGTTTACTTCATAATGAAATTAAACATAGCCAAACAAACCAAAAAAAAAATTACACAAATTAAAATAAAAACTAAATTAGGAAAAATGTGTGGCTATTAAATTTGCCCGCACGGCTTGCCCAGACGCACTTGGCTGGCCCACATAGGCGTCGTCTGCCTCATCGGAGGGTGGAGAGGGTGGGCAATCCAGATATCGGGGGACCCTTTGCATAATGGCTAAATTATGGAGCGCGGCACATGCCATTATAATGTCAATGACCTTTTTCGGGTCATACTGCAGGGAGCCCCCAGTGTGGTCCAAGCACCGAAACCGGGTCTTGAGGAGTCCAAAGGCCCTCTCCACCACTGCCCTGGTCTTTCTATGTGCACGGTTATAGGCCTCTTGTGCTGGAGTCTGTGGCCGGAGGACCGGAGTCATGAGCCACGGCAGTAGTGGATACCCCAAATCTCCTAAATAAGCCCAAAAAAAAAAAAATTAATAACAGTAAATCATACATTGCCACGCAACATTCCTACTGCAATAAAAATAAAAGAGGTATGTGACATTGTCACACAAACATGAGCATACAGATTGCAGATGCTAAACCAAGAATTAAACATATGTGATAGATGTGGGTCAAAAGTAGTCAAATAATACTGGGGATGGTGGGCAATCAGGCAGACTGTTAGCAGCTATTGTTTCCTGCCTGTGCTGCAGAACAATGTAGTATGGTCTAACTTGACCTGCCCCTTTATAATTCTTGGCTTACTCAAAAACCGGTGTAAGCCGGCCCCTGCACTTTATCCCGTTCACCTCTACTCAGTAAGTTAAATGCATGTAAGCAAAGATGGCGCTGACTCTCTGGTAAAGTCAATAACAGATTTGGAAAGAAAATGGTTTAGAAGGCTGTTTCAGACTTGGCCTCACATTACACTTATTAATTAAAACAATGCAGGCAAAACAATTTGGCAGCCAATGGAGTTTGTCTAATGTAATGGTTCCAGTGTGCTTACACATGTTCACAAGGTGAGGGGCAAGGCAGCGTTTATGAAAGGTAAATCCAACCTAAAACTTTGCCATACATATACAATCCAAATCGATAATTTGAGCCAACTTACCAAGGAGCCATGCACCCGCAAATTCCCCTGACTCAAACCGGCGGAATAATCCAGATCTGCGCAGGATATACGCATCATGGGCTGAGCCAGGGTAGCCTGCCAGGACGCTCAGAAAGCGCAGGTCCTGGGCCACCACCGCTTGCACATTCAGCGAATGGCCCATTTTGCGATTTCTGGGTAAAAAGGAAACAGAAACAACAAAAAAATAACGTTTAGTAAACAAATCCAACGCACACTTCAAACAGCCTATGTCAAAATGTAACATCCAGACAAATAACACTAAACAACTACGTTCCATTTAAGTGGTCAACAAAAGAATATCAATGTTTGAGCCTTGACAGTCTTACTTGTTCTATTAAAAGGACACTTACAAATGTTTTACTTTGAAATAACTAACTTTGGAACTAATTTATAAATAAGGGCCGTTGTTGCACATACACTCTTGGCAAGGAGGGAGCATTAGCAAGGAGGGAGTGATTGCAATGAGGGAAGATGTAAAATCAGAGAGTATATTAACCTAGAGGGACTAAACAAAAGGAGGGACTATTGGCAATGAAAGTTACTACAAATGGCGAGATTAGTCCCAAGGAAGCTTTTCATTAAAGGAGGGACTATTGGCAATGAAAGTTACTACAAATGGCGAGATTAGTCACAAGGAAGTTTTTCATTAAAGGAGGGACTATTGGCAATGAAAGTTACTACAAATGGCGAGATTAGTCATAAGGAAGCTTTTCATTAAAGGAGGGACTATTGGCAATGAAAGTTACTACAAATGGCGAGATTAGTCACAAGGAAGCTTTTCATTAAAGGAGGGACTATTGCCAATGAAAGTTACTACAAATGGCGAGATTAGTCACAAGGAAGCTTTTCATTAAAGGAGGGACTATTGGCAATGAAAGTTACTACAAATGGCGAGATTAGTCACAAGGAAGCTTTTCATTAAAGGAGGGACTATTGCCAATGAAAGTTACTACAAATGGCGAGATTAGTCACAAGGAAGCTTTTCATTAAAGGAGGGACTATTGCCAATGAAAGTTACTACAAATGGCGAGATTAGTCACAAGGAAGCTTTTCATTAAAGGAGGGACTATTGCCAATGAAAGTTAATACAAATGGCGAGATTAGTCACAAGGAAGCTTTTCATTAAAGGAGGGACTATTGGCAATGAAAGTTACTACAAATGGCGAGATTAGTCACAAGGAAGCTTTTCATTAAAGGAGGGACTATTGCCAATGAAGCAAACGAATAATGTGATTGAGCAAAGGAGGGACACACAAATATTTAGAGACAATGGAAGCCAAAACTTGCCTGTATATATACTCGTCGCTTGACGGAGGGACGAGGGCAACGTGGGTGCAGTCAATAGCACCCATGACATTGGGCATGTCGGCGATATTAAAAAATGCCAGCTTAATGGCGTTTCTGGCTACCATATCCTCAGGGAAACAAATATATTTCCGAGTTATGGTAGCCATGCCTTCCAAAAATTTGGATAGCGCGCGGCTCAGCGTAGGCTGTGAAATCCCCACGGAGAGGGCACCCAGCCTCTGGAACGAGCCGTTCGCCAAAAATTGCAGGCAGCCAAGCATCTTGGTCATACCTGAAATTGCTTGCCCCTTCCTTGTGGTGCGGGCTAACCATGGCAGCAGCTCACTATACAGTCTATGGAGGGAAGCGCGATTAAGCCTGGTCAGCTCGAACAGCTCAGTGTCATGCATGCTATTGATGTCCATGCGTCGCCGCCGGTGCAATCTGGTCTCTGCCCTCCGGACGATCTCAATGCCCATGAGTTGCAGATCCTCATGCTCCTCAAAGGCAGTAGCCTCGTCCATGGCTGGCTCGCGCTCCCGTAGTCAAAAAGGTGCCGGGAATGTTTTTGCCCTGAAACGAATTTATGAGGTGTGGGACCATCGGCAATCAGCTCTCTGAATTAATCGCAAGCCCATTGCAATAACGAAAAATTTCTGAACGGACGAAACATTTCCGATTTGGTGGGAAAAAGCTCCCGAAGTAACGAAAATCTTCCGATTTTGGCACCATTATCGAAAGAGCATATACGCATGTTCTCGAACGTTCGTGCGAGTGAAAAATATACGAAAAAAAGCCAAAAAATGACAAACACCCACCAAAACTTTCAAAGACAGCTACGGAAGTCAGGACGAATGTGTCTCTGAATCGAGCCTATAGTGGTAATTAGATTACTTCTAGAAATTTTACTTAAGGTTGTTACACTTTTTCACATTAAAATGCTACTGCAGGCAAAGGTAATTGTTACACTATTGCGTCGAATTACATTTGGTACTGTCCTAAACTGCTTTCTGTTTTTAAATTGAAGCATAATTGGTCGAGATATTGGGGTTTACAGTTTTACCCCTTGATTTCTCTTCTGAAAAAAAGTGGGTGTGGCCCTTGGCTCTGTGATGCGGCATAATAATCAGCTCTTTGCGCTGACAGCAATGTGATGAATATGGAGGAGGAGCAGGAGGCGGAGTGAGGGACCAGCAATCCTGTCCTGCTCTGCTGAGCTGATTGGAGAACAAGATGAAAAAGAGAATGTCATTGGCTGAAGCTGTAAACCCTGATATCTCAGCCATTTCTGCTTCAATTTTAAAACAGACAACAGTTTAGGACAGTGCCAAATGTAGCCCGACACAATGGTGTAACAATTACCTTTGCCTGCAATATCACTTTAATGTAGAGAATGAAAAGCTTGTATTCATTCTCTTTGTTCAAATCCTTCAAAGGCTTAGGAAATATTACTGCATGCACTTGATGTAGGTAGAATTTTATAATTATATGTTCATAGAACAAAAGATATAAGAAAAACAGATTATTTGTTCATTAATTTGGATAGTGGTAAAAAAGAAAACTGATAATAAGTTCTTCCAAAGACCATTTGGAAACTGATCAGGATTACTTTTGTTAATTTTTACAAGGCAAAGGGAAAATAGATGCTTGTTAAGATTATTCTGTAACTCATTGTCCTACATGGTTGGTTCATTTTGGGCCTCCCAAAAACATGCCTCAGTGGAACTGGTATGTAAGGAAGCTACATGGTCATCCGCCTGTTTAATACATTTTATAAACATTTCTAGGATTTATGTTTAATTATTTTGTCCTTGGTTACTGGACATAGTTGTTATTACTTACATAGTTGTTATTACTACTAGTTGGCATTCATATGGTTATAGTGAGTTGCTGTTCTCCCGCTCTGTTAATTACTGCTTTGAACATCCCAGAAGTGAATAAAATCAAGGCCGCATCTTCCACATGTTTACTGTAAAGGTATTTTCTTCAGGAACTGTGGAGGATGCGGCACCCCCTACTAAAAAAAAGGAAAATGTGATCCTGCCTGCAGTAGAATTCATGTTTATTTTCAGTCAAGAAGGTTCTAGTTTTTTCCATGGTTAATCTCAGTTAAGGTTTTTTACAAGCTGTGCTGGGGGTTGCTAGGATATACCAACATTCAGTCAACTTTATTGACATATCCTGAGGATACCTCTAAAACCTAGAAGTGATTAATACAATCAAGGCCGCGTCCTCCACAGTTTCAGAAGAAAAGACCTTTATGGTGAGTACTAAAACTCTTTTTTGTCGTCACCTTCTATACCAGGCCCAGTGCCCAAAAACAGCCTATGTTTTTTTCTTTACTAAAGTCTTTGCCCAATATTCATAACAACACAAACTTGATGCAGTCGACAATACTGCTGCCTGACTAAGCAGCCGCACTCCCTGCCTTCCCGCAATGATCCCCTGAAAATCTCTGATTGTATTTTAAAGTGGACCTAGGCCCTTATTTAAGAAGGGATAGCGTCAGGTAGCGCCTGGTTAATGAGAGGTAGCGACAGATAGCGACTGGTCAACGCCGGACACGGCACACAATTACACATTTATCAAGCAGAATCTGTTTAGCGATTGGGATAGCGCCATGTAGCGTCTGATTCATCATTTTTACAGCCTCAGCGAACAGCGCCAGCGTTCAGCCTTGCACAGCACCAGGTACGACCTCTCGCTACCTGGTGCTCTCCCATACATTTCAATGGACGATCCTTTTCTTCTCTTTAAACAGGTTTTTTTTTTCCAAAAAATCACAAATAATTCTTTGACCTGTTCTGGCATTGAAAAAGCAGTTTTTTCATAATTTTTTCATTTTTAAATATTTCCTCAGAAATGACATTACAGGCCTGACATTAAAGTGTTCATGTTACAATGTTGTTACAATGTAATTCCATATGTTTTTGCTTTGTTACTAGTTGATAGATGCTTGAAAACACACCGCCTCCTGCGCTCTGGGCTTCAAACAACAATTTTTCAGCGCCAGAGATTTTTGCAGCTGTTTTTTTCCTGAATATGGTGTGAGTCGGTCGCTATGAGCAGTCGCTAACATGCGCTCCCATACAGCGCTGTACTGGTCAAATAGCGACTCCTCACAATGTATTCACCATTACTGAACAGCTATAAACTAGCGACTCACGGCCGAGCACTGCGACTACTAGCGGGCGCTCTGAAAATGCCTGCTACAGACGCTCATCTGTCGCTACCTGCCACTAATGATGAATCAGCCTGCCCGCCGATCGGCCCGGGAATCTTATAGATTATAGATCTCTAAGATTCCCGGGCCGATCCAATCCCTCCCTGCGGGGCATCCAAGATCGGGATGCCCCGCTGTGTGAAACCCCCCAGGACGCGAGCAAACCTTACCTGACTCCCGGTCCAATGGTGCATGCGCGAGCTGCGGACATATCTCGCGTTCCTTTTCTAGCAGGGCGCATGCCCGCGCTGGCCATTTTTGAGGGAAGCGCGAAATGCGGCCACCAGTGTGCTCGGAGCTGCTGAGGTTAGAAGCGCCTTTGACGTGCATACCTCAGCAGCTCCGAGCGCGCTGATTGGACGAACGGCCGCGCATGCGCCATAGGTGAGGTGAGTTGAATCGGGCCAATCTTGGGGGTTTCACATAGTGAGGCACCCCTGATCGGGGTGCCCTGGGGAAGTGGACCAAAACCCAGGACAGTCAAAATCCTGGGTGTTGGTCCACTTTAATAACATAAGTATTATAACTGAAACTGATTCTTTGCTTCAAATTCTTGGTCTTGGCTGAGCTGGGAAATGCATGTTTAGCGCAGTTATATAGATCTTGAGCACACTCTGCTGTGGCCAGAGACAGACTGTAGTACCACTTTTTTGTGTGGTCTTGGATGAATGACATTTATAAAAGGGCAACATTTGGAGCCCTGCTAATGCTCTTCTGGATATTGAGGAGAGGCACATGGGACCGACATCAGGTCAGTTGCTTGCTGCCTTATTATTGCAGTTGGTTTTACTGTCCCTGAATGTGGGAAGTTAAAGGAGCACTATCGCGAAAAAATGGCCCAATGATAAAAATCCATACTAAAGATTTTTAGTGGGGGCATCCCATATTGGTATGCCCAGCTTTGTGTATCCCCCCAGGTCGCCCCATTCACTCACCCTCCTGACATTTCCACGGCGCAGACTGAGCGGCCCACTCAACCAATCAACATGCTCCCCTTGATTAGACTCCCTTCAGTGCCGCAGGCCACATCCCCCGCTCACCTCTTAGCCGTTGCGTGCCGCTCTGCCCATTCAGAAAGGCCAGGCGCAGGGTGTATAAGTGACGCTTCCTCTCATTAGCCATGTGTTTATATGGGTTTTTAATATTACACAATTTCGAGATCCACCGCCTTTAAAGTGGACCAAAACCCAGTATAGTCAAAAGTTTTGACTATCCTGGGTTTTGTTCCTTTCCCTCATCGATCGAGGGTGCCCCACTGTGTGAAACCCCCCAAGATCCTAGCAGCAACTTACCTTATCCCGGTCTGCAGCGCGTCTGGTGCCCGCATCCTCATTCACAAATGCCTGGTGCGGGCACACACACTGCTACAAGGTAGCGGAGGATGCGGCCGTCGGAGCCGATGCTCTTAGACGCGCCGTGGGACCGGGATAAGGTAAGTTGGCTGTGACGATCTGGGGTAATATGGGCACTCTATGAATGGTAATATGGGAATCCACTCGAAGCCCAGTACATTGTGATTTTGCTTGGGCAGATGGACCAAAACCCATGTTGATTCTCTATAAGATTCCCCCTCTCCCCGGGGCATCCAAAATCTGGATGCCCTGCTGTGTGAAACCCCCCAGGTTGCCCATACACTTACTTTCTTTCCCAGTCCAATGGCGCATGCGCAAGCCGTAGCCGCATCCCCGCTATCCCTCCAGCAGGGGGGCACGTGCCCAGGCCAGGCATTTGTGGATGGCTGGCGCGGGCACCCTCCCTGTTAGAGGGTAGTGGGGGATGCTGCCGTCATTGCACTCAGAGGCGCTCGCCTTAGACTATGTGAGGTCAGCGGATCCGAGTGCGCTGATTGGACGAGCAGCCGTGCATGCATCGTAGGACCGGGAGGTGAGTTGGTTTCAGCGACCTGGGGGGCTTCACACAGCGGGGCACCCCCCGATTGGGGTGATAGTCAAAATCCTGGGTTTTGGTCCACTTTATGTGACCAAAGGGGTTAACACAAGTGCTTTTGAGGCACCAATAATGTGTGTGTGTGGGGGGAGCTTTTTTCTTATTGCATGGCACGGCCTGCTTCAGTATTCATAACAGTTGGGTTATTCTGCCACAAGGTGGCGCAGTGTACTGCAGAAGAGCTGTGGCATCTCCCGGCCCCCTATAAAAACGGGATTTACCATAGAGTTCCCAGTGTTTCCTCTGCAGTGAAACTGCGAAGATAGAAGATTGCTATCTCTGTGCGCAGGTGAGCGGGGCAACCAAGCCTGCGGCCCTGCAAGTCTATTTCCACCTGTTTCCGGACCCTCTGTGCCTCCCAGCCTTGGCTGACAGATCGGGTGAGGGTAGAAGAGCACTAGGGTCAAGTGCTCCAGGAGCGCTGCTCCTAGCCGCAGACCCTGTTCCACAAAGGGTAGCCGGCCATAGGCATTCATCAGATCCCGGATGTCTTTAAACCCCCTGTCAGCTCAAGGGTTGCTTTCGGCGGTTCAATGCCTGCTGGAGTCAGGGGGCATTTGTCTGGTGCCTCCTCAAGAAAAGGATCAGGGGTACTATTCCAATCTTTTCACGGTCCCCCCCAAAAAAGACGGCTCTCTGAGGCCCATCCTGGACTTGAAGAGCCTTAACAAGTTTGTCAGATTCAAGCATTTTGGCATGGAGACGATACGCTCGGCTGTCAATACTCTTCGCCCGGGCGACTTCATGACCACCGTGGACATCAAGGATGCTTATCTTCATGTGCCTATCTTCCCAGGTCATCAGAGATTTCTGAGGTTCGCCCTAGAGGATCAGCATTACCAGTTTGTAACTTTACCCTTTGGTATCACCTCGGCTCCTCGGGTGTTCACCAAGGTGCTGGCGGGAGTGATGGCTCTGCTATGGAACCAGGACATTCGCGTCCTTACTTACCTGGACGTCATCCTTATTGTGGAACAGTCCTTTCATCAGGCCGAGCAGGACACCCGGGTGGTGACATCCACTCTGGAGTCCTTCGGCTGGGTGGTCAACTATCCCAAGTCTTCACTGTCCCCGTCCTTAGTGAGGTCCTTTCTGGGCATGACACTGGATACCTCTCAGGTCAAGGTGTTCCTTTCTCAGCAGAAGGTGGAGGGCCTTCAGAAGCAGGCATGGGCTCTGTTCTTGTGTCCTCATCCCTCCATCCGTCTTGGGATGCAGTTGGTGGGACTGATGGTATCCTGCTTCGAGGCGGTCCCCTTTGCTCAGTTTCACATGAGACCTCTTCAGTTGCACCTCTTGTCAATCTGGGATCGGGACCCTGTGTCCCTGGATCAGAGTCTCCTCTGACCAGGCAGTCCCTTTCGTGGTGGCTGGACTCATGGAACCTTCTGGTGGGCAGGACTTTCCTGCCCCCATGCTGGGAGACGGTCACCACAAATGTCAGTCTGACAGGCTGGAGGGGCTTTTGGAAGTCTCTGAAGTTCCAGAGTCGGTGGGGCCCCCAGGAGGCCCATGCTCCCATCAATGTATTGGAACTGAGGGCGGTTCTTTCTCAGCTGACCACACACCTTCAGGGTCGGGCTGTTCAGATTCGCTCAGACAACCAGACGGCGGTTGCTTATATCAACCATCAAGCAAGCCTTCAGGGAAGTGTCCCTGATACTGTCTTGGGTGGTACAGAATGTTCCCTGTATCTCAGCGGTATACATTCCGCGGGTGGAGAACCAGGTGGCGGACTCCCTGAGCAGGGGGACGTCTCGTCTGGGGGAATGGTCCCTCAACAACCAGGTGTTTCTCTCCCTGTGTCACCACTGGGGTCAGCTGGATGTGGACCTGTTTGTGTCCCGTCACAATTTCAAACTTCCCAAGTTTGTCTCCCTGTCACAGGATCCTCTGGCCTTCACCACGGATGCACTGGCAATGCCTTGGACGGAGTTACGGCTTCTTTATGTGTTCCTTCCGTTCCCTCTACTGGGCAGGGTCATGCGCAAGATAGCCCAGGAGGTAGTGCCAGCCATCATGGTGGTCCCCTGTTGGCCAAGAAGGGTGTGGTTCGCAGACGTCGTGCAGTTGGCAGCAGATCAGTACGTCTTGCCCAAGGATCCAGATCTTCTCACTCAGGGGCAGCTACGCCATCCCAATTTACAAACGCTGGCTTTAACGGCTTGGCTGCTGAATCCTCCATCTTGATGGAAAAGGGGTTGCCGGCCTCTGTTGTGGATACCATGATTCGGGCTAGGAAGAAGTCCTCGTCCTTTATCTAATACTGGGTCTCGCATGCTTACATTGCCTGCTGTGAGTCCAAGTCTCTTCCCTGTCGGGTTTTTTCCATCCCCAGGATTCTGGAATTTTTGCAACATGGTTTGGATTTCGGCCTTCAACTTAGTACCCTCAAGGGCCATGTTTCATCTCTGGCAATTTTTTTCCAAAGATCCTTTGCCAATCATCGGTTGGTTAAAACCTTTTTCCAGGGTGTTACTCATGTGCGTCCACCTCGTAAGCCTATGCTACCAGTCTGGGACTTGAATCTGGTGTTGTCTGCTCTGCAGGGTTCTCCCTTTGAGCCTATTCGTGGGGCTGCTTTGCCCATTCTGACTCTTAAGGTAGCCTTTTTGGTGGCTATCACTTCTGTCAGGCGAGTTTCTGAACTGGCGGCGCTTTCCATCAAACCTCCTTATTTTGAGAGGCATCAGGATAAGGTGGTGTTTCGGCTTAAGCCGTATTTCTTGCCTAAGGTCGTGTCTGCCTTTCATCTCAATCAGGACATTGTTTTGCCTTCCTTGTGTCCTAATCCTGCTAATTCCAAGGAGCGGACACTGCACTCTTTGGATGTGGTCAGGGCTCTGAAGTTTTATTTGGTATTTGGTCGCTCTTTTTGTTCTCACTTCTGGACCTAGGAAGGGTTTGCCTCCGGCTAAATCCACTATCAGCAAGGGGATCTGTCAGGCAGTGGTACAAGCCTATTCTGCTGAGGGGAAGGAACCTCCCTTTAGAATTACTGCTCATTCCACTCGTGCTATTGGTGCTTCTTGGGCTTTTCAGCACCAAGCTTCCGTTGAACAAGTTTGCAAGGCCGCTACTTGGTCTTCTGTTCATACTTTTTTCCAAATTTGACAAGCTTGATGTTAAGGCCTCAGCGGATGCTGCTTTTGGCCGCAAGGTACTTCAGGCTGTAACGACTTAAACTGCCGGCTGTTACTCATTGGGGGTCCTACCCTACTTTTGGACACTGCTTTTGGATGTCCCAACAGTTATGAATACTGAAGCAGGCCGTGACATGCAATAAGAAAAAGATAATTCTGTGAGTACTCACCTGTAGAATTGTTTTTGTTCTTGCATGGCACGGCCTGCTTCACCCCACCCTTGTTATCGTTATTCTTGGTTGCCTCTTTATGGTGATTGTTTCAAGTTAATTGGGTTTTTTTTTACCTTTATTCTCTCCCAGCTTCTTGTCTCACTGCTTGTCTACGCTGGGAACTCTATGCTTAATCCCATTTTTATAGGGGGCCAGGAGATGCCACAGCTCTTCTGCAGTACACTGCGCCACCTTGTGGTGGAATAACCCAACTGTTATGAATACTGAAGCAGGCTGTGCCATGCAAGAACAAAAACAATTCTACAAGTGAGTACTCACAGAATTGTCTTATTAGAGAACTTTACACACACAAGATATAAAAATGTAAAGTACTGCTGACACTCTCCAGAGGTTGTAATCCTGCATTGATTCTCAACCCCCTCCCCACATTTTCTCTGTATAGGTTATAATGCTCAATATGCCTGGTCAATGACGATGATGAGCTCTTAAACACCAACATGCTGAACTAATTCTATTCTGTAATCAAGCCCTTGCTTTATATAAATCTCCTATCAGTATTTTTAGCTGCTTGTTAAGCAGGAAGTAATCCAGGTGGCAACATTCAAACCCAGTAGGACACAAGTAAAAGATAAAATGGCAGGAAATAACATAGCAAGCAGCAATGCAATCCCTCTAATACGTGCTCCATGGCTCCAGCACAGTTTTTTTACATTAGAGTGCGTGAAAAGACTGTACATTTACTGATATCAACAGCGCGCACAAGACAGATGAGCAAGTGATAATGACTGATATGGCATTTATAAATCCACACACACACACATACAGATAAATCCAGATCAAGGTAAATCTACTAACATATGTATAGAGTCTGTAAAACAGAAGAGAGATTATAGGTAAAGATAGAACAGGCTGTGGTGGAAATCCAACTGGGGTACTGATTCTTGATATATATATATATATATATATATATATATATATATATATATATAGTGGCTTGCAAATATTCTTAACCTTTTACACATTATTGACAGTTACAGCCACAACCTTAAACCGGACCTTCAGCATGATTTAATGAAAAGCCCAAACCCTTAACAAACTATTCCCCAGCATCTATAATTAAAATATTTTAAGTTTTTAGTCACTTATTATTCTTTCCCCCACCGCTGCATCTCTGTTCAGGACTATAGAATATGGGCGCCGCCATCTTGACTCAGAAGCATCACACATACTGAGAAGAGGAGAACGGAATAAAGTACAGGGGGTGGGGTTATAGCTGTGCTTTGCACATACAGAGCAGAGCTGGGGTTAGGGAAAGGACAGCAATCCCAGAATGCAGAGCAACACAATCAGAAGACACTTCCTGTTTGCAGGCTGCCTAATGCTCCATGAACTGCCATCTTGGATGTTTAAAGGCTCATAACATGCAGTAGATGCAGGTAGGGTGATTTTTAGAGATGATTTAGGATGATTGATGTGAGCAATCTGTATGTACAGGGTGTGGGAAACATATAAGATAGACTCTTATTTAGGGTGAAGGTCTGCTTTAAGTGGATCAAACCCCTTTGGGCAAGCCCTGGAAGCTAAAAAACTCCAGGGCCAGCCACTAGCCTGCCTACTGTAGCTGGAGGCCCCACTGTGTGAAACCCCCAAGATCATCAGTAAACTCACCTTTTACCAGAGGCTCCTGCGACCCTGTGATTGGCGGCTGCTGCATTGCCTGTAGCGGCAAATGCTCTCATGCGCATGAGCTCAAACAGAAAGCTAGGTATGCGGCCAGCCAGCTGCACAACATCATATGGCAATGCTGAGACCTGCCGATCAGCGTTCTCAAAACTACCAGAGAGTGTGGCTTCAGCCAAATTACAGGGGGACAGGTGGGGGGGGGGGGCAGAGGGGGATTTTGCTCCACTTTAAAGGGGTCCAACACCCTTACAACATACCATGCTCATTTGCATCTCTCCCCAGGACAATTCGGATTGCTGCACTTAAATATAAATTTACCATTTTCAAACTCTTGCTGTGGTCAATTTTGCTAATAAAATGGTGTCTCCTGGAGACAAGCCTGAAAACAGGACGTTCTGCTCGTTTTCTGGTGGTTTAACCACGTCACTGCCCATGCCTATGCTGGGGGACAGGAAACAAAAAAGTAGTGCAGGTAGGCATGTACGTACTGCCGCTACATCACACCATATAGGATGTACAGAGCAGCAAACAACTGCGGGGGAGATGCTAACAGGCTGATTCATCATTAGCGGCAGGTAGCGACAGATGAGCGTCTGTAGCAGGCATTTTCAGAGCGCCCGCTAGTAGTGGCAGTGCTCGGCCACTTGCATGCCTCACTTGCAATGGGACACTGTAAAGTCAAGTTTTAAATCTACTTGAGAAGCCAGCATTCAGCTCTTAACTGGAACATAACGGAAAAACAAAAAGGATTCCTCATAGAGGTTAATTGTACACCATTCTCTGGTAAAAGTAATTATTGCACAAAAAATGGGGTAACCCAGAGCACCCCCACACTATACCTGTATAGTATAACCGCACCAACCAGGCAATATGGAATTAATAAAAACCCTTTATTTGTATACGGGTATTGTTACAATGCTAGGTAGTGTGTGGGGGTGCTCTGGGTTACCCCATTTTTTGTGCAATAGGATACGTCCCAC